>OU015748.1:82860642-82906310 GCA_907169655.1 Acomys percivali | reverse complement strand
AGAAAGAAAGAAAGAAAGAAAGAAAGAAAGAAAGAAAGAAAGAAAGACAGACACAGTTGAGATGAGAAGATAAGATAAAAATAATTGGAGACCTGAGTATGATAAAAACATTGGATGAGTTTCTCAAGGGACTAATAAAAGATAAAAATAAATAAACCTGAAGGCAAATTTTATCCACAAACTCATATTTTGCACATGACTTTTTATGATTGTGTAGAATATCTTTAAAACTATTTTACCTCATAATTGCAAACATTTGAGTCCACTGTCAGTCTAACGTCTTCAGAATCGTCTAAAACTATGTCAGCAATTAGCAACAAACATCTCAATACATGAGATTTGTAGCAGACCACCTAATATTCAAAACCTAACACCTCATAGTACAGAAAAAATAAACTCAGGGTACAGTGGTTTATGCCTATAATCCCAGGACCTGGGGAGACAGAGGCAGGTGGGTCTCTGTGAGTTTGAGGTCATCTTGCTCTACAAAAAGCAAATCCAGGACAGCCAAGTCTACACAGAGAAAACCTGTCTCAAAAAAAAAAACTAAATAAATAAATATCTTAAAAGCTTTAAAAAATTGTTCCGATTCTTTAAGTAGCTATACAGCTCTATGGTTGTATCAACTGTATCTACATCTTTGTTTGCCTATAGACAAAGATGCATAGACATAGTTACAATAAATATAGTTGTCATAAATAATAGAAGCAGAAGCTTTGGCTTCAAGATAGAATAATAGAGGGAGAATCTTTCTTCACTCTTGTTCATGTGCCCTTAAAAACAGTTCCTCACTTCTAAGTCCTGAGATGACTAATCCTAGTTCTGCTCAAATAATAGTACCATATTTCAAAGTATATGAGATACATCATTTTTATGTTATCTAATTCAAAAATTGTGAGACATGCAGAAACAAAGTTGAGCACTATGAGTATGTCATTATAGAACTGACAAAACAGGGTAACAATTAAAATTGATGTCATATAATGGTAATCTGCTATTTTCTGAATAGTAAATGTGTTTCAGATACTTTTCATCAAAAGTACTTTATGTGAAACATTGAAACATACATATATTCTCTCTGTTGAGTGACATTGTGGTTGCTGTTTTATATACAAGTAAACCGAGACACATAACAGTCAACCTATAAAGAGATAGCTGTGTCCTAATTGTAGATGACAGAATAATGTCCTTTTCCCAAAGATTCCCTCTTCCTAATACTCAGAACATATGGAGCTGTTAGGTTAAATGGTATAAAAAAATATAGGGTTTCAAATGGACTAAATTTCTGAATTGCCCAACTTTTAAGATAAGATTTGAGCTGGGGAGATGGCTTGGTGAATATGTGCTTGTTGCACAAATGTAAAGACCTGAGTTCAGATCCCAAGAGCCCACATAAAAACTCGGCATGAGGAATGCTGGGGGGGGGGGAGGTGGTGAGACAAGTAAATCCTGAGATCTTACTGGACTGCTGGGGTAGCCAGTCAGTCAATGAAAGCCACCATCTCAAGAAATAAGGTAGAGAAGCAATTAAGGGAGACTCTAGCCTCCCACACAGGCCAGCTTGGACAAGCACATACTTACACCAGAGGATAAGGCACATAATGGCAGAGGTTTGATTTTCCTGACATATACAGATGAAATCAATATAAAAGAAAGTGTCCTTTAAAGCTGGGAATGGATGTCGGAATGATGTGATATGAGAAAGACCTATTGTTAGTAACGTGAAAATGATGGAAGGGGTACGTGAGGAAAGGAATTGTAAGACCTTTAAAGGGAAGGGCGTTCAAAAATTAAGGCTCTACATCATGTGCTGAAGACTTGATCCAGACTCGGAGATAGAAGACAGCAGTAGTGAGCGCCTACCATATCTGAGTAGCAGAAGATCAGAGACTGTGCACCTGGTGAGTAACCTTGCCTTTGACTCCAAAACACTAAAGGGAGGGGACATTTTGACTTACTCAAACTCAGATCCCCAGTTCCAGAGAAGCTCCCCTCCAGCAATCTGATTTAGAGGCTCTGTGCCCTTGGTTGAAGGATAATAACATCTTCGTTTTCATTTACTCATCACCAAACATTGTGGGTTTTTTATTTTGTTTTGTTTTTTTCAAGACAGGGTCTCTCTGTGTAGCCTTGGCCATCCTGGACTCGCTTTGTAGACCAGGCTGGCCTTGAACCCATAGAGATCCGCCTGCCTCTGCCTCCCAAGTGCTGGGATTAAAGGTGTGTGCCACCACACCCAGCTCTCTTTCAGGTTAGAATGAAAGCAACTCACCAAAGTCACATTAGTAGTAGCGGTAGCTATGGTCTGTGCAAATTAGGGTGTTGATCCCTTTTCCCTTACTGTAATGAACTACTTGACGCTAGGCAGCATATAGAAAAGGGGGTACATTCAACCTGCAGGCTGAGAGTTCAAACAGAATAATGTCAGCTTTGCCAAGGTTCCTCAGCTTTGTCATCTCACAATAAATGGCTTCATAGTGTTGGTGGTGGGGATGGTAAGACAAAAAGCCAGAGAGAGCAGGACATGGCCTGAGTTAGCCTTTTGTGAAGATTCTTTCATGACAGCTAAGGGTACTACCCAGAACTACCTTAACTCCTTCCAATGCTAGCACCACCACCCCCAAAGACCTTGGAGCATCTGGGAAAAACGTGCTGACCTAGGGAAGAAGGTTTGGCAGTGAGGCTAGAGGCATTTGTATTTAGGGAGGAGTCTATATGTCCAGGATTATTGGCTCTTCAAATCCCTGAATAAAATTCTGATATAAAGATAATACAAACTATTTTCTTGCTGAGCTCAGGCTCAGGCAGTGTGGGCTATTCGCTGATGCTACTGCTTAGGATGCAGAGATGACCACCAGCAGGCGACCTTCCTTCAACGCCTGTTGGTAAAGTGGAAATTGAGCTTTCTTTTCCATCCAGTGGCTGTGACCACCTAACAAAATTAGCAACAGTTACCATGGGTTTAACAACAGTTACCATGCTTCACAATTACATGGTTACTAGTAGAGGTACTAGAGTCAAAAGGTCAAATGTCCCCATGGGCTAAGCAGATGTGAGTGAATTAAGATGACATCAGAGGCTTATGAAAGTGGGGAATAGCAGAGACCTTCCTACAGCGCCCACCCATCACGACTTTTCAGACAGTGATGCTCTATGTAGGGTTATTGCAGTGATGACTTGTGTTGCAAGAGTTCTATATTTCTATTAAAAGCAGAATGTTGTGTCACACATCCTGCTGCTTATGTGCTATGATACAAATTCAGCCAGCCTGACTCCATAAGTACCGACTTAAGAATGCATATAGAGAAACCGGTACTAGACCTGAGAGTGGATTATCCCAGATAAGGGGGCTCCCTTGTCTTCTTGAGGACACTATGCGAATGTCATTCAACGAAGTTCTTCCTTTTGCATGTGCAGTCCTTGCAGACGTTAAGAGTTGCAAGTTGCTTCTGCAGATGAGAAACTGGGGTTCAGAGAGGTGGCCCACTAAACCCAACCTCACACAGTGGGAGGAGAGCTGAGCTGGACTGTCCTCCAGGTCTCAGCTGGTCATCATCTATCTGCCTGTGTCTCACTTTCTAAAATGTTCCTAGACAATCAGTTAGGAACCAGGGCTGCCTTGATCTGGATGTCTCTGGCCCCTAACTTTCTCACTGAGATGTATTTAACAGCTTTAAAACAGAAGCTGAACAGCATAGTGTCTGGGTGCCTGCTGCAACTGCTTTGCCTGCATCTGGGATTTGATGCTATAACCAATTGGGTTCATACTCCTCCAGTGCCCAGATAAATATATATATATGTATGTATGTATGTATGTATGTATATATATATATATATATATATATATATATATATATATATATACTCTGAGGTGCACTAAAGAATATCACGGAACAACTTTGTTATTGTTTTTTTCACTTGCTCATTTTTTTTCACTTGCTCAAAGATTGTTAACAGGTTGATCTTAGTAAGATGAGGGCCTCCTCCTTTTCCTCGCCCATGGAAACAACCTCAGGACTTGCTGGTTCTTCTGAAAATAGCCGCTTGCCATAGTGATAAATCTTGGGTTTGCTCTATAACCTCTCACGCAGTTCACATTTTCCCACCAAATTCCACTGTCCAAATTTGGAGTCCCAACTTGACCACAAACAGATATGATTTCAGTTTGTGGGATTTTCCCAGCTCTTCTTCTGCATTATGGCTGCAAAGCCTGTACCACCAGCTGTGTATGAGCCAGCCCTCCAAAAAAGGCAATTGTGCTCAGCGACAGAATCACTCCCTGCTCCACTCAGGCTTGGCTGCCAACTCTACTCCTGCAGCCGCCTTTTCAGGGTTCTGGAGCTGCCTCAGCCCCTCCTCCCACTCGCCAGTTAATGATGCAGGCCCCTGGAGCAGCTCACAATCCTTCAAAAAGCCCCAGGGAACAAAAGGGAGGAAGTGAGACATTCCCTTCTTCCTTAGTTCCCTGAGACTCTTTCTTTTCCTCATCACCCAGACCCCATCCCTCTCCCACTCATTTAATCCATAGCCATTTCCAAATGTCCTATCGTGTTCCATGCACTTATTTTAAATCTTGGAGAAATTGAGCTAAATAAGGCAGGTGGCTTCTGCAAGTACTCCTCAGACAGCAGGGAAATGGATAAAGGGACAACAGGGCCTTTTATCCACAGTTCCTTATCCACAATCCTAAAGGCTGGAAGAGTCTGGAAATTCAGCAGTTTTCAGAGCATGGAGACATTGCATGATATCATGATGTATATGTATATAATGTGTTTGTATGTCTATGAATTTGTGTGTGGGTATTTGTGTGTACGTGTATTTGTGTATGTGTATTGTATAGGTATGTGTATGTTACAAAGCTCCAAAGTCAAGTCTAACATGTTGATCATACAATTCATATAATTTTGAGTCAAAAATTCATTCCCGCAGCAAACGTTCTGTCTCAGAGTCCTCTAGATTTGGGATTGAAGAAGTCTGTTATTTTCATCTAATGTTTTCTATATCCCAAGCAGTTGGCATGGCACAGCCCCCTTTGCCTTCCAGAACTTCTTTCAAAGTGAATTATTATTTTATCATTGAATACCTTACAGTGAGCTTTTTTTTTCCCTACACGCACCACTTTAAGGGGGCCCCACAGTGTTGCAGCAAGATGATGCAATCTCTATTTTAAGGAAAGGAAGCTGAAGTTCACAGAGGTTAAGTGACTCTCACAAGATTGTAGAGACCGGCAGTGAATGGCAAGGCTGAGCCGCCTCCCTTAGCACTGAAGTCCTACTGTTCATGCTGCCTTTCCTGGGAGACTCTTTGGCTCCATGCATAGCCTTCCACCCTTTCTCCTCTTCATCATAAAGCCTTCCCATTTGCACTGGGAGATTTCATGAAAGTCTCAGAGTTTCTATTGTTGTGATGAAACACCATGACCAAAAATCAAGTTGGGGAAGAAAAGGTTTATTTGGCTTATACTTCCACATTGCTGTTTATCATCAAAGGAAGTCTGGGCAGAAACTCAAACAGGGCAGGAACCTGGAGGCAGGAGCTGATGCAGAAGCCATGGAGGGGTGCTGCTTACTGGTTTGCTCCCCGACGGATCACTAATTAAGAAAAATGTCGTACAGATGGATCTCATGGAAGGAATTCCCCAACTGAAGCTCCTTTCCATCTGATGATTCTAGCTTGTGTCATATTGAAACACAAAACCAACCAGTACAGTGACCTTCCTTGTTGATTTATACCAATGGTCCTTAAGTTTTTCTGTT
Source organism: Acomys percivali (assembly GCA_907169655.1). NCBI lineage: Eukaryota > Metazoa > Chordata > Mammalia > Rodentia > Muridae > Acomys > Acomys percivali. Next base: position 82,900,554 of record OU015748.1, on the reverse strand, counting down.
TCACTGGTTTAAAAACATCTCTAGGATCAGACTGGGATTTTATCCTGACCATAAGGAAAACTTGAAAATGTCATTCCATCAATCCAAAGGGGTTTTCCCCTGCTGGGAAGTTGGAGGAGTCTACAAGGTCACATTCACTTTAGGTACAAAATAATCTTTTTGGGTAAGGTGTTTGATAGTTTTCCTGAAAAACAGTAGGTGCTGTCTAAAAGGTAGCCATCGCTTTTGATATGAAATTATCACAAACATGTTGTCTCTGCACATCCTGTCTCCAGCAGAAAACAAGAGAATGAGACACAGCAGTGTAAAGAAACTTACTGTGCAATGAGCACCTTTTCTGAAGAAGGCCACTGGTCACATGACAAGTGACACCATGAACCTAGCACAGAGGCCCAAGATACAGAACTACCCTTGGAGCTGTTATCTGCAGTGGCTTCTGGATTCTGGGTCCTCCTGATACCAAAAATATGTACAAAAGGGACAATGAGCTCTTTTCTGGATCTACCAGAAAGCCTTTTGAAATGGGGTTTGGAGTTTAAAGAAAGAGCAGAGTTCTGAAGCCAAAGTATGCAGCTGGATAGGAAACAAACCTGTAGGGCAGACTCTGTGCCAGAACCTAACCAGGAGATCCAAATGATACCAGTAGTGTCGAAGGAGGAGGAGAGTTACAGAGGGAGAAGAGGAGAAAGAAGAGGAGGAGGAGGAATTCACAGGACATAAAAGGAGGGGAAGAAGAGGAGGAGAGGGTCTGTGACATCTGGAGCAATAGTTCCAGAGGAAAGAACTGTAGTAAAATCACTGTGGGGAGACCTGAACCATACATTCTGTGCTCATGACCTCCACCTTGGCAGCCACAGATCCCGCTGTCTCCTGGGACCGAGCAAGTAATAGAAATGAAAGGTAGGTGTGTGGGTAGAGAGGCCACCATAAAGGTAGACAGAATATAGTCGTTTAAAAAGATACAGCTGCTGATGTATTTTAGACAAATGATATTGTGTGAGAACATGAGCCAAACATGTCTGGTCTTCTAACTTTTCAAGAGAAGCCAGAAATCCAGATCTCCATGGGAAAATTCCAGTGTTTTAATACTGAGCACTAATTCCATTTATTTAAAGTCACTGTTCAGGCACACACACACACACACACACACACACACACACACACACATCTGTGGGGTAGATTTACTCTACAGGCCTCCAATTTGAAGGAGGAGGGGTGTTCCAGCAGAAACTGGAAAGCAGAGAGATGTGTTATCAGCGTTCCAGAGATGAACATTTAGAGGCAGTTTCTAGGAGCCAACTCCAAAGGACAGAACTCAACAGGAGATATAAGCCGCTTCATAAAGCCAAGGAAGTAGAGGCATGTATGTCTCTACTCAAGATGAAATAAAAACCAGGGTTTAGCTTCCCAGCTGAATCAAGTAACAACCAATAGATGGGTTGGAGCCTGGGACGAGGTAGAGGGAAGACCAGGAGGGGAGGGAAATAAAGCTTAATGGCACATACATATGCAGATGCCTTGATGATGCCCATTCCTTTGTATGGCAACCTGACATGTTAGTTTTTAAAGGAATAGATTGTAGACACCCTATCTTGTGGCCTGCTTCCTGCTCAGTCATGAGCTAGCTGAACAGCTCTGTACCACATGTCCAACCATCACAATGCTCTGCTCAAGTACCTCAGATCAACAGTTCTGAAACCATGATCCGAAGTAAGCCCCTTTTCCCCCTTAATAATTTCTGCCAGATATTTTGGTCATAGAGATGCAAATGTAATTAGGATATAGGATGAGTGGCAGTTCAGCTGCGGATACTGTAGGTATGAAATCAGAGAATAGTGGCACATATTCCCCATGTTTCCCATTCTTTCCAAAAGCATTCTCCAGCTGGAGGCTGAGGAAACCTAAGCATTCTTGCTCTGCACCTGTGACTTCCGTTTGAAAACAAGCCCACTCTTTGCTGCTCTTTCTCGGTGCCTTTCCCAGCTGTGGAGACATGGGGCTCCTTCTGGACAACGATAAGGCAGCTTTGATTGGCGCCTCATATCTGAGGCTTCCTGTCTGCCTGTCATTTCCTTTAGTTGTGCCTCAGTTTCCACACCTGCGGTCCTGTTAAACTGTATCATCTAAACTTAAAAACAAAATTAATTATCAGTGTGGCATGTAGCACAGGCTGGCCTCAAATGAGTTATATGGTCAAGCATGACCGTGAACTTCTGATACTCTCACTGCTGCCTCTACCTCCAAGTAAGGAGCTACAGGTACGTGTCGCTAGCAGAACACAGTCCCAGAATGGAGTTGTGTGCAAATTTGAGTGCTTGTGAGAAAAACTTCAAGAAAACAAAACAAGAGTCTTTTTACCTCAGTTTCTTCAAAGCACAGAATTATTCTTGGAATGTGTTGGGCTCCTCCCAGGTGTAGTGGATAGGAGTGAGCTTACCTCAGCTGTTGTTATCCGTATGCCTCTGGTGGGGGGGGTGTTTTTTGCTATGTATGGCTTGTCCTTGTGATTGAATGTCTTATTCATGTGATTCTTCTTAACTCTCAGAGTATAGACTGTCTGATACTCTGAATAAAGTCGGCTACTGCATGAGACTTTATCCATCATATTTTTTAAAAATATATTTTATTAATTTATTCATATTACATTTCAATTGTTATTCCATCCCTTCTATCCTCCTATTCCTTCCTCCCTCCCATTTTCCCCTTCCTCCCCTCCCCTATGACTGTGACTGAGGGCGACCTCCTCCCCCTGTATATGCTCATAGGGTATCAAGTCTCTTCTTGGTAGCCTGCTATCCTTCCTCTGAGTGCCACCAGGCCTCCACATCCAGGGGTCATGGTCAAATAAAAATGGCCATCTTAGCCCAGTAGAGATCATGAAAAATGTTCTATTAAATATAGGTTTTGAATGCTTAAAAAAAAATGGCCATCTTACCAAAAGCAATTTACAGATTCAATGCAAGCCCTATCAAAATACCTACACAATTTTTAAAAGACATCCGTCACATTTTTAAGCCCTTCTCTCCCAGGTTTATTCTGCGAACTAGATCAGAAAACATACCACACAGCAAGTGCATGTATGTAGTACTGGGGATCAGGACATTGGGCAGGTGAGGCAGTCACTCCATCAACTGAGATATAGTCCCAGCCCAAATGAATATCACTGAGTAAGAAAAAGCATTTTTGTCTAGCATGGTGTTCCCTTGTAGCAAACTTTTGGCAATTTTTAAAGTCATTGATTTAATAAGTCACAGTTCATAGTGGTTACTCCTCAACCATATTAGTTCTGATCTGCACAAGGACAAGGAAAATTGCTTTTGACCTTTGGGAAGTGTAATTTATGGTTTATTGTTTTGAATCCCCCAGGTAAATAATGATTATATAGTAATAAATTGTGTGATTGCATTTAATCTGTGCCTGAGGCCAGTAAGTGCTGCAAAACAGAAATTTCTGGATAAGTCTATGGTGGTAAGAAGCAAAAGGAACAGCCAATGAGGAACAGCTCTCACTGAAGCAAGCCTTTCTCCTTAGTTCAAGACGGTGCAGAGCCATTCGATATGGCCCACTTCCAGCTGTTACTCTGAGTGATGATGAAGATACAGCACTTTATCAGACACTTCACAGTAGAGGATCAGTGGATTCCAAACTGTATCTGAGGAGTGTCTTCTCAAATCCATCTAACAGAATGAACTAAATAAAGCTCAACTTTTGTTGTTTGGTTGGTTGTTTGGTTTGGTTTGGTTTGGTTTGGTTTGGTTTGGTTTGGTTTGGTTTGGTTTTTTTGAGACTGGATTTCTCTGTGTAGCCTTAGCTGTCCAGGACTCACTTTGTAAACTAGGCTAGTGTTGAACTCACAGAGATCCACCTGCCTCTGCCTCCCTAGTACAGGAATTATAGGTGTGTACCACCAAACCTGACAATAAATCTCAACTTTATTGGAAATAAATGAAGGTGCTTAGGTGGAGCTCCATTTTGCTGCCTGAAGTTAAAGTTGTATCTTCAATGAGGCAGTGCTTTTACTGGGCTGGGTTCAGGAAAACAAAGTCAGATTGCCTGGGCTTGAATCCAAGCTGTAGGATATCCACTGTCCTTGACCTTAAGATGTCCCACACTTCGTCATATTGCCTTCCTAATGAGGTTATAAGAAATCCATGAAAGAACTATGGTGGCATTAATTACAATACTGCATTTCATGACCAGAAATTAGGTCATCTGCATAAATGTGTTTCTGAGAAAACAAAAGCTAATCTTCATATTTTATGAAAGCTTTCAAAAATGTACCATATGCTAAAATACCCCACATATTGAAACTGGATATAAGAACATTATATTTAGGATAAAAAAAATCACAGGGGGTTGGTCTAACTTTACCGCTAGGTAGCCAGGGTCCCTGAGCAAATCTCAGGAGGTCTTTGGGTATAGTTTGCTGCTGTTTTAAATTATGCATATACTTCTCAAAGCTGACAGGATGAATATTTATGGAAAATGCTCTGCAAACATATCTACAAACAAAAACCATCATTGTTCATTTACTTGATAATTTAAAACTATAAAGTACAGGGATATACCGTCATACAACACAATTTTACCACATGAGGGTAAATGTAAAAATACCATGTAACTCCTCAGGTGGAGGGAAGGCTTCATGCCCATCTGCCTACAATGCTGAGATTGTATCTGCCCTGAACTTGAGTAGGAAGTGTTTTGGTTTGTTTTGTTTTAAAATATCCAATCACATGTCATCCAAAAAAAAGCCTTGTTTACTTATTTGAGTCCTTGCTTTTCCACAATGACAGAAATTTGTCCCAGACTTTGAACATGCTTAGCAAGTGCCCTGTCCATGAACTCCATCCTCAGGCCCTAGAAAGGGGTTTTTAAGTAAACAATGAAAAAGAACCCCAGAGGAGAACCAAACCTACCTTTGCCACTTACTTTCTCAAATCAGTATGATCCCCAACTGCATTCTAAACACCCACCCTTACACCCACGGAAAACTGTAGCTCTTGCCAGCATCAAAGAGTCTTCTTATTGCAACTCCTGGAGAGCACCACAGAAATCCACGGCTGGTCAAAGTGCAAGGGACAGTGGTAGAGTGCCCAACCCCAGTGGATATACCTGCAATGCAACACCTACACCTACGGCTCAGGGAAGAAGTGGTGGAAATACAGTAAGGGCCAAAGGACCAGGATGCCAGCTGTGAGGGTGTGTCTTTTATACATAACAGGGAGGCTGCACCCATTAAAAACTCAACAATATGGTCACCTAAACAAGACCTAGACAAGGACAACATCAAGTGACATGCCAATACAATGAAATAAATCTCACAAAGCCCCACCCCTCATGAAAAGCCCACAGACAATGGCTACTCTTTTCCATGGAAGATCCCTCTGGCAGGTTATTAAATCCTAAATTTTCTGCCCTAAGTACACAAACAAACAAACAAATACACACACACACACACACACACACACACACACACACAGATGTATGTGTGTGTATACATCCTGCTGATCCATTTAGTGTTGCTGGTATGTATGTTTGTGTGTGTGCATGTGTGTGTTTGTGTGTGTGTATGTTTGTGTGTGTGTGTGTGTGTGTGTGTGAAGAAGAGGTCATAAATTTGAGGGAGGGAACAAAGCACTGGAAAAAAGAGAGAGGGACTGAAGCAATGTAATAAAGGACTCATATAAAATTCTCCAAAGTTTAAATTTTTAAATTAAGAATGATAAAAACAGACAATAAAAAAGATAGATGGCTCACAGATACCTAGGTATAATGATAGAAAGTAATTAAGATATGATAAGAATTGTTTGGGTAGAAAAGGTATTATATTTAAATTTATGTAAATTTAATACAATAACCTAAGGAGAATGAAAATAAAGAGATGAAACTAAATGTTTCTTACCTGTACGATTTGCTAATCCATGAGAGATTTGTCAAAAGTTTAAAAAATGGATTACAAAACAAACTGAAAGAACCCTTTTATGCATATGCTGTCCTTTGCCTAAGAGAAGATTAGCATAATTACTTCATTCTCAACCCACAAACTCCTTCTTCCTTATTGATTACCTACATTATTATGACATTTTTAATTTGCCAGTGTTTACAGAGTTTGAATGTTATTCTAAAACAATAATTACAATCATATATGATATTAATACTGTGAAACATACATGACCTAAATCTTTTGGAATGTGTATACATGTATGAGTGTCCTCATGTGTAGGGGCATGTAAGTGTGTGTGTGTGTGTGTGTGTGTGTGTGTACGTGTGTGTATGAGTTTGAGTGTTAATGGTAAGCACAAGGATGCCATCAGAAGTCTTCTTCCGTCACTATCTATGATATTCCGAGTGCTCACAGACATGGGATATTCTTGATAGGCAGCTGGTTCTAGGGATCTCCTATCTCTGCCTTCAAGATGCTAGAACTAGAGGTGAGCTATCACACTCACTCACCATTTTGGTAGGGTCTTCAAATCTGAACTCCAGTCTTCCATGGTTGCGAAGCCAGCACTGGGTAATCTCCCCAGTCCCTGAGCAGCATCTTGAACACTCATTATGTAGTGAGTAATCAGAGAGTCGACATGTTGATGAATGAAATAGAGAATAGGGTGGATTGGAATGGAGCTAGTATTTCTGTGATCTTTTCAGCTTTCTAGGAAATAAGAGCAACTTCAAAAGCTTTGTGTTTCCCTGCTTCTTGCTATCTGAAACCTTTATGTTTGGATTGTCATCAAGGAGCAAATCTTTTCTTTTCAAGAAAGTCTCCTTCATACTGCCTTCTGAGCATTACCACTCCTGTAGATTTCTGCCTCTTATTATGACAAGGGCAAGCTGGCCGATTATAATCTTCTTGCTTTGATATTCATTTCCTCAGACTTTGTTGCAGAATCATCTGGCACTCACTGTTGTTGAACAGAGAGTAGAAGATGATGTGCCTGGAGATGGGGCAATCAGGAAATATAAACTTATTTTATAAACTTGTATTATCCCTATTGTGAGATGGTAAGAGACGAATAAAGACAGTGGAAGGCAGAAAGAGGAAGGGGAACCCATGTGCCTCCAGGTCTTCCAAACTCTTTGTGCCTTTATAGCATGGTAGTAGACAATTGGGATATAGAGTTGGTTTTGACATTAAGAATCAGAAAAATGTAGATTGTATTCTAGTTTCTGTCCCTGCCTCTCAGGAGAGTTCTCTTGCCTTTCTATGCCTCCATGTATTCATCTATAAAATCGCAATCCTAGCTACATTGGCAGGGTCCATAAAACTAAGTCAATATACATGAAGTTTGTGGGTCACTTCTGAGCACTAAACAAGGAATACATCCTAAATAAGGAAAGCAATTATTTCTAATCACCTAGGTCTCTTAGATAATTTAAACCTTGTTTTATTATGCAAATAGATTTAACAGTTAACAGATTAAAAGCAACCGCTACTAAAGGAAATTCTTACCTTACTTGAGTATTCAATGGGAACATACACAGAGAAACTGGATAGCTCATCTACTTTACATGAATAGCATTCACGTGAGAGAGATTGCTATGAGACATATTTACTTTTAACCTAGAATGATGTTGGAGACTCATTTAGTAGTTCCTAATGTGTTCACCAACTTTTGACATAACAATATTAAATTGGAACCTTGATAAGCACATGTTTGGGGCCCCAGCTCATAGTGGCTATTCAGTGGATCCAAAGAGGCTGGGGATTTTTCATTAATTACAAGTTTCCTCATTACCACTGATGCCACTGGCTGGGGAATCATAGCTTGACAGCCACTGATCTAGAAGAATGCTTCTTAGTATTTACTATAAATTAGAACCATCTAGAGAGTTAAAATTCTAAAACCAAAAGGACACCTCATCCCAATTAAATCAGAGCCTCTACAGGCACTTTCAGAAACTCTTAGTTTCCCGGAAGATTTAACCAAAAGCCAACTTGTTTCCTAAGTGAAGAATCAAGAGTTTCTTGTTGATGGAGGACAATGTCTATGTTCTAAGTCTCCTGTCTTCCACTGAATAGTCCTGATAGTTCATTAATGACTCTCAGAAAAAGAGAAGTACAGAGTAGATAATGTGATATGCTTCTTTGTTTGGAAACATATCAAAAGCATAGTACTATACACATACTCTCTCTCTCTCTATCTCTCTCTCTCTCTCTCTGTCTCTCTCTCTCACACACACACACACATACACACCTTTGAACACACATATGAGATATATATGTATATATGTAATAAATTATTAGAAATATCAATGGCCTAAAGCAACTGTTACTACCTCACAGCTTTTTTAAAAATATATTTTATTAATTTATTCATATTACATCTAAATTGGTATCCCATCCCTTGTATCCTCCTATTCCTCCCTCCCTCCCTCCCATTTTCCCCTTACTCCCCTCCCCTATGACTGTGGCTGAGGGAGGCCTCCTCCCCCTGTATATGCTCATAGGGTATCAAGTCTCTTCTTGGTAGCCTGCTATCTTTCCTCTGAGTGCCATCAGGCCTCCCCATCCAGGGGATCTGGTCAAATATGGGGCACCAGAGTTCTTGTGAAAGTTGAACCCCACTCTCCACTTAAGGGTGGAGAATGTCCTGTCCATTGGGTAGATCTGGGTAAGGGTTTGAAGTTTACTGTATGTATTGTCCTTGGCTGGTGCCATAGTTTGAGCAGGACCCTTGGGCCCAGATCTGCCCATCATAATGTTCTACTTGTAGGTTTCTAGGACCCTTTGGATCCTTCTATTTCCTCATTCTCTCATGCTTCTCTCACCTAGAGTCCCAATAGGATGACCTCCCCTCTGTCTCACTTTCCTGGTAAGTGAAGGCTTTCATGGGACATGCCCCTTGGGCTAGTGTGCAGATATAAGTGAGTATATACCATTTGACTCTTTCTGCTTCTGGGTTAACTCATTCATTATGATCATTTCTAGTTCCATCCATTTGTCCACAAATTTCAGGAATTTCTTGTTTTTAATAGCTGAGTAGTATTCCATAGTGTAAATGTACCACAGTTTCTTTATCCATTCTTCGACTGAGGGACACTTAGGCTGTTTCCATGATCTGGCTATTATGAATAAGGCTGCTATGAACATGGTTGAGCAAATGTTCTTGTTGTGTGCTGGAGCATCTTCTGGGTATATTCCAAGGAGTGGAATAGCTGGGTCTTGAGGAAGCCCTATTCCCAGTTTTCTGATATAGTGCCAGATAGATTTCCAAAGTGGCTCTACTAGTTTGCATTCCCACCAGCAATGAAGCAGTGTTTCTCTCTCTCTCTCTCTCTCTCTCTCTCTCTCTCTCTCTCTCTCTCTCTCTCTCTCTCTCTCTCCCTCCCTCCCTCTCGCTCCCTCTCTCTCTCCACATCCTTGCCAGCAAGTAGTGTCACTTGAATTTTTGATCTTAGCCATTTTGATGGGTGTAAGATGGAATCTCAGAATTGTTTTGACTCTCTCATAGCTTTTGAGTCTACAGTTATATCCAGAATGTAGTCACCTTAGAGTTTGGCTAAAAGAATGTCCACTTCCAAGTCCACTCTGACTTCTATTAGGAAGGATTATATCTTCATTGGTTGTCATCAAAGACATTGTGTCCTTTTCACATATGCCTCCTTATAGTGCAGCTCTCAGTGTAACATGTGATTTCTTTTAGAAGGAGTTTGAGAGCAAGATAGTCGGGAAGAAATCCCTAAGCCTCTTTCGTAACATCTTTGAAGTGATGTCTCATCTCCTTCATTCAGTAGAAACAACTCACTAGGTCCAGCCCACATTCAAGAAAAGAAGATTATACCAGGGCTTGTGAGCCAAAAGCCAAGAGTCTGGGTAGGGTCTTGATGGCTATCTGTCACAACAGAACTGTGAGAATTTAAAAGAAAATACTCATAGTAAACCATGATGCTCTCAGAATACATTGAATAATGTATAAGCATTAAAGTGAACTTGCAGCTTCAAAAAGATGATTTCCCCCTTGGTTATCCACATAGAGAAGTGAAGGAGCCATCAGAAGGGAAAGGCAGGGAGCTATGCAAGAAGAGAAGCCAGGAATAGAGGTTTTCCTGTGTATTTCCCAAGGGCTTAAAGGAAAAGGACTTCTGAAAAATCATTACAAAAGTGTAACACGATGCTTTATTGGAATGGAAGACGCTAGTAGAGTATTGGAGGAACAGAGGGCAACTGTACTATTCTTATTAAAGACATTTGGGAAAATATGTAAATATATAATCTTATCCAGATGACCAGGCTGGCTGAATAAATGGAATAAATATAAACCCAATCTTAAGTCTTGATGAAATTATACCCTACCTAGAGATTCAAATAATATACTAGAACAAAGAGACCATTTTCATACAAGTGAGTTATTCAGCTGGTCCAGGACAAGTTCACAACTAGAACTTGGTTCTCCTGCATTTGAGCTTAATATTCTCCTTCCATATCTGTGCCAATTACACAATAATATGCTAACAGTCCCAGAGTAGATTACAAGCATCCCAGACAATGGACTCCCTCTATTTTAACCATGTCTCCCAGGAGCACAACTGTTTCCAAAGACGAGAAACAAGTGAGTGTTTTATGTTAAATGCAACTTATTTACCCCCAATCTCTACCTGGGCAAAAGAAAAGCTATTATCCTAGATACACATAACAACATCAGAGTATGCCCAACCCACTCACAGCTTATTTTTCCCAGTGAGCATTAACTAAGGGTCAGATATGAGCCCATCACTGCACCAGCTACTGACCTATGAAGGGCATGTCGCCTGCTTACAAAGTTCCCATTAGCTAAAAGAAGAGAAAGTCACTAACTACACTGTGATGGAATCAGGATCCTCAGTGAAATTACAGATTTCTGCAAATCTAAGGCAGACTGAGGTTAGAGGTGAAGAAGGAGTGAAGCTTACCTGGGTTGACTCAGGCAAATCCACCAAGAGAATTATTCTTCTCTACAAAGGAAAGGCTTTAAAGAACACATATGTTCATGACAGGAGAGAAAGTCAGTATGGCTTGGGTGGTGTATTTATGGAGCAAAGGGACAAAAATCTAAAAGTGAAATGGGAAGAGTTCTCATTTCCAATGCTGGGGCACAAAACTTACCTCAAACTTTGGAGGTTTAAAAAGGTCCAAGAATATTATCTTGCAATCCTGAAGCCTTCCATTCCACACAAATCTTTAGAGGGCAAAAATTACAGCAGATGTGCTCTGCAAGGTGCAAGATTGAGACTCCTGTAACTCTAATGTCTAAGGCTGATGACATTCCTCCACTGTTGTTACCAGATTCTCTCCTTCAGTCGGATTCCCTGCCTCCTTCTTGTGCTAAGCACATCTATGATCACAGTTAGGGACCATATGAGCAGCTTGGGAAAATCTCAGGATCCCAACATAATGACATTTTCAAAGACCCTTTTAAAAGTCAAAGAAGGCAATATTCACATACTTCAGGAAGTAAAGTGTGCATATCTATGCAGGAGTCAATACTGCACCTAGCACTATAGAACTATAGTTGCTAAAATTAGCATCTTTTTACTTTAAGATACATAGAAAGGTGTGGTTAAATTTTAAGCAGGGGGGGTGATAAAATAAATCTGAGGAGGCTCATGCAGACAGCCAACTTATGAAGAGTGAATCAACGGGTCAAAAGAGGCAGTGGGAAGCTGGGTTTTCAATAATCTGCGTAAAAGATGAGGATTTAAGCCAAAGAAGAAGCTTGGAAATTGAGAAGAGAAATTAATATGATGGATTTTAGATCTAAATCACAAAGACATTAAGTCTGGAGTCCTCAGACTGTTATAATCTAGGGGATAAAATGGCACAGACATCTGAAAGGATTCACACTAGCTGGAATAATTAGCCAGAGGTGAACATATTGATACATCTCTGATGCAATCTGCAAGAGAATGTCCGGTTTAAGGCCAGCTGTTAGAACGCTGGTAGAGGGAAAGGAGTGGAAGATATTTATTCTCATATGTATCAGTTGGGTTTTAAACATCTGGAAAATATCTCATGAAGACAAGTAGCTACTAAGTCTGATATTAATGATAAAACTCTGATGCTTAGCAAGGAGATCTGTCCAGAGAATCTGATACTGATGATATCAAAACATTAGAGACTCAGCAATATAAAAGTTATGGCTAATGTTATCTTTATGAAAAATTTATAGAAGTTGCAAATCAATTCCTGGAAAATCACAGTACGCAAAAGTGAAAGATCTTCCAGAGGTTAAAACAGGCGGAGACTTCAGGAGAAATGGCTGAGGAAAGAGAAGGGAAATAAGAAAAGAATGGGCTTTAGAAATGAAGAAGAGAAATCCATGAAAGGGCTATAATGGTTTCTGTGAGAGGATACAAGTTAGTGCTAGGTATGAGTTCACACAACAAACAAACAACATAATCTGAACTCAGCTGCTGGATGTGCATGAGAAATACTGTGAGGCTTCACTCATACAGGGCTGGGGTTCTTGATAAAGATAAGGAAGCAGGAACATCTATTTATGAAAGTCAGAATGGAAGACTAGCCCCAAATAACATGACAGGGCTGAGCAAGGTGGTAACAAGGTCAAAGTTTAGCAGGAGTGCAAGGTCTGGAGTCTTCCTGACATATGGATAGCAACAGGAGGAGGGAAAGACCTAAGGGTAAAGGATGAGGAATGGAATTCAGAGCTCCCAATTTAAAAAGGAAACATTGGCCATAAGAATGAGCTATGGAGAAAGTTGACAAGGGTAAATTAGAACAGTAAAGAGGGGTAGATAAAACACCTACTTAGACTCTTTTTAACCTGGGCTCTGTGCTTATGTCTGCAGGGTCTCTCCTTGGAAATAAAGCTTCCAAGACTTGGTAGGAATTACTGACTTAAACATCTCCCCAAAGAACAGTTGACAGTGAAATAAAGCACATTGATTTAATGGATCTTACAATGTACAGTCTTCCAGGATAGTGGCACTGTGTAACAGTATCCTCTGAGCTTGAAACATTCCATCCTTTGAGGGAAGCTCTTTAATCAAGAAGGTAAACAACTCAATATAGCTACAGGAAGTTCCTAAAACTGACTATATTCACTAGGCCCTTCTCTGCCACAGTAACCAATAAAAGATGAGAATCCCTCCCACATGGATGGAAACAAACTATAAAGAAGACTCTCAGAGAGTAAAATCTGTAAATAAGGCTCTAAGACCAGACAAGCTGCATAGAAGAAACAGAACGGAGCTGAGCTGCATGGAAGAGGTTTAGACTAACTGAGGCACTCGGAGAGAATACGCTCTAACTAGTTGATCTGCTTGCAGACTATGCAGTGTGCTCCAGTTTTCCCAGATTTTGTGAGTTGGCACCCAAGCTAGGGTGGGCCTTGGTGATGCAGTTGTCCTTGAGTCATTTCTGCTCCTGTAAGTAACCCTAATAAAACGTATTGATTCACCAAAATGGACTTTGGTGGTTACTGTACTTCGATCTGTTGTGGGTTCCCAGTCTGAAATGAGTAGATATGCATGTGTGTTAAGTCTTCCCAGGAAACGTTTTGTCATAAAACAACTGATATCTCAGTCCTCCTATCTTGAAGATTTATCATAGAAAAAAATGGCTATCTGTGGAATGAGTGCCGGGGGTGGTAGGGCATTATTATTCCCTGGTTTGACACTCCGCAATGTCTATATTTGGTTACAGCTAAAATGTCCTGATGCACAGAAGCATTGAGTTAGAGAATGTTTCCCACATGTATAAATGTCAAAGACCTTATCAAATAAGTACAATCATCTACAGTAAAGAACGCCAGCAAATCATTTTCACTTAGACCACTGTGTTTGGCAACATCTCCTAAGTATTGTGGATGGAATGTGAGTGAAGTTCTATAGCTTGGAGGTTGGGAGGAAGTGCCTCTACATTTGTGGCTAGAACTGGGATATCTCTTACTTCCAGAAAGCAAGAGACCAGAAAATTAAAACTGACCTACACAAATATTCAAAAATTATTCTCATTGTCAATAAACTGATACACTGTGAGTTATTTAAATTCCTTGAGACCAGGAGATCCTTGCTGACCAGGTAGGCCTAGGAAACTTGACTAACCATATGAAACTAAAAGGATAACATTGACAGTGTATCCCCATGGGAAAAAAAAACAGATTCTTTAATCCTAGAAGATGAAGCCATCCACATTCCTTGTGTTCATGGATGCTACAAAATACACAGATGACTCTTCCTTCCTGTGGACATATACGAAAGAAAGTTGGTTGTCAGGTGACTGTGGCCGTGCCTTCCTCCTTTCAGAACCTCTCTCTGCCCTCTCCCTCATCAGTTTGTCTCAGTCCACCTAGCCAGGCACAGCTAAGATAAAAGTACTTTAGCTAGTGAATCCAAAAAACAGGATATGTAATCCACCATTTCCCCCTTCAAATCATCGCTAGGCATATAATCATGATGAAATGTAGGAAACTATCCAACATCTCTCATCACTCTTCTGTAAACAGAGGCCTCAGAACCAGCCAGAGCTCTCAATGATCCCCACAAGGAATAAGGAGGTCCTTTATATTCAGTATTAATTGGAGCTTCTCTGGTATAAATGAGAATGTCCCCCATAGGCTCAGAGAACTGAACACTTGATCCCCAGTTGGGGATACTGTTTGAGGATATCTAGGAGGTATGACCTCACTAAAGGAAGCATGTCCCGGGGTGGGTAGGCCTTGAGAGTAAAAAATATGTGCCACTTCAAGACTGCATTCGCTCTGCTTCCTACTTCTGGTGGAAGATTTGTGCTCTTAGCTTCCTGCTGCAGCCACCATGCCAGCGTACCTGCTTCCATGCTGCCTCTGGAAATATGGATGCTAACCCTCTATAACCATGAGCCCAAATAAAATCTTCCTTCTATAAATTTCCTTAATCATGTTTCTTGATTTATTCTCTTTTAAATCATAGTATCAACAAATTACTTAAAACAGAGGCCAAGTCAGGAACCTGGATTTCCACTACAGCCTGTCAGTTACACAGTTACCTAGTGGCTGAAGGAATTTATGAGGAACTCATTGTGTTCTGGGTACAATCACATTTACTGCAGCATGTCTAATTCTGGAACATTAAGTTAGCAAGACCAATGACCTTCAGGGATAAAATAGTTCACATTTGTCTTCATTATAATTAAATTTTCAGGGCCAGAGACATGACTCCACAAATAAAGGTGTTAGCCATGCATCTCAACTAAAGGACAACCCCAAGAACTGATGAAAAAAATCTTGATATGGATGCCTGCATCTACAGTCTCCTTTAGAAATATGGGAGATTATGATAGAATTGCCCAAAAACTCATGGACCAGCTATCAGCAGAAACAAAGTAAAGTCATTGACTGACCCTTAAAAGCTGTTCCCTGTCTGATTTTCACACGAACTCTGGTGCCCCATATTTGACCACGTCCCCCGGATGGAGAGGCCTGGTGGCACTCAGAGGAAGGATAGCAGGCTACCAAGAAGAGACTTGATACCCTATGTGCATATACAAGGGGAGGTGGTCCCCCCTCAGTCACAGTCCTAGGGGAGGGGCGTAAGGGGAAAACGGGAGGGAGGGAGGAATGAAATGATACAAGGGATGGGATAACAATTGAGATGTAATATGAATAAATTAATAAGATATAGTTTTCAAAAGCTGTTCTCTGACCTCCATAAACATGGTGTGGCATGTGTATACCTGCAGACACACACACACACACACACACACACACACACACACACATGTATTTTAATTTATAGTCTATTATATTGATATCTACATAAAGTTTAAACCAACCAAGCTACTATATCATTCCTACATCATACCTTATCATAAGCTAGATCTCTAGAAACAAGTTGAGCAAATCACCTGTAACTTCCTTGAGTCAGACATTGGGAGAAAAGCAAAAATGCAAGAGGATATGAAAATGACTAAGCTACCTGCTCATGTGTCTGTGTGTCATTCCTAACTTCTTCCAGCCAAGTGTCATATCTGCCATTTCTTCTTAATGAAGGGTTGCTACTGCATGCACCCAAACTATGTCTCAGAGGATCAGGGACCAGCTTCTTTGTGATTGGCAGATCACATGTAGCTCCTTAGTCAAGTGTTTAGCCTCTCCCAGGGCTCAATAACAAGTTGAGTGGTTGATCTCAAAGTGGACTTCCAGACCCTCCATATCACACCCTTATTTGTCACCAAGACTCTAGTTTCTTTTTTTTAATTTTTTATTTTTTATTTTTATTAATTTATTCTTATTACATCTCAATGGTTATCCCATCCCTTGTATCCTCCCATTCTTCCCTCCCTCCCATTTTCCCCTTAAAACCCTCCCCTATGACTGTTCCTGAGAGGGATTACCTCCCTCTATATATGCTCATAGGGTATCAAGTCTCTTCTTGGTAACCTGCTGTCCTTCCTCTGAGTGCCACCAGGTCTTCCCCTCCAGGGGACATGGTCAAATATGAGGCACCAGAGTATGTGAGAAAGTCATATCCCACTCTCCACTCAAGTGTGGAGAATGTTCTAACCATTGGCTAGATCTGGGTAGGGGTTTAAAGTTTACCCCCTGTATTGTCCTTGGCTGGTGCCTTAGTTTGAGCGGGACCCCTGGGCCCAAATCTGTCTAACATAATGTTCTACTTGTAGGTTTCTAGGACCCTCTGGATCCTTCTACTTTGCTATTCTCCCATGCTTCTCTCATCTAGAGTCCCAATAGGATGTCCTCCCCTCTGTCCCAGTTTCCTGGTAAGTGAAGGCTTTTGTGGGACACGCCTCTTGGGCTAGTATGCAGATATACGTGAGTATATACCATTTGAGTCCAAGACTCTAATTTCATTTAGATTTTTCTATAGCATTTAAAGTAACCAACCAGACAAACCTATTGCCCCTTCACAGGGAAGGTGAATGGAGGATAGAAATGTCATGTCAGTTAAATTCCCTACATGTGGGAAGAAATTATTAGAAATGGGAGGAGTCTCCTCCTTATCAACCTTAACCTAATATACAATCAGCAAGAAGTCTATCTTAGAACAAATGAGTGTATAAATGAATAAATCATTGTTGTCATTACAACCAATTGAACACTGACCACATAGACATATTGCCTAGCTGGTTACTTAGTTAATTCTTGTGCACTTTAGGCAATATAGAATTTTACTCAATAAAGCCAGGTAGAAGAATAGTGAAATTATATAAACAGGCTATATGCTCATTATCAGATTAATGGTATGGAGGCATATGGCATGTGGCATATCTACATAATGGAATATTATTTATCAATAAATAATTTAATCATGTCATTTGTTTAAAAAATTATATAGACTGGGAGATATAAGTAAAACAAGCCAGACTCAGAAAGATAAATATCACTTCTTTTATATCTGCCACACCCTAAGAAAAAAGAAATGAAAGTAGATGAGACTGTTAAAGGAAAGGAGGGAAGGTGATAGAAAATGGTAAGGGCTGACTATGGTGTTGAAATGCTTCATGACAATGTCACAACAAATTCCATTATATTCTAAAATTAATATATAACTATTTTTAATAACTTGGCACTGATCACTTATAGAATTCCCTAAGTGCATTTAAATGTCAGTTCTCCATTCATTCAGGCATCCTGGGAACTGCTAAAGATGTAAATATGAATGTTAACTTAGGCTTCATAAAAACAACAGTCCAGGGAACAGAAAGTCTTGGGCTTGTTTGGCCACATAAGAAAAACTGAGCCCTGAGTGTTGCGCTGCTTCTCCATACATTATCTCTCCCCCAACTCAGTAGAGCTCTTCTTTCCAAGGAGTATCGAGATTTGCTGACCTTGTTACCATTCCTCTAATACAACCTGAAATCCAGAAGGAGGCAATGAGGTAAGTATTACAATCCTCATTTGAAGGAGAAAAAAAAAATTGTCACTTTCCTTGGCTCTTAGAACCCGTAGTAATAGCAAAGCCAAAAGCAAGAATCATGGATGCATGGAATGTGGAAAATATGGTCGGCCTTATTTCCATATACTCAGAGACATTTCAGTGACCATAATGGTAAGGAATAAATTTGGAAATGAACAGAAAGCTCAGTGAGAGGATGTCAAATCACACGTTAGATACAAATAAGGCCAAGTATCTGTTAGCACATGAAATCCTTGCATATTTCATTCTCTCTTTCTGCTTGGAAAAGGGAGAGAGTGTGTGTGTGTAATAGGGAGGAGAGAGAGAGAGAGAGACAAAGAAAAACCAGGATGGCTCATAATTTAATTGACACAAGTAGATTTTATCTATTCCTTAGTAGATTTGCTTTTCTTTATATGGCAAGCTTTGCAATTGCTCTTGGGAGTCACAGGGACATCAGCAAATCCTGTGTCCCTGACTTCACCTCCCCTAAGTTCAATGAGCATCCTTGTTTTTTATCATCATGGGCCAGTAAATTCCCATCATTGGTTCTTCCTATTTGAAACAGCCTCACAATTAGTGATGCTTTGTTAATTTGTGCTAAGCAGATAGTCTGAAAACAAAAGTCAGCTGGCATGATAGTCCCCCTGTAAAAAATTATAGAATAGGAACTGTGTATAATTTTGGAAACACTCAAAAGAAGAAGACAGTAAAAGCAACCACAGACTCAATTACTGTCCTGTGAAACCATGGCAACGTGCCATGTGTATTTGTTATTGCTTTGATGCTTATGTTTCTTGACTCGCTATAACATTTAATATATAATTTTACATCCTTTTGTCAACAATTCCAACTGGGCATTTTCCAAATTAGTTATAAGTCATTCTACTTTTTAAAGATGATATGGGTTTGCACTAACAGAATGCTACTGCACACAAGCATTCATTAAATTGAATAGATTTGTTCATGCTTCAATTATTAGAAACGAAGTGTGATTGTACCTTTGCTCATAAACTCTTCTGTGTATGGGGCAACTGCCAAACTTATGTAGACCAAGTTACATGTCTACTATTTATCTGGTGAGTCTTGAGGGCAGACATTTATTTTCTGCCTCTGTTTGCTGGTGTTTAGCATAGAGCCCCAGTAAGCAAGCAAGAGACACTCACAGAGACAGTTCCAGTGCTGTGAAGTATCCTGCAGATCCTAAGTAGAATTATTAAAAAGTAGTGCTTGCTTATGGTAAGGACTTAGAGCAAAGCATGCTGGTGGTTGCTAGGGAGTTTCAGGACAGCAACTGCTGAATCAGGCTTTTCAGCTGGGAATGAAATAACCCAGGAGAAACATATCACCAGTTCTTGACAGCGTGTTACTATCCATTCCTGGGTAGGCACCAGTCTAGGAATCCTTTTTCCGAGCACAGTCACTCAGGTACAACAGAACCTTTTCTCAGTATGTCTTATTCAAGCCCCTCAAGCCAGCAAAGGAAGTTTGTTAAAAATGCCCCCAAATCCCCATGGGTTTGCTCACAGATCAGAAGATCGGTTTGCATACCTGTCGCCTGTCCTATCTACTCATGTCCCCATCTCTATTGTGAGTGTGTTAAAGAAATGAACTGAGACCAACTGCTTTGTATTTTTACAGTGCTTAGACAGAATCTAGAACAGAATGCATACAATTCAAAACTGAACTCAACCTATAGGATTCCAGAATCTTTCATCTAGTCAACAGATATTTCCTGGGCATCTGCTAAGTACATATATATATGCTACCTTGATAAAGACATATTAGGACAAAAGAAGAAATTAAGCAATGACCATCACAAGATACATACATATTCATTAAGTGTGTGTGGGTGGGTGGGTGGGTGTGGGTGTGTGTTCTCAGCTTAATCTAACAGTTTGGATAAATAGCCTAAAAGCAATGAGAACTTACCGTGTGTAAGTCTTCAACAAAATCTCTAGGATAAACAGCCTCCCAAATTCCTCTGCAGATGGTGGCCATGAGAACACATGCTCCCTTCCTTTCCCTCACTTGAGCCCTTAGAGTCAACAACTGTAGTTGCAACTTGTTCCATGGGACTGTTAGCCAGATTCATGGTAACTGTAACTTATTGAAATTGAACCCCTCAGTTTGCCTGTTAGCCTGTGAGCTGGCTTCTGCAAATCACTCTCACTTGGATAAGTAGCTCCAATTTTCTTTCACAAAGAAAAACCAGAGAAACGTAATAAATTTTCTTGAGTTCTTTATATATTTTGGATATTAGCCCTTTGTCAGATGTAGGGTTGATGAAGATCTTTACCCAGGTTGTGGGCTGTCACTTTGTTCTGTTGACAGTGTCTTCTGCTTTACAGAAGTTTCTCAGCCTAAACACCACCAAACCCAATAACCCAATTAAGAAATAAGGCTCAGAACTGAACAGAGAATTCTCAACAGAGGAATGTGGAATGGCTGAGAAACACTTAAAGAAATGCTCAATGTCTTTAGTCAACAGAGAAATACAAATCAAAAAATGACTCTGAGATTCCATCTTACTCCCACCAGAATGGCTAAGATCGAAAAGTCAAGTGACAGCACATACTGGCAAGGATGTGGAGATATGGGAACACTCCTTCATTGCTGGTGGGAATGCAAACTTGTACAACCACTTTGGAAATCTATCTAGCATTATCTCAGAAAACTGGGAATAGGAATTCCTCAAGACCCAGCTATTCCACTCCTTGGAATATATCCAGAAAATACTCCAGCACACAACAAGGACATATGCTCAACTATGTTCATAGCGGCCTTATTCATAATAGCCAGAACCTGGAAACAGCCTAAGTGTCCCTCAGTCAAAGAACGGATAAAGAAACTGTGGTATGTTTACACTGTAGAATACTATTCAGCTATTAAAAACAAGGAATTCCTGAAATTTGTGGACAAATGGATGGAACTAGAAATTATCATAATGAGGGAGTTAACCCAGAAGCAGAAAGACTCAAATGGTATATACTCACTTATAATTGGACACTAGCCCAAGGGACATGTCCTATGAAAGACCTCACTTATGAGGAAATTGGTATAGATGAGAAGACATTCTATTGGGACTCTAGGTGAGAGAAGCATGGAAGAATGGGGAAATAGAAGGATCCAGAGGGTCCTAGGAACCTGCAAGAAGAACATTATGATGGGAAGATCTGGGCCCAGGGGTCCTGCTCAAACTACTGCACCAGCCAAGGACAATACATGCAGTAAACTTCGAACCCCTACCCAGATCTACCTAATGGACAGGACATTCTCCACAGTTGAATGGAGAGTGGGAACTGACTTTCACAAGAATTCTGGTTCCCCATATTTGACCATGTCCCCTTGTTGTGGAGGCCTGGTGGCACTCAGAGGAAGGATAGCAGGCTACCAAGATGAGACTTGATACCCTATGATCATATAGACAGGGAGGAGGTCCCCTTCAGTCACAGACATATGGGAGGGGAATAGGGTGAAAGCGGGAGGGAGGGAGGAACAGGAGGATAAAAGGGATGTGATAACAATTTAGATGTAATCTGAATAAATTAATTAAATTTTTAAAAAACAAAAAGAAAAGAAACACAATAAAACATCAATTCCCCCCTGAAAGGGAGGAAGTAATTCTGTAAGTAAATGGTAAATGCTGCTATCAGCTGGGGTTTAATCAGCCATGTAGAGACAGGCAAATGTTTCAAGCACCAGTTTCTTCCCCCCCCCCCAGAGAAACTGTCCCTTCCACAGTTCTTCATTTCTTTTCCTTGCTTTTCCTGTCATCTCAGTGTCATCAACTATGAAAGGCTTCCATCTGAGGGACCTGAGAATCTATATGCCAACCTAAGTTTTCTTATTCCAAAGTCATACCAACACGGCATAAAAAGACAAAGCAATTGTGGAGACATGAGAAGGGGAAAGGGACTTCTTGCTGTGGAGGCTGGTTGAGGCCACTCAGCACCACCTGGGAACTGGGATCCCAGCATGACTGACAACTGTCCCTCCCTCCCTCTCCCTTCCTTGCTGACAAGTAGTTTTTTGTTTTTGTTTTGTTTTGTTTTGTTTTAAGAATATCACCAGAAACTTCTTTCACAATGCTAGTGGCTCCAGGTTTTACTTTATCAGAGTATAATCCTGTCCAAGTTACTTCCAAAGATAACCTATTTTCTCACTTTCCAAAAAGAGAGAAAAAGAAAGGAACAAGCTTAGCAGCAACTCTTACAGATATAACTTATCTCAAAATAGTACATATATCTATTGGCAACACACTTCATTATGACTCTTCCTTGAGAAGATTTTGTCCACACTGGGGTATGGGAGGTTTCTCCTTGAGAGATTCTCTTTCTTTTAATTTCACTGCTTGAAATCCATACTGAAAGTGTCTTTTAATAAAGAATGAGTCTAGCCAGGCGTAGTGGTGCATGCCATTAATTCCAGCACTTGGGAGGCAGAGGCAGGTGGATCAACCTGAGTTCAAGGCCAGCCTGGTCTACATAGGGAGTCCAGGACAGCCAAGGCTACACAGAGAAACTCTGTCTTGGGGGAAAAAAATAAAGGATAAACTGTGAGTCTTCTTTGAGAAGCCCACACCCATGCTCTCAAGTATGCTTTTAATTTTTGCCCAAATGCCTTTGCTTCTGTTTTTAATAAAACCTCAATTCTGTTTTATTCTGACTAGTCCCAAAATTCTTTTGTGAATCAAATACTGCTTTCTATGAATCGAGGTCCCTACAGGCTGCTACGATGACAACATTGAGCTATGTCTTTGTCCCCCAAACACTGAAAACATAACTTTAATTTAGGCTTAATTTTGTGGAAAATGAAAATTAAAAAGTCAGTTTATCATTTTCTTGACCTAGCATAAGAAAGTGCCACAAACAGTACCATAAACAACAACAATTAATTTCTAAATTCTACAGGTTAGAAATCTCTGAGATCAAAGTATTTGCTCCTTCCATGGATATTTAAAATAAATCTCTTCTGTTCTCCTCTTTCAGCATCTAGACATTTCAGTGGTGGCAATCACGTCTCCTTTCACGCTGCCTTCCATCCACGTTTGTGCGTCTCCAAACTCTCTCTTGTTATTAAAAAAAAAAAAAAACCTGCTGTACCTTCCCCTTGTTATAAAGGACTCTCTATTGACATCACTGAATCTGACAGTCTCTGCAAAGAGATCTTATTTATAAGTCAGGGCACATTCTAAGGTGCTGGGGTTTAGAACTTCACTATAAGTTTTTACATAGAAAAAAAGCTCAACCTGGAACAGTCTAAGCTCAGAACACAGTTATGAATATGTGCCAGAGGGTGTAAAATGGAAAGTGTATGAGAGATGTTTGTGTTGGTCAACTTCACATTGATATGACACACACCAGAGACAAACATCTTGCAAGAAGGAAAGGTGTGTTTTGCCTCACGGCTTTAATGCTTTCTGTTCATCGTTGCTGGATCCTGTCACTGTGGCTAGATGAGGTACGTGACATATGAATCATGGCAGAATGACATGACCCATGAAGTTTGTTTGCCTCATGGCAAACAAGATAAAGAGGAGCAAGGATGGAGTATGTCCATCAAAGGTATGACCTCCAGTGAGCTGACTTTCCTCTGCTAGGTTTTTCCCTACAAGCTCAATCACCTTTCAATAGCACCAGAGACTTGAACCCAAACTATTACCAAATGGGCCATTATCGACATATACCATCCAAATTGAAGGGAATAATGTTTCCCTTTAAGGATTGATTTCAGCCTTATCCTGGTTTTGTTTCCCCTCTCTTTCACCATCAATAACTTCTTCTCAGTAATACATTGCTCAATATTTTCCTCAAGAATATCGTTTTTTGACATAGTGTAGATTTATATATAGTGCTGAATGAGTATTTCATAAGGAAATATTTTTACTACAGGCATAAGCATGTTGCTACTTATACTGTCTCAACATATTTATCAATAGAACAAGTAAAGATGTGGTAGTATAATGTATATGAACTAATTTAAAATCACATTGGGTATTAAATCTGTAACTTTAGAAAGATAAAACAGTATGGGGCTTAGCGATACCATGTATTAAATAGTAGATATATAGAACTCATTTTAAGAGAATAAAATGCAATCAATGATGTGGCAGCCTTGGCTCTTTGTAGACACTCCATACATACAATTCATATTTATTCTTTATGTTGTCCGGTTCAAGAGGCTGCCTTCAACTAGCACTATTGAAAGCTTTGACACACTCTAAAATAGGAACTGACTGAGATTCAGATAGCAAAGAGCACATGGCAATCTGAGGAAGTGGGGAATCTTTCACATCTGAGAACATTCTCAAGATCTAATGACTTCATCAACCCAACATGATGAGAAGGGAAACCTAATGGCTACCACTAATAACGTGTCCAAGGACAGAAACAGACAAATGCTTTTTGTTCTGAGAATTGCTAGCTGACTATTGGAACATGGAATGTTATTCCATCAGTATGAATAACCAGTTAGAAAGCAAAACATGATGTGTTGATTATTCAGAATGAGAAGGTTATAGTTATATATTTAGAAATATATGTATGTATGTATGTATGTATGTATGTATGTATGTATATAAGACAATTTAAAGAAACAGAGGCCATGAATTTGAAAAAGATTAAGGTGGGGGTCCATGGAAAGGGTTAGAGAGAGAAAAAGGGAAAGGGAGAATGATGTAATTATATTTTCATTTCAAAAGACTAAAATATTTTTAAATCATAGCCAGGCCAGTGGAGATGCATGTCTCTAATCCTAGCACTTGGGAGACAGAAGCAGGTAGATCTGTGAGTTCAAGGCCATCCTTGTCTACAGAGTAAATTCCAGGACAGTCAAGACTACACAGAGAAACCTTTTCTCAGAAAAAAAATATATATAAGTCAGAACTTTATCCTGAAGATAACAGGAAATCCCTCAAAAATTAAAATAAGAAATAGATTCATTCACTCTTTTCTTGAACATTCATTTATTCATACAATAAATGTCTCTATTTGTTGTACTGTCACTTTGGTTTTAGGTCATAAAAAATAAAAAACTATACATCCTCTATTCTGCATAAGTCTACAAGACTAATGTGGACTTTTGATTGCTCTGACTGAATTACTTCAAGCTCTCTGTGCTTCAGATCTTTCCTTTGTAAAAATAACAGTGGTAGATGCTATGAATTCTTCCTGGGAAAGTTTGACAAGTCGATTCTATGGATGACTGAGGGAAAGCTTCATCATGCAGTGCTTAAAGGGAGGAAGAAACTATGAAGGTAAAGACACAGTTGTTCAAAGGGTAGCTCCACCACCAATCATTATTATCTTTCACCAAATTACTTAACTTCAGTAACTTTGTCTCTAAAGAAAGATCATTAATATCTGCCTTGAGGGGATACTGCAAGTCTTCAATATGAAAATAATGTGAACTGCCCAAAGCAAATCTTAGTATATATAAATACTCAGTGCATGGCTGGAAGGACCTATAACCTGCATATGCTACTACATGAGTGAATTCTGTACATGCACTATTCGTGTGTGTGTGTGTGTGTGTGTATTTGTATATCACATATAATATATATAGTTCATTTATATATATATGAAATTTTATCTTTCATACATATTGGGTATATTTGGGTTAAGTTATTAACATTTAAAATACACATTTAGGTAATTAAAGAATCTAAGATTTCTAATATGCACCAAGAAGCCGAAATCACCTTGAGAGAGTATAATTTGTTTTTCTGAAAGCGTGCCCTTGGTATATCTGGCTATATATTGAGAAATAGTTTGGAATGATTTACAAATGTCTGATTATTCAATGAATACTTGCAAATATCCCACGATTGCGAGTTGGATTTACTAGATCTATGCTCAAATTGATATTTTAATGTAATTTAATGTAAATGCTAATATAATAAATATTAATCCAAGACAAACATTGACTAATTTATGAAACTTGACTTTCCAGAAAGATGCAATGATTTGCAATTGCTTAGTACATATAAAATATTTATGTATCATGTGCTATCTCAAGAAATTAAAGTACTCTGTGGCCTCCCCCCCCCCCAGCTATGTTTTCAGCTAAAGATATGGTAATAGACCTGCAGGTGTTGAAAGGTCAGGATAAAGGCAGAGAAATCTCTTTTATGCCCTACTTGGCCTCAGATCATCCTTTATCCAATAAGAAACAAAGGTGGGCTACATAGGCATAAGGAAAGGACTTAAGCTGGCTGCTGGCAAGAGGCTGATACAACCACGTAGCTTCTCTGTTGTTGAGATGAAATACAACTTATGGAAGTAAGTTATATTGGGCATAGGGTTCCAGAAGGATAAGGATTCATTATTGCAGAAAGCCATGACAAATGTCAGGCAAGTGGCAAGAGCAGGAAACTGAGAGTTCACATCTTCAACCACAAGCACAAAGCAGAAAGAGAGAGGGTGACCTAGTGTCATGAGTCTTTAAACCCTCAAGCAATAAAAATATAAGATCACCCAAAACTGGCTGGAAAAAGAAACATGGCTGGCTGAAGTGACCACAAAATTCACTATAAAGGTATGGCTGTGCCATTAGCCATACAGAAGTAGCCAATCTCACATGTCTGGTGCCATGATGATCCAACGGCTCCACGTACAGATGGAGTAATCTTACTCTAGTAAAATCCTACTTCTTCATTTCCCACACCAATTTCCCACCTCATGAGTAATCCCCCACTCCACAAGTCTGACCACAACTTAAACAGTCAAAGACCCCAACTATGGGATTCTGTCTTGAGGAACATACACTTTCTTCCCTGAGCATATGCTAAAATAAAAATACAGTAAAAATATTTCTCTATTCTTTTTGTTTTCAATCTCACTTCTGAAAGCTTTCTCTCTTGATGACCATGAAATCTAGGGACATTATTTATAGATCTCAACCCAATTTCTGTATCTGCAGCCAGCAACAAGACTTGACTTCAAATCTCATCTGCACTGATGCTCCACTATTTACTCCAGCTTCTAGGTTGACCTGTTGTAAGAAAAGCCGGACAGAATAGAGCCAGAAAAGAACAAAGGGGACTCTTATTCCACTCTCAGCAAAGTAGACCTTACGTGACAGCATGATTTCATGCACATCTCTTACAAAGTAAATTTCCCTCCAGCAAAATCTTATTAAACAATGTTAAATTTTTGAAAAAGGTATTGTAGCAGAAAAAATATGGAGTTGACATAACTCTTTTAAGGAATGGATGAAAGGCTCTGGATAAGAAAGAGTAGCAAAAATAACACATATCTTTGTCTGTCAACAGCAATTTATTATTTCTGCAAGAGTGTATGTAATCTCTTTGTGTATTTTTGCATTTTTTCCATGACATTCTAAAAGCTCACTATTTCTTAGCCTAGACACTGTACTGAGAACATGGAGTTTATTCCTAATATGTAATGTGAGCAAACATTGTTTTTTATTGGTTCATTGCAGTATAGAAGTCTTTTGTTACTATAGCATAACTACTGCCCCTGACTAACACATTTTTACAATAGGAGTCCTGGCTCCAAAAGGGAATAAACAGAGAATTAAACAAATGTGCTTAGAGGCACTCAGGTTAGTCTAATTTAAGGAAACTAACATTTGAACAGGGTAGATGTGAGCAGTTGAGACTCTGGGGAAATTTGAAGTTAAGGATATATGCAGAACAAATGAAAGTCAGTTCAGTGTGAGAGATGGTTTCTTTTTTATTTTTAATGGGAAGAGCACCCTTCTATTGTGTTTTTGCTGAGATTTGGGCTCATTTAATCTTCATAGTAAACACAATAAAGCAAGTGCCTCTTTTAATAGACATGGATCTTTCTGCCTTAGCCATAGCAGACACTGTCTCAATACTTCCATGTGGCCTGTGAATTCATGGAGAATAGCAACATGTCCAGGAAATTCCAGCTGGAAAAGACTATGAGGCAGCAAAGAGGCAAAGGGAGCCATAGTATGATGAAACAGGTGGAAAAAGATGGAGTTGGGAGCTGGGATACTGTCCAAAAGAGACTATGTGTATGAAGATTAAGTTAAATATAAATATGACTTTTGAAAATGGTAGAGGAAAAGGTGTCAGAAGAACTCACAAAGGGAGTGGTGGCAGAGCAAAACCATAGAAGTGAGAAGCCTCTGAGAACATTCCAGAATGAAAGACTATCATTATGTTCTGGGTTGCTACCAAGAATGTATGTTAGAAATTCTCAATTGATACTGGACAAGCTGCTTGTGTTTTTTTACGGTCTAAGGAATATTTGTGAGAAAGAGACATTGGTTGGTTACACCTATAAGCTTTGTGCCACCATTATCCTAGCACAGTTTGCAGGCAGGACAACATTGCAAGTCAAAGGGTTTGCAGGTGAGTTGGTGTTTACATATCTCTTTTGTTAGCCTTCTAAGTACTTTCCTATACCAAAGACATTGAATGTAAAACTGAAGGGTCTATATACATACCAGCTAGACCTTTCCATGTTCAGTTATTTATGTGACTGTTTTCCTCAGAAGTAGGGAATTCTCTTAGTTTGTGGAGAGCAACCTTTTGCCTTGGCAACAACCTGGGTTGTTTTGGGATTTCCATAGGATCCCTTGGGCCAACAACTCAATTGCATGTAACTCAGTTCTAGTATTGAAAGCTTCACTTACTACATGATTTGGAGAGTTTATTAGAATAAAATTCAGACAGCATTAGTACTCTAAGAAATGGCTGAGAAAATGAACTTATAGAGAGAAAAGTGTTGGTTTGTCCTACCATCAATTTTGTTGCTTTGACTTTTACAGGAAAGCTTGATGAGAATATATGACATGGTAGAAGAAGATTGCCCACATTACTGTTCAAGGCACCTCCTTAATCACCCAAAAATCCCCTGTTGGCACCACATGTGAACAAAAGAAACAAATCAGAGAGGTAAGTTTGGGAGGTAACTCCATAGCCTCGCAGTCATGACTTCAGAAGAAACTACAGTCGAGCCAATGAGAGATCTTGAATTCAAGAAGATTAACACCTTGAACCAGATAACCTATACTTTTATTCCTCATTCAGATATGGTGAAACAAAGCATTATACTTTGGTTGGGTCTGTAATAATAAAATATTATTACTTATTTGAATATTTCATATATATATATATATCCATATTTGCCCCTATAGACTCCCTGTAACTCCTTCGACATTTTTATTTTCAGTACCACCTCTTAAATCCATGTCCGTTTTAAATCCAATTTATGCTGACCTTATTCTCATAGGTGTAAATCCATCCAATGGAGCTTGGTCTACCAACCAGGGACCATTCCCTTAAACAAAACTGACCCTGCATCCCCCAGAAGCCATCAGTTTTACAGCTTCTGTGCAGGTAAGGGCACTTGCCACCAACCCTGACAACTTGAGTCTGATCTCCAGGATCTTCATGGTGGAAGAAAAGAAAAACAATAGATGACTGCCACATCTAGCTGTGATATATGCACCACCTCTCAGCACATACACACAAATAAATGTACTTTTTAAATTTTAAGATGCCTACAACTCTGGCAGAAGTCCCCTACTCTACCAGAGACTATTCTGGTTCCCAGAATCCCAGGTAAAGTCCCCACCCACAAACCACCAACACTGCCTCAGAACCTGCCCAGCCTTTCCCCACCCTCCCTCCCCTTGTCACCAAATCCCAGCCCACAACTTTGACTGAAAGCCCCTGTTCTACCAGAGGCCACCTCAGCACCCAGAGCTCCAGCTAAGCTCCATACACACCCCAATGCAAACTGCCAACACTTCCTCAGAGACTGCCCACCCTTCCCTCCCTCATCAGGTCCCCTCTCCCTGTCACCGTGTCCCAACCCACATCTACCGTAGGACCCCCCAGCTTTACCAAAGGAAATGTCAATACTTAGAATCCTAGATCTACAACGATCTAGCATTTCTTATCTTTTAAACTAGATATTTACACACTCAATTCCATCTCTGGCCCCATACCAACAAGCTGGGCTTCTTACCATTTACACACAGAAACATAAAACCATATTACATAGAATTTCAATACACAGTGTCAGCTAAAATAGATACCCATTGTCTGAGATGGAATGACTATTAATCAAGCTCTTCATTGTTACAGTAGATCTCTTCCCCATAGGTTTATGACTATATCTGCCACATAAGGCTGTAATCATCCTATTTGACCTTCTGATGCCACACATTTACTTTGTCTTACTCTTTGTTTTCCTTGGATAATGTTCCAATCCCTGCAAACTGTAGAACCCTGTGAAGGGGCCAATGTGGATTCCAAGATTCTCATGAGATTACAGTTATATCAGCTTCTATGTCTAACAACCTTCTATTTCCATATCATTTAATTTTAATTTTAGTTTTAATTTTGGTATTTGGTCATTGATAACAGTTTAAAAAAAAAAACTGTCTTCCAGTACTTCCAAATCCTCCTGTTCTTTTTATTGGAGATGCTTGGCATTTGACATAAGGAAACAATAAAAGCTGAACAATCCAATCTCCTGCTTTAAAGTTCATATTTTTCTTAATATAAGCCAACTTGAAGTCGTCATCTATAATTCCTAGATGCACAATGAATCCTTGAGATGTTAGGCTATTTCTTCCTATAAAGCATTCCTATTGCTTTTGGGGGCAGAAGTACATGAACTCCAGTGAGTATTTATTTGTTCTATGTGTTAAGTGTTTTGATTATTATATGTAAAGAGGAATTTTTTCTCTGGGCCAATCTATTTACTATTCTATAAGATTTTTGTATCTTTAGAGACATGTTCTTCTTTAGGTTAAGATGATTTTCCTAAAAATATTTTCTGGGACATTGAGCTGGGATTCTTCTCCTTCTTATATTTGTGTTATTCTTAGCTTTCTTTTTCATAGTGCCCCAGATTTCCTAGAAGTTTTAGTTCAAATTTTTTTAGTACACACCTTTAATCCCAGCACTCCGGGAGGCAGAGGCAGGAGAATCTTTGTGAGTTCAAGCCAAGCCTGGTCTACAAAGAGAGACAGCCAGGAATATTCCCCAAAGAAACCCTGTCTCAAAGAAAGGAGAAAAAAGATTTAACATTTTCTTTGACTGAGGTATAAATTTCCTTGTTAATGCCTGAGATTCTCTCTTCTATCTCTTGTATCCTGTTGATGATGCTTGAATCTGAAGTTCCTGTTCACTGACCCAGATTTTCCATCAATGAAACTAAAAGTTGATTCTTTGAGAAAATCAAAAATATAAAAAGCCATTATCCAAAACAACTAAAAGACACAGAAAGAATATCCATATTTAAAAAAAACAAAAACTAAAAGGAGGATATAACAACAAACACCAAGAAAAAAATCAAAGAATTATTAGGTCTTACTTAAAATGCTGTACTCCACAAACTTGGGAAAATCTAAAAGAAATAGATAATTTTTTTGATAAATTCCACTTACCAAAGTTAAGTCAAGATCAAATAAACAATATAAACAAACCTATAAACCCTAAGGTAATGAAAGCAGTCATTAGAAGTCTTTCAAGCAAAAAAGCACAGGACCAGGTGGTTTTAGGATAGAATTCTACCATACTTTAAAAGAAGAGAAAAAATCAATACCCCTCACATTATTCCAGAGAATAGAAATGAAAGGAACATTCCAAATTCATTATATGAGGCCACAGTCTCCCTGATAGTCAAACCACACAAGGATACAACAAAGGAGAATTTCAAATCAATTTCCCTCATGAGCATTGATGCAAAAATACTCAGTTAAATACTTACAACCTGAATTCAAGACTTCAACAAGAAAATCATCCACCATGATCAAGTAGACTTGATCCAAGAGATACAGGAGTTGTTCACCATATGAAAACCCATCAATGTAATCCACCATACAAACAAGCTGAAAGAAAAAAATATGAGCACCTCATTAGATGTTGAAAAAGCTCTTGACAAATCCAGCACCCCTTCATGTTAAAATTATTGGAGAGATTTTTGATACAAGGCTCATACCTAAAACAATAAAGGCAATATACAGCAAGCCAATAGCCAATGTTAAATAGAGAGAAACTCAAATTTCATTAGAATCAGAAGGAAGGCAAGGCTATCCACTCTCATCATATCTACTCAATATAGTAATTGAAGTTCTAATTGAAGAAATAAGACAGCTGAAGAAGATCAAATGGGAAAGGAAGAGGTCAAATATCACTATTTGCAGATGATATGATAGTACATATAAGAAATCCCAGGAGTTCTACAGGGAACTTCAAGACTGAATAACACCTTTAGTGAAGTGGCCAGATACAAGATTAGATTTTTTAAAATTTTAAAAGTAGCCTTCCTATACAAAAATGAAACAGGAGATGAGAAAGAAATCAGAAAAACAACATGTTTCCCAATAGCCACAAAAATATTTTTTAAATATGTTGATGTACCTCTAGCCAAGGTAGTGAAAGACTTATACAACAAAAGGAAGACATCAGAAGATTAAAAGATCCCCCATGTTCATGGGTTGTTAGGATTAACATAGTAAAAATGGTCATCCTACCAAAAGCAAATATACAGATGCAATGCAACTCCCATCAAAATTTCAATGCAATTTCTTACAGACCTTGAAAGGACATTATTCAACTTCATGTGGGGGGAAAAACAAGATAGCTAAGAACAATCCAGTACACTAAAATAACTTCTAGAGGTATCACCACCTGTGATTTATAGTAACTGGCATGGTATTAGCATAAAGCTAGACACACTAGTCAATGAAATTGAAAACCCAGACATAAATCCATACACCTATAGATGCCTGAATTTTGATAAAGAATCCAGAAATACACAATGGAAAGAAGGAAGAGTCTTGAACAAATGGTGCTGGTCTAACTGGATGTCAGCATTTGAAAGAATACAAATTGATTCATATCTTTTACCTTGCAAACACACACACACACACACACACACACACACACACACACACATACACACACACCCCTTCAAGTCCAAGTGAATCAAAGACGTCAAATTAGACTCAGATACACTGAACCTAATAAAAGAGAAAGTGAGGAATAGCCCTGAACTTATTGGCATAGAAAACAACTTTCTGACTAGAATACCAACAACTCAGGCACTAAAAACAACAATCATGCAACCTCATGAAACTGAAAAGCTTCTGTGAGTCAAAGGATACTGTCAATAGGATAAAATGGCAGCCTACGAAATGGTAAAAGATTTTCACCAACACCACAACCAACAGAAAGCTAATTTCCAAAATATAAAAAGAACTCAAGAAACTAGACAACAAAAACCAAATAACTCAATTTTTTAAATGGGGTACATATATGAACAAAAAATTCTCGACCCAGCAATCTCAAATGACTGAGAAACACCTAAAAAAAATGTTGAACATTGTTAGTCATCAGAGAAATGCAATGAAAACTACTTTGGTATTCCATCTTACACCTGTCAGAATGGCTAAGATCAAAACACAAGTGACAGTGCATGCTAGTGAGGATGGGGAGCAAGGGAAACACTCCTCCATGTTATTTACAGACCAAAAGTATAAACTTATACTGACAGTATGGAAATAAATATGACAGTTCCTCAGAAAATTGAAAATAGACCTACCTGAAGACCCAGCTGCATCGCTTCTGAGCATATACTCAAAGAATGCTCCTTCCTATCACAGGAACACTTGCTCAGCTATGTTCATGGAGTCTATATCCATAATAGTCTGAAAGGGGAAACAGCCTAGATGTCCTTCAACTGAAGAATGGATAAAGTAAATGTTGTACATTTACACAATGGAGTATTACTCAGCTGTTAAAAACAACAAAATCATCAAAATTTTCGGGCAAATGGATGGAACTAGAAAACATCATCCTGAGTGAGGTAACCCAGAAAGGCAAACATGGTATGTGTTCACTTATAAGTAGACATTAGCTGTTAAGTAAAAGACAATTTACTTCAATCCACAGACCTCGAGAGGCTAAGTAGCAAGGGCTCAAAGGGGGATCACTTCCTCTGGGAAGGGGAAGTTGAATAGATTTTGTGGTTCGACTAGAGGTGGGTGGGATGGAAACAGGATTGTTCAGGCAGGGCATACAAAATATGTGAGTAACCCAAAACACTCTATAACAAGAAAAAAAAGTTTGAAATTTAGCAAAATAATTTTAAAGACATGCAAATGGCAAATAGGTACAAGTCAAAATTGTTCATCATCACTATTCACTATGGAAATTGAAGCCATAAGATGCAACCTCATGCCTGATAGAGTGTCATTTACCAAACAGGTAAGAGGTAAGCAATGGAGAGGATACAGAGAAAAATCAAACTAGTATACACTGTTGATAAGAATGCAATCCTGTCTACAGCTATACCACCCTGAATGCACCTGATCTCATCTGATCTAGGAAGCTAAGCAAGGTCAGACCTGGTTAGTACTTGGATGGGAGACACCCCTAGCAATACCAAGCACTGTAGGAAAAAAATAATGTGATCCCAAATATCACGGAGAACAGCATTGAGTTGTTTTAATATGTAACTACCAAAGGAACTAAAATCAGTATCTTCAAAGGATTTTTCTACTCCTGTGTTTATTGTAGCATCTTTTAAATTAACCAAGATATAGAATTAGCATAAGTAGGCATTATGTTCATTGATTGAAAAACAGATATGCTAACTGCAGAAAACCATGCACAGACAAATAGCAAATACCACATGCTATTATCCAGATATGGAATATAAATGTTGAATTCTTACAAATAAAGAGTAAAACTATACTGGATGCTGTGGAGAGAGGGAAGAAAGAGAATGGAAAGTTTTTTTTAAGGGCACACTTCCAGATAGATTGGAAAGAATGGGTTTAGCAATATGTTATACAGCAGGGTACTCTAATCAGCAATGCTTTGCTATATATCTCCAAATATCTAAGAATAAATTGTTATGGTTATTTTTATAAAACTATGTTTATTTCTCTTAGTTTCTCTCTTAACCTGGCTAACACACAAATAATTGAAACCCTATTATATTATTTAAAGAACCTTCACAGCACAAGAACTGAGCAGTTATTACTGTATTCTTAACCATCTACCCTAATTTGGCTTCCTCCCAGGGTGCATCCCAGGGATACTTGCACTTTGTAGCTTTACTGCTCCTGTTCCTGTTCCTCTCTCTTGATGTTTCCTGGACCTCTCCAGTGGCTGAATCCCCTTCTCTTCTCACTCCTCCTCCCTCGGCTGGCAGGAAGGCCAGCCCTATTCTCCCACCCAGCCACCTCCACCCCCCCACCCCCGCTATATTGGCATGTCAGGGGACAATTGAGGAGCAGTGTTTACATAACATTGAGAGAGGAAATTCTCAGAACAAAGATTGCAAACAGAGTGGGGTAGGGGTGTGTCAGAAATCAGCATTTGAGTTATATATTAACCTTATGCCTACAATGAATTACAGATGTTTTAGTAGTAATATATGGTAAGGAGTAGGGACATGGAGCTGGTACTCAACTAGAAGGAAGCGTCACCCCTACTGACTAGGATTCCTGAGATTCATGATACCAGGATATACTCTATACACTTCCAGAGAAAAACAGCAAGCATCAGCATCCTCTAGATACAAACCCTGTGACCTAACAGAGCACTACCGGCAAGATATTATTGATATAATTGTGACACAGATTATCAGAGTAACCAACCATGCTTTGATTGGATTCAAAGCCTACTTCCTGAGACTCCTGACATTGATAGAGTGCCCAAGAACCTGAGACTTGATAGGTCATGAGCCCAGGGGAAAACCTAATACTACTGTTCTGATAAAGGAATATAACAATAAAATGACATACTGCTGAACCTATAAATAAGTGCCTATCAGCCCTCATCAGAGAAGCTTCTTCTTACAGTAGATGAGAATTAACACATAGACCCATAACTGGACGATGTACAGAAAATGAGAGAATTTAAAGTACTCAATCCTAAAGAAAAT
Organism: Acomys percivali; assembly: GCA_907169655.1. Lineage (NCBI taxonomy): Eukaryota > Metazoa > Chordata > Mammalia > Rodentia > Muridae > Acomys > Acomys percivali. The sequence goes on along the minus strand of OU015748.1, from coordinate 82,864,804 downwards.
GGCTTCATTAAGTCCCTCCTCTTCAAGGCTCAGAAGGAAAAAATATTATAAGAGCTAGAGGTAGTAGATGACTCCAAGAAAACAGAGTCTTCCAGACATAACAGAATGTGAACACACAGAGACTGGGCCAGCATACAGAAGACCTGCACAGGTTCATGAGAGATAAGGTTTGAACACTGAGAGAGGAATAGGAATAAGGAGCCCAACCTTAACCAAGAAGTCTTTGCAGTTGACCCCAGCTTGCAAGGGGAAAATCAGTGTTTGCCAATGGAGTGTAACTGGGTCACACCCACATGCCAAGGCAGGATCTATGCCCAGGAGTAAATAGGCAACACAAAATAAATTCCTTGGGTTTTTGTTGTTGTTTTGTAGGCTTTTTGTTTTGTTTTGTCTTGTTTTCACAATTTATGTCCTACTGGTTCCTTGCTGTTTTGCTTAACACTTTTTTTGTTTTTGCGAAGTTTTCTTGAAAAAGAAAAAAAGAGAAAGAACATGAAGTTGGATGGGTAGGAACTTTGGAAGAGTTGGAGGAGGGGAAAAAACATGGTCCAAAATGAAAAATATTTCAGTGTGATAACAAGGCAATAATAGTGTGAAGATCAAACCAAAATGGCACACATAAGCATGTTTGAGACCACACAGCCCAAAAGAGGTAAGAAGTGAAATGATAAGTGTGAACAACAATCTTGTGTTAATCAAGGTCATTGGTATGTGAGGCAATTACGAGCTCAGGTTCAACATAATTAAAAAATAAAAATATGTGAAAAGCTAAGCATGGAGGCCCAAGCTGCAATGCCAGCATTGGAAAGTCAGAAGCAGGAGGTTCCCTGGAGATCACTGGCCAACAAGTCCAGCCAATTTAATGACCTCCAGGTCAATGAAAGATCCATGCCAAAATATATGGTAGAAAGTGACAGAAGAAGACATAATTGTCAACCTCTGGCATTTACAGTCATGGGCTCCTCATGTACATGCACATAAATGTATACATATGTCATGCAAAAATAGAGGAATTCAAAATATATTTATACTCCATAAATGTAAATAAAAATGATTAGTCAATACTAAAAATTTAAGTTAAAAATTACTAAAGCATCAAGAGTCTCCAGAGTGTCTGTTAATTGCCAGCCACTGGGTCATCAACATTTCTTGCTTTTTGCAACAAAGGATTCTACATATCATGATAATCTTACAGGCTCTTTCCAGTGTCAAGTTTTATGCCCCTTGTTCCATGTGCCTTGAACGTTTTCTCATAATTATTTAGACTATAGATTCTTTCTCCTATACTTTATAGTAAACAGCAATTGATGACCTTCTACAACATGATTGTAAGGTCCTATTGATAAAGATATCACACACTAATGTCATGGGAGATGGATCTGCCATTCAACTAGAAGTATGATATCCCCAAATCATCTCTAACATTCCATATTTACATATAACTGCATTCTAAATATTAGATATTTACCTATTACCCACAGATACATGTAGTCCTCATCCCTTATCAAAGAAACTTTTCTTTGCAACAGATGGAGGCCTTTACCAAAAAATACAACCAATAAAAATGCAGAGTCATGGCTCAGAGTCCCATTAGAGATATCCAAGACACAAATCCTATACCTAAGGCTCATAGATCATTGTGGGAAATGGAGCAGAAGGATTGTAAGAGCCAAAGGAATATAGAGTGTTCTGTGAGTGTGCATATCCTAGTAATGTCAGAAACTACATCCATAAAATCTTAGCAACATGACTGCCTACTTGTGAGCTAAACAAGAACAATACACATCAAAGTGCATAGGGAATGTTCACAAGACTTCAGCCCTATACAAAGAACTACAAGCAACTAAGGAATGCTAAGAGCAGGAGAAATAGTCTTCCTCTGGGAAGAGCACACTAACTGGTTATTCAATACCAGGTGGTCATCCTGAAACATACATATAAATAACATTATACAAACTGAGCAGGTTGTAAATTTTTTTATTTAGAGATACATATATATATGCATATATATGTAACACCTATATATATGTATATATATGCATATATGTAGAAACAACTAATGAAAAAGAGACCATGAATCTTAAAGACAGGAGGGATTTATGAGAAAGTTTGGAGAGAGGAAAGTAAAGGGAGAAATGATGTAATCAAATTATAATCTAAAAAAAACTTTTAAAAGTAATTTAAAAAATAAAATTCCATATTTACAAGAAATATATCAGAATATATATGTATATACATGTGTATATGTATATTTATATTATTATCATCTACCTCCCATACTAAGACAAACAATTGTGTTAAAGCCAGGTAATTTTTGTTTCTTTCACTGTATGTAGGACAGTCCTGCCAAAGAATGAGAACAAAATGCTTTCAGGTGAATGAATGAGTCAATCATTTGACTGAAACACAAGAGTCAACAAGAAGAGTGGCTGCTCCTGTCCTTCTGGAGCTTACATTCCATGATGAATGAAGTAGACCCCATGGGCCATAGGCCATGTACTGAAGAGCCATCCACACAGTGAGTTCAATTCCACTTTTTAAAAAAAATCCTTGCATCTTGCAAGTCCCCATAAGCCTTTCTCCTGTTAAATAAATAATAATTTAAAGCACATGATTAGTTTCCTTAGTATTTAAAGCCATGGTGTTGAGCAATCTAGAAGGCTCTTCCTGTATTTCCACTTCCATGTGAGAATGCTTTCTCTTCAACTTCTACTTAGTTTCTTTCTGAATGTTGGTCCTATTTTAACCCCTACTTCTGTCCCCATTTGACCATAAAGGGCAGTCTCGACAGAAGAGAGGAAATAATCCTTTGTAGAAACCTGTGACTAGCAATGTTCTCATGCTCAGTTCTGAATGGAGAATTCATGGCTCTGCATACTGACTGCAAATAGCCATCTATTGTACTTATTGCTCAGTGGCAATCTATTCTGAGCAGCTTCCAGAACCCAAGGAGATTCAGTTAAAAAGTAGAAGGCAGGCCTACAAGAGAAGCAGAATATTTAGATTGGCACACACTCATGTGTGCACATATGTACGTACACACACACACACACACACACACACACACACACACACACACACACTATGCTCTGAAAAAGGCATCCACATGTGGCCAAATATAAAACAATTCTGAGAGCCTAACCATGACCTATGTTTCAATGTTGGGGTGTCATCTAATTCTAGTCATCCTGACTTCAAAGTCTATGTTCTCCTTGTGATATGGAATAATATATACAGTTAATCATTCTATTCATTTATTCCATCTGAAACTGACATAAAAAGTCCTACCAGGGCAAGGAAGGTGCTTAATTGGGTAAGCAGCAGATAAGAGCTCATGCTGTAGAAACAAGTGTATCTGAATTCAAATTCCCAGATGTGCCTATAACCCCAATGTTTGGAGGGGCAAAGACAGGTAGGTCCCAGAAGCTCACAGGCCAGCCAGCCTAGCCAGACTAGTAAGTTTCATGGTCAATGAAAGACCCTGTCTCAGAAAATGTAGTGAACATGTTATCCTCAAGCCTTCACACGCACATGTATATGTACATTCACAGACACATGTAACATTACAACACACACAAAAACACACACACACATACATGTATGCGTACATGCACAGAATTCTGCTGACTTCAGGCACAATTATGGATACCTGACCCTCTCTATGTACCAAACAAGTTATCTTGGCGGTCTTTTTTCCACTAAATTACAGTAAAGCGTCCATTGTCCAAAGGATTCACTTTTCTCCCCAAAATTATATGGAAGCTATTAGAGAAGCACTTCTCTGGCATGGGACCCTAACATGGAATGTTGTGCACCTACGCACTGCTCTTTCACTAGCCACACTATTACTCAGAATATGACTGTTTCATATTTATTTGCTTATTTCCTTTCTGGTTTAAAAGCAGGTTCTCACTCTGTATGACCGGCTGGCCTAGAGCTCAATGTATCGTCCACGCTGCCCTCATACTTGTAGTTATCCCTCCTGCTTCTGCCCGATGCTGGAATTACAGCCATGCACTTTTATACCCAGCTAACCATTCTTCCACAGGGAACAGTACCACAAAATAAGCCAAAGATACCAGGCTGAACGGGAATTCAGCTTTACTACTGCTCTGCCCCTGATGCAACACTGTTTCTGAAGGGCTAAGTCTGGAAGAGATAC
>OU015748.1:82835308-82858395 GCA_907169655.1 Acomys percivali | reverse complement strand
AGAGAGAGAGAGAGAGAGAGAGAGAGAGAGAGAGAGAGAGAGAGAGAAGTAGTCTGTTTCTGGAGAAATTGCAGAGAAGCATTTCTCAAGCCAGAAAGCATCTATAATGTCTGCAGTGGACTGTGTCTTGTGAACCAGACTCTCTGGAAGCTGAGACAGAATTCCACTGACACATAAAACCCCATTCTGCTAAAACTTTCAGGCTCTGGTCCTCTCCGCTCAGACTAGTGCAGCCCCCACTGACTCAAGCTGACTATACTCTCTGTACTATCTCACACGCAAAAAATTAAGATGATCCTACTCCCCCTTGATTTTTTGACCTTTGCTTTGCTTGAGAAAAACACTGAGAAGACCGAAATTGCCTGGGACAGGAGACTTCCAGTTCTGAGTTTGGCGTGGCAAGCCAGCTGTGCAGAAATACCTCTTTGATCAGGCACATTAATGTGACTTCTATAGGCAAGATAATACCACCAGTTATTTTGTAGACTGTGATGAGATGTAAATGTGAATATCCATGTGAGGCTATCATCAATGTCTTTCACCCAACCCCATCCCTTACAAAGCCTGCAGGTTCCTTTTCCATGCTCCAGATAGCTCTATCAGGAAGGTGGGATGTTGACAGAGCCACACCCATCATCTCCCTGCAAAGGAATCCAACCGGCATACCTAAAATTTGCAGAGCTTTGAAGCCATTCTGAGCATTGTGTGCTCATGAGATGATGCTGGATTTCCAATAAAGGATTCTGTGACCAGATACTGCCTAGCCTGAAGCACTGACTACGCCAAAACTGGGCTGAGTTTGCCATCTAGAGGACATCAGGGGACAGACAGGCCCTACAGGGTCTTTAGTAGACAAGCCCTAGTACCCGAGACAGAGACAGAGCTCCCTCTCTAAGGGACACTTGGTGAGTGATGGTCTGTCTGCCCAAGCATCATAGGAACGTGGCAAAATGCAACCTCTGCTTCTGATGATCTAACATCAGAAGTCCCCACCCCTTCATTTTGTAGTCACTGTAAGTGAACATCAGCCAAGTGGGACCACACAACTAGAAAGTAACAGGCGCAACTTGGAGCTACTCTGCCAATGTCTGTGTCCTTCTATGATGTCAAGAGATTGACCTGTGCCAGAAGCAGCCAGGTACTGTGGCAGTGTGGGAAAAAAAATCCAGCAGGCAGAGACCTTGGACTGGGTGAGTTTCAAAGGCAGAGATTCAGAAGTCAGAAGTATTCATATCTTGATGAGGCCCTCATTTGCCAGTGATGGAACAAATGAGGAACTTTGGCCTCTGGCCTAGATTCACATAGCTCTTCTCACCCTATAAATCTGGTGAGGTTGGAGAAAGTTTCTCTGACTGTATATGCACTTACAGTCTTAAGAACCCTTTACCTTTTGAAAGGTGGCAACGTGGCTACATGCAACTCAGATCATTTCAACTCAAAAGAAAAATCTCTTTACCAGAAGCAAGAACGTAGGACAGGATCCTCACCATTCCATCGACATTTTATCCCATTGAGATCAATCCATAGCCTGCTACTACATTCGTGGTTAGTTTTCACCCATTGATGTAGTCAGTAAGCAAGTGTGAACTCTGCATGTGCTGTGGCTAAGCAAAGCACCAAGGAGGCCGTGATGGACATGATATTTACAGTCACTGTCCTCATGGATCTTACATGGCATAATTAGGAGACTGTGAGGAATGCACCAAAATGGCAGCTCTGAGTAGACACCAAGGATTAATTGATAACAGATTGAAATTGAACTTGTGATTGCCTTTTCTGTTCACTCCCTGCATGCTCATGGCCCTTTTGATGCTTTTTTCTTAGACCTTTCACAGTGTGTTATGTTTTGTTGTTGTTCTTCTTCTTCTATTTTTGTTCATTTTTTTGAGTTTTGGGTACAGTGAAAAATTATCCATACACATGGATTTTCAGCTTCTTGTGGCTGGCCAAAAATTCTTTTTACCTCACACTTGCCCACATCTTCTGGAATCTAGAATCTAGACAGTTAGGCTTGGGTTAAAATTTTTAATGAATAAATCAAAAAGTCAAATGTCTCCATCAATCTGCCAATCAATTTTAAAGATTACTGACAAGAACACATCCATAAAGTCTTTAATTTGTAATGCAGGAGCCCCTAAGTGTAGTACTTGATGATCAATGAAAAATTTAAAGTCACATGCTTCCATCCAAGCACATCATTACAAGTCATTTGTCATTTGTTGCACAAGCAATCTGTCAGAAATGATGCAGGATGTCGGTTAAGACAGAAGAGCCTTTCCATAAATAACTGTAAGATGCTTGTGGGTTTTGAGGAAGGGGCACACCTCACAATAACTGGCATAAGCCACTAGGCTAATCTTTGCTGAAAACTGAATTCTGACTACAGTGATTAGAAGTAGCTCTCCTCCATGGAGGCAGGGCTGGCAGGCAGGCAGGGAAGTCTCCAAAGATTGTGTCACAGCTAAAGGGAACCTGCCAGGGTACATTCAGTCTCCATATACATACATGAGGCATTGAGTAATAGCTTCACTCTCCAACTTCATTTAAAATGAAGCCAGGTTTAAGACTCAAAGCCATAAAAGTTGCACCAAACCCTTTTGAACCCATATGCTTGGAGTACATGAAATCACTCTTTAAAACTTCAGCCAACTCACATTTTGATCCTGACAGCACTCTTCAGCCTCTGAAATATTAGCCACCCCACTCTGTGAGTGCTCCATTTTTTTTCCTTTGGTACACTAGTTAATGCAACCAGAAGCTGGCATTTTATGAGCTCCTGTGTCATGCCCAACACTGAGCTGGGCACTGTTTCCTACTGGTCTCTTTTATGTAGGATGAAGACATTACTAAGTCGCTCCCTTCCAGCCATCAAGAAAATGATGGTGAGAGAAATGTTGGGTTAAGGGAACCCAAGTAAGAAGCAGGGAAGCCAAGCAGCCATTACTTTTGCAATGCAATGACCACAATACCTGACAGAAAGTGCTCAGATGGGGAGGATCGATCTGAGCTCATAGTTTCCAAGAGTTTCAGTCCAGGGTGATGGTAAAAGTATGGCAGTGCCACACATGGTAGCAAAACTCTAAGAAGATCTCTAGCTTTGCTGTGGCTGGAGGGAGAAAGGATCAGACTTGATGATTAAGGAAAGATTTGGTACAGAATTCCTGGCACTCTCAGAGGCATAGAGTTACCCATTTTAACGTTTAATTTTAATCTTTTAATTTTAAAGCCTTATGTCTTCTTTGATCTCTCCTATCTAGGTTGCTCCTTCTTTTGGTGGGGATCATAGGTAGAGGTTGTCATAGAAGCCTTCGATGTCCGTCTTTCTCAACTGTGAGTCTGCAGTCATTGATACCACTACAAAAGCAGTATTCCTTGCCCATCACAGTCAGCGGGAGCATGGCGCATGGACTTCCACAAGGTCTCCAGCATCAGCGCATGCCACAAGCCTCAGCAGAGTCTCTGGTGGCAGTGGGGACCACAGACATCAATGGGTCCTTCTGCTGAAGAGAACTCTTTAAAAAATCTGATAAAGATGCTGAAGCATAGCTCTCCATCATTGATGGCTTCTGGTGGGGGCACAGGTGGGGAAGGATTGTTTGCTTTTTAAGGGGCTGGTTACCTGGAGTTTAACCATGCTACAGTGAGTGTGTGGGCAATACAATTTGGACTTGTGGGGTGTGGTTTTTTTTTCTTTTTTCTTTTGTTGAGGGGCAGGGGTCACAAGAGTCAGGGATGGACCTGGGAGGACTGAGTGTGAGTGTGATCTGGGTGCAGGATGTGAAATACCCAAATAATCAACAAAAATATTACATTGGGGGAAAGTGCCTACTGTTTTGAGATAATATATTCATTTTTCTACCCTTAAAGAGTTTGTTTCTGAACTCTGGTGCCCCCAATTTGATCACTTCCTCTTGGTTTGGAGGCCTGGCCAGGCACACAGAGGAAAGAGAATCAGGCTATCTGGATGATACCTGATAGGCTGTGGCCATATGGTGGGGGAGGAAGTCCCCTCCAGTCAGAGGTCTAGGGGAAGGGAATAGGGTAGAAGAGGGAGAGAGGGAGGGAACAGGAAGACACGAGTGAGAGGATAACAATCAAATGTAATATGAATAAATTATAATAAATTTTAAAAACTTTTTAAAGAGTTTGTTTCACTTTTCCTCAGATAAAAGATGGCCTTAGCAAAAAGATCCCTCAAGGCCAAGAAATGTGTGTCAGTTTACTGAGATAGTTTTAGAATACAAATGCATTTTTAAAATAATTCATCATTGCTCTGTATTACTTGGGAAGTAAACAAATGCTGAAAAGGAGGGAAGTAAACAAATGCTGTATCTTTAAAACAAAGCATAAATAAGAGCTACTTTGTACAGTGAAATCTAGGGTTTAGAATGTCCCCAGACAACTAATGGAAATGGCTTCTTGAATCCTTGTTACACTGGGAACTCCAGTGGAGAAGCACTTCTCCCGAATCCTTCAAATAGGCAGAGTTAAGCCTCAGGACTGTTTCCTCATGATGCACATACAAGAAAACTCCTTTCTTATGTGTTTGACCAAATGTATGTTGATTTTCTGCTAGATGGAACATACCATAAAAACCAACAAGATTTTGTCATATTAACCATGTGAATACTCTCCACCTTAAGCATTTCCTCATTTAACCATACTATTTTGAGCATGTGACAATCTTTATCTATCTCAACTTATATAAATGCTTTAAGGATTTTTACCGTGTAAACTCTGTTAAATACTTTACAGGCGTCTCCTTCAATCTAATCTTCCCATCGGCCATCAGACACATTCATCCTTAACACTCAAGTGATAAAGACAACAACGTTTAGAGAAAAGAAACAGATCACATAGCAAATAAGTGAGAAAGCTTGGGCTAAAAGCTGTGTCTAGATGTGCCTTGACCAAATTCTGTGCCTGGTCCAGATAAACTTGGTGACCATGACCACTCAGGGCTGAGATGGCCTATCATGATGCATGGAGGAGAAGAGAAGTGACTTCACAAAAGAAATTAGTGACAGATTTTCATGTGGAAAAAAAAAGTGTGTGGTAGTGCATTCACGTAATCCCCTCACATGGGAAGTCAGAGGAGGATGGCCAAGGAGTTCAAGGTCATCCTCAGCAACACAGCTCAGGGCCAGCCTGGGATACATAAAACCCTTTTAAAAGGAAAAGAGAAAGAAAAACAGATTTTCTTTTTTCTTTTTTTAATTTTTTATTTAATTTTTTAACTTATGTGCATTGGTGTGAGGGTGTCAGATCTTGGCGTTACAGACAGTTGTGAGCTGCCATGTGAGTGCTGGGAATTGAACCCGAGTCCTTCGGAAGAGCAGGCAGTGCTCTTAACCACTGAGCCATCTCTCCAGCCCAGAAAAACAGATTTTCATGTACACAATCACTCATTGTTTGAGCCTATTTGTATCTGAGTCCCTCCACAAAGAGACTTTTTTTTTCTGTCTTGAACACAAAATGTTATGGGAGTTATGGTCAGAAGGATCCTAAAAGAGTTCGTCTCTGAGTGCTATCATAAGGAGGGTGGTCTAGCGACCGGAATCTCAGTGAGGTCATGAGTACAGCTATGAGGCAGATCCTGGACTCTGTCTTGTTTCAGCACTTCTCTAGAGTGTCTCATCCTAAAGATACAATGCTATTTCTGTCTCACACTTGACATTTCGAGTCATCTCAGCTGGTCTGCTTATAATAAATTATGTAAAATACGGCATTAAAAGCCAATCAGTATGTGATTATCCTAAGATGAACTCAAATGAAAAAGAGGGAGGAAGAAAGAGATTTCTGGATAAAGCAGCATCAGTATTCAGGGACAAAAAAGAAATCCAGGTTAGTGTCCTCACAAAAAGAGCATCCATAGGCAAGCATCCCTTGTCTTGGACAGACATGACAAGGGAAAAAAAGAAAGAATAGATTATTTCTAGCATCAGGCCTCTGCTGGAGCAGTAATCATATAAATGGTAACTGACATGATCCCCATTTCAGGGAACTTATAGCCTAATGGTTAAACCATAAAGGGAAAGGTCAAAATGCTATACTGTAAATATTGTGATGTACATGAGTACACAGTGGTTTGAAAAATCACAGAGAAAGGGGTTTATAATTTACAAGGTTTCCTGAAGCAAACAGCTGCTAAGCTGGCTTTCTGGAGGTTGAGGAAAGGTGGTTAAAAAAAAAAACCAGTCAAGGCAGAGGAACAAGAAACACATTAAAGACATTAGAGCAGGGAGATGCCTCAGAGAGTAAAAATGTCTCAAGCCAAACCTGATAACCAGAGTTTAGCCCCAGTGTCCCATATGACTGAAGTAGAGATCCAACTCTCATATGTTGTCTTCTGACTTCAACAAGCACATTATGGTGCATACACAAACACACACACACACACACACACACACACACACACACACACAAACACTTAAATAACTAAATATAATTTTTAAATGAAGACACAATACCTAAAGACAACAGTATAGCTTGCTGTGGGTACAGCCTAGAGTTCAACGTGGCGGACCACAGAGGGAAGAGATGATGGTGCAAAGCTGACTGGAGTGAAGATGAAGAGCAGGTTGTACTAACCTTACAGGTTGTATCTGTTGTTTGAGGTAGTAGGCTAAGGGCAAAGGGAGTCTCTCAGGACATCTATGCAACTGAATAGAGTGATTCAATGCATTTTTACATAAATCACTCTGACCACTGACTGGTAAGTGAAATGGAAAAAGGGCAAATCTGTGAACAGGGAGACTGTCGGCTGCTGGAGCAGTAGTGTAACGGGAAAACAACAAGAACAGGAGCTAACCATTTGGGAGTGGCCAGTACAAATGGAATGAGATATACTGGAGATCGATTAAATATCAAATGGTAGGACTGGAATAATACCTTTTAAGTTCCCGATGTGGGCCAGAATGGGATGATCAAGAAGGTCCCATCTCTTCACTTATACCACATGTCCCTGTAAGTGTAAAGAGTTCGGGTTCAGAACAGTGTCCTTGTTGGTGCCATTAGAATAAATTGTATGAGGATAAAAATGTTTTTGAGATTTCCACTACATCAGCCTAACAGAGAGGCCTCACCTGAATAAGTGGACTAAGTTGTCACATTAGTCTTGCTAAGTTTATATAATATCACATTGGCTTCTAAGATGTAAATACAAGTCAAGACATGCTGAACTCAATCACTTAATCTTGACCAAGTCTTTCAAGAGAAGGCAAACGAAAAGAACAGAGGAATCACTTGTTCCAACAAGTACCACAGCATATCATGGACCCTTACTTGCAAGACCCTTCTGATGAGACAGCCATATATTAAGGGACCCTGAGAGCAAAGACTTGCCAAAACACAACATCAAGTCAGTTTAACTCCACACAGAACGTGTCTGGCTATAAGAGTTCTGAAATTTGCCAAACCTCATAGAGTGTATTGGAGCCATCTCACAGACCTCTGCATTCCTGCAAGTTTCCGCACCCTAGTCTCTGCTCCTTTTAATGCTGAGTTTCTCTAGGGATGATAGCTTTGGGATCTTGGGTTTGTCTCAACTTATTCCAGGACTTGGAGACATTTTAAACAAGTTAGAATCCATGCGCTATCTTCAATTAAAGGTTTTGTAAGGCAAAGGAAGACGAGCTCAGCCACCAAATATTTGGGTCTGGGGAAGCCTCTTCAGCCTTTCCAACAGGCCAAGTGTGATGTGGTGAGACTGGCTCTTGTCAAAAGCAATGAGGGAGGGAGCAATGGACATTGGGAAAATTGGGCCTGGCACCAGCCGAAGCCACTGAATATTCAAATACATGGTATGTAAAGTGTGGTTTAAACATCATGGTCTGAGAAGCAATGAGAATTCTGGGTAGAATTTGGGTAAGTATAAAAAGTACTTTAAAAAGATCAATCAAAGTAAAAATAAATAGTGGTGAAATGGTATTGCTCAGATACAGGACAGAAATAAGTGAGGAAAAAAAAAACAAGATATTTTTATTGATTTGCTCATTAAATGTATCCATTCAATGACTATCTACACAGACCAAACTTCAGACACAAAGATTCTAATGCTGGTGGAAAAAAAATCAGAAACTTCCTGAAAGCATTTATTTTCAAGGTCATTGTTGAATAAGAAGAATGAAGTTTGGAAAGTCCCATTATCTGATTTTTTGCTTTGTTATTTACACATTTTGTGACTGTGCCTATTATCATAAAGTGTGCTTGGCCCACTGAAGGTATCTGACCGACACTTGGTAGGAAAATGAATGGGTGGGTGCTTACCCTGGAACACACAATGTGCTAAGAATATACACATTCCCTTATGAATTGCAAACACCCTCTGTGGTAGGTATTACAATGAAAAAAGTAGGGATTTAGAGAGTTAATACAACTTACACAGATCATATAGCTAGTGAGTAAGAAAGTTACAACTAAATCCTACATTAACATGGCAAAAATAGAATCTCAAATATCTACCATGGAATAATGTGTTTTTACATGAGATAAACACAGAAAAGACAGATGACAGATGAAAAGTCAAGAGGATGCCAAACAGAAGATCATGACAACTTCTAACATTGGACTGAGACGAAAGAAGGGATGCTGGCCAGAAAGTAAGACAGGGCCTACTCAGGAAGCAGCAGGTAACCCTCAAGGCAAACAAAGGAATCTCACAAGCATTTCGGAGCTGGGTTAGAGAACTGTAATTATCAACTTCCTTGCTCTTCATTCCTATCAAGAGTACAGGCAGACAAATAATTTGAAGGCTAATGATGCTTGGGGATAAATGTGCTGTCTTTTGTGTGTAGGTGGCTGCAGTATGGAGCATTGAAACTAGGCCACAATAATTCACATAACAGGGGAGTTGACCAGTAAACCAAGTTTAACTTACAAAAAAATTTTTTGAAAAAAATATTATCAGAGTACATGAGAAAGTCATATCTCACTCTCCACTCAAGTGTGGAGACTGTCCTGTCCATTGGCTAGATCTGGGTAGGGGTTTAAAGTTTACTGTCTGTATTGTCCTTGGCTAGTGCCTTAGTTTGAGCAGGACCCCTTGGCCCAAATCTGCCTATCATAATGTTCTACTTGTAGGTTTCTAGGACCCACTAGATCCTTCTACATTGCTATTCTCACATGGTTCTCTCATCTAGAGTCCCAATAAGATGTCCTCCCCTCTGTCCCAGTTTCCTGGTAAGGGAAGGCTTTCATGGGACATGTACTCTGGTGCCTCACATTTGACTATGTCCCCTGGAGGGGGAGACCTAGTGGCACTCAGAGGAAAGACAGCAGGTCACCGAGAAGAGACTTGATACCCTATGAGCATATACAGGAGGAGGTAATCCCTCTGAGGAACAGTCATAGGGGAGGGGAATAAGGGGAAAATGGGAGGGAGGGGAGAATGGGAGGATACAAGGAATGGGATAACCATAGAGATGTAACAAGAATAAATTAATAAAATAAATTTTTAAAAAAATTTTTAAAAAAAGAAAAAATATTATCAAAATATACCTAAGATTATTCATTTACATATCCTCCATGGCTGATTTCAAACTATAGAAATAAAGTTAAATAGGATGACAGAGACCTTGGGGTCTTTAGAGGTGAGATATTAACTATGTTTATTGGCCTTTTACAGATATTTGGCAAATACCATAGTAAATTTAAACTAGGCCATGTAAACACCTACATGGAACTATGCTAAGGTAATGAACATTCCCTAGATGGGGCAGAATACAGCATAATAGTGGGAGCAACTAGAGATGGAGGATGAAAAGACAGGATGTTCTCTCTGCTTCCAGTTTTGCCCAAATCCATTATTGACTCTACCCTAAAGCACAAATCCAGTTTTGTTCCTATCACGTATAAAATCTATGGCTGACTTTTCTTGGATTCAAAATAATATTTAAATCCCATAGCATGCTGCATACAGCTATTATGCTCAATCAAGAGGCATTTATTTAATACCTACTATATATCAAGAACTGTTATTACAAGAAACAATACTTAGTCTTTAATTACAAAATGTTCACAAATCAGTGGATGGACTAAGACCCACAAGGTTCACAACATGGTGAGAAGAGCTAAAACCGCTATCTGCCTGCACTGCTGTAATGAACAAATAGGGCTTACACATTCTGGTTGACAGACTCAAGGAAAGTCTTAAGATAGAGATAAGTCTGGCTGAATTTTTAAGAGTAAATAGGAAATGATATGAAAGAAAAGGCAGAAAAACAGAGAAGAGGAAACTGACCAATATTGCTATAGATTAACGAGCAGGTTGAGTATACCAGTAGAAAGAGGCTAAATCAGCAATCTCGCATGTTACACTAAGAAACAAACACTTTACCAAGTAAACAACATAGGACCATGAAAGGGCCATGCTCATCCCTGTCAAAGATAGGATGGACAGGGTCCAGAAGAACAGAAAGAGAGACCATTGAGCAGCAGCTCTTCCAATGATCAGGTCTATTCATGATGAGTGAATGAATAGGTGGATGAATGATCACACAGATGAATGGTTCTGATCATTCCTGCTGGGGTTTCTACTCACATGAGAAAAGGGAAGTGGCTTTCATATCCTTTTCAACTGCTGTCCCCACCCCAGCCCCCAACCTTCATGAATGGTTTCTCTCTTGCACGCATGTATGTCTCTTCCTCAAATACTAAGATCTCAGAACTAAGCCTAAGTATTTCTCTTGCTTGTGCTTCTTGTAGCTCACAAACTTACCAAGCAAGGCAAGTGCTAAGCAGATTTAATTAGAATCCCCAAAAGCCTCAGGCAGAGAGTAAAAATCAACAAAATATAGTTTTGACCAAAAAAATCATCAATTAAAACTATTCTAAGATTGCTCTGCCAATGAATGTTTACAAATGAGGGTGTTGTGGATAAGAACTGAGAAGTGGACACAATGGTTACTCTGTAAAGAAAATTATAGAGATCTCAGATAGAGTGCAAGAAATTCAGATAGCAGTGCTAGTTTTTAATTCACTAATTTGCTAGATATTAATATACTAAATCATAATACAATGCAGTCCTTCAAAACCTCTGAGCTTAGTAGACATAGGTGGGAATTCACTTTACATACACTGCTTTCTAATAGCTGCCAAGACATGAAATAGGGATCATTGTACTGTACCCAAAAGTACAGAAAGCCTTGACTTGTGAATTGATAGTCAAGAAGGATCTAGAAGGGAGATCAAGACCATAAAATGCTCACAAAAATATGCAAAGGTATAAAATGAACCTGGCCTTGAAAAGCCACTTGATCAAATGCACTTTCCCCAGCCTCACCAAGATGGAACCCATCACACTGGCACCCACCAAGCTAGCATACTCAGCCAAAGATCACTTTATTTTCCCTCTCTGCTCAGGACAAAGGCTTCAAAAGGCACCTAGAGACTAGGGGCCACACACCATCTGCAGACAGAAGAGTCCCCATCAATCAGCACATCAGAAGACCTATAATCCGAATCTGACTAAAATCGAAAGCAAGGGGACAGGGCTTGTCTCTGGGAACTTCCTAAAACTTCATTCTGACATTAGAGTTTGACCATTTAATCTGTTCCATGACAGCGAGAGCTAAATCTCTTCCTGAGTTTGACTCCTACTTTGCTCTCTGACTTTAGGAAGGAAAGAAACTCTATGATCCTAAGTTTCTTGATCACAAAGAGGTGCGATGTAAGAACTTCCACTCTGACAGACTTATGTACCATTATGAGAAGTAAGCATGACATACGTAAGAAAACAGAGACAGAGCCCAGCAGCCAGCAGATGATGGAGAAATGTGAGCTACCCTTACACTCTTCCTGTCCATTAATGTCCCAGATGGATTTCAGTACATGTATCTTCCACACATCCAATGCTTGTCCTCCGCATAACCCCACTGTCTGTACTGAAAGTTGCTAGAGACTGGTAATCACACTATTTACTATGTGTGGACTATTTGGCCTGTTTCCTCATTTAACTTTCAGAACATCTCAGCAGCGACGCAGCTACAAGTCATATATCCCCCTTTAGAAGCTGAAAACTTCCACAGCTCAGAAAGCATAAAGAAGGATCAAGGTTATGTAGAACACTATGCCTACCATGACACTGAGACCTCCCATAGACAGCCACTTGCATGCCTGAGGCTGGGGTGCCACTAATCCTCTCAATAAACTAGACTTGACTGAAGTCCTCAGCACAGTTACCTCTGCTACTCTCTCCCAGGCAGTAAGTGCTTCGCATATGGAATGTCTTTATTCAAAATGGTATGACAAATCAGAAGAGAAATTCTCCTAACATAAAAAGTAGAATTTTTAGGAGAGAGAATGCAGCTCCAGTTTTAACAATGGGCTTTCTTCTTTTTTCGACATTAAGAAAGAACAAAGCCAAACAACAAAATTCATTAATGAAAAAGAAAATCAACTAAATGAGATTTGGGGCAGTTAAAATAATCGAAATGTCCTCTGCTTCTCAGAATTGGCCACTTTGGGGAGGTTTTGCACCTTTTTTTAAACTTCCAGATTTCATACTTTCTGTTCAGCTTTTTCAACTTCCCAAGAGTGCAGCTTGAAAAAAAAACAAAACAAAACAAAAAAATAGAACCTTGGTCTCCATGTATCACTTTCAAGAAGGTGCCTCTCTCATAGAGGAACAAGCCTATAGGCCCCTTGCAAGCTAGCTTTCGCTTGTACCTCTGATAGTACTGTTTCTGGTTACTGAGTGGTCTTTGGAAGGCCAGTGTTGCACATCTTCAAGAAAAATTCACACTAATTTAGTAAAATCATAACAGCTATTATTATTAACCTACAGTGGTTTCCAAGTAATTCCCCAACAACACAGAAGGAAGGAGGGAGGGAGGGGAGATAGAAATATCCTCTAACCTTAACATTAGAAATAACTAATTATAAAAAGAATTTTTGAGTTAAGGTCTAACTATTAGCCCTGGGTGGTATGCCTGAAACTAGGTCCACCTACCTCTGTTGCCCTAGTGCTTGGATTAAAGGCATGCCCCACCATGCCCAGAATTTGAAAATGTTTTAACTTAAAGAAGAACATAAATATTCACAAGCTAGCATGACATCACTGCAAGCCTGAAAGACAGTCCAAAGAACATGGTATAAAATCCTAGTTGACTGGTCCTTTCCCACTAGGTTCTTAGTTTCCAAGGAACCAAGCCTATGGAGTCTTAAGATATACTTTTGCATGGTGGCCTCTCTCCTGGAAAGGAGACGTTTATCTTCTTAAACTTGGTATTATTTCTGGAAAATAATATACTTACTCATTTTTCTCCTGTATGACTGTAGTGTTTGGTACGTCTGTACATGACTGCCATCATGCACATACCATGTCTCACACATGGAAGCCAGAAAACAACTTTTAGAAGTTGATTATCCCCTTCTGCCTTATTATTATGGTGATGTAACTCTTGTTTCTACGATGCTGGTTTTCCATGCTAGCTGCCCTATAAGCCTCTGGGTGAGTCTATCGTCTCTGCCTCCCATGTCACCATTGAATTCTAGAACTAGAAATGTGAGCGACTACGTCTAATTTTTTTACATAGCTTTTCAGGATCACACTTAGGCTGTCAAGCTTGTCAGCAAGCACTTTTATCCACAGAGCCATCTTTCGGAGCATGTACCAAGTGCTATCCACTATGGTACAGAATGAAAGACAGTATTCCTGCTAAGAGGTTTTATGGCCCTTTCTGCAGTGGTGTCTCCTGAGCCACTCCAAGAGCACATGAAATAGCTGTGCCAAGAGATCTACTTAGTACTGAGGGACACTAGACAAGCTGAGCTGGACAAACTCGATGGACAGTCAAATACAAAGGGAGCAACTTCCTGTTTATCAGACTGTGCTGAAAAAAAAAAATGTGGTCTTCTCCATGAATGTTTTGCTATGTAAAAGGTGGGAAAACCATACAAAGACTTTTGCCATGCATGGAGTTATTCCCCCCACACATTAGAAACTCCACTTTCATGCTTTTGAAATCTTTAGTCTATTTTTATAGTCTTTCCCCCCTATTTCCTTCGAGTCCATTGCCACATCTTGATGTCTTGGGTGTTCCTCTCTTCTTCCTGTCAGTTTCTAGTCTTTCTTTAGCCAAAAAAAAAAATTAAGCAGTTAAGCAAAATTCTCATTTTACTCAGCAAACGTTTCTTGTGCACCAACTCAACAGGAGGCTCTTGCAGAAGAAAGGGAAACATAAAGAGACCACAGCACATTGCTGTCTTCTTCCATGAGATCAAAACCAAAACCTTGCAAGTAAAACTAGAGTCGGTGGGTCCTGGAAGGCTAAACACTAGGTCCCTAGCGTTTGAAACTGCTGCTTCACAGATGTTACAGCGAAGCCCAGTGGAGAAGGCCCAGTGCTTCAGGCGGGCTTAAAATAAGCATTGTTCGTGCATTTGGAAGCATACTGCCATGATGGGCACCACACGTGTTCTAAAACAGGACTGACAGGCTTAGCTCCATCAGTCACTAATTCTAAGTTGCTTTGTCTTCCTCAGTCTGGGATTCCTCTATTGGACATTACCCATCCTCTAGGTTACTGAAAAATTAGTGATGTATACAGAGTCTTGGCTCCAAGTTTATGTTTGATAAATGGCAATTTTATATAAAGAGGATGCCCAACACCTTATACTTGGAAGTTGGACTATTTACAATAAGGAAAGAAAGTTTTCCAAGTACCCAGGTTTCAATACCAATTACTGGGATGTCTGGAAAAGGTGGGGAAGCTCATCCAGTTCATCCTCCTGGAGTCAGCAGCTCCTACTGGCCTCTGCAGTGCTTCTAAAATGACATGTTTCCCGCTTGCCTCTGTATAATGAACATACATGCATTTTCAGTCACATAAAACTATGATCATTGTTTGAACATTAGTTTCCTCACTGACCCTCATACTCAGAATGCCTCCATCATTTCTGTGTCAGAGTTTCTGACACAGGTTGGGAACTTGTGCAAAGCCAGTTCTGGGCAGCTTCCCCTCTCTGATCATACATTGAGGGAACCCTGATTTGTCTCAGTGATCCCTGGTACCCAAAGGGGATCAGAAGGAAGGTAGCATGAGAAGACACAAGCATTGTTCCAATCCAGACTGTCCCTCTGTGACAGGATACAATGCTGTCTCCCCTGGGAACTCTAATTCTTTATCGATAACTGAAGATAATACTACTTATCATACAAAGGTATTCTACACATTGAGGAAAGAAATATCTATGACCAGCTTAATACTACACCTACCATATAATTGTTATTCAATTGGTATTGGCTTCTTGATACATCTTTCTCAACTGTGGTCATACTTTGAGTCTGTTTCTCCTTCATTCAGTAAAATAAAGATGACAAAACCCTCTATAGGTTTTCTATAGACTTAACAAGGTCATTTATCTGAAGCAGCTAGCAAAGGATCTTTAACATGGTCTATCCCACACCCTACCTCTTTCCTTTCACCTACAAAACTAAGTTTACAAACCCTGGTACACTGGAATTCTAATTACTGTGTGTGTGTGTGTGTGTGTGTGCGCACAAATGCACATACACACACACACACACACACACACGTGAGAGAGAAAAATGTATTCTCCAAAAAGCCACTGAATATTTAAAACCCATAAGAAAAGTCCTTTGTAAAACAGTGCCCCTTGGAACTATTTCCCACGTCAAGAGGTTTGAGGGCCACATGGCTGTGGTCATTTTGAGAAGCTGAATATCCAATCAAGTATTGAGAATCTGCAGAATGCTAGGCAGTTGGTCGTCACCCACTAGCAAAGAGGTTTTGCACCATTGAGTCATGTGGGAGATGTGCAAAGGTTGGCCAGCTGAAAACAGCCGCATCAGATAATGCCCAAAGGCTTTCTTGACAATGGAGTTCATTATCGGGCATGTGAATGAAATGGGGAGTGCTGTTGACTCTTCCTGCGGTTTACTGAGTGTTCATTGACAAAAAAAGAAAAATGAGAAGACTTTTGTTGCCAGCACACTGCCCTTTGCAAGCCTGCTGGGACCCAGCCCTGTGAAGTTCCACTTCATGTTTCAATGAAGCAAATCTCTTCCAATGAGAGAAAAGGTTACTTCCTCCATCATACACCCCTGACCACTAGACTTCTGCCAGATCCTGTCATGTGCTAGATAGAGACTTCAGAGCAAAAGGCAGAGCTGCCAGAAAAAAGCAAAAGCCACTTCTCCCTCTTGCTAGCGTCTAAATCCAAAGCCTAAAGCAGAGTCTTATCCAGCTTGGTGAGCAGGGCCCTGACTCTGGTTTCATCTCATGAATGAGGCTGCTGAGGGAAATCTATATAAGGTCATGAAACAGCCATGTTGGCTGTGGAGGCATTAGCTCAAGCCTGCTCCGCACTTGTCTGGCAAACAACAAAAGGGAATGATATGCTTGTGTCTCTCCCTGATTGCAGGCCATCCTAAGCTACCCTCTGCTTACCACAATGGAATTTGGAAGTCTCTCTTAAATTGCCTTCTTCAAGTAAGAAAACTGAGATCCTAAGGGTTCAATGTTCTATCTGCCTGTAACTACTCAGTAAAAAAAACTTCTAGCGCCACCAGGGTTGGCAAAGTTTGTCTGGAAACAGAGATTTGAAAACACTGATGAACTGAAATATACCAAATAGCAGGCACGGAGCACACTGAGAGGAAATGCACAGAAATTATTCATTCTACTCCATAGGAAAGGAAATATTCTGGTTAATCAGTGGGTTCACCACACTGCAGGCTTTTTCACAGCAAAAACCTTTATCCACATCAATGATGATGACAGACATAATGCCAGCAATAACAATACTTCCCATTCTGTGTTGAATTGCCATTATCCAACCAGACATCATTCTCAAGGATTTCAATGCAATGCAAATCCAAACTGACCAAGAAGGGAGGGAAATAACCAGCTGAGGCCAGATCCCATGTGTAAATCCCCAGACAAATTTCAGAATGAAAGAATTGTGTGACTAATTAATCTAGCATCACATACATAGGGAAGCGCTGCCCTGCACTGACTTAGACATAACCTCACTCTTACTACTCAAATCCCAGGTCTCTAGAAGCCAATTTATTATTTTGTGGACAGTAAGCATGGATGAATACAAAGGCGTACATCTTTGGTAAGATCCCCTCAATACCTCGAAGGGACGTTGTGCAAGGGGATATTTAGATTTCAATCTCCCCCAGCCACATGCTTATCCTCTGCAGCCAATAAGTCCCTTCCTGTTTGTGAAATGCCAAATGCTACTTTTCTTTCTTGAAACTCTCTCTTCCACTCTCAAAATTTTTTACCTGATTGATTCCTACTCATGTCCAATTATCTTCCTACATTTCACTATTCTTCAAAAGCCTCTACACACTGCTGGTCTAAAGAGAATCCATTGATATAGCAATCAATGCATCTTTCTCAGCACTAATAAAGTAGCTTGTGTGTGCATTTCTTTGTATGTCTTATTATACTTGACCTAGAATGGTACATGAAAAAACATCAAAGCAGACACTACAGTTCTTCGATTCACAGCTATATCACCATGTGGCACTGAAAAGAGGTTTAGCTTAATAAACATCTATTCTGTCATCTAACCTTTATATCAACTCCAAGAAATAAATGTTTCTATCATTATTACAATCAGGACAAGTGTGACTCTTCAAAGCCTGTGCAGGGTGCAGCATATCTGAGGGCAATGATCTTTGCGCTACATGAAAACCACCTCCCAAAGATACAGACCTTTGAGTGGCAGCTAGGTTTCTCATGAAGCCTACCAGATTTATCACAACAACAACAACAAAATAAAAGTCTAGAAGTAGACCTGCAAATGTGGCTTGTGACCCCCAAATGAACCTTTCACAGGGGTCATATATCAAATACTTACACTACAATTCATGAAAGTGGCAAAATTACATTCATGAAGTAACAAGAAACTAATTTTATAGTTGGGGGTCGCCACATGAGGAACTGTACTAAAGGGTCACAGCATTAGGAAGGTTGAGAACCCCTGGGCTAGTGCGAGGGCAGCAACAATCCCTCATGTATTAAGGTTATGAGCGATCTCTTCAGAGACTTTAGATGGACTTAGATGGCTGTTAATATAGAACCCACACTGCCAACAGACCCGGCACCAAGCTCTGTTCTCTCCGTGGGCTTCTTCTGAATTTGCTACAGAACATTTACAGGCATTATTTCCTTCTCATGGAAAATAAAGATTGCACATATTTACCAAAGAACCATTTCTTAAAATTTCAAGCAAATGAACAAAAGTTCCCACCACAAGGTCAGGTTTGTGATACATATGAAAGAAGCAATAAGCATTTTTATGACTGCCTACATTGTCACCAATACTCACTGGAAAACGACACTATAAATAAATGTATGTGGAAATGTGTTTCCCATGGCCAAATGACTTTAGTGGACTCGTCAAAGGCTCAAATCCATCAGAATGGAAATTTCCACGATCAAATTTAGCAGTGAGGAAGTAGTTCGATACAGAATTAATTGTAGCTGTGAATGTAGACTTAAACAGCAATCCTTGGGTAAAGATTTGACCTTGATTTCATACCAAGCCTGTTTCAGGAAGCCATTTCCTGCTCTTCTGTTGTGCAGGCCTCTTGACACCTTGGCTAGGCTTCCTCTTGCTTTCTCTGAACAGCCTTTTTTCCACTGGTTAATTTCTTCCCAGGTGTGTGCCTTGTTGGGAGGTCAGGGGAAGCTGACTACCTACCCCTGGGACTACCAGGGCCGGAAGAACCTTTCCAGAGGGTGCCTCTCAGAGGAAGGAAGAACAGATGTGAGGCTTGAAATGGACTGGTTTTGGTGCAGAAGACTTGGTTGTCCCTGACACCTGCTGTGACAGACAGGATCTATTAGCTATCACTGTCCAATGATCATATGTCACAGGAATGTTAGTGGACTCGGTCAGCTTGGAAGACATTTTACAAAATGTATCACCTAGATGAAATGGTCTAGACACAAAGATGCTCTTGAAACTAAAAACTATGATCAAGGAACTGTGCTTCATATATTTAAAAGCTAAACATATTTTTTCTTTTCTGGTACATTTCTTTTCCCA
This sequence comes from Acomys percivali, assembly GCA_907169655.1. NCBI lineage: Eukaryota > Metazoa > Chordata > Mammalia > Rodentia > Muridae > Acomys > Acomys percivali. Next base: position 82,839,363 of record OU015748.1, on the reverse strand, counting down.
TATGTGGGTATGTAATATACACATGTATGTATGCATGCTCACATATATATGGGTGCAGGTGTGTGCGGTACACATGTATGTGAAAGGAAGCAAATACAAATGTGTGGAGACCACAGGTTAATGTCAGGTGTCTTCCTCAACTGTCCTCCACCTTGTATGTTAATGCAGGGTCTCTCACTGGAACCCAGAGCTTGCTGGTTGACCTAGTTTAGGAAGCCAGCTTGCTGCTCTAGCAATCCAGTCTCCAAATGCTGAGTTCTACAGGTGGGTACTGTGTCAGCCAGCCCTGAACATCTGGCATTTCTGTGAGTACTGTAAATCAGAATTGTAGTTCCCTTACTTGTATAGCAAGCACTTTGTCAACTGAGCCACCTCCCCAACATCCCTCTTGATGCATTTTTTTAATTTTGTAAATGTCTCATCAATTATTATATATTACCTTCCTAATTATATTTGTCCTTGATTACTAATCCAAAATAAAACTATACATGATAATACAATTAACATGTCAAGATTAGTAATAATAATTTGAGGGAAAAAATGAGAATGGGACACTCATGGGGAAAGATAAACAAATCCATTCTCTAGTCTATGATGGATGATGGTACTTCACTATATAAACCTGCAATCCGCTCTGCTGTTCATAGAATAAAAATTTAGTTCCTGGCTATAGCCTAATCTGACCCCACCAGCCGTTAAATCACACCTCCATCCATTCACCTCCTTAATGGCAATATGTTCCTGGCATGTGACAACTTATTTCTGTCTCACAGATTTACAAAGCTGTCTTCTCTTCCTAAAACACTTTTCCTCTCCTATGCATTTGGGTATTGTCTTTATCCACTCAAGTTTCAGTTCCAGTGCCAACCTCTCAATGAGGCTTTACTTAGCTACCTGACTGGCCCTGTTCATAGTTTCTAATTTCTTCAAGATGTTTAATACTCTCTGAAATTATTATTCCTGTTTATTTCTTCCAAACTATTAATGGCTGCATTTTTTTAAAAAAATATCTAACATGGGTCTCTTATACATAAAAAAATAATACATCAAAATTTTTCTTTAAGTCAGTAAGGCAACCAATGAGATTTTACAACCAATGCTGACATAGGAATGCTGAGCTGAAACTACAAATGCATGCAAAACGGGCAGAGGTGCTCAATATCCACAGTGTGAAAATCAATTGCATTCTACCAGATACAGCCTGCATTTCTGTAGGCATGAATTAATTATGTAACTACTGGTTTTCTACAAGTTAAATTATATTTGTACAGTTAAAATATTAAGTAGTAGCTGGTCACAGTGGCACATGCCTATAACCCCAGGACTAGGGGAGACAGAGGCAGGCGATCTCTGTAAGTTTGAGGCCAGCCTGGTCTGAGTAGAGGACATCCAAGGCTACACAGAGGAACCCTGTCTTGAAAAACCAGTAGTAGCAGTAGTAGTAGTGGTGGTGGTGGTGGTGGTGGTGGTGGTGGTGGTGGTGGTAAATACAGATCCATGCATCTACAGGGTAAAATAACCTCCAAAGACTCCAAACTCAAGGAAGGACATTAACTGATCTCTCCTGTCCATCCCCCAATCACCTCCTGTTATCTCTATACTATTTGTTGATATCTGAAATTCTTGTTTATTTTCTTCTTTTCCTAATCTGCCTTCTCTGGACTGAAAACTTTATAAAAGAGACTTTGCCTTCACTATTCAGGAAGGTTACCCACAAAGCCTCAAGCATTTATTCTGGATATTTAAGAGTACATGTTGGATGAAATGTGTTGACATATAGGAACAATAAAGGACAAGAAACGTCACACTTATGATCAAAATATACAAATTAGAAAGTAAGAAAGCTGCATCTTCCCTTTATAGCTGGCAGAGGGAGTAATTAAAGATCCTATCAGAGTCTTCTAAGGACATAATGGGAGGTGAAGTACAAGGCTGTCAGTGAGAAGCTCAGCTCCGACAGCCCTCCTTCCTATAGTGGGAATCTGTGAGTCCTAGAGCTGCCGATTTGGAGTCAAAGCTTGCAAGTGAGAAGAACTCCCAGGTGATCTGGGCGACAGAAATGAAGAAGCCTAATTATCTAGTGGCCAGAGTCGGGGGCATTTTAGAACTCAGTGTGAGTTCCTGCTTGACAATTGTCAGAGCCCTCCTGGTAGCTTGTAGGACATTGCCACAAGCTCCAAAAGCTCTAGTGGACTGGGATGGAGCTTTTGGTGTCGGCCTATCCCATCTCCTCGCCACTGCTTCCACTGCCCTTCCTCCCACATCAGGCCTAATGCCTGGACTAAAATCATTTTCCTAAAATACTTGGTATGTTTCAATTTTCTTCACCAAATCAAACCAAAATGGATAAAGAAGGGATTTCCTGTACTTACAGGATAAATGCCTTTCTCTTCTGTCCAACCCATATTAGATAATTTTGCGCTATGAAAAGTTACTTGATAATGGCCAGGCCATGGTTCACAATCTTTGGCAAAAAAAAAAATTCTGAAAGTAGTGTGTTACTAGGAAGCAACTCATTAACCCAGACATGACCTAGAGTCACATAAAAGGATGCTCATGACAGCAAAACAAGCAAAGACCAACAAATTCAGCAGCAGGGAGGCACTAAAACTTGAGATATATTAATCAAATTCAGCATTTTATAACTTCTTTAAATCCTGTTTCCTCAAAAAAAATCTCATAATATGATTAAATTTTCACAATTCAGAGTAACATGCAATAAAGCAAGCCCTATGTTTACTATTTTTATTAGCTGAACTAACAAATGGGGGTTGGCAAGATGGTTCAGTAATTAAAAGCACTTGCTGCTTCCTCAGAGGATTGGCGTTCCGTCACCAGCACCATGTCAGGTAGCTGACAACCACTTGTAACTCCAGCTCCAGGTAATCCAATGTCCTCTTCCCCCAATGCTTCCTGTCTCCATATGCAGCCCACACACGTACGCAAATGTAAACATTGTGCACACATACACACAAACTTTTTCAAAAATAAAATCTTCAGAAAAACAAATGATTACTATACTGTACAGTACATTACTTCTGTGTCTTTAGGCATGTCAGTTAACTTTTAAACATTCATTTGCACAGGTGTCATGGAGGAACATCATGCTTTGCCATGACTTTCCTAAAGGTCCAAAAGAGGTAAAGTCTTATCCACAGTGGGAAGTACCTTGGAAACTCCATTTTCAGTAACATCATTGAGGGCCTTACAATGAGCAATGAGAAGCAAATACCCCAGAGCCAGCTGCTAGGCTTCACATTCTGGCTTTACCACTTACTAACAGACTTTTATTGGGAGCTCACTTGCTTTTCTGAGCCTTAGTGCCATTTTTTACCATTGTTGTAATACGAGAAGTAAATTAGATAGTGAATGTGACATGCAAGACTTGGTAAGAATTAAATAAATGGCATGCCTTCCTCCAAATCTCTCTTTACATTTATTCTACTACAATTCATTATCTGTTTTGGACCAAATGGTTACTGACACATTTTATGATGGACCCTTTATTCTCAAGCTTACCAAGGACTGGAGAGATGATTCAGCTGTTATGAGCTCTTGTAGCAGATGATCCAAGATGGCAGCACCGACCACACACTGTGTCTGATAGGCAGAACGGGGCCTAGGGATGGGGCTGGGAGCTACAAACCACAAGACCTGGAGATCCCTGGGTGAGAGGAATCCAAACAATGCAGAGCACAGGTGGATCTGGCCTTGGGCCATCCAACTGGTCCACAGAGGAATGGTGCCCAGTCCCCAGTGTCTGGACACACACACACACACACACACACACACACACACACACACACACACACCTGCAAGCTCCATCTGCACACTATATATCAAACTCTGTATCTGGGCCTGGACTGTGGATGACAAAGCACCAGCATCTTGATCTGCTGGTCCAAGGGAGAACCCAGGAGAATGGGTGGATCTGACCTCAGACCACCTCACCAATCCACAGAAAACCCCAGGGCACAAGCAAGGACAGGCAAACTCACCAAAGCCAAGTCTCTCTCTCTCTCTCTCTCTCTCTCTCTCTCTCTCTCTCTCTCTCT
>OU015748.1:82809783-82829033 GCA_907169655.1 Acomys percivali | reverse complement strand
AGAATTAAAACACCCTAGGCTGCTTGCAGAATTCCTTGGTTTTAATTAGAGGAACCCAATTTTAATGGGAAAGATACAATGTATTCAGCAGGCTCCTAGGAGTGACAAATGTAATTAGGCCATAATACAGTGTGGCTAATCTGCACCCACTTGTGGAAATTGCAAGCTGATCAATTAAAACTGCCCAAGTTAATTCCTTAAAGCCTCATTTGGTGAGCCGAGGCAGGCAGTTCTCATCATGTTAGCCTTGGGGAGCAATTCATCTTACCAGATCCTGACAGAAAGGGAGCTAACATTTCTAACCAGCTGATTATATGCATGCTATAAGTGCAGGCACTCATGCAAGGCTGCCTCTCTCCTCCCAGTCACCATATTTCCCCGACTGTTTTACAGACATGCAAACTAAAGCTTAAACTAAATACCATCTTCTGGCAAACTTTGCTTCAAACCTGTACCTAATTTCCAAGATTCTGCTGCCAGGGAGCAAGTGAGAGGCAGGCCTGCATGAGTACACAGCCTTGATGCTATGGGTAGTAAGATACAGCTTTGACCAGTTTCTTAAATAAGTCTATACCTGGTTAATCGTATTGATAGATGCCATAGATCCACTTACTTTGTACATAGGGAATGAAAAGTAAGAATCCAGAAAGAAAAGTGGAGCTGTCAGAAGCTTAGCTCAGGGTGTGTTGTGGTCCCTTGTGAAGTATCAGAAACAAGCAGGTAGCACCAAGTGTGTTCTGGTGTTTCCATGTGTCACATAAATGACAAGTGCCATACCAGGCCAAAGCCAGCACAAGATGTGCAAGCATCACAGATTTTCACAGTATCTCCCAGATCTCTAGAACAAACAAGCTGGGCCCAGAGCACAAGATACGTAGGAAATGAGAAGGGCCCAGACACTCACACACCGAGCACCAAGCTCCCCTACTTCCCTCCCCTTACCGTGCCACAGTAGCAGTGCTACAAAGAACCTACTCTCCAGCCCTATCGCTCATTAATGGTGAGAGCCGTGCTCTGCCCAAGTAGCACAGCAAGATGTTCTTATACACGCTGCTTTATGTCATTGCATGCACTGCATTATGTAAGTTCATGACTTAATAAAAGAAACCTAATCACCCACAGAACTTTTCTACAGTTGCGAGTAAGTCAAAACAAATCAACATGACTGTACACTACTAGGTCCATAATGGCCCAGAGAGACAAACAAGTCTTCCTGGTGCTTCCTATGTCCACAGACCTTGGTGCATCCTCAGTGGGATCTGCTACATGGATAACAAGAACTACACAGAAATCTGAACTAAATCTCATTGTTGGCATTAATATTCAATCACCATTATGGACCTATTTCAAGCCGAACAATATAGTGAGGCATTATACTAATAATGTTTTAAAAGATTCAATCATAAAGTTAATATTGAAAAAGTAACAGTAAATGAATATGTAGTTTTATTATTTGTACATTTTCTCTTGTTCATTAAAAATAGCCTATTAGCAATATGATTGCAATAACACGCAACCCTATCCCTAAGCACTATTGACCGGCACCTGGGTTTTGCAAAAGGCTGGAAATTGCAGATATCACACTTTCCAGAGGAAGAACCAATGTGAACCTAGAATACATTGTCAGACTCTGAAGAAAAGAAGCTTTTTGAGCAATAATTAGGTGTGTCCTAAGGACACAAGAATTAGCTAAATGGAGCACATGCTTTTAAAAAAAATGACAATGAGAGCCTTAGAAGGAGTAGTGAATATTGTAGATCAGCCCTCACTGGCTTAGCTCTGTCATGAACCATAATGAAAGCTTAAAAAGAGAAAAGAAGAGCAAAAGTTGAAGCATTTATTGATGCAACTTTATCTGATAATTGAGAAATAGTCACGACACCCCCTTTCCAATAGAAACTGTATGTCATGGCAAATGGACTCCCTTGTGATGGAGATATTGGGTTTGCGGAAGAATGCCATGCGATAAAGATGGAAGGTTAGAGTCACAAAGTTGTCTTCAAAGGAAATCCTTGTTACAGGCCTGAAATGTTTCTGGTGGCACAGGAGATAAATCACAAACTATAGGCTGGGGGACAACCGAAAGTGTATCCAAAAAGAGGCAATGCAGACAGGGCCTGAACGATAGGCAGAATGGGGCAAAAGAGGGATGCAAGAGAAGAGTTTGTCATTTAGGAGAATCATGTAAGGAAATCCACAAAAGCCTGACAAATCAGTGTATTGGTGGGCCCTGCCACCCACTAAGCCAGGATCCATACAAAAACTGAAAAGTGGTCCAGGAAGATGAATCACTGGGTAAAGACGTTTGCTGTGCAAGCATGACACCCTGACTTCAAACCCTAGGACTCATGTAAAAGTGAAAAGAGAATGCCAATTCTGCTAAGTCGGTTTCTGACCTCATGTGTGCTTACACACCATAATCATGCAAGCACATGCATGTACACACCCAATCAATAAATATAAAATTTAAGTTGCACAAAGTGAAATCTATCCTTAGAAAGTCTCCTGGTTGGAATGGGGCCTAAAGAGGTAACTCAGTGGTTAAGAGCAATCTCTGTTCTTGCAGGGAAGCCAAAGTCGATTCCCCAGCACCTACATGGTGGCTCACAAAGAGTCTAATTCCCTCTTTTGAGCTTCACAGATAAAAGCCATTCATGTGGTATACAAACATACACACAGGCAAAGCACACATATACATAAAATAAATATTTTAAAATGAAATAAAGAAAGAAATTTTCTCTGGAAGGAGCAAACCCTTGTATTTTTTAGTAAGCCAATCAGAGTCAGTTCCTTGTGACTACAACTAATACATGTGAGAATAGCGAGAAACTGCAAGCCATGCTGTACACAGAGAGCATGCTCTGGGGTATTCCTACTCTGAAAGAGCCTGGAAACTAGAGTAACCGTGAGAGAAACAACAGTCCTCTATCCCATCTTTGGTTCCCAAGGAGTCATTTGGCACATTCAGTAGTCAAGTTGCCATTGTTAACATCGACACGACATGGCACTAATTACTCTCTTTATCCCCATTCCTCATTTTAATTAAAAACATCCATGTGATCAGCTTGTGTTAGAGTGTACATGTCATGCAGATGTACCTCTGAAGGTAAGGGAGGACCATATGAGAGCATACAGGAGAGAGCAAGGGTCACCTTGGGAAGTGTTACGCTAAACAAAGCAGTGTCAACTTTGGGATGAAGAACACCCATTGGATAGGTTTACAAGTCACTCACGGCATAAAAATCTTTGTTTCCATGATGAAGACTACACTGAGGGCTATGGTGTATTAGATGGCCATAAGGATGCACTCGAGTGAGAAATCTGGTATGATCTTTTATTTAAAACTGGGTTCTTTTGTAAGTCCCTTATGAGAGATCAAGAATCACATGATGTTTTAGATATGAAGGAGAAAATTATCTCATCTTTCAAACTTTGTACACAAAAGTACCTGATATAGTTTATCCAACTGCAGAAAGCTAGTGGGTGAGAAGTAGCTGGTTCCTGCTGGACTCACTTGGGCTAATGAAGGAACAATGTGGTGTTTCTTCTCTATGACTGACTATAGTGGGGGAAATTATGAATGGAGCCAGGAAGTGGTCATTCACTCCAACCCACCTGCTGCATGTTCAAAACAGCCAGTGCTTGCTAAAATAAACTTCTACATTCTATACAGTCTACTAAACAAATTGTATTAATCATCTAACTGTATCAGAGATTTGCAACAGGTATAGTATCTTGTCCAATAAGGGCTTAATAAATTTCAGCTGATAATTTTATTGGTATATAAAAGGCTCAATAAGATAAATTTAATATGAGATGGATGAGGAAACAGAAGAGAATAAAGAATAAAGGAAAATGGAAATAAGTTCTTCATAGCATGACTTGACAACAAGAGCTCAAGCATTACAGTTCTACATACTCCTTTACCTCACTCTTTGTCAATTAGATAATTGTATGGAAGTTAAGATTTTGAAGTCAAAGTACGTATCCTCTTGGATGGTATTTAAAAACTTGGAAAAGAACTTAGCTCACAGTATGCAATGATGAAGAAAAATGAGTAAACTTTAGTCAAAGGAGACTATTTTGTTCATTTACCTTACGTAACATTTATCCTCAGGTAAAATTTACCTAAATAGTTTCTTAACAGCTGGACTCAAGCAGATCTTCACTTCCTCTTCCACTCCTTCAAGTCTTTAGTCTCATCCCAGCTTTGCAGCAGACCTTATATAAACTCCCTCACTCTCTGCTCTCAATACCAGGAAACTAATCAGATTCTTGTTGAACACCCCACTTTCCTCCTTCCTGTACACCCCCTTAGATTCCCTTACTCCCATCTCCATCCCAAAGTGTCAGCTCCCAATACCTAGAAACATGTTTTACTTTGGAATCACCAGTGTCCACACCTATCACAATTCCCTACCAGGCAACACACAGTCACCAAACTCAAGGAACAAAACACCTATCTGACAAAGATGAGATCAGGTATCAGCACTTAGAATTACAATCTTCCCAAACTCAGATGCCTAGACACCAGTGTAAAAATACAATTAATGATGGCCAGGAAAATATGTCTCCACTGGAGCCCAGAAACCCTACTGTTGATGTTAATTTTATTAAACAGTGTTTGTTTCTTTTAGTTTCTCTCCTAACCCAGCTATCATACAAATAATTGAGACTCTTTTATATTGTTTAAAAATAAGCTGCACCATACAATCTTGAGCAGTCTGTGTCTGTTCTTAATCCTCTGTTATACTGACTCCATCTTTGCTACAATCCCCAGTCTCCTTGTTTTTTAGTTCTGTCATTGCTCCAACTGAATCTTCTTCATTTCTCTTGCACCTCCAACTCTGGCTGAATTGCACTACTGAATCCCCTGCTCATCAATTGACTATGAGCTGCTTTATTGACATATCAAGGGGACAATTGGGGAGCAGAGTTTATACAACATTTAGACAAGAAATCCGAATTTAAACTACACAATAACTTTACGCCAACACCCTACCACAGCAGGCCTTGAGTACTGCAAAGTAGCTGTATAAGACAAAGACCTTACAATAGCCTTTGTGAATATAATAGAGGTTCTGAGAGAGGAAATCAATAATTCCCTCAATGAAAGCTATAAAATCACAAATAATGGAAGGAAAAAATAAAACAGTTCATGTCCTGAAGGTGAAAATAGAATCAATAATGAAAACCCAAACTGAGGTAAATCTGGAAACCAAAGACTTAGGAAATCTAGCAAGAACTTCAGAGGCAAGCCTCACCACAGAATACAGAGATGGAAGAGAGACTCTTAGGCATTGACAACATGATAGAAGAAATGGATAGTTCAGGCAAAGAAAATGTTGAATCTTAAAAAAAATCCTGACACAAAGCATTCAGGAAACATGGGACACTACAAAAGGACTGAATCTCTTGTTTTGTCCTATCTGCTATCATCTCTTGGAGAACTGTTCTTTTCTGAAGAGGAGACAGAGGAGGAGTGGATCTGGGGTAAAGGAGATGTGGAGGAGATCTGGGATAAGTTGAGAGAGTGAAAACTGTCATCAGGATGTATTATATGAGAGAAGAATCTATGTTCAGTTAAAGAAGGAGGTGAAAGAGTTAAGCAAAAAATAGGAGGAGGAGAGGAAGAGGAGAAGGAGGAAACAACACAAATCAAAAGCACAGAAAATATTTTCAACAAAATCATAGATAAAATATTTCCTTAACCAAAAGAAGGAGATGCCTATCAAGGTAAAAGAACCATACAGAACACCAAATACACTGAGGCAGAAAAGAAAGTCCTTTTGTCACATAATAATCAAAATACTAAACATACAGATCAAAGAAAAACTTTGAAAAGCTGTGAGGGGAGAAAGAGTAAGTAACATATAAGGGGAGATTTATTAGATTAGACCTGATTTCTTAGTGGAGACTCTCAAAGTGAAAAGGGCCTAGACAGATTTTCTACAAACTCTAAGAGACCACAAACACCAGCCCAAACTACTATACCCAGAAAAACTTTCAATCACAATAGATGGATAAAATAAGATATTCCATGATAAAACTAAATTTAAGCAATATCTATCTATAAATCCAGCTTTACGGAATGTGCTAGATGGGAAACTCCAGCTTAAAAATGTTAACCTCATCCAACAGAAGACAATGAATAATTAATTCCAAACCAGCAAATAAAAGGAGAAAACACATACACACACCACCACAACAACAACAACAAATAACAAGAATCAACAAACACTGCCCAATGATAGCTTTCAAAATCACTAGTACCAAATCTTCAATAAAAAGGCATGGGCTAACAGAATGGATGTGAAAATAAGATCCATCCTTCTGCTTCAGTCAACAAACACTCCTTAACTTCAAGAGTAGACATCACCTCACAGTAAAAGGTTGGAAAAAGACACTCTAAGCAAAGGGACCTAAGGTGTAGGCATTTTAATATCTGACAAAACTTGATAGGCTATGGTCAGATGGTGGGGGAGGAGGAGGTCAGAGGTCTAGGAGACAGGAATAGGGCAGAAGAGAGAGGAAGAGTAGGAACAGAAAGATAAGAGCAAGGAGATTACAATCAAGATGTAATGTAAATAAATTATGATTTAAAAAAGAAAAAATCTGACAAGATAAACTTCAAACCAAAACTAATTAAAAGAGATAGGGAAAAACACTACATACTCATCAGAGGAAAAGAAATCTACCAAGAGGACATTGCAATTCTTAGCATCTATGCACCAAACACAAGGGCACTCAGGTTTGTAAAAGAAACACTAGTACAGTTTAAATCACATACTAACCCTAAACACTCATAGTGGGAGACTTTAATACCCATTCCCACCAACAGGCAGGTCATGTAGACAAAAACTAAATGGAGAATTCCTGGAGCTAACATGTTATAAGCCAAATGGACCTAACATAAATTTACAGAAGATTTCACCCAAACACAAAAGAACATACCTTCTTCTCAGCACCTCATGAAACTTTCTCCAAAATTAGCCACACACTCAGACACAAAGCAAGTTTCAACAGACACAGAAGATTGAAATAACACCCTGCACCCTGTCTGATCAGAACAGATTAAAGCTGGACATCAAAAACAGAAACACAGAAAACTTACAAACTCACGGAAACTGAACAACTCACTGTTGGAATGAAAATGAAAATCGGGTCATAGACCCTCAGCTCAGATGTAGAAGATATTCAGCACAGTCTCATGTGGGTCCCACAATATGGGGCATAGGGACTACTTCTGACGTGGGCTCTGGCTCATCAACATTGATCACTTCCCCCTGGCAGAGAAGCCTTGCCGGGAAACAGAGGAAGAGAATACTAGTAGTATAGCCGAGATTTGATAGGCTGAGGTCAGATGTTAGGGGAGCTGGGCTCCTCTTTCTGAGGACTATGGAAGGGAGGGAGATTGTAAGAGGGAGGGAAGGTGGAATAGGGAGGTGATGAGGGAGGGGCTACAATCGGACTGCAGAACAACCAGGTAGCTTATGTTGCTAATCCCATACATGGGAATAGCTCTGGGACCGGCTGAGACACGAATATCTATGCATAGACAGTAAGACTTGTTGGTTACAAAATCCCTGTGACTTATTATGAGATGCCATTATTCATACGGCATGAATGAAGATTTACAGGTGTCTTTCTTCCACTCATACAAAGAGCACAGAACTATCCCTGATTGATCTGTGCATCTTGTACAACTCATACAGTCATAATTTTAGGACTTATAATGCCTGTGAGAATTTATATGTTCTCAGAAGAAAAGAACAAGCCACTGGTGCTGGATCATACCTGACAGAATTCATTCCTCTCAGCATGCAGGATTCTGAGGATCCTGCATCCTTCATGGTCCATGCCCAGGCACTTCGGTTGCTGTTCCTCATCAGAACAGGACAGCTTCAAAGAAAGTTTCTGATCCCAATTGGTCCAGCATTTCAGACTGTCCCATACAGGACTTTTAGTAAGCCTGGAATTTCTCAACATTTAGAAACTGGACCACAAATGCCATTCCTAACTTGTTTAACCATTTTCCCCAATGTTATTTTGGCCCCTACAAAGGTATTATTTGTCCCAAATCAGCTGGAAGAAACTTTAAGAGAATGGTGCCCCATAATATTTCTATATTATATATGTTTCTATATTTCTATATATTATATTATATATGTGTGTAAGTATAATATATTTCTACTCTAATATGAAGTATTGTACACATACAACTCAATTATAATACAAGGTTTACTTCAAATACTTTGAAAGTGCTGTTGCAGGCTGTTTAGGTTAATTAAGTAATACAAATTAACTGTTAGTTGAGCAAATCATGGTCATGTCAATGACTAGTCTAGTTTTATCACAAGAATATATATCTTAGGTTTACCAAATAAATACAATTCTATAAATAGATAAGGTAAAATAGTTAGATGAAGTCTTCAAAAACCTAAGAGACCTACAGAATATAGCATTTAAAGACATTTTTATTATTTTTAAAACTCTTTGACAATAATATAGTTTAACTGCTGGCAACACCCAGCCTATCTCAAAGAAGATGATAAGCATCAAAGAATCTCCTTATGGAGATGGCTTCAAATGTGGCAAACCAGCCGCTGAGCAAAAGGTTCTCATTTTGGCCACAGACAGAATTCTACCTAGAAATGGGCAAGTTTCAATGCAGGCAGAGTCGATGGTCAAACTCTGCCAAGACAGAGTAAGCCAGTCCTCAATAGTTCCTGTCTCACAAACATGTCTGTCAGATATACTGAGCCAGATGGCTGAAGATGATGCTCCAATGTTACAGAAAGTTTTGGGCGACTGTTAAGGCAGCAAACTATCACTGTCATTTTTTCATTTTGGAAGCTGCTAACCTGCACTTTCTGATTAACTCAGGTAATAATTTTTTATTCTTTATCAAATCTCTGAAGGGGTTGATGACCAGATAGCTTAGTTTTACAATTAAGCTTACTTATTTAGGGGCTAACATGTTTTTAGGTCTAGATCGATGTTTTAAGGTGATAGAGATGAGATGTGATTTACACTCAGAATTTTCGACTCACCAAGTTAGGAAAGATGTTTTCTCCAAGGTTGCCAAATACAAATAGCCAAAACACTATAAATATAGCAGTTATATAATTCCTGATTGTTCAGTGGTTTTTCTTGATGTAGGTAGTTTATTTATATATTTGTAATAATATAAATGTATATGTAAAAAATTAAAATACAATTAAAAGCAATTGGGTCATAGAAATTTAGAAGGAAATTAAAGACTTTCTAAAATTGAATAAAATGAATGCACAACATACTCAAATTTATGGAGCACAATGAAGGCAGTTCTAAGAGGCAAATTCATAGCACTGGGTACCTACATTGAAAAATTGAAGAGGCCAGAGCCACACAGGCCAGGCAGGTAGAGCACCTCCCTAAATCAACCCCTACCTGGTGCCACAGAGCCCAGGTGGGCAGACCATGTGCAAGATGACCCTACCCAGCCTCCAATGAGCCAGGCAGGCAGACAAAGCCTGAGAAGATCTCCCATCCCAGTGTAACACAGGCCTAGGCAAGCATACCATGCCCCAGACAACCCCTGCCAAGTGGCACATGGCATGGGCAGGCATAGCACTCCTGAGATGACCTCAGACATCCAGTGACTCTGGGCACCACTGAGATGAGCAAGTAAATGGTTGAGAGATGAAATAGAAAGAGAGCAGAAGGATGTGTGCACAATGAAGACAGGCAGAACCGGAGAACTGAGAGTAGTGAGGAGCAGCTTGATGTGAGTAGCTGGCAATGCCACCTGGGCCTATGGTAACATCCTGGCCTGTGCTGCCACCAAGGGCCATGTCTGGGTACATGGCCATATACAGCAGGGATCTCTTACCACCAACAGCCAGACAGATGTCCCTGGTATGGGATGCTGCCTGGGGCCACATTGATGTCTGAGGGATGTGTAAAGCTGGCCCCACTCTTCACCTGGGCATCTTGAGAGAGCTGGCCTAAACGTGTGACAGCAGGATAGTTGGCCCTGCACCTTACCAGCTGCAGTACTCAGGGAAGCACCTGGTCAACAGAAAAGGGTTGGCCCTGGTGATGGGGGTTATAGGTGAGCAAGCCCAGAAGGCATGAGTGCAGGAGGACTGTCCCTGCCACTTGTTGCCATATGGTGTCAAGAGCAAAGGAGAGATGCTTTTCCCCTCTCACCCCTTGCCACCTGTGGCTGGTGGGAGAGTTGGTCCCATCCCTCACCAGCTGCAACACTCAGTGTAGTGGTTCCTCAGAAAGATGTGCATCAATCTACCTCAAGATCTATCTATATCACTCTCAGATCTATAACCAGAGGATGATTTAGCTTACCACAGAGACACTTGTCAACCATGTTTATTGCTACTCTGTACATAATAGCCAGAACTTGGAAACAACCTAGATGTCCCTCACAGATTAGTGGATAAAGAAAATGTGGTACATTTACACAATGAGACCTTCTCAGCAATTAAAAAAAGAAAATAAAGAACTCATGGCATTCACAAGCAAATGGATAGAACTAGAAAAAAATCATCCTGGCTGAAGTAACCAGACCCAAAAAGATAAATACAGTTAGCTGTTAAGTCAATGATAACCAAGCTACAATCCATAGAACCACAGAATATAGGTATAAAATAAGGGACTATGGCGACAGATATATATCCCAAGGAAAGTGAAATAAAATAGATATTTATGAGTGGATAGGGGAGTCCTGGGATGGGAGGATCAAGTTGGGAATGGGAGAGAAGAGAACAAGGAATGGAATGTGGAAAAAGAGCTAAAATTAAGGGCCATTTGAGGGTTATTGTGGAACCTGAATACAGCAGAAGCTTCCTAAAATATATGCATATATAAAGGTGGTCTAAGTAAAATTGACAAATAAGGGGGAGTGATAGATTCTCAACTAGCTATCTTTGCCACCAAGTAAATCTTCCAGTACTGGGACTTGGTTACATCTAATTGAGTTGTTGGCCAAAGTGCTTTCATAGGAACCCTCAAACAGCCCAGTCTGCCACCAAGATTATATGTTGCTCTTCACAAACTGACAGCAAAGTCCCATAGCTGAAGACAGCACCTACACAACTCATGGAACGTGGAGAAGTTACGATGGTGCCTATACCGAGCCTTCAACTCTATGTGCTAGTGTCTGGTATAGGAAGGTACTGTGCACACTACCAAAAATAAGAAATGTAAAAACCAGCCCAGCCACAAACCCTGTGACCTTCCATGGTATCCTGCCTATAAGAAATGTTAGGGTAATAGTGGCACAAAGCTTGTGGGCGAAACCAACCAGCATCTGATTTGACTTCAGACCCACACCACAAGATGGAACTCATACTTGACACTGTTCAGGTGACCAACAACCTGAAACTAGACAGCCCAAGAACATAGGATAAAATGAAATTTTTTCTTTAAAAATATTAATAATAAAATATTCATACTGATATTTTGGTATACGCAGTGCCTTGTTCAGTCATCAGAAAAGCTTTCTCCTTCAGCAGATGGGAACAAGTACAGAAACTCACAGCCAGACATTATACAAAGAGTGAGACAGGACATTCTCCACAGTTGTGTGGAGAGCGGGGTTTGACTTTCACACGAACTCTGGTGCCCCATATTTGACCACGTCCCCTGGATGGGGAGACCTGGTGGCACTCAGAGGAAGGACAGCAGGCTACCAAGAAGAGACTTGATACCCTATGAGCATATACAGGGGGAAGAGGTCCCCCTCAGTCACAGTCATAGAGGAAGGGAGTAAGGGGAAAATGGGAGGGAGGGAGGAATGGGAGGATACAAGGGATGGGATAACAATTTAGAGGTAATATGAATAAATTAATAGAATATATTTTTTAAAGGGTGAGAGACGCTGGAACACTAAGCCCTAATCAAGATGACTTTGTCAAACTACTCCACTTGGGGCTTAGAAAACCCCAGCGGAAGAGGAGGCAGAACGAGTGTAATAGCTAGAGGGGATGAAGGACATCAAAATCAAAAACAAAACAAAACATTAAAAAAAAAAACCTAAATCAATATTGTCAAAGCTCATTCGAACTCACAGAGACTGGGGGAGCATGCACAGGGCTTGCATGGGTCTACACCAGGTCATCTGTGTATATATTATGGCTTCCTGTTTAGTTTTTTTTTTTAAATGGGATTTCTGAGTGTGCAAACAAGTGGGCTTCTAATTCTTTTTTTTTTCTTTTTTAAGTAATTTATTCAAATTACATCTCAATTGTTATCCCCTCACTTGTATATTCCCTCTCCTTCCCTCTTTAACCCTTTCACCTCCCCTAGGTCTGTGACAAAAGGGACCTTCCCCCAACCGTACAATCACAGCCTATCATGTCTTGTCCAGAAAGCCTGCTTCCCCTTCCTCTGAGTGCTACCAGGCCTCCCCACCAATGGAAAGTGGTCATATAGAAGGCATAAGAGGTCATGTCATAGTCAGTCCCTGCTCTCCAAACAACTGTGGAGAATGTGGTATCCATTGGCTAGATCTCGATAGGGGTTCTAGGTTTACTGCATGCACTGTCCTTGGTTGGTACAGTAGATTAAGTAGAGCCCCCTGGGTCCAGATCTGCCAGCCTTAATGGTCTTCTTGTAGATTTCTAGGACACTATGGATCCTTCTATTTCCTCATTCTCCCTACATCTCTCACCTGGAGTACCAATAGGAAGTCCCAGTATCTATCAAACTCTCGTGCTAAGGGAAGACTTCAGGGGAAATCCCTGTTGTGCTAGTGTCCAGTAATAAGTGAGTCTATACCATGTGTATCTTTCTGGATCTGGATTAACTCACTCAAGACGATCATCTCTAGTTTATCCATTTGACTGCAAATTTCAAGATTTCCTTGTTTTTAATAGCTGAGTAGTATTCCATAGTGTAAATGTACCACAGTATCTTTATCCATTCTTTGAATGAGGGACACCTAGGTTGTTTCCAGATTCTGGCTATTAAGAATAAGGCTGCTATAAACATGGTTGAACATATGTCCTTTTTGTGAGGTAGACCATCTTTTGGGTATATTCCAAGGAGTGGAATAGCTTGGTCTTGAGGTAGCCCTATTCCCAGTATTCTGAGAAAGTACCAGAATGATTTTGAAAGTGGCTGTACAAGTTTACATTCCTACCAACAATGAAGGAGTGTTTCCCCTTTCTCCACATCCTTGCAGGTATATGCTGTCAATTGATGGGTGTAAGATGGAATCCCAGGGTCATTTTTGATTTGCATTTCTCTGATGACTAAGGACATTGAACATTTCTTTTAAGTGTTTCTCAGCTATTTGATATTCCTCTCTTGAGAATTCCCTGTTTAGCTCTCAGCCCCATTTCTCAATTGTATTATTTGGTTTGGTGGTGTTTAATTTCTTGACCTCTTTCTATAGTTTGAATATTACTCCTTTGTCAGATGTAGGGTTGGTGAAGATCTTTTCCCAGCCTGTAGGCTGTGGCATTCTTCTGTTGATGATGGCTTTGCTTTACAGAAGCATTTCCGTTTCATGAGGTCCCATTTATTTATTGTTGACCTTAGAGCCTGGACTGTTAAGAGTTCTGGTCATGAAGTTGTCTCCTGTGCCAATGAGTTCCAGGCTCTTCCCCACTTTTTCTTCTAACCAATTTAGTGTCTCTGGTTTTATGTTGAGGTCTTTAATCCACTTGCACTTGAGTTTTGTGCATGGTGATAAATATGGATCTACTTGCATTTTTCTACATGTAGACATCCAGTTGGACCAGCATCATTTGTTCAAGATGCTATCCTTTTTCCATTGGATAGATTTGGCTTCTTTGCCAAAAATCAAGTGTCCATATGTGTGTGAACTTATTTCTGTGTTTTCAATTTGATTTCATTGGCCAACAAGCCTATTCCTATGCCACTACCATGCTATTTGAATTAGTGTTGCTCTATAGTACATTTTGAGACCATGTATGGAGAGTCCTCTGGAGGATCTTTTATTCTATAGGATTGTTTTATCTATTCTTTTTTTTATATGAAGTTGAGAAATAATCTTTCAATGTCTTTAAAAAACTGTGTAGGTATTTTGATAGACATTGCATTGAATCTGTAAATTGCTTTTGGTAAGATGGCCATTTTTACTGTATTAATTCTCCCAATCCACAAACAAGGGAGATCTTTCCATCTTCTGATGTCATCTTCAATCTCCTTCTTCAGAGATTTGAAGTTTTTTTTCAAACAAGTCCTTCACTTGTTTGCTTAGAGTTACTCTGAGATATTTTGTATTACTTGTGGCTATCATGAAGGGTGTAGTTTCCCTAATTTTTTCCTCTGCACAATTGTCATTTGTATATAGGAAGGCTACTGACTTTTTTGAGTTAATTTTGTATGAAGCCAATTTGCTGAAGGTGTTTGCCAGCTGTAGGAGTTCTCTGGTGGAATTTTGGGGGTCATTTATGTACACTATCATATCATCTGCAAATAGGGATAGTTTGACTTCCTCCTTTCCCATTTGGATACCCTTGATCTCCTTTTGTTGTCTTATTGCTCTGGCTAGAACTTCAAGAACTATATTGAAGAGATATGGAGAAAGTGGGCAGCCTTGCCTGGTCCCCGATTTTAGAGATATTTCCTTGAGTACCTCTCCATTAAATTTGATGTTGGCTATTAACATGTTGTATATAGTCTTTATTATGTTTAGGTATGTGCCTTGTATCCTTGATCTCTCCAAACTTTAAACGTGAATGGGTGTTGCATTTTGTCAAATGCTTTTTCAGCATCTAAGGAGATGATCATGTGGGTTTTTTTTTTCAGTTTGTTTATATGGTGGATTACATTGATGTATTTCCATATATTAAACCATCCTTTCATGCCAGGAATGAAGTCTACTTGGTCATGGTGAATGATATCTTTGATATGTTCCTATATTTGTTTTGGAGTATTTTATTGAGTATTTTTGCATCAATGTTCATAAGAGAAATTGGTCTGAAATTCGCTTTTTTTTTGTTGGGTCTTTGTGGAGTTTAGATATCAATATGACTGTGGCCTTATAGAACGAATCTGGTAATGTTCCATCCATTTCTATCTTTTGGAGAAGCTTGAGGAGCATTGGTATTACCTCTTCTTTGAAGGTCTGGTAGAATTCTGGGCTGAAACCATCTGGCCCTGGGCTTTTTTTGCTTGGGAGACTACCAATGATGGCTTCTATTTCTGTAGGAGAAATAGGACTATTTAATTTGTTTATCTGATCTTGATTCAATTTTGACAAGTGGAGCACCCATTCTGTTAGTGGGAGAGGAGGAAGAGGTTAAATATAGTCCCAGCACATGATATTCTTGTATGAAGATGTCTTATAAAGCCCATTACTATGTCAACTGGTATATTCAAATTAAACATTTTGTACAGTAAAGCATTGACATGGATATTGATATTTTTGATATAGTACAATAATAGTGTTAGTAAAATCTAAAATTATATCATCTTGCCAGAAAACAGCTGAACAGTTTCTTTTTAATGACAAAAAATGACTTATAATATGACCCAGCAATTCTACTTCTGGGTTTCCACCAAGAGAAATTAAAATGTGTGTAGAAAGAAAGGAAAGAGAAAACCATGAATTGTGCTCTTGTCTCAACATGACAGTATATCAAAAACTTATACTAGGCATATAACTCAACCTCACAGCATTTACCTAGAATGCACAAAGCCTTGGTTTGGATCCACTATTAAAGAACAGACTTTCCTATTGCTGGTGTTATTTGTGCTTATTTGTTTGTTTGTTAAGTATTAAATTTTTTAAACACACATTTATAGTATTACACATATATATAATAAACTACCTACACCAAGAAGAACCATGAAACAATCAGGAATTAGATAAATGTTACATTTTTAGTGTTTTGGCTATTTGTATTTGGCAGCCTTGAAGAAAACATCTTTCCTATCTTGGTGCATCTAAAATTCTGAATGTAAATCAATATCTACCATATTTCATCTCTATCACCTTAAAACATCTATCTAGACCTAAAACATCTTAAACCCTAAATAAATAAGCTTAATTATAAAAACTAAACTATCTGGTCTTCAATCCCATCAGAGACATGTGAAGGAGGGAATGAAGGAGGGGGATACAATCGGGATGTGAATAATTTAAATTACAGAACAAGCAGGTAATTTATATTGTTAATCCCACTATATGGGAATACCTCTGAGACTGGCTGAGACATGAATGTCTACGCATAGACAATGCTTCTTGCTGGTTACAGAATCCCTGTGACTTATTATTAGATGCCATTCTCTGTATGGCATGAATGAAGATTTACAGATGTCTTTCTTCTGCTCATACAAAGAGAACCAGACTTAATTGTTCTGTGCATCACGCACACCTCATACATTTATAATTTTACAAGTGTATAATGCTTGTGAGAAATTATATGTTTTCAGAACAAAACAACTGGACCAGACCTGGCCAGATTCATTCCTCTCAGCATGCTGGACACTGACATCCTGCATCCTTCATGTTCCAGAACCAAGTGCTTCAGTTGCTGTTCCTCATCTGAACAAGACAGCTCCCAGGACACCTTTGAAGAAAGCTTGCAATCCCAATTGGTCCAGCATTTCAGATTGCCAACAGGACTCTAAGCCTGAAATTTCTCAACATTTAGAAATTGGACCACAGATGCTATTCTTAACTTGTTTAATCATTTCCCAATTTTATTTGTTTCCCTACAAAGGTATTATTCATCCCAAATTAGCTGGAAGAACTCTTAAGAGAACAACACTGGTCTTATTTTATAGCTATCTGTCCTTAGCTTCTGCTTTGGTCTTTCAAAATTCATCTGCCTTTGCTAGGAGCAAATCCTCAATCTGGTTTTAAATGCTTGCTTAGCAGTTTTCTTAAAATTTGTCAGTCAGTCTTTGGCAAATTGATTTTCACCAACTGCATGTTCAGTTGATGGTTTTTTTGTTTCTGTTTTTGGTGAACTGCTTTTTGATAGATTGGTTTTCAGTAAACACAGAGCCACTAGATAGTTCCCTCTCTCCTTGTGTATGTTTTCCTTCTTCTGAGTTTCATGTGAGTCATAGAAAGATGAGTCCATTGACAGTCATGCGTCATTATCATGTGAAGCCCCACCAGGCTCCAGGCTTTGAGACCTGGCCTTTGTTAGTTCAGATTTCTTGGCTGCTGGATCACATGAAGAAAGGTGCAAGTTAGATAGCATGAGGTTTAGGCGGACTAGTGGTCCTACCTTTTCTTCCCCAAAACCAGGAGATTATTTCTTCAAGGTTATCCAGAAGGGCAATAAACAAATATTCATATATACACATGTATTATTTTTATTATATTATATTTATTGTGCTGACATGAGAGCCACAGATTCTTCCCAAACTGCTGGGCAGATATTCCCTGTGCTGCCTTCTAAGTGCCTCAGTGTCAACAGGAATTCTACAAAGGAAATAATTTTTTTTAATTAATTTATTCTTGTTACATCTCTATGGTTATCCCATCCCTTGTATCCTCCCATTCTCCCCTCCCTCCCATTTTCCCCTTATTCCCCTCCCCTATGACTGTTCCTCAGAGGGATTACCTCCCTCTGTATATGCTCATAGTGTATCAAGTCTCTTCTCAGTGACCTGCTGTCCTTCCTCTGAGTGCCACTAGGTCTCCTCCGCCAGGGGACATAGTCAGATGTGAGGCACCAGAGTACTTGAGAAAGTCAAATCCCTCTCTCCACTTAAAGAAATGCTCAACCTCCTTAGTCATCAGGGAAATGCAAATCAAAACAACTCTGAGATTCCATCTTACACCCATCAGAATGGCTAAGATCAAAAACTCAAGCGACACCACATGCTGGAGAGGATGTGGGGAGAGAGGAACACTCCTTCATTGCTGGTGGGAATGCAAACTAGTACAACCACTTTGGAAATCTATCTGGTGCTATCTCAGAAAACTGGGAATAGGGCTTCCTCAAGACCCAGCTATTCCACTCCTTGGAATATACCCAGAAGATGCACCAGCACACAGCAAGAAAATTTGCTCAACCATGTTCATAGCAGCCTTATTCATAATAGCCAGATCATGGAAACAGCCTAAATGTCCCTCAGTAGAAGAATGGATAAAGAAACTGTGGTACATATACACTATGGAATACTACTCAGCTATTAAAAACAAGGAAATAATTTTTAAATGATGGAATCTCAACTATCCCCTAAAATGTGAACAATTATAAATGAATACCATCATTTGGTAAAGAATTTCTTTCTCCTACATCCAAATGGCTTTTTCCAATTTGGCCATGGAAAGAACATGGATTTCTATTTTAAGCAGATATGAAATCAAATTCCACTTCTCTTTCTTCCCTTTAATACAACTTTGGGCTGTCTGTTAACCTTTCTGAACTGCAGTGTTCTCATGGTTAATGAATGTATGAAAGTACCTATGTTCATAGATCCCTGTGATGATCCATCAGGCTAACATATGTAAAGCATTTTAACATCTCTAGGCACATGACCTGCTGCTCTTTCTTTCTCTTTTGCCTCCTGCCTCTGCTCTGCAGTCCATGGGACCTAAAGGTTTGGATATGATGTGTCTAGCCTTTTAATGCTACTCCTTTCAAAAGAGCTGCCAATGCTGAAAATAATCTGTGACCACAGGCTCAAATAAAGTTCACATTGATCAGCCACTGTGAACCCACAAAGAAAGCGTATACCACAGGGGGCAATAAACAAAGCTGAAAATAGTGAAAACCCAGATGAATTTGCATCTGAAATATCACTTCCTTTCAACATTTCTTAAAACTCTATTTCCCTGGTGACTATGTACATTTCTCCAGAATTCTACTGGAAATTTCCTTTCTAGACCTTGCTATTCTTGCCATGCAGTCTCTCAGGGGATACAACATTGATCAACTGATTTAGTGACTCTCAAATCAAGGACTCTATAGAGGACAAAATAGCATGCCAGGTAAAGAGAGTGCTATGAAAAATCTTGAGTACAGTGGAATTTTCCAGCCTTAACCTGAAATTCTCTGAAATATTCAACTGAAAGAAGGGAGCCTAAGGGAGAGAAACATTTTGGTTGAAAATGTCAGGAAAGTCCAGTGGTAAAGTGCCTTTCCTTGAAAGAACTAAAACCTGAGTTCAATCCTCAGGAACCCACAGAGCGTGTATACTAGCATGTGCTTATAATCCCAACACTAGGCAGAGGAAGACAAACATGTCACAGTGTCTTGGGGAGCAGGCCTGCCTAACTTAGTTGGCGAGTTCCAGGCTAGTGAGTTTCA
>OU015748.1:82781004-82809683 GCA_907169655.1 Acomys percivali | reverse complement strand
GCAGGCCTGCCTAACTTAGTTGGCGAGTTCCAGGCTAGTGAGTTTCACATCTCAACAAAAGGTGGCTGGCACCTGAGGAATGACACCTAAGGTTGTACTCAGGCTTGGGCATACAGCCCAACACACACACACACACACACACACACACACACACACAGAGAGAGAGAGAGAGAGAGAGAGAGAGAGAGAGAGAGAGAGAGAGAGAATATGTCGGGGAGCAGAAGACAAGAAGGAAATATTTCAAATGTGCTTTGCACTGCCCTCAGGGGAATAAGACTTGACAGAGCACAGACAGTAAAGCCCAGAAACCTTCTCTGTGCTTCCCTGCCTTTGCTTAATACCTTCTTCTGAGGTATGTAAGGACAAGCACTGATGCTTTTCTTTTATATTGCTGCATTTTATTTGACATCATTTTCTTTGAACCTGAGACCTCATCCAAGACTTCCTAATTCTTAATTTTAGAGAGAAAAAGCAAACATTAAACTGGAACCCAAGGGATAAAAAATATTTATCCCAATTTTAAAGCATTCAGATTCTCCTTAACGCATAATGCTCTACAATGCATGATGCCTCTACTTAAAATCTGCTAGGAGTTCAACACTTTCTAATGCCATGATACATACTTTTGACTGAAATTAAACTATATGCATTTATTATGAACAAAATAGGTAAGCCAGAATAATGTCAAGGCTAATTAAGTCAATTAGGCACAGAGAAACAAATGCACTAGGGTCTTGTTTACATGTAGGATTTTTAAAAGTTGACCTCTTACAAATAGAGGGCAGAGTATGTTAATCAGGCACAGGAAACAGCAGACACATGATATGAAATTTCAGATAAACTGGAGGAATACATTCAAAAGAACTATTAGACAACCTGGCAACTAACTACATTGATCACAAGAACTGACAGTGGATATAACATTCTCTTATACAAAAATGATGGCCATATAAGGTATAGCATATATTAGCAGGTTATGCCATCACACAAATATATATATATAGGTATATATTAAACTAAATTGTTTACCCTTACTGCAAAGGTCCTCTTGAATTTTTGCGCACCACTTCTACTTTATATTAGGTTCTAGATCCCTCTTTAATACTCTATGCTCCAGACATATGTAATGTCATGTTGCTTCTTCCTTTCATTTCCTATTTCCTATTATCACACTCATATCCCTCCTTCCCTTTCTGCCTTCCTCCCTCTCCGTTTTTCTTATCCTCACCAATCTTCCTTTACCCTTTAACCTACATAACTCATTCTCAGATTTTCACATCTCAGTTTCACCATCACCATCCTTGGAAAGTCTTCCTAAGCACACGCATGAGGCAATCCCACAAGGCTCTGCTCTGTCTTGTCTGTGAACAAAAAGCACTGCAGCAACATATCTGACTTATTCCGTCCCTGTGTGACCCTCGGCATCCTCAAGCAGAGGCTATCGGTTTCTTCTGTCACTTGCCACAGCTCATGAATAAAGACGGAGAAGAGGAGCAATGGCACTCAAGAAGGAAAGAATACAAAAGGGAAGTGAGGCATGAACAAATATTTAAAAGATGAGAGTTCTTTGTATCACCAGCCTTCATTTCTGCCTCTTTCGTGAATATTTTTTGTGTTTTGAGTGTATGAGGGTGTGTGCTATTGTGTATGTATGTGTGTGGGGGTGCACATATGTAAGCCAGTGGTCAACATTGAATATTTTCCTCTTTGACTCTCCACCTTATTTTCTGAGACAGTGACTCTCACTAAACCAGGAGCTCAGCAGCTGGCTTGTCCAGTTAGTCAGGAAGCCTTTGGGGATCCTCCTGTCTCCAAGTGCAGTCACCACCACCCATGAGCCACCACATCTAGCCTTTTACATGAAAATGAGAGATCAGAACTTACTGAGTCATTTCTTTAACCCCTTCATTGATATTAGCAAATTTAGGTGGGTCATGATTCCTCAGAAAAAATATGGTGATAGGCAATGCAGTTCTAGATGTACACACACACACACACACACACACACACACACACACACACACACACTCCTCTCTTCCATCTCACCACATCATTTATTGCTCAGGAAAGTTGCTGATGAGATATTTCTCATCAAGTCATGCATAATTGGTTTAATGTTTCAGTCTCCCCAAAGCATTTGCATTTTAATAGGGGACAACATTTTATTAGCATTAATGTTAATTATTAAGTAAAATAGCATCATTTTTATAGCACTTTAGACTTTACAAGGCACATTTACATATAGCATCAAATTTATACCCACAAAGATAAGAAGAGGAGCAAGTTCTTATTAAGAGAAAGAAAGTTACCTTGATTTACATCTTCTTCCTGTGGCAAGATGCTTCCCTTTTACTTGCGGGGAGGAGAGACATTTAAAATGAGATATCATTGGCAAACAAAGAAAATTCTTTATTCTACATGATCAGTAGATTATTAAGCATCTCTACAATTTAGCGAGAATTTTTTTACTTTGTTATTAGCAGCAAATAATGCTCATTGTAGCAACTTGTATCTCCAAGGGGAATTCCTAATATGACTTTTTATTGGAAGACCAATCAAAAATCATTAAACAAATGTCAAGTTCCATTCATGACTGCTGAGCTCCAGCACATTATCCACCTTGTGGGTCTGTCCCTTTATTTTACCTTCGTTATAGTGGAGATGAAAACACAGTGGTTCTGGACTTGTGGGATCTTGGTTCTCTGGGTCTAGACGTTGAAAGCATTGAACCAGAAGAATTTTGCTGTCTGAGGGGAATCTTGCAAATTTTACCAATGGCTATGGCAAAGTTGCACTATGTTGAGAGCTTGAAAGTAGGAAATACCGATCAGGAAAGATATAATGAAGGTCCCATCCAAGGTTGCAAATTATTACCATATATGGAAGCAAAGTAAATCAAATACTCTGTGCCCTGTGTCATCTTCCAGCCATGATACAGCACTGCCAAGCTCATGACTAGCATTGCCAAACAGCTCAAGCAAAGAAACATTCCATTAAAATTCTTTTTCATTATTTGTAACTATGTGAATATGTGTAGGGTGGGTGGGTGGGTATGTGCATGTGAATGCCAGTGCCCATTAAGTCCAGAAAAGGGTATCAGATCCCTTCGAACTGGAGGTATGTTGGACATAAGCTACCATGTGGTACTAGAAACTGAACCGCTGTCCTCTCAAGAGCTGAAAGTGCTCTTAACTGCTGAGGTATCTCTCCAGCCCCACAATTAGAATTATTTTGAATAAAATGTTCAGCATTCATTCAGTAGATACTCTGAAGTATAAGAAAGGAAGAAATCAACAATAGAAACTAATGCAGAGGTGGTTCATTTACTGAATTTAATATAGACCTTTAAAAATTGTGTTAACATGCTCAGAAACATCAATAACAAGATACAGAACACTATCAGGAAAGGAAATCTGTAATAAAAACTCAAACAGAAATTAAAGAACTGAAAATCCAATAACTAAGTACTACAATAATTAGATACAGTAAATTAAGGACAGCTCATACAAAGACTGGTAGTCTGAGATATATCAAAAGAAAATGTCCAATCTGGAGCCTTGGGGAAGGAACAGCAAATTATTGAAAAATCCAAACAAAAGGATTAAGAGGGAAATCCATAATGAGGAATTACTATATAATAGATAACACAGCTCTAATATTATAATAAAGATTACTTTTAGGCAAGAAGTAGTTTTAGAAATAAGAGGGCTTCTTTGTAATGACAAACAAAGACAGTATATCTAAAGACCAAATCATCTGCATGTACACGCACAGAAGGCCACAAGATTAGATTATAGAAAGTGACTATCAGGAGAAATAGACAAGTTAATAGCCATAGTGGAAAGTTTACCAAACCTCTCTGTAATTGTTGGCAAGCAAGGCTAAAAATCCAGTTGCAGGTTTCTTTACTTAAACTTCTTGACAACACTAGCAATGGACATAGTAGTACCATGTCCTGGCTGAAAGGTGTCTGTGAGAGATGTGGGGGGAGGGAGAGGGAGGGAGGGAGGGAGAGAGGGAGATTTCTTTAACTCCTCACACTGCAAATATTTTTTCTCTTCACTTGATTGGAGCCAAGCATCATTTTATCTGGTCTGTCTTTCCAACTCCCAACCTCTTAAAGACCAGAGAAATACACTGAGATTCCTAGAACACCACCTGCAATGATGGTATTCTTTACAAATATATTTGGAACATACATGATTATATACTATGATATTAAAGCAAGCATTAATAATTTCCAAAATTTAAATCACTTGAAATATGTTGTAAAGTGGCATGAATTATAAACAAAAGTAACAATAATAGAACATTAGGAAATACTTGAACGTTTGGAAATTAAACAATGCCCTAATGAAAAACTATAAATGAGTAGTAAACATCAATTAGATATTAGAAATTGGGTTAACTAATGCTGAGGATGTAACAGTTTAAAACTGTCAGCTAAATCTGCATGTATGTTAGAAAAGAGAAACCGGAAATCATCTCAAGAAGGTGACATTAAAAAAATAATAATACCAAACACACAATAAATAAAAAGAAGATAAAGAGAAAGAAATAAGGATGATGGCACAGGTAAATCATAGAAAAGTTAATCAGTCAAAAGTTGTCTCTGAGAAAACTAATAAATCAATGAAGCCACAAAAATATCAATAAGAGTCAAAAAGTGAGAGATACAAAAATGAAAACCTCAAAGTTTAAAACCACTAAATACTATTTAGAGAAATGTCAGTAAGCCTCAGTAAACTTCTGGGCTCTGACTATGGGCCAAAATATTCAATATGTAAATACATCTATTGTTTCAAGTTGACATATATTCTATGATCTTCATATTAAATGTCCAGATTGTTCATGAATGTTAACCAGCTGACCGTAGATTTATAGAAAATTAAAAGAACTAAGCAGAGATAAAATAATTATAAAGAATATTTAGATAAGTTATATTATGGGATAGATATTAAAATTGATCATAGTCATGGTTAACTAAGTCTGTACAAAGATAAACAAAGAGATCGATAAAACCAAAAATAGCAAACAGAAACAGGCTCATCCACTGTCACAAAATCCACAGTGAAAAGAACACTAGAGTTCAGTGGAAAAAAATGACCATTAAATTTGTTTCCTACATTTCATTTTATGCACATGGATGTTTTGTGAGCATTTATGTCTGTGCACCATGTGTTGGAAGGGGGCCCAAGGAGGCCAAAAGAGAGCATCAGATACCCTGAAACTGACATTACCAAGGGTTATGGACCACCATTGAGTGCTGAGGATCAAACCCAGACCCTCTGCAAGAGCAGCTAGTGCTTTTTAACTGCTGAGCTATCTCTCTAGCCCAAGAATAATCTTTTTAATAAATGGTGCCTTGATGATCATGACTATTATTAAAAAGATAATCAAGTTCTCAGAAGTATTTCATATCTACATTAAAATGTTCAAAACAACAGTGTTTTTACAAAATAACCTAGAAGAGTATCCTGACACTTTCAATGGACAAATTAAAAAAACTAGACAGATGTATTTTACTAACCACAAAAAGAGAAAGATTGATAAATTAAAATTTCAAAGCCTTTAATTTTTCTTAGTGATAACATGTGTACACACTGTGAGATTTCTACTGCCTACACTGCATTGTAGGCAATACCCATCAGCCCGTCTTCGGCGCGCCCATCCTCCTTTAATTCCTGTAATTGCTCTTCAGCTCACACATTAATTCTTTAGCTACAAGATAACAGGTGGTACTCGTCCTTCTGTTCCTGGCTTGTTTCACTTAGCATTATGCCCTAAATTTCCTTCCATTTTGCTACAAGTGACAGGATTTTACTATTCTTTATGGCTTAATAATATTCCATTATATTATTATACCATATTTTATATATCCATGCATCAATTGATGGGCACAGAGGTGAATTCTGTGTCATAATCACTGAGATGTAGCATGCAAGTGTCTCTTTTGTATGTCAATGTCATCTCCTTTGGATATATGCCTGGGAGTAGAAAAGCCGAATCATGTGGTAGTTTGGGTGTTGTTGTTGTTGTTGTTGTTGTTGTTGTTGTTGTTGTTGTTGTTTATGGGATAGGAAGGATCTGCGCATTTTTTCCTAGTGTGGCTGTATAAATTGAAATTCCCACAAAAAGAATGTAATATCTTCTTTTTTCCTCTATATCCCCGCCAGCATCTGTTTGTTGTTTGGGTTCAAAGTCACCCCAAGTGGAGTGAAACCGCAGCTCATTGCAGTTTTTATTTTTTATAAGTTCCCTGGAAAGTGCCAGGAATCAAAATGATAGAAGAATTTCAGGTAATCGAACAGCACCTCAATAACTTACAAAATAAGAACAAACCAAAGCAAAAGTAAGTGGAAGAAAATAAATGGGCTACAGAAGATGTCAGTGGTAGAAAATGTGACCGTTTGTTACTTCAAAAGTAAGCCATCCAACTTGGCAAGCCATTAGAAAGTAAGAGAGAGGAGAGAGGTAGAGCCAGGAATAAAACTAGGAGTGAAAGTTAATAAATACTATAGAAATTCAGAAAGATTGAGAATTTTTTTAAAAACTATACCCTAACAAAGGGAACTACCTAGACAAAATGGCCAAATTTGACACATATGACCTACCAAAATTGACACTAAAGGATGTAAAAACCTAAATAGACAAAAACAAACCATATAATTAATAGTTTTAAAAAAATGTCTTCTGATAAAGCCAAGGACTGGATGCCTTTGTTACTCAATTTGTCAAACTTAAAGAATGCTAACACCAATGCTACTCAAACTACATCACAGAACTGAAAGGAAAAGAATCCTCCCAAACTTATGAGGAGGAGATATTACCAAAATGTGAAAAGGATTTGCATGAGAACACACACACACACACACACACACACACACACACACACACACACTGACCAATATCACTGAAAAATGCATGCAAAAGCCTTAACAAAATCCTAGGAACTCAGACTCATCTAAAAGATAACACACCATTATAAAATGTATCATGACACATTTGGCTTTATTTCAGTGAAGAAGAATGGTTTGACTTTATATTCATATTTAAATGTAGCTATTTCATCAAAGAAACTTCTTTGCAGCAGAGAGAGAGACTTTTACAGAAAACTCATCTCATCAACAAGCAGGTAACAGCTGATTGTGAGATGCTCAGCCCCTGTTGATACTTCTAAAACATGATTCTGCTACCTAAGATCAGGGACTGCTCAGAAGAGGGAGGGGCAAAAAGGCTGTAAGAACCAGATACACAGGGGGTTTGTGGCATGATTGCATCTCCTAGAAATGTCAGGGACATTTCACCTATGATAGCTAAACAATATGCTGTCTAAAGAAGACCTTGACAAAGATACCACCAATAGATAACTTGACACATCTTTCATGGAGCCTAAACCATAGACGAAGAACTCAAAGCTATTAAGGAACTCTGAGCATGGGAAAAATACTCTTCCCCAGGGATGAATCCCTCAATTGGTTAGCCAAGTAGTTAGCATTGAAAAAAAAAAACAGAGAGAGAGAGAGAGAGAGAGAGAGAGAGAGAGAGAGAGAGAGAGAGTAAAACCAAAGAAAAAGAAGCTACAAATTCTAGAGTGGATGGGAGGTACATGGAAAGGGTTGGAGGAAGAAAGGGAAAGGAGGTAAATGGTGTAATTAGATTCTCATTTATATCTGGACACTAGCCCAAGGGCCCATGAAAGTCTTCATTTACCAGAAAAGTGGGACAGAGGGGAGGACATCCTACTGGGACTCTAGGTGAGAGAAGCATGGGAGAATGGGGAAATAGAAGGATCCAGAGAGTCCTAGAAACCTACAAAAAGAACATTATGATGGGCAGATCTGGGCCCAGGGGTCCTGCTCAAACTATGGCACCAGCCAAGGATAATACATGCAGTAAACTTCGAACCTCTACCCAGATCTAGCCAATGGATAGGACATTCTCCACAGTTGAGTGGAGAATGGGGTCTGACTTTCACACAAACTCTGGTGTCCCATATTTGACCATGTCCCCTGGATGGGGAGACCTGGTGGCACTCAGAGGAAGGATAACAGGCTACCAAGAAGAGACTTGATACCCTATGAGCATATACAGGGGGAAGGAGGTCCCCCTCAGTCATAGTCATAGGGGAGGGGAGGAAGGGGAAAATGGGAGGAAGGAGGAATGGGAGGATACAAGAGATGGGATAACAATTGAAATGTAATATGAATAAATTAATAAAATATATTTTAAAATAAAATAAAATAAACAAAAATTAAAAACAAAGATGGTTTAACATACACAAACCAATGCAACTCCAAATCTTCATATCCAAAGAAGCCATAACAGTATGAGAAGGCAGGCTCAGTATACAAGAAGATATTTATAACTCGTGTATCTAACGAAAAGCTCATTCTTGATGATGTGACAGCTCCCTTTGTCAATAGACACAGAAAGAAAGAAAGAAGGGGTGAAAGATTGACCAAGTGGATAGCCATAAGAAAAGGTACTGAAACTCATCATTCAGCAAGTGACACATGACTACTGTGTGATAACACCACTACATACACACCAAAGAGCCTACAGTCAAAGTGGCTATCTGCTCACGGCTACTGAACCCTATGGGTACTTTTGGAAAACAATCAAACTGTAATTCTGTTACCTGTGCGTTCTTCTGCTGAGCCTGTAAAAGGGTTTGTTCAATAAATAGTAGACTGCTAAAGACTTTTTGTAACAACCTATAAGCTTACCAAATCTATTCTCCAGTTTCTGAAAGTCCTCAACATTTAACCATTCTTAGTATTTGTTCAAAACACTCCCCTAAATGAATTCTATGTGTGAACTTATTGTACCATTGTAGAGCAGAGAAGGGTCTATTACATTTTTTAAAGAATGAAACTACATTCACCTAACGTAGATCAAATATAATATCTCAAACTTATATATACTTAAAAGATAAAAACATGAAGAATACTATGCTTTTTAAAAAGAAAAGAACTAAGATTTAATTTTTTAGTATATCTTGAGAAGGGGAGGGGCAGACAGGGAGGGGAGGGGAGAAGGAGGGACTGAGAGAACAGGAGGGAAGGAAAGCTCCAATTAGCATGTTAATTAATTATGAATTAATTTAAAACATTTTAAAGGACTAAATATAGTCTAGAAAGATGGGTCACTTAATAAAGGTACCTGAAACCAAGTATGATGCCCTCTGTTTAATCCCAAATGCCCACATCATTGAAGAAGAAAACCACTCCAGCAAGTATTCCTCTGACTTTCACACTTGCATTATGGCACACAAAAAAATAGATGAATAGATAGACAGATGATGGATAGATAGATAGATAGATAGATAGACAGACAGACAGATAGATAGACGTGAATTAAAATGTTTTCAAATGCCTTCAACAAGTAATAATATTAGGAAATTAAGCCCAATATACAGAAGCCATTAAGATGGTTCAGTAGTAGGGCACTTGCCACCAAGGCTGAATACTTGAGTTCCATCCTCAGGACCCACATGTTGGGTTGTCATCTGGCCTACACACACACACACACACACACACACACACACACACACACACGCACACACACACACCGCATACACACACACTCATACACTCAAATACACACATAAACACATAACACATTTGTTCATACACACACATGCACACACAAACATATACACACTCACTCATACATATACACACACTCGCATACACTCATACACACTCAAACACATAGACACTCTTACTCATACACAAACACATACATATACACTCACTCATACACACACATTCATATACACACAAACACATAGACACACTCACTCATACACAAACACATACACCCATATGCTCTCTCATACATACACACTCACACACTCACTAGTACACACACAAACACATACCCATACACTCACTCACATACACATTCACACACTCAGTCATACTCACATACAAGAACATACACACAGTCATATACACACATTTGCTTACATACACACTCACATGCAAAAGCATACACTCACACATACACAAACACACACACTCATATACACCCACATACTCATTCGCACACACTCACTCACACACACCAATAATAATAATAATAAAATGAGGAGGCGGAGGAGGAAGTGGAAGAGGAGGAAAAAATGATTTTTAAAGAACAATGCACATGGCTACAGAGCTGACAGCCTTTTGGTTACTGGAGAAAGTTCACAGATTCAGTTCTCCTGGTCTAACTGGAGACCTTGCTGAACACTTAAAAAGACAGCAACAGTAAAGTGAAGGGTCGCTCTGCTTTGCCATTTAACTGGACTGTTACTGCATGCTGGAAACTGGGGAGGATGAAGGAGTCAGCACCCACCCACAACAAGAGCAGCAGCTTTCCCTTCATCAGAATCCTGTTACCCCAGTCTGCCTTGCTGACAGGCCCCTGCACAGATGCTTGACTGACAGACAGATGTGGAGCCCAGGCAGCTCAGTAGAATGAGTCTACACACACAGCTGCCTTCCACTCCTGGCCCCCAACACTAACTCCTTGCAACAGTAGCCAGTCTAGAAACAAGACAATTGGTTTTTTTTCTAACAGGAGCTGCAGAGAGTAGAGGAAGAAAGCTGGGAAGGAGAACAGGAGTCAGGCAGGGGATGGGAGACCCACACACTGTGTGGTTCATTTTCAGGAAGCAGGCGGGCTGGCTCTCCAAGGGCAACTCCTGTTTTCTCAAGATGCATTCGCTTTGAGGTCCCCCACTCCGGATACCCCAATGCTCTCCTTTCTGCCCTGGCCCTTGCATCACCACCAGCCAGGGGAAGGAACGCTGGCACAGTAGTGGTCACAGTGCACTTGGATAAACTCTACCATAATCTTCATAAACCTCAATGTTCAAGGTGCAGGGGAAGATTGGAGGAAACTTGTTTTTCCGTTGGTTTCTCTGTGACTGCTGCGGCTGCTCTTTCCTAGAACAGGAAGCTGGGGAAATTTAGGTAGGAGACACTATTCTGACCAGTCGGGTTTCTTCACCGGTCTAGGGTACAACTGATTAGGAAAAGCTTCACACTTGCATAACCTCCTTCCTGGAGGGCAGCTTCCCATGAAAAGGTGAATGGGCCTCTGGCTTGCTCAGGAACACAGTAGACTCTCTTCAGTTGCTGGGCTCCTGTCCACCCCCAACCCCCATAGCTCTGAGGGCCGGAAATGAGACCCATCCATTCACTCACCAAGTGTTTATAGACTGTCTTTCCTCCTAGGTGTTTGGAAAACCTCAATAAACAAAATGAAGGCGTCTGTGCCAATGGATTTATATTTTAGTGCAGCGAGAGAGTAAACGGAAATAAATAAGCTTATGAAGTATTAGAAGGTGCTAAGAGAAACTTTTTAAAAGACAGAGAGGGGCAGGGTGACAGGCCTTGAAAGAGAGTGGGAAAGGAGCTAGCTGGCCACTTTAGACAGAGTACAAGGTCAGGCAGAGTGAGTGAGGACCTCACTCAGGCTGGAGGCAGGGGCAGCATCTGTGCGCCAGGTTGGAAAAAGCGTTGTGAAACAGAGGAAACACAAGCGGGGGGCAGGGTCTCCAGGGGCTGTGAGGACCTGACCTTTCAGTATATCAAGGAGCAGCCAGCCATTGCTGCTCTCTAAGCAGAGTGGTGACCTGATCATTCATCCTAGAGCCCACGCTGGAGAGGGAGCAGAGAACTTCCGTGTGTGCTTAGCAGCTGTCCACACTCGAGGCCCCTGACACTTCTGCTTCCGGGTATAGCCAGACAGGTTAACCCCGCTACCATCAATGGTCGGGAAGGGTGTGTACTGGAGAAGAGGAAACACGACAAGAGTCACTCTACAGAGTCAGAAAGATTTCCGTTTGCAATTTT
This sequence comes from Acomys percivali, assembly GCA_907169655.1. Taxonomy (NCBI): domain Eukaryota; kingdom Metazoa; phylum Chordata; class Mammalia; order Rodentia; family Muridae; genus Acomys; species Acomys percivali. Next base: position 82,797,834 of record OU015748.1, on the reverse strand, counting down.
GAGGGGTTTGCCCTGCGAAAGAAATGGTTTTATGTTAAACTGGTCCCCTTCGCTTTCCTCTATTTTTCTTGTGACCAGGGAGACAGATTCCAAAGACCACTAGAAGGGTACACTCTATACCTTCCAAACACAGCCCCTCCAAGCTGGCGATTATACTCACACATCCGAGCTCTCTGACCAGGCCACCCACACTGCCTTATGGGGGTGAAATTCCTCTTGTAAAAACACAGACACAGAGCACTATTTTAGGGAAGTTCTTCCAAGGCTACTGGTTCGTTTTGAGCAAGACCCATCAGCTTCTAAAAGAGAATGGATGTCGTTGTTCTAAAAAGTCTGAAAGTGAGAGGGAACATAACGCAAGTAAACTAAGAGGGGAACCACCAAGACAGCTGTGCCTCCCTCCTCCCCGAATTCCAAATGATAAAAGCAGGACCATGAGGTTGGAAATAACATAATGATTTGACACTCTGCCTCATCCCACACGCAAAAAAAAAAAAAAAAAAAAAAAAAAAAAAGCACTGGTCATTGAATTGTGCAGCTAGAAAACTGGTTAGTGCTGTGCCAGTTCTGAAATCAACCTGTGTCTCACATGCACAAGCCCGAGAGGCTAATATTCAATCATATCACAGTCACTTGCAAAGAACTTTAAGCCCAGAATTAAAAGTCTCATGGGAATGACCTTAGCCTAGGCCAGCCCTTCTATTAACATAGCCTGGTGGATACGTAGTAAAGCCTCCAGAACACCCAGGCTAGAGCTCAGGTGCTTGGTGACAGCTAAGAATTTTGTCTAACTTAATCGTCGATCATGATTCACTCAGTGTCTTATGCCAAGCAGCAATTGGGAACTTGAACAGAGGTAAGACCCTGAGCCATAGCAGGCCAATAGTGGCACACGCCTTTAATCCCAGCACTCAGAAGGCAGAGGCAGGTGGATCACTGTGAGTTCAAGGCCAGTCTGGTCTACAAAGTGAGTCCAGGATAGCCAAGGCTACACAGAGAAACCCTGACTCAGAAAAAAGAAAAAAGAAGAAAACTAGAGGGAGAGTGATGGTGAAACTGCAAATTTCTCTGACAGGCCTATCAGGAAGACTTGTATTTGGGACATGGAATTACCATGTTTATTCCCTTTCCACTTGGTTGATGTCCCCATTGTCCTGTAGGATGCATGAATGCACAGGATATTCAGTTATTTGCTCATCCCCACCCTCCTCAGAACAGTTCTCCATCTGAGACATTAATAAGTACCCTTCTTGGAGGGAAGCTCCAACATTAGACTTTGCAGTGATAAGAGATGACTAAAGCTCCCTGGACCCAGAAGGCAGTAAGGGAGTAATTTATTAGATCAGGCTGCTTTTTACTCATTTGTTCATTCATGCATTCATTCATTCACATAAAAGGACATAATTTAACATCTATGAGGCTGAGTGTTTAGAGGACCAAATGCAGCTTACAGACCTGCCGTGACCTGAGGGAGCTCATAAAACCAAATTCTTATTCAACTGATGGAGCATGTGTGGGTAGGAGGTACCTTTTCTGAGCCTCAGTTTTCCTTTGTTTGCAACAGGGGCACACAATACCTTCCATGTTATCTGGTAGACAGCACAAACGTGGTCTTTAAGGCTAAGAAAACACAATTCCAAAGCCTGACTACCAGTTCATACCACGTCCTCATGGGTATGAACCATTATTAAGATAACTTTTTCAGGGAAAACAAATGGAAGAAGGAAAAGGTTTTCTTTTTTTCTTGTCATGTACAACTCATAACAAAAGTGGGAAGAACAGAAACAGAAGAGGTTACTGGAATGTCACCGTCGTCACCACCACCACCACCACCACCACCATCATCATCATCATGATCAAATCTGATAAGAATTATCAATATGAGAAAAACCAGCCTTTATATATGAAGAGAAGCAGAAGTGAGCTTTGAGAAGTGTCTTCAATAGGCTACTCATTAGCTGCAGGGGAAGTCAGAAACTTTACACCAGAGAAGCCTGGCAGAAACTACTTTAAGCAAATAGCTCACATCACCAGTAATGAAGGAAGCTGGCATTCTGTGCATCTGAAATGCATGGAAAGCTGTTGCAGCCCTTCCACGTTGCTGCAGCTAAAAGTGGAGGAGCTGAATCCAATCAGGAAGAGACACTGGGGAAATCTGACTGGAGGAACAGTCTATAGTACACCTCCCCTGTACCCTTCCAATGTACCCCTGTCGCAAAAGACAGGAAGCTCTTCCAGGTGGAAGGGGACTAAAGGGACTCAAGTTCAAAGTGGGACTCAGCCTTTCCCTTTGCCTTGTAACAAGTGATTAGGACATTGGTAAAATCCACATGAACTCCCCAGATTAAAGGAACAATTTTACCTCATATTGATAGTTTAATTGGTTTCAATCCAATAATTAAATATATATTATTATTATTATTATTATTATTTAAAACATTTAGAGGTGTGTGTGTATGTGTGTGTGTGTGTGTGTGTGTGTGTGTGTGTGTGTTTGCGCGCGCACGCACGCAAACTTGGTCACTTGCATCAGGAGAGTTCCTTATACTATTGTCTCAATTTCACATTGTCAGAATGAGAAGTTTAAAACAGTAGCACCAAAGGGGGTATGAAGTGGAACCTCCTGGCCCCTCAAGGGCCAGCACAAATCATAGCAGAGGGAATGGCCAGGCTGAGTTCTGGAAACTCACATGTCTTATGTGTCTCACACCTTTTTTATCTATCTTCAAGGCTTCCCATGTCCATGATAATATGGAGATGATGCTGACTATCCCCGTTGCTTCACTGATGGCACCTCGTAACTACCCAGCCACACTAGCTAGGACTTCCAAATGTATCTCTTAGGACCCACATTCCATGCCTCATTTTTGCCACATTCCATGCCATGCCACATTCCAATCTTATTTTTGACATGCCAGCAGAATATCTCTTCTGCTTCTGTATATCATGTCACCACACATGATATGCACACACATCATGCATAAACCAGGAGGCAGTTTGGTCCCTAGTGGTGTCTGTACCCTCTGTTGCACTGGGCTCTTCCTGTGAAAGTTAGGTCATGTGATCAGGGCATAACTGTCCTAAACAAAACATAGATAAACTCAATCTGCATCAGAGTCTAGCCATTTTGGAAATTTACAGACTGGGCAATCCCAGAGAAGGGACACAATGTTGTCCTCCACACGAATGGGTCCAAGAACCAAACTAGAAAATGGAGACAAAACGCTGTCTCCTTCTGTTAGCTGGTTAGGACAAGCTAAAGAAAGTGCAAGAGTGCCCCCTTCTGCCAAGATCTAGAATTGTTTGATTTACCCTAAACACAATTCAACTTCAAGATGTACAGCCTCAAGGTTTGAAATCAAGCCTTCTGCTCCCAGAGCACACATGTTTCAAACGCTATGCCATGGCTGCCCTTAAACCAGCACTTAAGATTTCACCTGCATTAGCTCACCTCACCCCTTCAACAGTCTCAATAGCCTGGCAGAACAGCGACATCGGGCCCTCTAATGGGTTGATTTAAGCACAGCCACGTAAGGTAGTGTATAACGAAGATGCTTATTCGAGGTCAGAAAGAATCTCCTTTCTCCATCTTTAAAACGAAGCATTCTCAAAGGATCCCTTCTAAATCCTCTTGCAGACATAAAAGCACAGGTTATACACTGTATCTCCTAGTGGGCAAGACTGCAGAGTGGGAACTGGGTACAAAAGAAAGCCAATGATGTGTGTCTTTGTAAGTCTATAGACTTCATTAAATTTCCTGTTGAGATTTAACCTACCTACGGCTGTCTTTAGGGTCCCATGAATTAACTCTTTCTTCTCCTCCTCCTCCCCCTTCCTCATTGAAAGATGGCAAAATGGAAATGACTATCAAATATGAATAAAAACTCCTGGATCATGAACAGCATGCATTCTACATCAGTGGTTCCAGGTTCTCAGCAGGGATACAGAGATGTCCAGTGAGATAGAAGAGCCACTGTTTTGTGGACCACTGAATAAGAAAACTTGGACATAAAGCCCTGGAAGGACATATCCCAGCTAAAGAGTGGTTTCCTCAGAGAAACTATGAGTGTGTCCTCAGGCTTACCCATGATATTTTGTTATTTTGACATATAAGAGTGTGTTTATCTATTGAATACACAATCAACCACTGTTTATTAAATTTTGTGTCCTTTCTTCTGGACACTCAAATGACAACAGGGAACTGGATACAGAGTTTGTTTCTACCAAGTTGGCCGGGACAGCTACCAAAATTCCATCGTAGAAAATAGACCCAAATGTCAGAGATTTAGGCCAGAAAATGGCACTGATCTACCTGTCACTCCAAGTATGTAGTGTTGTTACATGTATACCAACTGGAAATATCAAGGTATGACTGGAATTAATATGAAAGCCTATGAATATAAGCACATGGGTCTTCCCAAAGAGGGGCTCTGGTGTTGGTGGGAGGACCAATGTGCTTTCACTCATCTTCCTGGGGTCATCTATTGGCCTGAGGGTCATTTTTCCAGGGCAGATGATGGCTAAAATAGCCATTCCTTCAACATCAAGAGAGTATAGTTTCAAAAGTGAATTGTTAAGAGGAAAGGAAAGGTCAGGAAGATCAACATGGGACACTTAAGAGCTGGCATTCCACAGGAGGAAGATGGTAGCAACTTCCTTAACTGTTAACACGTCCCTGAAATCCAGAAACTCTTTTCTATCAAACTGGTGGCAGTTAGTTTGCATGGACAAAATGTTCTGCAGTAGCTGAGTATATAATCAAATGTTGTTTGTAATTTGAAAGAAGATGGACCTGCTGTCATGAAAACTTAGAATACACAGACTCCAGAGGTCCTAGAGCTATCAGTTAATGGTACTGGAACCGGGGAATGAATGTCTTGCTGAATATCTTAGGAAAAGAAATGCATTGATAAGTTCAGTTTTAAAACTGAGTTAGGAAGAAATGAAGAGAGGATCATTCTTGCAATTTGAACATCCAGATTCAACTACAAGTCCACTGTTCACTAATGTTGTGACATTGAACACAACAGAAAATGTCTCTAGGTCAAAACTGTCATCTGTTAAATGCAAGCAATGCCACCTGCAACTGGTCCCAGCTTGTCACAGAAGCCTAGTAAGGCAGCTATCACTAACCCATAGTTTACCACAGAGGAAACTGATATTCAACAGCCTAAGTGAACTTCCAAGGACACAAAGCTGGTAAGTCAGAACCCAGTGACAAACCCTGGTTCTGTCTCTGGTCTTTCACATCCCTTGTCCATCCTGACATGTTGGTCTCAGTACTATTTACTGGAGACTGGAGGACAGAGCAGTGATTGAGAGCAGGTACTGCTCTTGAAGATGACCTAAGCTCGGTTCCAGGCCCCCAGGTCTGGTGACTCACAATTGCCTCCTGTAACTTCAGCTTCAGGGACTACAATAGCCTCTTCTATCCCTACACTCACATGCACATACCTACACATACACACACACACACACACACACACACACGTGCATGCAAAATTAATAAAAAGTAAACCTTTAAAAATTAATTATAGAACTCTACCCATTCCCTAGCTCCCCCCATGCAGCACTTAATACGGAGTTTAGCACATAATAGGTCTAAAGTATGAGTTTGTTGAATGAACCAATCCAGGAGCTAATGAATGGGAGTGCTAATAATTAGATTCCTGGTGAATACCAGTGAAGGATTATATGCACAATTCATGGAATAGGATTACCTTATGTTCCTGCAGTCAAAAATCTATTTCTCCAAGTTGTATGTGAATGTTGCAGATACTTATTTCATGTGTGTGTGTGTGTGTGTGTGTGTGTGTGTGGTTTTTTATAACTAAAATGCATGCACATGTGCAAAATAGAGGAAATATGAGGATAAGACACAGACAAAAGCCATGGTCATTACATTAGCAGCCATCCAGATGGGTGCCAAGCACCTGTTTCGGGAAACCCTGGGAGCTTTCTGGGCAGTAGCCACTTCCACATGTCAGCTGACAACCCTTCTTTTGAATTGTGTGTGGCAACGTCCTTGAGGGGCAATTCCAGCCTCTTTACCATCAGAGTTAGATACACAGGAACCAGCAGGTCTGCAACCGGATCTATTCTCTGCATTTCCAAGGTTCTGGCTTAAAGTGAAACATCATCGGGAAGCTTTGTGATCAAATAACCCATGTGATCAGCTAACCCTTCATTACACAAGAAAGACCACCAATGCCTGCCTCACCTCCCCACACTACAGAGTGGCAGTCTGCAGAGTGTTGGCCTTCTTAGGCTGCAAGGTGGCCTCCCAGACAGCATCCAGTGGCTCTGGCTCTCCTACTTAACCATTCATGCCCTAAAATCCTTTATGCTCCTCCCAGCTACAGCTTTCATGCTAAAATGTAAAGTTAGGTGGCTCTGAAAGCTCATGGAGTATTAGACACTCCCAGTCTCATTATTATTTCACCGCTTTCTGGATTCCTTGCATGGGCAAGATATTCTGTGACTCAGCCTCTTCTCTAAAATGGGAATAATAGCACAGAGGGGCTCAAACAAATATCCCAAGTGCAACAGCAGAATTGTAACCACAGGATTCATTAAGCTAAGGTTGGCAAACAGCGGCATAGCTAAAAAAAAAATAATAATCTAATTTTAGACTATGTAAAAGGAAGAGAGATTAAGTTTCACAGAAAATATAAAGCCATTTAATTATATTTCTTTTTCAAGTTGCAGCTTCAGCATCCTTCCTGAGAGGCCCTGAACCTCCTCCTGCATAGCATGGCCGACTCTCCTTTGGGCCTATACAATTCACAGTTCCACAGAACACACTCGTCACCAGCTGTCTGTCAATCCCAAGGAAGGTGTAGCTCAAAGCAAGGGCCATGTCTCACCCACCCTGCCAGCTCTACCAGGCAGTAGAAATGAATGGCCGGTGCCAACCAAAACCATTGATGTGGACGTCAAACTAACCCAAATGAGTGACTGTTGAGTTCCTGCCTGTCACTTCAGGGAAGGAACTATCATGCTTTTTCCCCAAAAATGTTAACATTGAGGCTTAGAAAGGAGTATTGACTCTCCTAAGAGAGAGAGAGCACCAGAACACAGGATAAAAATGAGGGTCGTCTGACCTAAGGCTAGTTCTGTTTCCATGGAGTATAAGATATGAAGTGTCTTCTCTTGGAGAGGATTGTTGGATTAACTAGAATTTTCCCTACATTTATTTATTTACTTTGTGGTGTACACACACACACACACACATACACACACACGCATGTATGTATGTTTAAGCTATGCCACAAATGTAGAGGCTGGGTTTAGAACTCAAGTCACCAGGATCAGTAGCAAGTGTCCTTACCTGCCAGATCATTTTGCCTTCCCTTGAATTTCAAATAAGCCAAAAATTATTGCATAGCAAAAGCATGTGCCATGAAGTAACAGAGCAGATGCTTATTATACAAGTGCTTGGTTTTATCTGAAATTCACATTTAACTGGATGTCTTGGAGGAACAGACATCCAGAACCGTGTGAGATAGAGTAGCCCAGGAAAAAGGAAGAAACATCCGGCTCGGGAGCCAAAGAGACATCCCCATGGATACACTGTCCCTTGCATCCTGGGACTCCATTAAGCCCAACACTAGTACCACTGACATCCTAGATAAGGCACTGCTAATGCCCAGCATCTGGCAAACTCTCCAAAATGGCTAAATGTTTTTGAAGAAAAGAAAAATAACACATATTGAACATGTGCCCATCCCAGTCCTAAAATGAAAATTGCATGACCATTGTCTTTTAAAATCCTCACAGCCATCTTCTAGGATGGTTCCTGTTGTCAATCAGTTACTAGGGCACAGAGAAGTGACCCCCTCAGCTGCGTCCTCCCCATAGCTACATAGTGTTAGAAACAAGATTCGAATGGACCCAATTCTCCTTGTTGTAAACATCTGAAAGTCAACTGTTTATGGTTCCTTTAGGGACCTTCACTATGATCATTTATTTGGTATCAATACTATGAAGAGACATAAAGCCATAGGCTTTGTGATAATTCCTGAAAGCAGCTTCCTGGCACCTTGTTGGAGGAGCGAGGACCTACAGGAGCTGGCAAAGACTATCCCCCACTGCCTTGCATTGCATCTCAAGTGTCTAAGTGGCATGAGACTTTCTGGACAGGGCTTTGCCCCGTTTCCAGTCCACAAAACCCTGGACACAAGCTTGAATTTCTAACTTGTGGCCTCTCGTTTGGTACTCCAGGACCCACTTTTGGCTCCATCTCTGTTGAACCCAAGCCAGAAGTGGTCTGTGGAAAGACAAGAGGGTTGGACAAGTGTGAATGGAGCCCCCCTCCAATGGTCACACCCGCCCCCCAGCCTCAATTCAGTTAAAGATTGCAGGAAGTGGTTTGTCCGTTTAGAAGTCATCTCAGCCTGAGGCCCTTCTGAGAAATGAACTTGCAATTCTCTAAAGATAGATTGTGCAAAACAGAAGGGGGTAGCCCCCAAGGACCCTCCAACAGCAGCTTTCTCTGGAGACTTCAGAGATGGCCTTCGGGCCTCTGGCCCCACCCCCACCCCTTGGAGCAGCTGCCCTCCCTGAATGGTCCAAATCAACACCTCACTCTTGTGCAAAGCTCGGGTTTCTTTCACCCAGCTAACAAATATTGTTCTGAGGAGGAGGCATTAGGAAAACAGGGGAGGGTAGTTGAAGACTGTGGGGGTGGGGTTCTCAGCTGCTCATGTCATTTATTTTCCATGGATTCCAACTGTAATTTCAAACGGCCTCTGGGCTGTCTGAAACCATGTGATTTGACATGAGGTTCACAGAGAGTTTAGGCCCCACTCCAAACGCCGGGGTTTCACGCCCAGAAGAACAGGTGATGGGATCCAGGAAAGTGAGGTAAAATGAAAAGGGGGACATAGTCCCCTGATAGCAATGCCAGTGAGCAAGTAAGTAAGTGCTTGGGTTGTCCTGTGTGTAGTGTGAGAACACAGAGGCAGTCCACTCAGAAATTGAAATTTTCTAGCAATCAGATAGGGCTGGCTTTAGTAAGAACGAACTGGGCCCTGTTTTTTAATACTGTCTTTGTTGTCTTACTGTGGATGATGAGTGATTAAACAGTTGCTTCTAGAAAAAAGTGTGAATATATCAAGAAGAGTTACAAAGCCTAGAACTGTCCATGCTGTTAATATATCATTATAACCCCTCTACTCAGAACTATTCCTTTTCTTAAAAAGCCTTGCACATTTCCTCCAGTTTGTGGTTTTCCTCAGTTCTAGGACTACAGAAGAAATTAAGGCACTAAAGCTTGGTAGGGTGGGGAGGGACAGAGCTGATATGTTGACTGCAAAACATGAGTCTACAAAGGTGGGAGGGAGCCTTTCGCTGGAGAGCAGGGAAAAAGGAATTGGGAACACAGAGGAGCCTGCTGGAACAGTTGGCAGCTAAGTTGGGTTTAGAAAGGAGAATTTACCAGGCAGACAAAGTGGACAAAAGCTGCTCCTACTGTAAGCATACAATACAAGCATACGGCCAGGGGGCCTAAAATAGCCCAAATGAACTCTGTAGTTATTCAGAAGCGAAGAGTGAGGGCCACAGTGGGATCAAAAACACTAAAGTGTTTCAGATGAGATACCAGTGGATAAGTTCCACCCACCCAAGTGGGCTGTGTGAGTCATCAGGGAACCCTATGGCAAACAGGCACCATGCTGGCTTGTAGGGTGCCTGGAGTCCCAACAGTCTCCAGGCAAACAGAACATCATCATCCTGACTTCATCCTACCCCCCTGGAGCTCATGACTACTTACTGCAGCCTGCCATCCCAAAGCCCAAGTCCACACAACCACTTAGAACAGCAAGACAGGCTACAGATCCCAGCTGCCCCTTATCTGGGTCCTGCCCCCGCCTCTAGGCATCAGCCCTTCCAGACTGCAGATGCCCCTGTTCACTCAGCCCTGCTGGTTCACACCATCAGACATTACCGTCCCGCCCACCATTTCTGCCTAGAACAGCTGTTCTCAACCTCCCTAATGCTGCAACCATTTAATACCGTTTCCCATGTTGTGGTGACTCCCAGCCATATTTTTTTTGTTGCTACTTCATAACTATAATTTTGCCGCTATTATGAATCATAATGTGAATATTTGGGGGGAGACAGAGGTTTGCCAGTAGGGTCATGACCCACAGGTTGTGAACCACTGGTCTAGAACCTCACTTGTGCTTCTCCATCCAGCACTCATTCTCCCTCTTTCAGTTCAGCATCACCTAGCAGACCTGAAAGGATCCATTCCCTCCTTCCCTGTAAACCTGCCATTTTTCACTCTACATGCCCCTGGTGGGAAATAGGAGTCCAGAGAGTCACCACTCTACTCCCATCACCTGCGGAATCCTCAAACCAGAGTCAGACATTCTCTCTCCCTCTCCCTGTCAGAAGATTATTAATTTCTATTGATGCCACGAACAATCACTCTGAAGTTAGTGACTTACAATGGCACAAGTTACTCTCTTACCATCCTAGTGGTCAGAAATCCAAAAATGAAGGGGCTGGAGGGACGGGTTGGTAGATGGGAGCACTTGCACTGCAATTGTGAGAACTGGAGTTTGGATCCATGTGCCCATACAACAAGTTGGGCATCCCAAGCATGCCTATTACTCCTGTCCAAAGAGGGCTGAGACAGGAAGAGTCCTAAGACCTGTTGCCTTCCAGACCAGACAGGTTCAGGAAGAGATCCTATCTCCAAAAAATAGGTGGACCTTGGACACCTTACCAGGCTTCCACACTTGTGCACAAGCACATGCATTTGCAACCACACAGACACAAACATATATACACACAAAAAAATATGCCTTTGTTAAGTAAGTAAGTTCAAGATGAGTCATATGAAGCTGATAAATAGATAACCATGCCAGCTGAGATGTTCCCTTAGGAGGGTCTGGGAGAAAATCAGTTTCTTGCTTCTGGTCTCTGGTGGTCTCCAGCTTTCTTCGGTTAATGCTTACATCGCCACAGGCTCTTCTTACATTGATATATGACTTTCTGTTCCATTACCAAGTTCCTTCTGCCTTCCTTCTTATTTATTTTTTATTTTTTTATTTTTTATATATACATTTATATTATTACACATATATACAATAAACTACCTATAGCAAGGAGAACCATGACACAAATCAGGAATTATATAAATGTTGCATTCTTAGTGTTTTGCTGTTTGCATTTGACAGCAGTGAAGAACACATCTATCCTATCTTGCTTGCAGTGACATTTAAGGCTCAGTCTGATAACCCAGAATAATCTCTGTCCTTTAAGATCTTTACTTTAATCATATCTTCGATTCCCCTTTTGCCCATAGAGTCATAGGTTCTGGAGCTTACAACAGGAGCATACTTGGGCAGCCACTTTCAGCCTAGCCTAGGGAATGAGTGCCTGTCTTCATGGCTCTCCTCCACTTCCTATCTTCAAGAGTTCCATTCTTTCTGGGCACTACATTTTATTTTTCATTTCCTACACATTCTCTGCCATGAGCCTGTAAATATTACTAAGTGCATTCTATATTAAAATTTAAGATTCTGACAGTCCCTCCAAAAAAAATCCCCTATTTCAACTCTATTTTTTTTCTAGAACAAGCTGGGGAAATGTACCATTCACTTCTTGTCTGTGCTTCTCAATCCCAATTCACTGGCCAGACCACTACAGTCTCCCTTTTTCCCACATCTCTGCTTGCACTGTTTGAACATAACCTCCAGGGACAGAGATTAATAAGACAGTGGCCATCTTCCAATTCCATTTGAACTGGACTCCACAGCATCAGACTGTGTGGACCGGCTGCTGATTGTGCTGAAATTCTTTTTCCCTCTTTTGATCTTCACATTTTGATAACAGATCTTTTCATTTTGTAATTGTAGGCTCTTTTCTCCTCTTCTCACTTTCTCAATACTGGAATTGGGTTCTTGGGTTTTCCTCTCACTGACGCTATGCTTGGGTAACATAATCTACCCAGTCTGTTTTGTGGTGGGCTGTAGATGGGTGTTTATGCACGCATGCATGTGGAGCCCAGAGGTCAACGTCATGTTTGCTCCTCTATCGCTGTCCACCTTACTTCTCTTTTAGAATAGAGTCTCTTCACCAATACCACATCAACCTCTTAGACTCTTAGTGAGCTCCTGGCACCCATCTGTGCCTCACCCTCCCCAGGGCTAAGGTTTTAAGTGTACACCATCATACCTTGCCTTTCTGTGGGACTGCTCAGGTCCTCATGTTTGTGCAGCAAGCACTATCTGCTGAGCCATCTTCTCAGACCCCATACTCTCATTGTTTGACAACCAGCTGTATGCTGGTTTCTCCAGGTCCACATTTCCAACCCTAATCTCTCTCTCAATCTCCTAACGCCTATTTCCAATTGTCCATTTGACATCTCCAGTGTGGTACATCACAGGATCCTCTTGTGTGTCTCTTACACGTGCCTACACTTCTAATCTCTGTCAAATTTCCTATCACCTACCCAGGCATAACTCTCCCTCCCAGTCTCCAAGTCACAAAGTCTCTCTGGCTGTTCTCCTGAATTGATTAGTCTACTGACCTAGTTGAGGGCATTCTACAGAAACCCCAAACAAAGCTCACTTTACTCTGGCTCTGCTCACCTCAGCCCACCACTGGTTTCTCAGCCTCAGCCTTGAGAGCTGTTTGTTTGATCTCTCTACTTGAGAAAACCTGTTTGTCTCTCTGTTACTTTCAGGTTAAAACCAGGGTGTGTGTTGGATTTGCAAGACTGAACTCTGCCCTTGTTCTTTGTAGCTCGTCAACACCACCCTTCCTCTAATCCTTGCAAATGTCAGGATGCTCTATGCTCTGCACCAGGGCTCAGGCTGCTTTCACACTTCTTTAGTGGTAACGCTCACTGAATCTTGAACACAACCTCAGACATCATCGCCTCTAAGAAACTGTCTTAAGTCTCCAGGCTTTGCCCTGAACTCCCACAGGACAGCGTACATTTCTATGTTGACACTTAATCGCACTATTTTTCCCTTTTCTTGATAAATCCCTTCTTTGATGAATCCCTTATGTGTATATAGTGCATTTCATTTACTCACTGACTACCCTTTCTCATCTCTCTCTTCATTCCTATTATCCGCCCCCCCTCCTTCCAACAGGCCCCTGTCCTAAAATGCATTTCTTTTTGTTTTATGACCCGCTAATTTTAATCAGGACCTTCTGTGTGGCCATGGGTCAGAGCTATGCTTTGGAGGCTTGTGGGCTCCCTGCTCGGTCTACATCTGAAGGCAACCACTACCCTCATGCAGAATCCATCAGTTCAGCAAACTGTTGAACTGAGGAAGCTGAAGCATTCAGACAAGAAAAGCTACACACATCTTTCTCTCAAGTATCTGTTTTTTCATCCTCTGCAGCAACAATTCAAAAGAGCACCTTCCCTACCCTAGTGTTTAAAACATTTCTTAAAGCTTTTTTTTTTTTCATTTTCTTCAATGTTATTTATTTTAGCTGCAGTTAGGGTATTAATTTACTTATGTACTTTCAGTTCTTTTTTTCACTTTTTAAAATTATTTATTAATTCATTCACATTACATCTCAACAGTTATCCCATCCCTTGTATCCTCCCATTCCTCCTCCCTCCCATTTTCCCCTTACTCCCCTCCCCTATGACTGTGACTGAGGGGGACTTCCTCATAGAGTATATGCTCATAGGGTATCAAGTCTCTTCTTGGTAGCCTGCTATCCTTCCTCTGAGTGCCACCAGGCCTCCACATGCAGGGGACATGGTCAAATATGGGGCACCAGAGTTCATGTGAAAGTCAGTCCCCACTCTTCACTCATCTGTGGAGAATGTCCTGTCCATTGCCTAGATCTGGGTAGAGGTTTGATGTTTACTGCACATATTGTCCTTGGCTGGTGCCATAGTTTGAGCAGGACCCCTGGGCTCAGATCTGCCCTTCATTAAAGCTTATTCTTTAGCAATTTCATTAGTGAGTTTTCTGTTGTTAATGTTGGACTCACAGTTCTGGCCCAGGTTTAAGAAGCAGCATCTAGTGATGGTCTTCTTGCTGGCAGTCTCAAGACAGCACAGGCTTAACCAGCAGTTCTCAACCTGTGGATTTCAAACCCTTTGTGTGGGTGGGGGTGCAGGGGGGAGTGGTCAAACAACTCTTCCACAGGGATTGCATATCAGAGATCTCGAATATCAGATGTTTACATTATCATTCATGATAGTTGCAAAACTATACTTATGACGTAGCAATGAAAATAATTTATGGTTGAGGGTCACCACATCATTAGGAACTGTATTAAATGGCTATTGTGTTAGGAAGACTGAGAACCACTGGGCTTAGCCAAATTGCCTTCTATAGCACACCCACTCTTTTTTATTTTAATTTATTATCATTTATTCAGATTACATTTCAATTGTTATCCCCTTACTTGTAGCTTCCCCTTCCCATCCTCCCTCCCTCTTACTCCCTTTTCCCCTCCCCTAGACCTCTGACAGAAGGAGACCTCCTCCTCTACCATATGACCACAGCCTACCAGGTCTCATCTGGATAGCCTGTTTCCTCTTTCTCTGTGTGCCCACTGGGCCTCCCCACCAAGAGAAAATGACCAAATCAGGGGCACCAGAATTCACTCTCCCCACAACCTTGGAGAATGAGCTATCCATTGGCTAGATCTGAACAGGGGATCTAGGTTTACTGCAGGTGTTGTCCTTAGTTAGTGCAACAGTTTGTGCAGGCCCCCCTGGGTCCAGATCGGCTTGCCTTGATGGTCTCCTTGTGGGGCTCCTGAACCCTCTGGGTCCTTCCATCCCCCATTCTTCCTTATCACTCTCACCCAGAGTCCAGCAGCAAGTTCCAGCATCTGTCCCAATACTGTGCTGGGTAGAGTCTCTCAGAGGACATCTATGTTGGGCTAAAATCCACTTATAAGTGAGTATATAACATGCATGTCTTTCTGGGTCTGAGTTACCTCACTCAGGATGATCATTTCTAGTTCCTTCCATTTGCCTACAAATTTCAAGATTTCCATGTTTTTAATACCTGCGTAGTTATCAGGGAAATACAAATCAAAATTACTCTGAGATTCCATCTTACACTTAACAGAATGGCTAAGATCAAAAATTCAACTGACAGCACATGCTGGCAAGGATGTAGAGAAAGGGGACCACTATTCCACTGCTAATGGAACCACTTTGGAAATCAATCTGGCACTTTCTTAGAAAATTGAAAATAGTACTGCTGCAAGATTCAGCCCCGTACCCAAAAGATGTTCCACCATACAACAAGGACATTTGCTCAACTATGTTGATAGCAGCTTTATTCATAATAGCCAGAATCTGGAAACAATGTAGATGTCCCTCATCTGAACAAAGGATAAAGAAAATGTGGTACATTTACATAATACAACACACCCACTCATTAATCAGTTCATCCTTTGAATGGCTAACATTTGCTGTCACCTTGACTGGATCAAAAATCAACCAAATCCAAGCCACTGGTCACTCCTAAAAGGGAATGAATTGTTCGGGTTGTTTAAAACAGGAAGACCCATCCTGAGCGAAGATGGAACCTTCTAGTGGCCTAGATAAAAGTATATGAAAGAAGGAAAATTCTGCAGTGTTCTTTGCAGCACAGAAATGTATACAATGATCTAAGTTTCCTCCAATTTTTTTATTGTGGCAAAATACACATAATATAAAGTGTCACATTAATCACTGTTAAGTGCACAGCTCAGTGGCATCACATGCATCCTATTGTGGCTTTTTACACTTGGCATGATGTCCTCAAGGACCATCAGTGTTATAGACATCAGCACTTTTTTCCTGGTCCAGGCTGAAGTCTATGCTTTGAACACAGACCTCCTTTCTCATTTTCCCTTTGCTGCTCAGACTCACAGCATCAAAATTAAGAAATCTACATGGAGTGACAAGTCAGTGTTGTGACGTCACTGCCTTTTCTTCTCATAGTTTTAGACCTGTAGCCCCTACAATCTGGGCTTTGATCCACTCTGAGTTAATTTTTTACGATAGCCTTGGACCTGAACTCATCTTTGTATTGTTTCAAATGAAGAATAGGTGGTACCCAGCTTACAGAGGTTCAAATAGCTCTTTTGTTTTTGCTTCATTATGATCCAGGCTTATATGCTGAATTTCAATATGTCCTTGTGCTAACTAATATATTCACTAAGTGGCACATGGTTGTGGTACAATATTCTTCCAGTACTGGGCAGTGCTAGAGAATAGCAAACAATGGTTCAACTAGCCTGGGAAGATTAACAACTGATCCCAGTGCTCCAAATTGTTAAGCTGTAATTCGTGGTGACTTCAATTACTAAATTTATTCAATTTACTGTATTTTCCACTTATGGTAGATTTTGAAGTTTAAGAGCATCTACAAATGCCCCTGGACAAAGAATAGAATCCTCTATTACATGGGCTAATTTGCCCCTGTTTAAAGCTTAAGCCAATATTGGGTACCAGTTTGGAAGCAATGGTATTCTCTGAACAAGACTTTTACCTCAGGGACTGGTAAAAGGCGGGAGAGTGCAGCAGCCCCTGCCCTCTTTGGCTTGCCTTTCTTAACATGCAAATTGTATTCCAAGGGAATAACATGCAAATTGTATTCCAGGGGAAAATTGAGGCCAAGTTTCCTCAGTGATGCTACTCCCAGGATGATACTCCATCCCACAGAGAGGAAGTGGGTAAAGGGGAGAACCTCTCTCCCCAGCTCTCAGATGCACTTGCCCTTAACTTGGCCTCAGCAACAGATATACAGGAACAGAATGAGAACTATTAATGCCATACCCACCCTGGCTTGAGACACACACACACACACACACACACACACACACACACACACACACACA
>OU015748.1:82754665-82780994 GCA_907169655.1 Acomys percivali | reverse complement strand
ACACACACACACACACACACACACACACACACACACACACACACACACACACCCTGAGGAACATGGTCCTCTTACAACAAAGGGGAGCAGGAACACTAGCTCTGGGTGGTGCGAGACTATATTGCAGAGCAGAACTGAGAGTGTGTGGGCCTTGCTTCAGCAAGCATAGACTGTCACCAGTTCTGACAGAGGTTTAAAGTGTTTTCCTGAATAAATAGTTATTGATTTGCTCTTTACCCTCTGAGTCATTTCTGGTACTTCAAGCATATGGAAGATTCTCAGCCTAACTTTACTTGGTGAAGTTCCCTGAGTCTCTTTTTTTCCTCCCTCAAGACTCACTACCTCTTTAGTCTCAGCTAAGCATATAGCTTGATATCCCCTATACTTAGATGCAAATCTCAAGCCAGCCTGTGCATCTCTCCCAAATTGCAGATTATTACATCCCCTCCATTTGAGTGTGAATAAGCATCAAATGAATAAATGCTCTGTGATTTCCTGCTCCTTCCCACAAATTTCTAAGCCATGCCTCTTTCTTGCAGGAGTGCCATTGGCAGTTCCAAAATTCAAGTTTTTCTGGTTGAAAAAAAAAAATGCCAGCTAAGACAAAGTCTTCTGATATAAAAAACTCCTTGACTTGATTCTAGTTCACAAAGCCCAGTCAAGCTTAGTGTCTCTTTTGAATCTCTCCAAACACTCTCTGAGGTTAACACTACAGGAATGACTCAGCTCTGACATGCCTACACTCCATGGACAACAGTGCTGGAGAGGCCACTGTCCTACAAAATCCTCATCCAATCACTGCCCAGACCATACATAAACAGCATCCCAGCATGTGAGTGACAGCCAGCAAGCCATGAGCTCCTCCCCCAGGAAAAGCCAGCAACTGCCAGTCTGCAAGTCAGTCTTGTCTTCCTCCTTGGCTTGCAGAGTCATCTAGCCTATCCAAATCATGTCACCCTGCTCTGTTATGTGCAGGGATGGTGGTGCCCAACACATCTACCTGGCCATGGTTAGAATGAAGAGATAACTTGTGTCCTCACTCCAAGGCAACTGCTCAAGAACCATTTCCTCCTTCTGCTGCTTCCACTTTCCCCACCCTCACTATTCAAGGCTCATTCTGTTATTTAAGGCTAATTTTCCAAGAGACCATCTCTTCCATGAAGGGCGCTGGGAATCCTTCCATCTGAACTATAATTGATCTTGCTGTCTGACTCCTATAACAACTAAATAATAATAATAATTAGTAATAATAATAATAATAATGTTTTTAAATATTTTTGAAAAATAAGTAATTATTTTCAATTCAGATAAACACCTTGAGTATTTACATTCTACATGTATATATGTACGCATATATCTGATCTTTCTCCAGTTATATTTTATGAAAATTTCAAGCCTGTCACTAAATACTATATAATAGATATCTTTCCATTAAAATGATATACCTTTGGGGTGGGGAGATGGCTCAGTAGGTAAGAGGGTCTACTATGCAAGCATGAAGACCCGAGTTCAAAATCACACACATAAGAACCTGGGTTCTTAGGCAACACTCCTGTTTGGGGAGGGAGTAGAGACAGAGACTGGGGATCACAGAGGCTTACTGGCAGCCAGCTAAGCTCCAGGTTCAATGGGAGATCAAGTTTCAAAGGAATTATATGAAGAGTGATACTGCAGGATGCTAGTCCTCCTCTGGCCTCTGTATATATACACACTGGAATAAACATGTGTACAAACAGGACGCACAGAGAAAGTTAATAAACTTCTGTATCATCTGTGGCACTGTATTACACAGATGGGTACTATCATTTTCCTAACCTTCATAGTTACATTTTTTTAGGTTGTTGGCAACAAGTTATAGTGAGTATCCATCTAAATTGCCATCTTTTGTTTCCTCATCTTGATTTTTTTTTCCTTAGTATCTACATGCTCCATTGAACCTCAAACCTTATCCAAGTCATAAGTTCCACTAAGTTAAAGTCCATCAGTCTGACACTACTTAAAGCTTTCTAGTGTTCAAAGTGATCCCTTGAAAACTGTAATCTGATCTCTGATTTTACACTAATAGATAGTCTATCCCAGAAGCCAACTCTCAGAAAAGGATAGAGCTAGCCCAGCATGGTAGGGCATGCCTTTAATTGCAGCACTCAGGAGGCAGAGGCAGATGAATCCTCATTTGTTTGAGGCAAGCCTGGTCTACATCGTGAATTCTAGGAGAGTCAGGGATATATAGGAAAAGCCTGTCTCTGATAGACACAAGCTATGTGTGTGATTATTTAAATGTTTTTTAAATTTATTCTCTCATGGATTACATCCCAACTGCAGCTTCCCCTCCACTGCCATGCCACCTCCTCCCTCCTCAACCACTCCTCCTCCATTTCCCTTCAGAAAAGGGCAGGCCTACCAGAGATATCAGCCAAACATGACATATCAAGTTTCAATAAGATTAGGCACCGCCCCCCTCATATTATGGCTGAATGAGGCAACCTAGTAAGAGGACAAGGATCTCAAAAGAAGGCATCAGAAATAGCCCCCACTCCATAGCTTAGGAGTCCCACAAAAACACCAAGTTACATAACTATAAAATTACACAGAGGTCAAGGTTAGAGCCTTGCAGGCTCCCTGATTGTAGGTTCAGGCTCTGAGCTTTCTTGTGGTCTCCTTGACCCTTCTGGTTCCTACAGTACTTCCTCTCTCTGTTCAGCAGCATTCCCTCAGGAATTCTGCCTAATGCTTGGCTGTGGGTCTCTGCACCTGCTCCCATCAGTTGCTGGGTGAAGCCTCTCTTGATAACAACTAGGCTAGTAAGGCACCAATCTATGAGTATAGCAGAATATCATTAGGAATCATTTCATTGACTTTTTTTTTCCTGTTGTGTTTGGTTCTATCCTTGGTCTCTAGGCCATCCAACCTCTGGTTTCTGGTCCTCCAGGCAGTGTCAAGAGTAGCATTAAATAAAATGAAAATTCAGTTCCTTTCCCAACCTTACCCTAAAGGCAATTGGCTATAATAATTCTTTATCAAATTTATTATTACCAAACAATTATAAAATATGAGAGGGAAAATGTTAAAAGAAATATGAAACAAAAGTTGCTTCAAAATTACCTGTAAGCTGCTGATCCATTGGAAGAAAATGAAACTATCAACAATTCATTATAGAATGAATTTGGTAATGTTCCATCCAATTCTATGTTTTGGAGTAGCTTGAAGAGTATCGGTATTAGATCGCCTTTGAAGGTCTGGTAGAATTCTGCACTGAAACCATCTGGCCCTGGGGTTTTTTTTTTTTGGTTGGGAGACCATCAATGATTGCTTCTATTTCTGTAGGGGAAATGGGACTATTTAGCTTGTTTATCTGTTCTTCACTCAACTTTGGCAAGTGAAATTGATCAAGAAAATCGTCCATTTCCCTTAGATTTTCAAATTTTGTGGCATATATGCCTTCAAAGTAGGATCTTATGATTCTTTGTATTTCTTCAGTGTCTGTTGTTATGTCTCCCTTTTCATTTCTGATTTTGTTGATTTCAATACTGTCTCTCTGCCTTTTAGTTAGTTTGGCTAACGGTCTGTCTATCTTGTTGATTTTCTCAAAGAACCAGCTCTTGGGAGGGAGGGGAGAATGAGAGGATACAAGGGATGGGATAACCATAGAGATGTAACAAGAATAAATTAATAAAAATAAATAAATAAATAAATAAATAACAGCAAAAAGGAAAAAAACAATTCATTATAGACATGGGTGTTGCTTTGTGTTCATTTTTTTTACAAAAATATAAAAAATAAAAATAAAACCAATATATAAGCAACTGGCCTTAAATGAACAGATGAATGAATACATATAGATATAATTTGAAATTCTTCTTTAAAAATGTGTATTTTCTGTTAAATGAATATATTTTAAATGAATTTTGACTGATCTATCAAATACAGGTTCTGTTCATTTTAAAGATGGAACTTCTAATATAAACACTTGAACAATTGAGCGAATACATGCATGTTGATTCATAAATTAATGGTAAAATGAATAGCTTAATAAACTGGGAAATTCTCCTGATATATGTTCTATTTTTTTATCCCATAGCACTAATCAGGGAAAGCATTGTTCACTCTTTTGTTAACTGGTCCTGTGGCTTTGTTAAACCATAACAAACAAATGTGGGGATGGGTTCTTTGGGGGTTTTCTCTTTCTTCTAAAGCCCCTAAAGCTCTTTTCTTACCATCATTTCCCCAATTATTTCACCTGTGTGTGTATGTGGATGAAAAACTCTTAGTGAAAAAGCCCAATGAGGTGAGAACATATCCCATGGAACTCCCATTGAGGAGTTTGCTGAATGGGCTTGCCCTCTGCACACTTGGATGGCCATATCTGTTCCTCCCACGGAAACTGGACACCCTTAATCCAAAGAGAATGCAATGAGAATCAGAGAGGAAGAGGCAGGATCAGGCTGCAACCCTTTATTTTTCCAAAGAGCACTCAGGAGAAGAAATCTATAAGTAGCTTTCCTAGATCTCATGAATGCAAAAGTGAAATCGCTCTAGCCCCTGCCACACCTGCTCACCATCACGCTGATGAACACAGCAAGAGTCAGTGTTAAAATGAGAAACCTGTGCAAAACAACAGTGGAAAGAGCTGGAGTAGAAACAACGAAGTTTTTATATTGCCTTGCAACGAGTAAATAAATATGCTTCCTAGTAAGACTTGAAGCAACGCGACAAAGGGGGCGGGGCTTGTGATGGGACAGAACAGGATTTAAATCTCCCTTGAGATACCCAGTGTTCTGGGACCCTGGACGGCCATCTGGCATCTTTGAGATTCTGTTTCCTTCTATATTAAATGTAGATAGCAAAACCGTTCTGGTAAACATTACAGAAAATATAAAATGTAACATGCTGAGAGCAATTTCAGCCTTAAAGCGAGTCACCCTACCACTACCACTTCAGAAGTTAACATTTCTTGATTAACAGCTAAGATTTTTATTTCAGTCTCTGGTCCAAGCCCCACCAATTGCTGTCCTGGAGTTATGATAACTAAAAAAAGTTAGATCGTCTAAGCCAATGGTCAGAACAGTCTCCACACTTGAGTGGAGAGTGGGATATGACTTTCTCACATACTCTGGTGCCTCACATTTGACCATGTACCCTGGAGGGGGAGATCTGGTGGCACTCAGAGGAATGACAGCAGGTCACCTAGAAGAGACTTGATACCCTATGAGCATATACAGGGGGAGGTAATCCCTCTCAGGAACAGTCACAGGGGAGGGGAATAAGGGGAAAATGGGCGGGAGGGAAGAATGGGAGGATACAAGGGATGGGATAACCATTGAGATGTAACAAGAATAAATTAATAAAAAAAAAAGAAAAAGAAAAAAAACTTTAAAAATACTGTATAAAAAATAGAAGAAACTTTTCAAATAGTGGCAAGGGAAAAGTTCTCTGAACAGAACAAGAAATACTAGGAAGATTTGTCAAATGGAATTGTATTAAATCAAAAGGCACAACAAAGGAAACACATAATAGAATGAAGAGACAGCCTGCAAAATGGGAGGAATCCTTGCCCGTTATTCATCCAACAGAAGACTGAGGACCTATGAAGAAATTCAAAAAAAATGTAAAATGCAAAGAATAAATAATTCAGTCAACTAGTGGACACATTAACTGCACTATACTTCCCAAAAGAAGTGCAAATGCTCAGCAATTTCACAAGCGAGTGTTCAGCAGGGTTAGTCACCAGGGAGCGGCAGACCACAGTACACTGAGATTCCATCTCCAGTAGGAATGGTCAACGAGAAAACAAAACCGAGAAATTCTAGGAGGATGTGGAGAGGGGGGAACCGATTCACTGTGGTGAGAATGAAAGTACAGCCACTGTGGAAATCAGGATGGAGACTGAAAATAGAAACTGTCATGTAACCCAGCTGTGGCCCTCCTGGGAATACACTCAAAGAACTCAAAGAAATCTGTGAGCTGAAATGACCAGGAAAAACCTAACCTGTGTTCAGGTTCTACAAGGTTGACTGAGTGGTAAGAGATTCAGTGAGCACTGTAGGCCTGAGCCAGATCATCATAGGCTAGCTTTTGTCCCCTTCAAAGAGCTTCAGTCATCTATAATGAAGAATAGAATCATGTTCTTCACAGGAAAACGGATGGAACTGGCAAGCGCCATGTTAAGCAAAATGAGATAGACTCGGAAAGGTAAACACTGCATGCATTCCACCTATTCTATAGAATATACATACAAAAATAATAACAATGCCATGAAAATAGAATAGTGCTTATTACTGAAAATAAAGAGGACCAGAGGAGGACATGAGTAAGGTGGATAGTGAGTAGAGGTGGGTATAATATCAAAGCACAGATAAGCATTTTTGTAACTAAAATTCATCATTTTATACTCTACAAGCTACTCAAAAAGATAGAAATGGATGGAACATTACCAAATTTATTCTATGAGGCCATAGTCACATTGATACCTAAACCTCACAAAGACCCAACAAAGAAAGAGAATTTCCGACCAATTTCTCTTATGAACATTGATGCAAAAAATACTCAATAAAATACTTGCAAAACAAATGTAAGAACATTTCAAACATATATTTCACCATGACCAGGTAGGCTTCATTCCAGGCATGCAGGGATGGTTTAATATATGGAAATACATCAATGTAATCCACCGTATAAACAAACTGAAAATAAAAAACCACATGATCATCTCCTTAGATGCAGAGAAAGCATTTGATAAAATCCAACACCCTTTCATGTTTAAAGTTTTGGAGAGATCAGAGATACAAGGCACATACCTCAACATAATAAAGGCTATATACAGCAAGCCAATAGCCAAAATGAAATTAAATGGTGAAATACTTAAGGAAATTCCTCTAAAATTAGGAACAAGTCAAGGTTGCCCACTTGCTCCATATCTCTTCAATATAGTACTGGAAGTTCTAGCCAGAGCAATAAGACAACAAAAGGAGATCAAGGGGATCCAAATGGGAAAGGAGGAAATCAAAGTATCCCTATTTGCAGATGATATGATAGTGTACATAAGTGACCCCCAAAATTCCACCAGAGAACTCCTACAGCTGGCAAACACCTTCAGCAAATTGGCTGAATACAAAATTAACTCAAAAAAGTCAGTAGCCCTCCTATATACAAATGACAATCATGCAGAAGAAGAAATTAGGAAAACTACACTGTTCACATGAGCTACAAGGAATATAAAATATTTAGGAGTTACCCTAAGCAAGCAAGTGAAGGATTTGTTTGAAAAATCTCTGAAGAAAGAGATTGAAGATGACATCAGAAGATGGAATGATCTTCCTTGCTAGTGGATCAGGAGAATTAACATAGTAAAAACGTTCATTTTACCAAAAGCAAAAGGGATTCAATGCAATCCCTATCAAAATACCTACACAATTTTTTAAAGACACTGAATCTTCAATTCTCAACTTTATATAGAAAAAGAAAAAACCAGAATAGCTAAAAACAATCTTGTACAATAAAAGATCCTCCTGAGGAATCTCCATACCTTATCTCAAGCAGTACTATAAAACAACAGTAATTAAAACAGCATGGTACTGGCACAGCAACAGGCTGGTTGATCAGTGGAATTGAATCAAAGACCCAGATATGAATCCACACACATATGGTCACTTGATTTTTGACAAAGAGGCAAAATCTATTCATTGGAAAAAGGATAGCATCTTCAACAAATGGTGCTGGTCTAACTGGATGTCTATGTGTAAAAAAAATGCACTTCAACCCATATTTGTCACCATGCACAAAACTCAAATCCAAGTGAATCAAAGACCTCAACATAAAACCAGAGACACTAAGTCAGTTAGAAGAAAAAGTGGGGAAGAGCCTGGAACACATTAGCACAGGAGACAACTTCCTGAACAGAACACCAATAGCCCAGGCCTTAAGGTCAACAATTAATAAATGGGACCTCATGAGGCTGAGAAGCTTCTGTAAGGCAGGAGACACTGTCAAGAGAACAAAGCGACAGCCTACAGACTGGGAAAAGATCTTCACCAACCCTACATCTGACAAAGGTCGAATATCCAAAATATATAAAGAACTCAAGAAATTAAACACCACCAAACCAAATAACCCAATTGAGAAATGGGGCTTGGAACTAAACAGAGAATTCTCAACAGAAGAATATCAAATGGCGGAGAAACACTTAAAAAAATGCTCAACCTCCTTAGTCATCTGGGAAATGCAAATCAAAACAACTCTGAGATTCCATCTTACACCCATCAGAATGGCTAAGAACAAAAATTCAAGTGACACCACATGCTGGCAAAGATGTGGAGAGAGAGAGGAACACTCCTTCATTGCTGGTGGGAATGCAAACTAGTACAGCCACTTTGGAAATCTATTTGGCGCTATATCAGAAAACTGGGAATAGGACTTCCTCAAGACCCAGATATTCCACTCCTTGGAATATATCCAGAAGATGCTCCAGCACACAGCAAGAAAATTTGCTCAACCATGTTCATAGCAGCCTTATTCATAATAGCCAGAACGTGGAAACAGCCTAAGCGTCCCTCGGTAGAAGAATGGATAAAGAAACTGTGGTACATTTACACTATGGAATACTACTCAGCTATTAAAAACAAGGAATTCCTGAAATTTGTGGACAAATGGATTGAACTAGAAATGATCATAATGAGTGAGTTAACCCAGAAGCAGAAAGACTCAAATGGTGTATACTGACTTATATCTGCACACTAGCCCAAGGGATATGTCCCATGAAAGTCTTCACTTACCAGGAAAGTGGGACAGAGGAGAGAACATCCTATTGGGACTCTAGGTGAGAGAAGCATGGGAGAATGGGGAAATAGAAGTATCCAGAGGTTTCCTAGAAACCTACAAGAAGAACGTTATGACGGGCAAATCTGGGCCCAGAGGTCCTGTTCAAACTACGGCACCAGCCAAGGACAATACATGTAATAAACTTTGAACCCCTACCCATATATACCCAATGGACAGGGCATTCTCCACAGCTGAGTGGAGAGTGGGGTATGACTTTCACACAAACTCTGGTGCCCCATATTTGACTATGTCCCCTTGATGGGGAGTCCTAATGGCACTCAGAGGAAGGATAGCAGGCTATCAAAAAGAGACTTGATACCCTATGAGCATATACAGGGGGAGGAGGTTCCCCTCAGTCACAGTCATAGGGGAGGGGAGTAAGGGGAAGATGGAAGGGAGGGAGGAATGGGAGGATACAAGGGATGGGATAACAACTGAGATGTAATATGAATAAATTAATAAATTATATTTTAAAAGCTCATCATTTTGGTCAAGTTAATGGTGTTAATTTTTTTTAAAGAAATGGCTCTTTTCCCTTAAAAGATACATTTACTCTATTTTGATAGCTATACATAGCTATATTGTCTATGAAGTCAGCTGCCAACTAGACCACAAGCAACAAGAGGAGAGATTCTCTTCCAAGATGGTATGGTATTGGTTGTCAGCTAGGGACCCTCTCATTTGCCAGTGCCACCTTCTGCCCTTCGCCTTCATGATAACTTGGGAACAGAGCTCCACCTGAGAAGGGCCTAAAAAGCAGAGCAACTAGCAGTAAAGAACACTGAAGACAGTGGCCACAATCTTCATATACCTCGATTTCAGGAGCATGATGCCATCATTTTGTGGCATTGAATTTACTACAAGTCAACATATCCTACAGAGAGGAAAGTTGCATGAAATGACTGACAGAGCATAGGGTTATCAGGCCGCTTATGAAAGCATGCCTACCATAGACACATGGGTCAAAATCATTGTTTTTAGTTGGTATTTTTTTTCATTCTGGGTTTTTTTTTAATGTTTTTACTAATTCTTTAAGAATTTCATATGTTGTGTTCTGATCACATTTACTCTTAGGTATGTGTCTGTCCACTACAACATATTAGACTTACCAGGAGACACCCTTAAAAGAAGCTATCTCTCCCACTTTTAAAGGAAAAAAAAATCAACTCAGATGGATCAATGACCTCAGCCTAATACCTGTTATTCTAATCCCAATGGAGGAGAACATAGGGACTATACCTGAACTTATAGACCTTGGAAAAGACTTTCTGAACAGGGTCGCACTGGTGTAGGCATTAAGACCAACAATTGACAAGTGGGACCACATGGAACTTAAAGGCTTTTGTACAGCAAAGGACACCTTCATTAGAGTGAATAGGCAGCCTACAGAACGGGCGGGCGGAGTGGGAACTCCCCTGCTAAACATCTGAATATACAAGGAGCTCAAATATCTAAACATCAGAAAAGGTTTAAGATGGCACAGGGAAGTTAACAAAGATTTCTCAAAAGAAATACAATGCCCAGTTGGGCATAGCTTGAGCTTCTGAGACTTCAAAGCCCCGCCCCCCCTGACACACCTCCTCCAACAATGCTACACCTCCTAACGGCACTACTACTTCCTATCGTGAGTCTATGAGGGTCATTCTTAGTCAAACCATCACAGTGGTAGTGAAGAGAGGAAAAGGGGTCAGAGACTCTTCCTGAATCTGTGAACTCCGACCCACAGTTATTGTTTTCCCGCTGCCTGCAGATCCAGATATAGAACTCTCAGCTTCTTCTTGAGCACCGTGTCTGCCTGCGTGGCGTCATGGTTCCTGCCTTGACGATAATGGACTGAACCTCCAAACTGTAAGCCAGCCTCAATTAAATGTTTTCCTTTATAAGGGTTGCTGTGGTGCTGTTGTGGCGCACGCCTTTAATCCCAGTGCTCGGGAGACAGAAGCAGGTGGATCGCTTGTGAGTTCGAGGCCAGCCTGGTCTACAAAGTGAGTCCAGGACAGTCAAGGCTACACAGAGAGACCCTGTCTTGAAAAACAAAAAACAAAACACACACACCCACACACACACACAAAAAAAAGAGTTGCTGTGGTGATAGTGGCTCCTCACAGCAATAAAGCCCTTAGCAACAATGCATAGCCTTCCTTCTTTCTCTACCTAGAAACACTTCAGATGCAGATGCAGGTCACAGGGGTCATCCATTTTGCATATGTTGACTCTGAGATGCCCTTAGCTATGCCAGGAGAATGTGGGACGTGTTCAGCAATAGTGAGAGTGAGGGATCGCCCAAGGACAAGCCATGACACAGGACATGGAGACAGCCTCCTTGACTTCCATTTTGTACAAATGGTAATGGCAGCAAGGATTCCCCAGGCATGCAGCAAGGCAAAGACCCCCACACACGATCTCCTCTGCACGGAGACAGAGGATCGATCTGAATGCCCGCTTCGCTATTTTCAACACCAACGGTTTTTTTCATTTGGCAGCCACCGTTGCTGCAACATGCATGCTCTTTCCTCTGACATAAATCCTGTCTTAAAGAAGCAAAATAAGAAAGGCCCGGTCCTCCAGGCTCCAAGGCTGTAGACAATGGTCGGAGCGTGGCTGCCAGCATCCAGTGAAGGACCCACTGTGCCTCTGCGGCCTCCTTATCTTCTATCTCCTGCCCGTACCACGGTCCTTGATTTTCCTGGGTGTTTTCATGACTTCTCTCCTACAGCTGCTTTGACAGAATTTGCCGGCTGCTGGCTCATGCAAACAACCCTCTTCTTGTGCCCGGTGCTTCTTGTCTTCACTCCAAGCTGCGGGGGAGAGAGCAAGTCTTTGTGGCTTACCTTCAATAGCTCTCTGAGTCCAAAGCCCTCATGGGCAGGCCAGCCGGCCAGGCTGTGAATAGAGGATGTTGTTCTACTTTCTCTTTGCAAAGCCGGCCTCCGGGCATCAGAAATGGATCCGCATCCTCAGCATGGTCGCTTGGGGAAAGATTCATGGGTGAGCTGGCGCATGGCCAGCTATGAAGTTTCTTTCTTGGCTTGTAGGCACACATTCAACCCCCTCCTACAAAGTGGTTTTAGAAACCCTGGCCCACTGAGGTAATATTTGAAACACACACACACACACACACACACACACACACACACACACACACACACTCCTCTAACACCACCTTTACCTCCCTTGTAAGTATTGTTCTGGCTCATTCTGCAGTTGAGAAAACAGTATCCAACCGGACAAGTGATTTACATGTCGCCATTTAGCTGCAACATTACAACACTGCTTTATCCAGGGCCACTGATAGCTTCAGGGATGCTCAGAGCCCCTCCCTGTGCCCCCAGAAAAGACACCTTACTCATGACTAAGCCACAGGGAAGGAATGCACTCCCAGCAACCTGGACACTGAGTGCTATACTTCCATCATTTCAGAGATAAGAGAGAAATGACTGAGTTCCCTTTCCAGCCCCAAGTCCCTCCGTGCTACACTCAGCATCTAATAATCCTCTAGAAGAACAAGGAGTTGGTCCTGATGATGATATGTACATCAATGCTTTGGCACCTAAGCATCTCTAAAATGTTCAACTTGGCCTTCACTGTTCAATGAAAACCAGGCCAGGACTTTCCCCCTGGCACAAGTAGAAGGGCTCAAGAGCCACGTGATTTCAGTAAGCCAGTGCTCAGTGTTGTCTTTTCCCTGGCAAGATGGGGTTGCCAACACCACCCCCACGGGGTATCAGAACAATTAAACGAAAGAAAGCAAGTGTTACAGGATTGACACCAGGTTTTACTTTGGCTCTGTACCAGCTGCTGCTATCAAAGTCCTGGCAGAAGGTTCAGCAATGTAGGAGAGACACCTCACTGGGCTGCCAATCGTCCTGTGGCCAGAAGTAGTCACTGTCAACTCCCATTAGACATATAATAAGAACTTTATGCTTCCTAAAAGGAGTGTCTTGTTCCAGAAACCCACATAGCTTCCTCATGTGCAAAGAGAATGGTGATGACAAGAGAGGCAAAGAAAAGTCTAGTTGACGCAAAGATTGTTATCTATCTGCCAGCATGACGGGCCAATCACATTGATGTGTTTTATTTGACAGGTTTAAAGCATCAATGATTTTAACATTGGAACCCTGACTATCCTGAAACTGTATATAAGGCAACGATCGAGAAGAGGAGACTAGCACCCTCCCCCCTCCTTATTCAGGACAGGCACTGTCCAGTTCTCTACAGACCCCACCACTGCTTGCTCATCAACTTTGCAGCTCACGGTCAGCTGCATGTGCTCCTGTGATTCTGCTATCCTTTTAGTAAATAGTGTGCCTTCCTATGGACCTCAGAAGAACATGCACTGCTGCAAATAACAGATCCCAAGGATCTACAGAGTGAATTTTTATGTCATAGCAAATGATGGTGTGGCTTTCTTCCACATGGTGATTCAGGGACCCATACTTCTTCTGCCTTGTGGTTTTGCCAGCGTTTAGGCCTTTAATATGTATCTGTCCTTCAACTATAGTAAGGAAGGGAGTAGCTTTTTTTGTTTGTTTTTTGTTTTGGTTTTGTTTTGTTTTTGTTTTTCTGGGGGTCTTTTTGGTGTTTGGTTTTTGGCTTTTGGTTTTTGGTTTTTCAAGACAGGACCCCTGGCTGGACTCACTTTGTAGGCAAAGCTGGCCTTGAACTCACAGAGATCTGCCTGCCTCTGCCTCGAGAGTGCTGGGATTAAAGGCAGGCGTGCACCACCATCCCCAGCTGGGAGTGGCTTTTTTTTTAAAAAGAACCTATTTTTTTAAAAGTGTAATCCTCTGGCTGAGGAACAGCTCCATTAGTAAAATGCTTGCCTTGCAAACACAAAGACATCCGTTCAATCCCTGGAACACAAGTTAAAACAAAAGACAAAAAAACAAACAGCCAGGAGTGGTGGTGTGCACTATAATCCCAGAACTGGGGAAGCAGAGATGAGTCAGTTCCTAGGCCTCACTAGCTGACCAGCCTGGCCTACTTGGGGAGGCCAGTAAAGGACCTGACCTCAAAACAAAAGATGAACATCACCTGAGGAATGGTACTCACAGTTGTTCTCTGACTTCCAGGTGTGTACACACATACACACACCACAGCACCCTTCACTTTGATGAACAAGCCCCATGAACCCTGTGGATACAAGATGGTGAAGAAGATACAGCTCTCAGCAGGATAGGCACCTCTGCGCACTCTGCAAATGTGGAAGGGGACATTCACTTCCAGCTTCCGTCAATCTCCCGCCATGACCTGTGGCGTTTTCTATGGAAAGCATGCAAAACTGAGCAACAGCCTAAGAGCTATGGGTTTCTTATACTTGCTGGCTGTCTGCATTTATAGTCCATCCTTACTTTCTAATATCAGAACTGCAAACCCAGTAATCAGTCTAGGGAATGGTGTCACCAACAGTGGACAGGTCTTCACACCTCTATTAACTTAATAGGTGTGCCAAGGTCCATCTCCCAGATGACTGTAGATCAGCTCGAGTAGGCAACTGAGATTCGTCATCACATCGTCTCCAAGGACTTCCAGTCTAATCAGGGCCATGGAAGGAGGATATAACCTAAGCCAAATCAAAGCCAGGGAGAAGAGCTAAGAATCTCTCACATGAGCCAGACATGG
This sequence comes from Acomys percivali, assembly GCA_907169655.1. NCBI lineage: Eukaryota > Metazoa > Chordata > Mammalia > Rodentia > Muridae > Acomys > Acomys percivali. The sequence goes on along the minus strand of OU015748.1, from coordinate 82,766,558 downwards.
TGGCACATGCCTTTAATCCCAGCACTCACGAGGCAGAGGCAGGAAGATTACTGTGAGTTTGAGGCCAGCCTAGTCTACAAAGCAAATTCAGGATAGCCAAGGCTACACAAAGAAGCCCTGTCTCAAAAAAAAAAATAGTGATATGAAAACATAAGTCAAAGAATCCCTCCCATGCCACCTACTCAGAAGTTTGGAGAGAGGTAAATGATTGTACTGCACTGCACGTTGGGTTTGGTGCACAGAATCTTGTTGGCATCACCCAGGATCTACTCTTCTCCCATCCCAACCACACTCATATCCCTAAGTCCTTTTCCTAGGACTCCAGAAAGTGAGTGTATTTACAGGGGATTTTAACAAGGTAACTAAACTAAAAATGAATCAGTAGGATGGTCCTCAATCCAGTGTATCTAGTGTCATCGGAAGAAAAGAAGGACTCAGACATACGCAGAGGGAAGACAGAGGGTTATTTGCAAGCCAGGAACAGGCCACTTATAAAAAGATGACATAGGGACTAAGGGGAGGTTCAATGGTCAAGAGCGGCTGCTGCTCTTACAAAACACTAGGGTTGGGTACCCAAGACCTTTATCAGTCAGCAGGTAAACAACTATAACACCAGTTCCAGGAGCTCTGATGGCTTCTTCTGCCATTGTGCACTTGCACGTACATGGCAGATACATATACAAACAAGCAGGCATGCACACACAAATACTCTCACATGCGCTCGTGTGTGTGTGTGTGTGTGTGTGTGTGTGTGCATGTGCGTGCGTAAAAATAACAACAACCCTGCCAATGCCTTGGTCTTGGATTTCCAGCCTACAGAACTAGAAATGTCCGTGGTTTAAGCCATTCGGCAGGTACAGTGCTTGCTATACAGCGGCCTTGACAAACAATTCAATTTGTGTGCCTACCTCTTAGCCATCATCCTGGGTGTTTATACCTATCCAGGAGGAAAAAGCAGAAGAAAGAGGAAGGAGAGGCTTGTGAAGTACCTGGACCAGGGTCCGGCTGGCAATGCACCTTACTGAATGCCCATCACAATCACAAAGGACAAATTGCCTTGTGATTCACACTGTGCAGAGAAGAGGGAGGCTCAGGAAGACAAAGAGTCAAGTTTGAGAGTCAGACAGTTCCCCAAAAACCCCATCCCTCTAAGCCACCCTCAAACTTGGCCAATGGGCTTATTTGGGGGAAACGTCTCAAAATGTAGACTGTGTGTAGGTGCCATGGAAAATATTTTGAAACATTGTACCTCTTAACAACATCGAAGTTACTCTGACAAACACGATACTATTCCTGAACAAGGAGAATGTAAGAAAAACTGGTGGAAACGGGGCTGCAGACTAAATAACCAAATTCTTAACCTTTTAAAGCCAAACAGCCTACAACAATATCAAATTCTACTCATGTTTCTACTTTTTCCACCCAAGTTGGCTTTGTACGTTGTTGGTTTTATCAAAATTGAGTCAGGGTGTGTTCAATACAATGTTGAATTCATTGGGGAAGAGGGGGGGAAAAAGCAAAAGAAAACCTTTGCTTCTTCAATACCGGGAGCTTACAAAGACACATAAACCATGGGGAATTCCAAGGACTTACTTAGAAGCCATTCTGCAAATGCATGGCTTGAACAAAGGGCCAATGTTCCTTTCAGAGAAGAGTGCAGGACTGCTTTCCGGCATTTTCTTTAAGTCATTAGGACCGTGCCAACAAACAAACATATACTGGTCCCTAGAGAAAGAATCTCATTCAACACAGCTTACAAGAGTTTGATTATTGGGACTGGGGTGCTCCATGGCACGTGCCTCACCAGCCGGCCCCCAAATGTACAGATTTGCTTAAAGGGCTTTATTGATGGTGACTACAAACAGATAGAGCCTGTGGAGGAGCTGACATCCCCTGGATACTAACAGACTAGTGTCATCCAGACCAACACACAGCGCTATCAGAGACAGCTGAAAACTCTGCTTTGTTCCTCAGGAACCTGTTTCTTTAATCATGCAAAATATAGAAACAGCACACTTGTGTTTAGTGTGCTTGAGATTCCCTTCACTGGGACAGTCAAAGGGTTTTGAAGACTTGGAATGAAATGTCATTGAGTGATATTAGATGAGGTAATGCTTGGATCTTTACCCAGATACATGTTTCAGCGTTTAACAAACATGAAATTGAACAGGGTGGGTCCTGAAGACATTGGGGCACTGGATGAAGGATGAAGCCCTTTTCCAAACTCCAGCTTTCTACTCACTATCTCGGTGGCTTTGATAAACTCTTGGCTACAGAAGCTTTATCTTAATGACAACAGTAAACTCGGGACTTCCTACAAGGCACGGCAACATAAAGCAGCATTATATATGACTCATTCAGAGAGTACCAGTGGTTTTAGACCAGTGGATCTCAACCTTCCTAATGCTGTGACCCTTTAATACAATTCCTCATGTCATGGTGACCCCTCCCCCAACCATAAAATTATTTTTGTTGCTACTTCACAACTGTAATTTTGCTATTGTTACAAATCATACTGTAAACATCTAATAGACAGAATATCTGATATGTGGCCCTTGTGGGCTTCATGACCCACAGGTTGAGAACTGCTTTGCTAGACTTGGAGTGTAAGATTCTTCCCAGATATGTTTGTATACTTGGGCCTTCACAGGCCGTCAAGGGAGGCCGTGAAACCTTTAGAATACAGGCCCTAGCTAGGAGAAGCAGACTGCAAATGGCAGGCCTGTAGAGTTCTACCCCAACCCTGATTTCAGCCTGCAGTTTTTGGCTTCTCCACCAGTGTCAGAGGACAAGCTGTCACTGCAAACTCTTCCACCATGAACCAAGCCACTCCAGGGGCCATGCTTTCCCCATCACAATGAACCAAAGTGTGAGCTGCAATGCACGTGCTTACATTGCTCCTGTCAGGCACTCTGTCACAGGGATGAGCAAAATAACACAGGAGTATTTTATTATTACATATGTTTCACATTCTGACTTTCTTCCATTGATCTGGTGGCAAAAGCACAAAAATGTTTAAAGTCCACTTAACATTAAGGTAAAGCTAGAGTCGTTAATAAGGGATAATAGAAGTGCAGTAGCAATTACAGGAGTTTCCTACTTGTCCGTGCCTTTACCTCTAAATGCATTAATTCATTTGAACAACCTCTAATAAATATCCATCTTGTGTCACCAGATGCCAAGTGGCCATATAGTATGCAGTAGCTCAATTTCTTTGAACCTCATGGTTAAGCCTCTCTGTTTTCCAAACACTAATGATCTGTCCAACCCATCACTTATCACCAAGAAGCAATTTTTCACAAGTGACCAAATAAGGGTACATGCTGATAAAAAAAAAAAAAAGTATGTATCTATTTAGTGTCGGTTACTTACCTGGCTACAGTGACGAGCTATGTGACATGCACAGCAGGTTATAGGTCACAGTTAGAAAGATTTAAATCTTCAGTCCTTGCCTTTGTTAACTATGAGCCACTGCAGAGGCAGAACGTCATGGTGGCAAAAGTGTGCTAGGGAGGAAGCTGTTCAGACCCAAACAAAGTACACCCTAATGACTCCTTTTCCCCAGCGAGGTCCCACCTCCCAAAGTTTCTAGCCCCATCCAAAGTACACCACCATCAAAGGACTCAGGGTGCAACATTTGTGTCAGACATTTAGCATCTAAACCCTAGTGCCTCTCCACTCTCAGAAAATCATGAAGGTGAGTAGGAAAGCATCTTTGGCTCATTGCTCTAAAAGGTAGGGCCAGCGAGATGGCTCAGTGGTTAACGGTGCTTGCCACTAAGCCTGAAAGAAGATCTGAGCTTAAATCCCTGGGCACAGATGGCAGAAGGAGAGAACTGACTCCTTCAAATTGCCCTCGGACATCAGCATGAACCACACACAAACATGCATACTCACTAAGTAAACAAATAAATGTAAAACATTTAAAAGGCTAGGAAATATGTGGGGAAACACAGTGCACAAGAGGCAAGTGAGTGCTGAGCTATAGGTGAGAAACCAGCATTATGCAAGGAGAAACCTGCATGAGGAAATGATTTTACCTGAAGGCTTCAAGGAAGTAATATGGAAGCTGAGACATGAAGACACGAAAGATGATGAAATTCACATGGGGAAAAGGGATGGCAGGAGTCCCCTGAGCATGAAGAAGGGCTCGACAGAGGCTGGAGTTTAAGGGGATGCAGGAGAAAGGGCATGTTATCCATCCCTCCTCTGGGAAGCTGCTGACCACCATTCAAACTTTGTTCATGTACCCCAACTTCACCTCTGTCATAAAACCAAGTCCACAGGATTAAAGCATTCTCTTCAGTGCCTGGTGCCTAATCCACAACATGCCATGGTGGGCTGGAAGGCACCTGAGGATCAGAACCCCATTTCTCTGCTTGCAAAGCAGCACATAGAACATTGGGTCCTCGATCAGGTGCTCAAAAACAAAGGACTGTGAGCAAAGACAGTGAATAGCTGCTTCAGCGAACTGTGTTAGTTTGGAAAAAGACATTGTGTGCCGAGTGTCACTGTTATCTGAAATTACAAATGGGGTGTAGTGAGCTTCCTTGGAGAGAGCCAGACGGAGATATTGGGCACCCTCGTGAGCGGCACAGATGATGTCCTAGAGTTAGACACAGGCTGGGAGTCTAGATCTGGGGATCACTTACAGCGAGATGAGAGTCACATTCAAGTATGGTATGTATCCAGAAAGGGGTGGAAGTAAAGAGAGCAAGCATGAGAAAGAGAGAGAGAAAGAGAGAGAGAGAGAGAGAGAGAGAGAGAGAGAGAGAGAGAGAGAGAGAACAGATTCCCAGAAAGTCACCAAAGAACACTGAGAAGAGCTCACAACTCTGCCATTGCTGCAACACTGCTGAGAGAAGAGAGAAAAGCTGGCCCACAACCAGTCTAGAAATGTGGATGGGAAAGGCTGTCTTTGGGAGGCCTGTGTTTCCCAGGCTCCCAGCCCTGGTTCAAAACGTTATCTTCATACCACCACACACTCCCAAGACCCTTCCCTGACCCCAGTCTTTCCTCTGCTATTTATGTTGCTGCTGTGGTTTTCCTTTCTGACCCTTCTCATTAAAACTTTGGAAGAAAAGAGGAAGAAAGCCAGGATGTCTCTCACTGACTAGTGTTAGTGGTAGGTGACAGCTTTGACTCTATGTGTTCTTGGGGGAGGTAGCACGAGACCGTAGGAAGGCCAGAGGCTTCGCTTCCTCTGTAAGCAATTCCATAACTTCTCAGTGCCATCATTTCCTCATTTATTTGCATCAAATATATATATACGCATATGCACACACTTGTAAACAAATACATATATAAACACAAATTTCAAGTTCAGTGTTGTTCATGATGCAGTCAGTAAGATAGTGAACATAAAAATCTCTCATGTCATACCTGGTGCATACTACATAGCCCATTATAGCCCATAGGTGCACATTTCTGTTCCTTTGAACAAGTTTTACAACCGTCTAAAGCTACAATTGTTCCAGACCTCTGTACTTTCAGAGGAAAAAGAGGATAAAATCAAATGACACTCATCTTACATGCTTATTGGGAGTATAAACACAAAAGCTCCTAGGCATTTTCGATGTAGGACTCTCTCAACTTCTAGGGCTTTTTTAAGTTTGTTTTTTGGTTTGGTTTGTTTTTCCTTGCTTGGTTCTCTTGCTGGATCAGTCAGAAGCAAAAGAGCTAGAATGCTATCTAGTGTGGTCCTTATATCCAGACCAAGGTTTCCCCTCAGTCCTCTCCTCCCAGCCCCTCCTACACCTCCCGCTGCCCCACCCTCACCCCCACCCCTGCCTACCCACTCCTCTTCCATTTCTCTTCAAAAGAAAAAGCTTCTCAGGGATATCAACCAAACATGGACTATCAAGTTGCAGTAAGACTAGGCAACTCCCCTCTATTAAGGCTGGACAAAGCAACCCAGTGTGAACAGAAGGGTCCCAAAAGCAGGCAAAGGAATCAGAGATAGCCCGTTGTCCCACTGTTAAGTGTCCCACAGGAAGACCAAGCTACACAACCTTAAAATATATACAGAGGGCCTAGATCAGTCCTACGCAGGCCAGGAGATATCTTTTAATGAATGCATGAATGGATGCATGTCGTCTTAGTTAGGGTTTCTATTTTTACCATAAAACACCATGACCAAAAGCAACTCAGGGAGGAAAGGGTTTGTTAATTCTGTTTGCAGATCCACTGTACAGTTCATTGCTGAGGGAAGTCAGGGCAGGAGCCGGGAGGCAGACTCTGAAATAGAAATCATGAAGGAATACTAGCTTGCTCCCCATGGCCTGCTCAGCCTGCTTTCTTTTACAGCACTGGGGGTGGGGACCACTGCCCCCCCCATGACAATCATCAGTCAAGAAAATACACCACAGGGGCAATCTAGTAAGGGCATTTTTTTTTCCAAATGAGAATTCCCAAATAACTCTAGGTTGTATCAAGCTGACATAAAAGTAACCAGCACAGATGTGTCCGGGGACATGACTAGATCCCCACACATACAGATGTTCACAGTCAAGCTGCTTCGATTGTTCTGTCATCTCCTGAGAAACTAGAGCCACAAAAATAGACTCTCGGGGGTTTAAAGACTATGCAAAAAAAAAAAACTTTACTCCTTGTTTTGTGCACATGCAAACTAGACATTCTTGGACAAGCCCTGTTTAGAAATGGTTGTATAGCCTGAGAAAATTGGATTTGACTTGCCATGTAGAATTCTGTTAACACAGTTATATAAACATAGCTCTTTATTAATCTAAATTACTGGCCTTCAGGCTGAGTTTATTTTATTTGCACACAGGATCTTCAATCCCTGGGAACCCTGAAGGACAAGTGTGTCCCAGTGAGAACAAGACTTTTGTGAACCACTTAGAAACAGGCCCTCAGGAGGTGCTACATAAACAAAATGTAATGAATTGTTCCCCCCGTCAAAAATGAACAATTCATAATGTGCCCCTGAATAGAACCAACTGGTCATCTTGTCAAACACTGGTCTTTGATGTCCTTTTGTTGATCAGAAAAAAAGAAAGAAAATAACAGTCTTCTTACTGACTTTTTTTTCATAAAGAAAAGAGAATAAATGTATGAACTACCAAGCCATGCACATCCTTCCTGATAGCTATTGATGAGGCACACTGAACATCTAAGTAAAACTTAATCTTGACTGTGGACAAACCCAGCTGATACAAATACAGTATTCTATGACTGTTGGAAACCATAAGCAACTTAAAACAATATTCCTAAATACCCAGTAGGATTGTAGACATAAGAATAGAACATAATAAGTGGAAGGGGTTACTAGCATGCATTTCTCCCCAGCAAAACCCCATATTGCAATATTAAATAGTTCCATGCAACAGCCCATGATCTAAGTGCTGGTATTGTCCTCATTTTACAGGTAAGAGAACTGAGTCTGAAAGACTAACTCCCCATGCACACAGGAAAATCAGTGGGGAAAGCAAGTGTTCACAGAAGGGGGTTCAGAGGTGGTGAGGTATCTTGAACTATTCTGCTACAAAGAGCATTAGACAGAGAGTGATAGAAGATCCTTTGGGTCCACTAATTCACTGTATCATCTGGGGCAAGTTACTGATAGACCAACTTTCCCATCTCTCACTCAGCTGTTTCTGTTGGGGTTCTGTGGTTGCAGAAACTAAAATCCATACTAATAAATATAAGCAGAAGAACAAAAGAAGGAAAAGAAGGAAGGAAGACAGGAAAAGCCATGAAGGGAGGAGGAAGACGAAGGACTGGTTGGCATGATATTTAAGTGATTCGTACAATAGACTGAAGGCTGGAGATTGGAGATCCAGGCCTACAAGCACAATGGGAGTCAAGACAGGAGTCATGGAAGATTTGCATGCACTCTACCAACCCATTGCCACCGTGGAGGGCAGGAAGCCTGCATTAGTAACTTTAGCTGTGGCTGTGATAACATGCCCTGACAAAACCAACTTGAAGAAGAAATGCCTTGTTTTGACTCACAGTTATAGTCCATCATGGCAGGAAGGTCACAATGGCAGGAAGGTCATAGTGACAGGTAACAGCCTCAGTCAAGAAGCAGAAGGTGCCGGTGCTCAGCATGCCTGCTCCTTTTTATAGGGCCCGGACCTCAGTCATGAAGTTACCTGGGTCTTCCTACCTGAGTTAAGTTAATCAAGAGAATTCCTCACAGACTTGCCAAGAAGCTAGCCTAGTGTAGATAAGCCCTCACAGGTGTGCCAGGGGATTTGCCTCCTATGTGACTAGAGAAGAATCTGTTACAGTGATAATTAACATTAACCATTGCATGGTTTTTCCTCCCCTTTGACACTTTATTTATTTAGTGTGTGTATTAATTTAGCATGTGCATATGTGTGTGTGCGTGTGTGTGTGTGTGTGTGTGTGTGTGCGTGTGTACATACATACACCACAACACAAGCATGAGTTCCGTGGTTCAAACCCAGGTCACCAGGCTTAGCAGTAAGTGCCTTTATGCTCCAGCAAGCCCCTTTTTCCATTTTTATGTCAACCTTTAGGATTTAAAGACCCAGCTTGGTATGGTGACTAAAGCCTTTATTCTCAGCACTCAGGAGGCAGAGGCAGATGGACTTCTATGAGTTTGCAGCCAGCCTGGTCTACATAGTGAATCCCCAGACAGCCAGTGCTACATACTGAGACCCTGACCTAATAAATAAGCAAACAAATAAATGCCCAGTAAATTTTCATTTGACCCTGCATGAATCCACTGGGCAGACAAGGCACATGGCCTATAATCCAACCAATGCTGCACATGTAGGGAATGGGCCCCTAAAGAAAAAGTTGGCCATGTTAGGAAGTTATTGATTTTGTTCACAGATTCACTATGACCTTAATGATCAATTTCAAATGAATTTTTGTTTTAAAAAATATGTGGAACATAAATGAAATATGCATATGTTTACACCTATATATAGCCATGTATGTGTGTGTATGTATGTATGTATGTATGTCCATATGTACATACCAGTCTATCTGTCTGTCTGTCTGTCTGTATATCATGTTTTGTTTTTGTTTTCTGAGCCAGGGTCTTACTATGATACTCAGGCTGGTCCATAACTGACTACATACCTTAAAATCCAGCCATCTGCAGAGTCCTCCTTGGTGACTCCTCCTAGATTCTTCCATGGGTCTACTTCTCACCAGACATTTTTACAAAGTTTCCCAACATTAAATAATATTTTACAAAAAGGAAAAATGTTTATTACACCTAATTTATAGTGCCCTAAATGCTGGAAGTGGCTGTAGAAAGGGACAGTGGAGGCCATAGACAGTGCTGTTTTCCTTCCATTGTTTCTCACAGCACAGTTGGGCTGGGGCTCATTATAGCCACTCTGTCTAGGTCAGGAGACTTTACACCCACAAGACACCAAGAGCATCAACATCAATGCTGCTGCAGCAGAGTCCCTAACTCTTAAATAAATTGATCATACCAGATGGGCTCCTTGACTTGGTTCCTCCTAGTAAAGGGAATATGGAGAATGAAACAGAAGGTAAATCTTTCAGATGGTTTTAGCAATATTTTACGAGTGATGACGTGTCTGAGCCAGGTCAAAAATAATAGGAATAGAGAAGATGAAGCTTTTTCAAAAGACATGTTAAAGGCTGACATGACAGGACCCAAAGAGCTGGTGCCTAAAGGAGAAACTCTAGAGATGACCTTGAGGTTTGTGGTGCAGGTGCCTTGGTGGATAAAACACCCATTCACTGAAAGTTCATGAACAGTTGTTAGTCTATTAGCAGCTAGATAACAGATTTCATCTGAACATACTGAATTCAAGGCCTTCGACACACTTCTAGAAGAGACATCAAGAAGTCAAATGGATATAAGAATATGAAGGAAGCGTTGGAGAGATGTATCGGTGGGTAAGAATGCTTGCAATCACCGCACAGGGATCTGATCCCAGTACCCATGTAAAAAACCAGCCATGGCCATATATACCTTAACTCCAATGCTGGGGTAACAGAGACAAGAGAGTCACTGGGGCTAACTGACCAGCCTATCTCCTGGTTCAGTGAGATGCCTTTCTCATGGGATTAAGGCAGGGGCAACAAAGGAGGTCATCTAACACCACCCCCTGACCTCACTACATATGCATCCAGATATGCATACCTGTACACACACACCTACACTCACATACAACACAATGTAGGCTAGCATAGAGTTTAAGGGTGAGCTCTGACAGGAATCCGCAGCTTCATCAGTTTAGGCCATGATATTCCTAAACTACAGAAGAGTTCATGAAATGGAAAAGAGTGACGGATCCCAAAAGTATATAGGAAAAGAAATCTGCAAAGAATATTGAAAAGAAGGAGGAAGGAGGTCTGAGTGAAAAACAAAAAACAGGAAGGGACCATTGACACCCAATATTAGAAGAAAGCCATCAACAGTATGAGCTGAGACCCAGAGTGAGGAGGAAAGTCGTTTGAACAATCCAGGTGGGACGGCTGTGGGAAAGCAGAACATGGCATATCCACTACATAGTCAGATAGCAGAGGTACCTGCAGCACAGAGGACAAGAATGACCATAGAAAAAAATGATAATAGAGGTAAGTATGACCTGGTTAGAATATAGGGAATGAAGAGTTGATAGTCGTGCATAAGGGACTGGGGGTGTATACTTGGAGCAGACAAAGCTACTGAGACCAAGGTGATACGATGAGAACAGACATTTTATTGCACATATTTAGGGCACACAATGTGCTGTTTTTATATACATGTACAAGACGAAATTATTACAGGAGTAAACTATTTTATCCATGGCCTTTTATAAGCTACTTTTTTGCTGTTAATATAAGAACACCTAAAATCTACTCTTTGGGCACAGGAAGAAGGAGGAAATAGGAAGAAAAGGGGTCAGATGATATGAACCTGCATTCATCTATGGTAAGTAATTCCAGAGATCTAAAAGTACAGCCTAAGAAAGGGCTTGGGATGGAAGCTGGTGGAAAACTTGCCTGCCCCAGCCTGCCTCAGCCTGCCCCAGCCTGCCCTAGCCTGCCCCAGCCTGCCCAGCAACTTGGGTGTAATTCTCAGTGCTACAAAGCCAAGTTGTGCTGTGTCAGGTTGTGTTACATACAGGAGAACTGTGGGCAAGCTATGGGATAGAAGGCTTCTTAGAAAGTCAAGAACAATCACAGAGGCAACAGCATACATGCTGAAGCAGCAGTAACAGCGGCAACCTCGGGCAAGTGCCCTTAGAGTCAGACAGCCAGGGTCAACAACTTGTGTGTAGAATTGAATGTTAAATTCTTGGTGCCTCCATTTGTATCTGAAGATGAATATGCAAATGCTTCTTGCCTCCAAAGATGTTATTAGGATTAAGTGCAAACTGTATGCATAAAGAAACTAAACTGTGCCTGGCTTAGGACACCTCCCTTTATTGCAATAGTGCAGGGAGAAATAAAAGTTGGAAAGATTTGAACTGTGGCAGAGAAAACAGGATTGAATGGATTTATAGGATAGTTGTAGGCAGCAAAAGCCATAGAACTGCACCCTCAGCTAAATTCATGGAGTTTGTCCTATTTGTGAGAAAGTAGAAAATTGTGTTGTAATGGGAAATTATGAAGGTATAGGATCCCGCAGACAGAGATTTCTCGGTATTGTTACAAATTTGGATTTTGTATAATGAACATAGAAGTGGACCAAGGAAGAATTAAGAGGGAACGCAAATCCCCGCTCTTCTCAGAACGGATGTGAGATGCAAAGGAAAACTTCATGTGCAAATAGGCCCATTATGTGTGGAGCATTAGCAATCTCTATGCCTGGCTCTGCGAGGAGATGGCCCGCAGCTGCTGAAGCTCCCTCCATGAAGAGCCTCTAGGGACCAAGGGATATCTTACTCTTCTCTCTACAAACAAGGCCCAGTGGAATCCAGGGTCTTTT
>OU015748.1:82729740-82754655 GCA_907169655.1 Acomys percivali | reverse complement strand
TGTGTGTGTGTGTGTGTGTGTGTGTGTGTGTGTGTGTGTGTGTGTGTTTAGAATGCACATTGCATAGTCGCTTGCTGGGGCTGCTGAATAAAGGTTTTCTTTTGTTACATTAAATGACAACAGCAACTTTTTATGTGTCTATCATTACAAACTGAAGGTAATGAACTAGGATACTGAGAGCATCATTAGCTGTAAATGCTCATAATATGCCACTTTGTTTGAAAAGATAATAACTCATCATTTGCTATATTCATTTTCAGGGCAATGTACTTGATTAATGATTTTTTAAAAATTATATAGGCTGCATATGTATTTAAAAACTACAGAGTAATTTATACCACAAGTTAAATGGCTGTATCCAAAATGTGCTAGAAAATAATGCCTTAAGTGTGATTACATTCCAGGACCTCCGAGATCCATTGATCAAGAAAGAAGATTCTTTTAAACAAAAATAATAAGAAATAAGCAGAAAACAAAACATAAAAAGAAAAGAAACACAAATTCTTCTTAACGTACGCTAGTGCTGTATGCCTACAACTCCATTGCCAGGTGAAGACACTGTGGAAGGATTCAAAATGAATTTAATAGGATTGGGGGTATAACTGAGTGGTAAAGCAATTGGCTGGCAAGCACAAGGCGAACCTCCAGCACTATGTAAAAGGAAGAATGAAAAAAAAGGAAGAACGAAAAGAAAAAAGGAAGGAAGAAAGGAAGGGAGGGAAGGAGGTAGTATCCAGTATGTCACTAGCCCAAGAATACATCAAAATTCAAAAAGAAGTATGCTTCCTCCTGAATGCACTGTAAACTCCGCATAATTAACAGGTTGAAAGGTTGTGTCAAACTCCAGTAAACCAGGAACTGTCTGTTAGAAGCAAAAGATGAGAATTAGTACAACGTCGGGAGGAAACAGGAGCGTAGAGTAAGAGGCTGTATTCGGAGGTAACCTTGAGATTGAAGCTTGGTCTCTGAACTCTTTGTTTTCTTATCATTTATACTATTGTGGATGCCAATGGACACTGTCAAGTATTCTAGTGCATACTTCCAAACGGAGTAAGATCCTGTCCGGAACCAGGGTGGGAGCCAGTCCCAGGTGATCCTCAACTCCAACTGGTGGCCACTCTTGCCTTAGCAAGCCCGTGGGTAATCTAAAGTGTGATGGTGTGCAACATCTTAAAAGACTGGGAAAGTCAAACGGAAATGAAAATCCAAATCTGAGCATATTTTCAGGATGCTCTACTCTCTCTGGCTTGTTTTCATATGTTTGAAGAATCAAACACAAGACTTGCAGGTTCCCTGGAGAAGACAATCTGCTTTTCCTCATGAGGTGGATCCAGACAAGAACCCCTGTACCCAGCTCTTTCCTAAAGACGTCTTCCTTGCTGAAATAGAAGTTACGAGAAAATGTTCCTCTTTCCTCTCTTAACGGCAGCTGCGCCAAAGGCGATTAGGGGCTAAAAATGAGGGATTTGGAAATTGGGAAAATGAGAAAAGCTTTTAAGTAGCTATCATTAATATTTTTTTAATTTAAAAACCTACAAGCATAACAGGGGCTGAGGGTAGGAGGAAGCTCAGCAACAGCTGTCAGCTGGGAATCTGATATAAGGTAATGTAATCGGGTCAGATTTGCAAAGTCCATTCTGTTTACGGCAGGGAATAGGGCTTTCTGAGCCCCCATATCCAAGTTCAGAGATATATAATCTTCTGGCCAGGACCCCGGGCTCTCAGCCACAACCACTTCATTCAACAAGCTTTGACATGGACCTGATTGCTCAGGGAATTCTCTTTGGTGGGGCAGAGCAAGGCAGCTCATTGTCAAAAGTACATGCTGAGCCCCCTGCCAGCCCCATACCATGTAATCATGCTACGGAACCAAGGGGATGAGACGATGTCATTCCAACAGGATGGGGTAGCAACAAGAAAGGAAAGCACTCAAACACTCCAAATCTTTCTAAGTCAGTACAGCAACTGGAGGATTTAACATAAAATTCCTATCCGTGGAATGATGGCCAAGCCAGGAGATAGTGTAATTACAAGAGATAAGCTGTGGAGTAGAATGAATGAGAGGAAACACTCCAAAGCTACAGATGGCAGGAAACAAAGAAACACACTGATATTTCTGTGATCAGGAGAGTGGATGTAAGTTGAGATATTTGTCAAGACCTACTCCTGTGTGTTTCAGGTCACGTGAATTCATATGAATGTACATTTGATAGTTTTACTTAAATCAGCAAATATGTATATTGAGCCTGCTCTGTGCCAGGCTCTGAGCCAGGCCACGACATAGTACAAAGGTTTTCAGCTCAGCACTATTGACATTTTGAAACAGATAATTTTTTTTCTTATTGAAATGGTCAAAGTAGACACTGTCCTATGTGCTTTAAGACATGAATTAAGCAGTATTCCTGGATTCTACCTACTAAATACCAGTAGCAACACACATATCCTACCAAAACTATATACAGGAATTATCTCATCTTCTCCCTGCAAAGAGGAACACAACATCACACCGATTGAGAACCGCAATAGACAAGAAACTAAGCCACAAACTAAACAGCTCTAGGTCTGTGCTTTAGAGTTAAACTTGTGTTTGTCTATCTGATCCTGACACCAGTTTGTAACCTTGGGGACATGGTTTAATCATTTCTATCTTCAGTATCTCCCTCCACAGAGTGGATATAACCAAGGAAAACACTGGTCAGAACTGTTACAAGTACTAGTGAGAAATTATGTATAAAATAGTTAGCAAAGGTCCTGGGAATATAACAGTCGTTTTCCAAGGTGCGCATAGCAAGCACACAGTTTTCATAGGTTTCTCTTGTATAAACACTCATTCTACATTGCTAAAGTCTATTCTACCTCTTGATTTATATTCAAGCCATTTAACCTTCTGCTGTGGCTTGAATGAGAATGTCCCCCATAGGCCCCGTATTTTAATACTTGGTCCCCTTGGCATTGTTTACGGAGGTTATGAAACCTTTAGGAGGTTAAGGCTTAATAGAGGAAGTAAAACCCTGGGGGGCGGGCTTTGAGAGTTTATATCTTCTCAGTTTCCTGTGTACTGTTGAAACATGATCTCTCAGCTTCCTGCTTCTGCTACCACACCAGACATCTAGCCCTCTGGACCTGTATGACAAAATAAACTCGTCCCCAAAGTGCTCTGGGTCATCTTATTTTATCACAGCAACATAAAAATAATTAATACATCCCCCCAAAAGCCCATACCCACCGACTAACATCAAACCTCTCATCTTGATCATCTTCCTCCAAGCATCTCTCTCCCAGTTGGCAGTGTTTGTTTCCTGAATACAAACTGAAAAGCCTTTCCCCCACTGCATGGGCTCCCCATCACTTTGCCATTCAGTCCCTCCAAGACTTGAATTCATCCATCATGGTTGCTTTAGTTCAGTGTCAACCTCTAGCCACCGGTTGCTTGAGATTTAGTTCAAGTGCAGTATCACCCTCAAAGATTTTCAAGATCTTCACAGGTACAGTGGATTCCTTCCTCCAACGCAGTGCTCACATATTTGTGCTTCCACAAGTCCACAACTTATTTCATACCAATCTCTTGTTAGAGTTCTTTACAAATGCCTGTCTTCTTCATTGTGGGAGAACTCCTAGGCAGTTGAGTTCAGTCTTCTTATTATTTCTGTATCCTCAGTGCCCATTCTGCCTTGGTGGAGTAATTAACACATCACATATAATAAAAAAAAAAAAAATAGACAGGACTCACATGGCACAAGGAAGGTGACAACAGGATAAGAACTGATTAAGTAGACAAACAGACATCCTTTGTGTGTCCCATGATTGTTGCAGTGTCAGAACCATGGTTAACCAGAGTCTCTGGGAAAGGACACCAAGCAGCAGGTCCATTTTAGTTCCTAAGATCATCTTAATTTCATCAAACTATAGTCCTACATAATATGTGAGAAAGTTTCCTCACTTGGGATGTCCAAGTTTCATTTGTTAGACCAAGTCCAATGCCTGGAGCATTGCCTTGAGAAGGATGTTGAGGCTCCTCTTGGGTCTCAAAAGAAGAGAGCATGGTGACTGATTGGCAATGTCTGCCAAGAATAAGTAAGCAAGGGGATGGAAGAAATCTTGCTGCTAATTGGCATGCTGTGATCAATGCTTTAATCAGAAGAAGCTATCTGAATGTGATGCCTATGCTATACATAATACATGCACTTTATATGCATATGCAGCTATCATTTATAAATGTGTGCATATGTGTTTACTATGACTAATAACTATCATTTTAGAGTCTGCACTATACTCTAAACACTTGTGCAGGCAGCTAATGAGTACCACTGACATGGGATCTGGCCTCGGAGTATGGACATCTGAGAGAATACAGACATTAATAATAATCATCATCATCATCACACAAATAGATCATCATTTAAAAGTAAAAAGGGAAATTAAAGGATGTTCTAAAAGTCTTGACAGAGGGATATTAAGTCACTTTGGAAAAATCAGACACAGTCCCCCCAAGGAAGCGACATTTAGGTTGAGGTCTGACTGATGAGTAGGATTTACCAAGAAGAAGAAGAGTGGGAAAAAGTTCTCTTTTAGGCTAGGGGCCAACATGAGGGGGAAGGGTGGGAACCAAGGCTCCCATACATGCTGCTGTGTACTCTGGGAGAATTACTTTAACTCTGCGAGATACAAATGCAGGGTAAATGAGTTGTGGCTGAAACCAGATACCTCATGCCACATGCTGGCAAGAGCACCACAACAGGTAGGAGTCCCGGTACAATGGAAAGAATAAATACTTTGGAATCCGAAAGGCCCGGGATCCAATCTTACCCCTGCCATTCACTAGCTGGGTGGCTTTGGTCCAACAACTTCATCTTTCTGTGTTCACATCTGAAACTGAAGGTAATAATGAGCTGTGATGGGAAGGCCACAGTGGTTAAGAGCTGGCCCTCAGGAGTCAGACAGCCCTTATCCAAATTTTGGCTCCACCGCCTTCCAACTGTAGCTTAAGAAAATCAACTTCTGTATGCCTCTGTTCCTTTATTTGTGCAGAGGAGGTGATAACTGAATCATTGGCGAAGAATTCCTGAGACAATCTAAGTCAGAGGTTTAACATAAAACCACTGACAGAAAAAAAAAAAAAAAAAAAAAAAACATACTTGGAAAATACAGACGCTCTTGGGGATTCTACCCACATTATGGTTCATACAGAACAGAAAAGCAAAGGGTGAGTGGACACAGACTCCCACCCCTAAGCAAGAAACTGTCTGCAATTGACCCTTACTTACAAAGGACAAATTCATATTCGCCAATGGGCTTTCACTGGTTATAATAGCCACACTTCAGGGAGGGCCATGCCCAGGAGTAGATAGCCAACACAAAACAAACTCATGGTATTTTTGCAGACCTTTTGTTTTCTGCTGCTTGGTTTGGGCATTTTATTTTCTTACTGGTCCTTTGCTTGTACATTTTGGTTCCTGATTTTGTGATTTTGTGGGGGATTTGTGTGGCCTGTGGCTACTTTGTAAGTTTCAGGTCAGTGAGAGACTGTTTTACCAAAAGTGGTGGATAGTGCTTGAGAAACAACACCCTAAGCAAACCTCTGACCTCTTTGTGTACACACACACACACACACACACACACACACACACACACACACACATATGACTTTGGTGTCCTCAAGCTTAAGAAAAGACAGGCAGGCTACCAGGAAGAGACCTGATAGGCTGTGATCTTATAGTGGGGGACTAGGTCCCCTTCTGTCACAGACCTAGGGGAGGGGAACAGGATGGAGGAGGCAGGGAGGGGGAACAGGAAGATACAAGTGAGGGGATAACAATTGAGATGTAATCTGAATAAATTTCTTAAATAAAAAAAATTTTTAAAAAGAAAAGACAGCATCTTTCCACCATCATTTAAGCTTTCTTTCTACCACATTATGTTTTCCAGAAACAGAACCAGTCTCCAGACCACCCCACGCAAGCACAGCGATGCAACATATTCAGTTCTTGGGTTTAAAAAAATTTTTTTTTCATCTCTACTCAAGAAAACACTATGTAGAAACATGATTGCAATAGTCCACAGCGAAGGTATAATCACTTTCCAAAGGTCTCCGCTATATATTCAGCAGATCCAACTTCTGAAAGAAAAAGGGGCTTTGGTTGCAATCCCCTTTTGGTGGGCTTGATTTGAACAGCAAGAGTGTAGTGTTTTCATCTGAGCTCTGCTATTGACCTTGCTATCCCTGCCCTTCTCTGGGACTCACAGCCTTCACCTAACAACTTAAGCTGGATGAGTACTCAGATTCCTTAGTGTAGCCGGCATTTACACTGGGCTTGATGAGTTCCCTTCACATCTCTCACTACAATCGGAAGGAACTGTGTCTTTGTGCAAGTTAAATGTGGGTTCCAATCCCCTACTGTGTGACAATGCACCAACCCTTAAAATAACTGGCTTGAAATGGCCGCTCTTTTTTAATTCTATTACTTTTCAACGTGTTCCATATGTTGCTTGTTTCTGATTCTGTCTCTAGATCACACAAGCGGTTTCGGTGTCTAAGTGTAGTGCATGTGACTTCTGCAAAGGATGAGGTTGGGGAGCTATGGATAACCTGAAACTCCTGTATCCCCACAGCCACCATCACTGGACATTTCTTCTTCCAACTCTTCTTCCTCCCCTTTCTCCTCCTCCTACTCCTCCCCTTCCTCCTCCTCCATCTGACACTCTACTAGGCAGTTTCTCTAAAGCTAAAATGCGTCCTCTCCTTACCTAGTCATTACAGGGCAACTCATGCTTCCCAGAACAGTGGGTAAAATGAACATGGCCCCTCAAATCCCAACCTGCTTTCATCTCTTCACAAGGACTCTTAACACAGGTCATTACAGGGGATTAGGCCTCAGGGTTCAGGGGTTCCCAAGCTGGATCACCTCCTGCTAGGCATTTCTCTTTATCATTTCCCAAGCTTGGTGGGCCACTGCCTTCTCGCCTCCTGATCTGATCTCCTACAACAAAGAGTCTGATTAAAAGGGGGAAAGGAAGGGAGATGATATTTAAAGAGGGAAAATGCCCTTTCTCAGCTCAGACAAAAGATACGATTAAATGATTCAGGGGGGAGGCCCCTCCAGGTTGCTGAGAGAGCCCTTCTGTGAAATTAATACACTTCCCTGCCTGCTGAGAGAACCCCTCCCCCATCACTTCACATGCATGAGAATGTCAGCCCAGGATGCTGGGTTGATATGTGCTTGGTGTCAGGGAGAGAAAAGGCTACAGAAAAGAAAGGATCTAAGCCCTTTGTCCTTCTCAAGTCACCCATGGGGCTTGCTTGGGGCACAGGTACCCACCAGCAAGCTGATTTCATCATTCTTGACAACTTAGGAATGGAGGCAGTCACCTAGGAATCTGGACGCTAGCTTTGTGATTCGCCACTGGAGCAGACATTGCACCACATGCCATCTGTGTGGCCCTCAGCAAGTCACTTAGGCTCTCTAAGCCTCGGTTTTCCTCATCATTATTTCTCTTACCCGCTTACTGAATGAAATAAACCTGACAAGGGATGGGAAGTAATTTGTTGTTACCTAGGACACCTACCTCCTTTTCCTGCCTGTTTTCTCCCTTCATTTATGCTTAGTGTTGGTTTTTCCTCTGCTAACAGAACTCCTAACAGAACCTGCTTCTACAGGAGGTGTTTTGTTGCTGGTTGTGTTTCGTTCTGACAAGAACAAAAGTTACTGAGGTGAGTGTTGTCAAAGAAGAGGAAGTTTCACCTGTGTGATGAGAGCAACAGGAGTTTGGGACTTGTTGGGGAGGGTATCCACAGGAGCTGGGAAGTGGTTAGGAGGTGATGAGCGAGTTCAAAGTGTGCTGTGTGCATATATGCAGTTGTCACCCTGAGGGTTTAGACTGTGCCTCTGGGACTGTTCTACGGTAAAACAATTCACCAAGTTTTTACTCAGAAACTTTGGATGCTACTGTGGCAAAGCTGGCAACAGAACCCATGTCTGGTGACTTCTACTCCAAGCTCTATCAACACTAGCTTCATGGCAAAGAATAAGAAGGTCATGAACCATCATTTTAAAATAGTCTGTTTATATCATGCTCAAATAGGTACATGTATTATCCATGTGTGTGTGTAGTGTGTGTGTGTGTGTGTGTGTGTGTGTGTGTGTGTGTGTGTTGGTGAAGTATTTGTAGGGGTAGGTTTGCATCTATGTGGACACATGTTTTTATGCATATGTAGGTATGCATATATGTGAGTGAATATGGATGGATGGATGTGGGTGTATGACCGTGTGTATGTGCATGTATAAGGAATGTGTGTGATGTGTATGTATATTTTGTTTGTTTTCAGACTCAAATAAAATGCAATGATGTACTTTTAAAGTGAAATCACTGTGATAATGATGCAAGTCTATGGAGCTACAAAGGTCAGTTTCTAAAATAGCTGCAGGGAAGTGCATACCCAGAAGCAAAATAGTTGCAAGAAGAGATACACGTAACTCTCAGCCCTGCACACACACCCTATTGTTGAAGCCAAAATATTCAGAATCCTAAGAGAGCTGCTCACATTCCAGGTGGGACCTTAGGCTGAGTCAGACGACTTCTTTGAGGACCGCATGAGCAAGTGACCTTTGCAGTGTTGGTATGTGTAGAAAAGCAGTGCAGAAAGATCTGGTTCTGCATCTCACAAAGATGTGCATTTACTCCTGTGCACTTCACAGACAGAACTCAGTGTACCAGCTATCAGAATGGTTTCAAACACACAGCTGTGGTGCCCAGTAGCCACCACCGCAGGTGCCTACTAACATTGAAATTCAGTAAAACCTAAAATTCACTTCTGTGTCCACATTAGCCACATTGCAACTGGCCTAGAGCCACCGTGCCTCATTTCTTCTGTTCAAACAGTGTGATAGGTTAGCATTCCCCCACTGCAAACAGTCCCAGTGAATGGTACCAGATCCACGGCACACTGGTAATGATGGAAGCCTCTGGAAGAACACAGGTCCTGAGAGTAAATCTCAACTTTTGCTGTGTAAATTTCTATACTGTTTTTCCATGCTCCCATGGACGTGTGTGTGTGTGTGTGTGTGTGTGTGTGTGTGTGTGTGTGTGTATGTGTGTGTGTGTTATGCTGTTGCACATGGGTACAGAGGACACAAAAGAGAATAGGGTGTCCTGTCACTCTCTGCTTTATTTCTTTGACACCAAGGTCTCTCCATGAACCTGGGTCTAGGCTGTCAGCCAACAAGACTTGGTGATTCTCCTGTCTGTCTCCACCTCTTTATTGCTGGTAGTTACAGGCACACGCCAGAGCACACCCACCTTGTTAGATGGTCTTCACACCTGAGAAGCAACTGATCTTATCCACTGAGCCATCTCTCCAGCCCCTGCATTATATTTTTAACTAATAAAACAAGTAAATGGCATCTGGGAAGTGACTGCTATTCAAAGCAAGATAACAGCCATTGAACAAGTATCTGGGACACTTGGACTGGAATATTAAAGCACAGATAATCTGCAACATAAATAGATTTTCCCTTTTTAAATGTCTCTATGTAAGCCAGTTTGGCCTAAAACTTAGAGACCCTGGGATGGATAGATAGATAGATAGATAGATAGATAGATAGATAGATAGATAGATAGAGATAGATAGATAGATAGATAGATAGATAGATAGATAGATAGATGAGAGACAGATACAGAGAACAGGACATCTTGCACCCTTGCACTCTTCTCTGGCCTCCATCTGCACGTACACACGCACACACACATACACATTTTAAAGTCAGTCCCAGAGTGTGAAGAGATGGCTCAGCAGTCAGAACACTCACTGCTCTTGCAGAGAACCAGAGTTCAGTCCTGAGCACTCACATCAGCAGCTCATAACCTCCACTGACTCTCTAGTTCCAGAAGACCTGATGCCCTCTCTCCTCTGAGGGACATGTGCACATCATTCTCACACAGGCAGGAATGGAGACATACTTGGCAATTAAGAGCACTGCCTGTTCTTCCAGAGTACCTTCATTTGACGCCAAGCACCCAAATGGTGGTCCACAGCCTTCTGTGACTTCAATTCCAGGGCATCCAACCTTCTCTTGGCCTTCACAGATACCAGCCACGCAAGTGATACATAAGCATACATGCAGCAGCATAGGATCAATATACATTTAAAAAACAATAAATAAAGTGGAATAAAAATAACTCACATGGGTACACAGGTATACATAAATTTGATAACAAATCTTTAAAACATAAAACAGGTCTCAGTGATGCCTCACTGGTTGGCACATAGATGGAACCTGGCCACCCAGTGATCAGAGGATGAGTGATTATCCATAGCTTGCAACAAATAGATTTACAGATAGTATGAATAGTTTGGTGTGTGACAGCCATTGGCATCCTAAGCTGTGACTAAAGCCAAGAAAATACCTCGGTCTTCTCACTCAGATTCTCTCAGTTGCTAGGTGGAAAGACTCATTAGGCCTCGGCAGCCCCCCTCATCTAAGGCAGTATTGGACTCATCTGACTCCATTAATGGCGTGCAGGTGACACAATGGCATTTAACTTTGCAAACAGCCACCATCAGTTCAGTAGCTGCCTGTGATTTGGCAAAAATCAGAATTATATTGGACTCACTGAGAAATCCATGAGGACAACAGGGGAGCATCAAGAGTAAATAGATGGCACAGAAAATCAATCCAACACACACAACAGCAACATTCTTCTGAGGTCACCAGGGAAAATTTTAGGAAGTGTTCTTCTACAAAGCACAAATCCATATTTAAGCAGCCCATGTTTTCTTTCCATCCACTATGCACACTCCCTTCTACTGTGTGGGCAGTGCTTATTGATCGACTGATGTTAGCCAAGCACTGTGTTGCCACGCAAACCTCTCAACACGCCATGAGTCAGACACTGTCATTTCCATATTTACTAAAGAAGAAACTGAGGTGCTGAATAATTTGCCTGTGGCCAACAAGATGTTGGGTAGACCTGAAATTTGAATCCAGAAATTATAGCAAGTACACAGACCCTCCAATATAAAAAGTAAATCATAAGCCTTAAAAAAAAAAAAAAAAGTTCACCAAGCTCCTTTTTCACAAAGCTATAGGCTCTTTTGCTTAAATGAGCAACAGCTAGATCCCATAAATGATGCGTGCTCAGTGAGCAATTGTGAGATGTAAGCTACTTAGCTTCTATTTTTTAATTTCTTATTCATGGAAAAATCAATACAGCACTGAGTGAACGTAGAGCAATAAAACAATTCAGGTTAAATTGCTTATTTTAGCATATGTATTATTTATCTCTATGTTGTAGACACCTAGTACCTTATCTATGCCTTATTTGGAGGGAGTGGGAGTGTGGTTCAGTAGGTAAATTGTATCCAAAAAGCAGGTGTGGTACATTTCCAGCACTTGAGGGTGAAGGCAGGAGGATCAGAAATTGAAGGTCATCTTAAATTACACAGTGAGAGGGAAGCAAGCCTCGGCTTCATGAAACCCTGCCTCAAAAAAGAAAAGTTATGTGATATGTTGCCGAGACAAAGAGTTGGGAGGTTCCTTCCTACTTCCGGTACTACCTGAGCCTCCAGATGAGCCTGCCTAACTGAGTCCCGTGTCACTAACCACTAGGCATGTTAACATTTATAGCCAATTTTTCACCTTTTTACTTTTTATTATTTTTCATTTTAAAATTTTTTCATAAATATATTTTGATTATATTCTTTCCCCTCCATCAACTCCTTCCAGATCCTGCCTACCTCCTGACTCTCCAAACTTTCTGTTCTTTCTCTATCATTTTATCGAAAAAGAATGAAAATTCAAAAATGAGCAAACGGTTGAAAACAGTAAGACAAAAAAATAACAAAACAAAGCAAAATGCCCACAAAAATATGGAGTCCTCTTTGAATTCATATAATACACGTTAATCGTATTCTTTCCCTTTCTACAAAATAAAAATAACTGTTGGGCTTGGTGAGATGGCACAGTGGCTAAGTCCATAGGCTGCTCTTCCAGAGGACCCACGTTCACTTCCCAGAACCCACATGGCAGCTCACAACCATCTGCACCTCCACTTCTCGAGAGTCAGACTCACTCTCTGGCCTTCCTGGGCACAAGACACACTTGTAGTGCAAAGACATGCATGTTCCCAAAGCACCCACACACAATAGAAAAAAATTATAAAGAAAAAAGAAAGTGTTTATCATATTGTAGTAAAATTAGACATTTGTCTAATTCTTTTAATTTGCTCTACTTTATCCACCTACTTAGGAAAAATCAATGTCTGAGATGCCAAAATGGGTACAATGTAAATGAAATTCATGTAAAATAAAATCAGCTGTGGCTAGAGATTATATGAAGACAAAGAGGCTGACAGTGCTACAGGTATATCTAGCCAAACCTAAGACTACGGTTAAGTATCCTCTGCCATCTGTCTGCCTCTATGGCTTCTAGTCTTCTTGTTAGGTGTAACAGGTAAGCTCATCTTTCTGAAGCTCAGGTCTACCAGGCAGACTGTGTCTTGTCTCTGGATTCCGCAGCACATAGCACTCTGTCATGTGCCTACTGGCTCCCTGATGATTTAAAACCTTTTAATCTCTCCTTGCATACTTTCTCCATTCTTGAAACATCACACAGTACCTAGAGCTTGAGAAGTGCTTGATAAATGTTAATTAGACTGAATTAAATTGAGTCACCAAAATGACAGTGTCTGCTTCGAACTTCATTCTAGTATTTTCTTTCAAAAACATTTTTTTTGGGGCAGGGGGAAAGCTAAGCATGGCTTGCTTAGCATTCCACGCCTTAACAGGGTATATAAAAAAATCAACCGATGCTGTCTCTAAAATGTTCATGAGAACCATAAATAGTGAGTATCCGCTGCTCCTTTTCAGAATGAAGAGAAGGCAGAGGAGGTTGAATACGTTTTCCAAGGCAATAGAGACACTAACTGACAGGCTGTTTCGGGATGGTCATCCTACACACTATCCCCTGACTTAATCAGCTTATTTATTTTCTCATTCTAAGGCATTTAAATGCATGCAGGCACAGGATTACATGCCTGGCGGCTGGACCACTTTTACCTACCAGATGTCTAGGCTCAAAGACACCACACCCAGAGTCAAAGGCAGTCGTGCCCTCTTTTTGCTCATTCATTAAACCCATTTGACTAACATTAGTTAAGCACCACCGTGAGCCTGAAACTGTAGTAGGTTCTGGAGAACATTAGTGAGCCAGACTGGTGACTA
Source organism: Acomys percivali (assembly GCA_907169655.1). Lineage (NCBI taxonomy): Eukaryota > Metazoa > Chordata > Mammalia > Rodentia > Muridae > Acomys > Acomys percivali. The sequence continues at coordinate 82,741,439 of OU015748.1, read as the reverse complement.
GGAGAGGGAGAGAGAGCAAGAATTGATAAACATTCTCGCGAGGAACTAGACAGTTTCTGGGCTTAGCAGTCCAGATAGTGTTTATCACACAACCACTTAGTATCATCTATGGGAGACCTGAAGCAGGTCCTGATACTTTACAAACAGATGGAGCAGCTATATGCCAGAAAAATTTTATTTACAAAAAAACAAAACAAAACAAAAAAAATAGGTAGGCTTGATTTGACCCAGAGTGATTTGCCAACCCTGGAGATAAGACAGAAAACATGGGGAGAAGAAGGTGTAGATGGAAGTACAGAAATAACTGCAAGGACAATGAAGGAAATGAGTGTAACGGGGTGAAGAAAGGGGGGAAAGTAGCTTTAGATAGGACAAGGGAGGAGGTGATACTTGAAATGGAACCTGAACACTAATGAGCTGGCCATGCCAGGATGCTGAGAAAATGCCTGTTCAAGTAGAAGAAATCGGTCAAAGTGGCTAAGGTATGGTGTGTGTAAGAAATGAAGCCTGGAAGAAGAATGGTCCAAGGCTGGTTCAGGATGCGTGTGGCCTGAAGGGAACCAAAAAGAGATTGGTTCCTCTCACTGCAGCAGAAAGCACAGTGAACGTGTGGAGGGACATCGGAGACACATAGCAAATGGAGGGAAAACACAACAGTGCTTTGCATAAGAATGTAGTAAAAGGAGGCTAAAAGGTGGCTGGATTCTGGAGAGATTTTTTTCTTTTTTTTTTTTAATATATTCTATTAATTTATTCATATCACATCTCAATTGTTATCCCATCCCTTGTATCCTCCTCTGGAGAAATTTTTGACAGTAACCAAACTACAGGGAGTTGCTGGGCTTACACATAGAAAGAACAGCAACACAGGATGCCAGCCTGTGTTTGCTTTCATGTGTAGATGCAGAGCAACTGCTGAACATTGACAAACATCCACCTGGTCAAAGAGAGTGACACCAGCAGCAGGAACTGTCGGCAACTATGATCTGACATTTGACCCTAACTGTCCTACAAGGTGGCTCAGGAGCAGCACTGAAGTGCTTGACGGATCACCAAGAAGCCAAACTGTGGAGATGCTAAAGCCTAGCTAAAAGTGCTCCAATAATCTAGAAATCTAGAAATCCCTCCTTAAGGACCACAGATGTACCTCTTTAAGAAAGAAAGAAAGAAAGAAAGAAAGAAAGAAAGAAAGAAAGAAAGAAAGAAAGAAAGAAAGAAAGAAAAAGAAAGTTTGTAATGAAAGTGAATATAAGACACTTCCTGTTCAAGAAATGTGGAGACATGGGACAGGGAGGCAGCCTGAGGCTGTCTGAGGAAATCAGTCAGAGCTCTAACGCTCCAAACGGCTGGTGCCCAGGCCTGGCCTGCAAGAGCCTTGAAGACTTTCACTCAAGAGAGAAGCGTACTTTCTGTTCTCACTATCAGAAATGCTGTCAGGCACATAGTAAGAGTTATGTAATAGGAAGCAATAGTTTCCGGCCATTTCTCCATCCTTCTGTTATATAAGAATCATGCCAAGATGAAGTGGCCAACGTCTAAGCCACAGAGATGCAACTCTGTCAAGTAAATTTATAGTTCAAACTTCCTTTTCTTTTCTTTTCTTTCTTTCTTTTTTTTTTTTTTTTTTTCTTTTTTTTTTTCCAGCAAGTACTCCCCACCCCCGGGTCACCTTCCCTCAGGCTTTCCCAATATGTCAGTTTCCAAGCTGCTTTTTTTTGTCATTAGACAGACCTGTTCCATTCATTGGGAGAAAAAAAAAGACTACTTTCATTCATGCATGCACGCATCTATTCATCCTACCAACCAGTCACCAAAAATTTATTTCATTCACCATGCAACAATCATTTTAACCACGTAAAAGATTCTTCAACAATGTAGTAGAGAAAGAATAAGGTTCTGATAATGAATTTGGGTTACTAGCTAGGTGACTGGGACAAAAGGCTTAAACTTCTGAACTTCGTCAGTGGGGCAAGTCACCCTAATGGCAACTGTGTGATGATTAGAGACAGTGCAGGCAACGTGTCTCATGATCAGCATGCGTTTGACATCAAGGCAACTGAAAAGAAAAAGGCAAAAGTCTCAGCTCTTGGGGGACTGGAGTGATGGCTCAGGGGTTAAGAGCATTAACTCTTCTTCCCAAGGGCCGAGATTTGATCCTCAACACACACCTGGCAGCTAACAACCACTTTTAACTTCAGTCTCAGGGAATCTGAAGCCTTTTTCTGGCCTCCCTGAGCACCAGGCATGTGGTGCACAGACATACGTGAGGCAACATACCCATACACACAGGAAATAAAATTTTAAAACAACCTGTTCCTTAAGTCTATCAATAAAGTAGGCACCAATAAGCATCTAAGAAAAACCTGACATCAAACATGATAATGAAAGACTACCTCCAAGTTACCGAAGAGGGCAAAGACAGCTCTCTCATCATTTTCATTCTGCATCTCACTAGAGGTCATAGACTGCACCTGCCATAGGTGAGGAAAGAACTGAAGAACAAAATATACTTAAAATTAAAAATAAAAATGTACTTGCAGGTGACCTGATGGTACATGAAGGAGAGTTTACACAAACCACAATAGGCTGAAACACTGTTGGAATTAAAAAATGAGTTTCCTGAAAGTGAAGGAAGAAAGCAAAATGTTTTACATATAATAACACATTGTACCTCTATATGCCTGCAGCAAACAGCTGTATGTGACATTTTAAAAACAACTACAATACATAAACATGAGGTGCCCAGCAATAAAGTTAAATGTCGTAAAAAGGCTATACATCAAAATCACCATCAAAAAATATCTAAAGAGACCACAACTAATGTTTACGGACTGAAAGATTCAATAGAATTAAGAGGACCACTTCCTTGAAATTGATTAGCAGAATATCACAATTCCAACACTGGCTTGGTAGACTATTTTTAACTATAGATAGTTTATTAAGACAAGGGAACCATGCCTGAGAATGGAAGTGGACTAGCAACCTGGGAAAGAGTCTATGCTCAGAACGTCCCTAGTAGGGGGCCAGAGATATGGCTCTAAAGTTAAGAGCACTTGCTGCTCTTGCAGAGAAACAGAGTTCAGTTCTCACCACCCACATGCTACCTTACAATGGTTTATAACTCCAGTTCTGGGAAATACAATACCCTTCTCTGACCTCCACAGGAAGTGCATACACATGGTATACTTACACACATGCAGGAAATTTTCTCATACTCATAAAATAAAATCCCCTCCACATAAAAATCAGCAAATATATTTTTCATTCCCCTAATGGGATTATTTGTCACACAAATTGACAAATCTATCCTAAACTTTATATGGAAAGTTAAAGTACCTGGAATAGTAAAAGCAATATTGTCAAATAGAATATAATTGAATGTGAATATGCATATAAGCTACCTGAATTAAAGGATGATGACAAAATAACAGTAACTACAGTGTTATATGAACATAAATATAAACATAAAAATCAATGAAATAAGACAGGGTATCCTGAGGTAGATAGTTGGTATTTTACTAACACAGATTATAAAATCCAATGACATTTTTTCAACAAATTCTTCTAGAACAACTAGATGTTTATGAGAAAAATAAAATAACCGACTAAAATTATAAACATCTTACAAGAAAATGCATGAAAAACCTTTAGGCCAGTAGGCTACAAAAAGATTTTCATGAACAAGAAAAAATGTAAAATCAAAAGAAATTTGTGTTGATGTGAGATTTCATCCAAATTAAAACTGCTATTTTTCAAAGGTTATCAGCAGGAAAATGAAATGGCAAGCCTGTAAGAAACACTCATGGTACACACGTCTAACAGTGATCTTCGATGCAAACCATGGGAACAACTTTGCAACTCAATAGTTCACACAACCCCACATAAAAATGAGCAAAGAAAAGGAAAACAAAAACCTAACAGAGCCAGGCATGGTGATGCACACCTTTAATCCCAGCTCTTGAGAGGCAGAGGCAGGCCATCACTGTGAGTTCAAGGCCAGCCTGGTCTACAAAGAGAGTTCCAGAGCAACAATGGCTATTACACAGAGAAATTCTGTCTCAAAAAAATCAAAAATAAGTAAATAAAAAGAATGAGCAAAGCACTTGAGTTGACACTTCACAAAATAAAACCTACAAGTGACCAATATACACCTGTAAATACACTCAGAAATAAGGTATCATGTTTAAATTAAAATAACAATGAGACACTACTATAGAGCTATTAGTGTGTCTGAAATTAACAAGGGAACAATCCCAGCTGGTGGCAAGGAAGTACGTTACACAGCCTTACACATTTCTGGCCAAAGTGTAAGATGACGTCAACACCTCGGAGAACTGTTGGACACCGTAGAGCTTTGTGCATAAGTAGTCGTGTAAGCTCCATTTGTAATAGACAGAAACTCAAGTGTCCTTCAATGGGTAAGGAAGCCAACCCGGAGAGTACTGAGGACTAAACTATGAGCCGTGCAACGGGAAGGAACAGTCTGCACAGCGGGAGAAGCCAGCCATGAAAGAGTAAGTGCCACACAATTTTATTAGTATGACTCACTGACAAGGCTAATCTATAGCAGCAGATCAGTGGTCATACAGGCAGGGATTGAGTAGGAAGGGAACAAAAAAAATCTTCTACAGTGCTAAAAATATTCTTAGCTGTCATGGTGGGTGCATAGACATATACATCTTTCAAAACTCATCAGATGGTACATTTAAGAAACAAAACAAAACAGACGAATTCTTGCAGGGAAATTTCCCTCAGGGGAGGAAAAATACCTTTTAAAGAAGGGAACGGACGTTTAGTATGTTACGGCTTGGAGCCCAGGATCTATAAATCTCTAATCCCACAGACTCAGGAAGAACTGAAAGATCTATGCAGAACCTTTATGCTGGTTGAAAGTTCAACCACAAAAGAAATCCTCTAAATCCTCTAAACAGACCCTGAGAACATGGGCTGAGATGCACCACTGAGCTCCACAACATCTGCCACAAAACAGCTGGCTCACCCAGCAGGAAGCTTCCTGAAGGAACTGTTCACAGTTACAGGCAGAGTTAGAACAAGGAAAGGATTGTGCAAAGCCAAGGACTAGTCATAGCAAGGCACAACCATCACACTGGGTCTGAAAGGCAAGTTTCTTGAAATCTAATGAGAGTTCAACAGAAGCTACAGGCTGAGGTGATAGAAAAATAGCTCCCCGTGGGACCATGGCCTGGCAGGCCAGCAGCAAGTGGACCAATTGCCCTGACGTCTCTCCCTGTCTGTCCTCCTCTGACCTCTAAAGCAACTAGAAGCCAGAGAGCTGGAAACCCAGATGACACAGCAGTTAGACTCAGCATCCTGAAGGGGAGCAGGTGACAGAGGGCAGAAAATAGATTTGGAAGCAAACCAAGGTTATCCAACACAGATCCAAGTTGTTTTCTCAGAATTCAGTGAGCTGAGTGTAGGCTCGTGTCTTATTAGTGCATTTACTTATAAGACAGATTTGTTGGGGGGGGAGAGGTGTCATAATATTTTTATAAAGCAATTTTCCATCTATTGGATCTGTCACAAAAGCCTCGGGAGCAAGGAAGATTGAGGATTGTGGCCACATAGTACAAGTCAAAAAAGAAACTCTTATAGTACATATTGGTAATCCCAGCACTTGGGAGGCAAAGGCAAGCACACCGTTCTCTCGAAGTTGAAAAGAGGAAAGGAATAGAGGGAGAAGAGAAAGAAGAGAGAGAAGGAAAGAAAGAAGGAAGGAAGAAGGGTGGGAGAAAGGATGGGAGTCAGGGAGGGAGGGAGGGAGGGAGGGAGGGAGGGAGGGAGGGAGGGAGGGAGGGAAGGAAGGAAGGAAGGAAAAGAAATCTCAGAGAAAGGAATGTCCAAGATAAATACCAACAGCCAACAAGGGAGGGACCACACATCCTAGTGCCACAGGGCTAACCAAGCTTGTCCACTTACTGATCAGACCAAAGTGAAGATCTGGGCATCTCACCATCACCCTGCAGGTCTCTTCGCTCATATAAGCTAGAGACTTTCTGAGAATGGACAGAACAGTTGTATGTCTAATCTGCTCATACCACCCTACACCTTAACCTATATGATGGTCAGCATGCTAACTGTAAAATGTATATCTGACTACCTCTAGCCTCTAACACTCTTCTGCACCCCATTGCCATTAAAAGGCCCTCTGTGGCTTAACACCTCCAGGCTTGCTCCCCTCAACATTCCCAGGAACTATGAGGAGCCAGAACTGCAACTATGGCCCTTCCCCTAAGTCTCCTAACTACTCTTTTCTTTCTCATGCTCTATGGCCATCCACCTAGAAGGTTCTGCTTCATCCCTTGAGAGAAACTACCTTCTGGGACGGTAGTATTAGCTGCACTTCACTAACATAGCTCTAGCAAGATTATCATATTTCAACCAATAGCACTGCAAACATGTTATCACGATACTTGTGAAGCTGAGGCAAGACAGTTGCCATGAGTTTGAGTCTAGCTTGGGCTGTCAAGTGAGAACCCATCTCAAAAATAAAAGAAAGAAAGGGAAGGAGGGAGGAAGAGGAAGAAAGGAAGGAAGGAAGGAAAATAGAAGAAAAGAAAGAGGAATGCTTTCACAAATTTCTAATATTTTTTTAAATAAGTGTAACTAAATATCTTACCTATTTTGGCAGGAAAGGTATTATGTCTCTCCCGCCTTTATAGACTGAGATTATAAGACATATTTTAGCATTAGTCATTGATACGGGCCATAGTTCATCTTGCTATGACAGCCACACTGATTGTCCTGGGCTATAATATACCAGTGCAGTTGTTCAACATCTCAGGAGGCTGCTACTAACTGAGGTTTCCCCACTCATTGCTGGCTGCTTTCTGTCAGCATCTGGATTCCATGCTAGCTTGCCTGGGCTGTCCTTGCAGACCGTTTGTTCTCACACTTTTCCTTTTCAGCATCTAATCTCTGTGTCTTTGGAAAACAGATTGCAAAGGTAGAGTTGTCCTCAGTAAGAAGGAAATTCTTTGCCACAGCCAGAAAACAATCTTACTCCACAAGCTTTTTGACATTGATGACTTCGGCAGGTTTTTTTTTCTGTCCATTTCCTTGTTCTTAGTTGTTTGTCACACAGCTGATAAGTAACCTCTGTATAAGGAAGGTCTTATCAATGCCCTAGTAAATCACTGGGTGGAATCCTTAGTGGTACATCATTAAACTGTTGGGACTAATGTTCACACCTGCTCCCACACCTCCAGGATACTTTGCAGGTCTGTCTCTGGGTACACACACACACACACACACACACACACACACACACACATATATCCCTCCTTCCTTCCCTCCCTCCCTCCCTCCCTCCCTTCCTCCCTCTTTCCCTCTCCTTCTCCCTCTCCCTATCCCTCTCCCTCTTGGCCTTCCCAGCAAAACTGAATTATTTCAGGACATGAATTACCCTGGCATCCCTCAAGAAGGAGCCATTATTAATCCAAATCTACCCTGCTTCTGGGTTTCCTCTCTCTGATAGCCCACAAATGACATCCACTGATCTACACTCCAAAGACCCCAGGTCAGACAGCATGAAGATGTCTTCCCTGGAAAATAGTAAGCATGGGCCTTCAGTAAAAACTTGTTTGTGTTCGTTGACTCCATGGGGGATGAAGAGGCCCTACCTGTACCTTGGGACTCAGCAGTTGTCTACCATATGCAAGGCCCTGGGGTTTGGTCCTCAGTATTTCCTCTAGGGATGATGGTTGCTCTGAGTCTTAAAAGAGCAGTGGGCAGATGTCTTCTATTTAAGGGTACTTATTCCAAGTAAAAGCATCTGCGTGGAGAAAGACACAGACCATTTTGAAGATAAGCACAGTGGAGTTTGTTCCTGCAGCACCACACAGACTGCTTCCTTAGGGTTTTGTGTCATGCTGGTATTTGTAGCAGTACATAGGACTGTTGGCGATGTCCCTCCTTTGGAAGCTTGCATGGAACCTTCTAGTACCATGAAACTAGTCCGCTAGGAGAGAGCATTCAGGTTAATTCTAGCTCATTCTAGTAAAAGAGTAAACTGCTTTTCAGAATTTGAATTTTCTTTTACATGTGTCACAGAGGTATTTTAAAAGTCAGGTACCAAGTGTTGTGAACTTCAAATATAAAGTATGCATGAAAGCAACTACAAAGATGCTCATCATACCAGTGAACAAATAACTGGGCACCCACATCTTCTGGTTAACCACTGTTTTATATGTTCCCTCCATTTTCTAATTCTAAAAAAAAAAAAAAAAAAAAAAGTACAAAAACAAGAGAAAAAACCAAAATTCTTTCTATGATTGCCAGCATTAGTTACTATGCTTCATTATCAATTCATTAGGAGAGTCTAAAACCTTCGAGGGGTTAGAAAACAGAAAAGTCAAATAACCTTAGAGGAAAATTTATCAGAATTCTCAACATTCTAGGATCATCATTATTTATAAAATAGAGATAATAATATACTCCCTAATCATAAAGAATTAAGAGGATATGGGCTGACAGTTCTCCCTCCAAGATCCAAAAGCATCTAACAAAAACCTCAACACAAGTCATGAGAAGCTCCCTTTTGATTTGTAGGCCAGGGCTGTCTAAGAGACTCCCAAAACATTACAGACTATTGCAATTTCCTTTGGCTATTGCCCCTCATCCCCCCACACACCCCGAGAGATGGAAGGTGAGTCCTTATTGCTGAAGAAACTATGCACTTCAGACACAGGGCCTAAAGGCTCCTGAGTTTCATGGTATCAGAAGGTGCCATGTAAGCTTCCAAAGGAAGGAAATAGCCAGCAGTCCTATTGACCTATGACACTTATAAACCACTACAAATACCAGCATGGCACAAACCCTAAGGAAGCGGTAGTGGCATGATTATCTTGGTGGTAACCAACAGCTCTCTAATTGGGCTCAATCAAAAAGAGAGAAACAATGCCCGATCTGAAAACCTAGCCAACCACCCAGAGCTAGTGAAGTCATGGATCTTGGAGATAAACCTACAACCCCTACTTTACTAAACTAGCATAATCCTTCCCTACATTCCAAATGTTTGTTCTTATACCCTCAGATAAGTGTAGTCCTTGCCACTCACCAAGCAAATTCATCTTTGTAACATATGGAGAGATAAACCTACAGAAAATCAAATCCAGAGTTGTGGAGCCCAGTCCCAACGAATACATCTATAAAACAACTCTCATAACTAAGGCTCAATAACATTGTAGAAGAAGGGTTGGAAAGATTGTAAGAGCCACAGGATCAGAGAATTTGCTGTGAGACTGTGTCTTCTAGTAATGTCAGAAGTTACACCCATAAAGTCTCACCAACACAACTACTTAAATGTGAACTGATCAAAGATGACACCAATAGACACGTCAAAGTAGATGAGGAAAAGCTTGGGAGGCTTTGACACACACAAAGAACTATAAGCAAATAGGGAAGCTAAGAGCAGGGGATATAGAAGGAATCTGAATCTCACCAAGTTATATGATCTTAGAACTGCCTCCATCTCTCCACTGTCCAATTGTCTTCTCAGAGAACCACCCACGTGACCATATCAGTAACAACACATGACTATCTTCCCAGTATGGCAATCACTGGGCAAGGCTATCACCAATGAATGTTTACATGGCTCACCCCTCCCACATACACACACTATATTATCACTAACTCTTCTTTTAAGAGCCAGGACATAAGCACACATCTTTGTAGGTTCTCTCTCCAAGCCATGTATCTCAGCACTGGAGACAGGGGGTGCAGATGAAAGTTGTCACTAAGGTTGATATTGTCTGACCAGGATGATTAATGGAAGCCAGAGCAAACTATATTTGCTATAGTCACTCAGATCACACCAGTATCTCTAACAAGGCTACATGCATGCCTATTTAGTCTCTGATTTCTGCTTTTTTTTTTTAATTTGAAAATTCAATGGTTCATTCAGCCAAGTGTTTGAATAACTACTCTAAGAGCTTGAAATACATTGGTAAATAAACCTGACCAAAAGAAAAAAAACCTTACCCTGTGTGCTATAGGATGATAAATTCTAAGAAAAGAAAAGAAAAAATAGAGGATAAGTTCTGGGATAAGAAGCCAGTTACAATTTTAGTTAAAGCAAAATAAGAATCACTGATGAGCTAGTGTTTGAGCAAACCCAAGTGGTGTCAAGGTTAGCTACGCGCATATGGAGGCAGAGTATTGTAAGAGCAAGGACAGATGCTGTGAAAGGCCAGAGATGGAAACGGAAACAAATATGAATGTCTTGAAGAACAGAAGCCAAATCCGTGTGGTATGAGAAGACAGCATGCAGGAGACAAAGAGTTGGAATGAGATCAGAAGAAAGAGGACACGGGTCTCATCGGATCCAGTCGGCCACATAGGTTTATCAGCTTTGCTTCTGTGTGGCATGGAAAATTGGTTCTTTAAAATATTCACCCTAAATGCCACTGAAAAACAGACAACAGATTACAAGAGGTAATATGGAGACCATTGCTATCATGAAGGCGAGAAATGATGATAACTTTGACCAGTGTTAACAGAGGGGCAGGCAGGGAAATGGCCAAGTGTTTGGCATCTTACACATCCTCGACTGCCTGTGGCACACATTCCTAATTTCAAGATCTTAAGAGATGATGTAATCTGTATTTTAGTTTCAAGAAAATACAATATTTTTGCAGTTGACACCAAAGGCTTCTGGAGATTAGAAGTAAGGATGAGAGACAGAATCCAACAAGCCACCAATGCTTGAGATCCAAGCTATAGGAAGCTGAGAAAAGGAAAGCCATGGGGGAACCAGCGAGGCCTGGGCCAGAGCATAGCGTAAAACATTGCAAGTGAAGATACTCTGTCAGCAGGTGAGTGTGTGAGGTCAGGAAAGAACTGTAAACCAATGATACAAATTACAGTTGTGGGATACAAAAAGCCAAAGCCAAAAGACTGAGTGAAGGTTGCTAAAGGAAGGAGCACAGATTAAAAAATAAATAAAATAAAAAACAACACAATGGGGGATCTTTGGTCTGTCTGCAGAAGAGGTCTGAGGAGAAGAAATAACAACACAGCATACTAAGAGGTAAGCAGTGCACTGGGATGAAACAACACAGATAATCAGAAAAGGCCAAACTGGACGTGTTTGACCATGGAAAAATGCCCTATTTATATACTTGTAAAATAGGTGTGATGAAAGGGTTTATATCTGGGCTTAGTTGGCAAGGGTTGGCATCCACAATAATAATCGGGTCAATTTGGAAATAACCAAGCAAAGAGATGCTAAGGAGTAAAGAGAACTAGAGATGAAAAGATGTGAGAGGCACATCAAATATTGCAGTCTGTATCATTTAATGTGTTTCTTCACAAGCCACCATGGAGGAAAGGTTGACAGTGGTTCTTTAGACGTCAGCTCGATTGTGTTACAAAGCAAGGCAGCTTTGAATGCGAAGGTACTCCATGTCCTTTAACTGGCAAGCGCTATGCCCCATTCATTGATTCATTCAGTGCCGTGAATTCTTACTAATGATACTGTGACCCAGGTTTCCAGCTGCTCAGTTTATGTGCCATCTTAAAGACACGTGATGCCACAGTCCTTGTTAAGTCTGACATAAAACTGGTCAGCTACTACCAAACTCAACTTTTTAATAAAAAGATGTATTTGTATTTATATGTGTGCGTGTATGTGTGTGTGTGTGTGTGTGTGTGTGTGTGTGTGTGTGTGTGTGTGTGTGTGT
>OU015748.1:82697589-82711300 GCA_907169655.1 Acomys percivali | reverse complement strand
TGTCCAAAATTCTCCTTCATGTGGCAACATCTCCACCTGGTGGACATGAATAGTACAACCACGGACTACAAGGCAACCCACAACGCCAGGGTGTGTAAGCCTGTGGGGCCACTCAGCTCAGACGCATATGAAGACCTTGCCCAGATGTGCCTTCACCCCTACTTTTTCCTCAGTGGCTACTTTACCACCCATATGTACACCAAGAACTGAGTACTGAACATTCCCAAGAAATAGAGAGGCCTTGGCCCCCACTGAATGCTGGTGGTCTAAATGTGACTCAAACTATTTTTTGTAGCAAATTGGTGTGACACAAATCCATTTCTGCACCAATGTGGTAGGTTCAGACAGCAGGCAACATGATCACAGGTGACTGTCTCCAGCATACACATCCAATTCTGCAGGGTTGTTTTGGGTTGGGTTTTTTTTTTTTTCCTTTTAAGAATTTCATGCATATTTACGATGCATTTTGAGCATGTTCACTCCAACTCCTAGAGCCTACCTCCTCCCAATTTTCATGTCCTCTTTTTGTTGTTTGTTTGTTTGTTTGTTTCTTATAACACTATGAGTCCAATTTGTGCTATCTGTAGGCTCCTGAGTGTGAGGCCATCCACAGGAACAAAGGCAACCTAAGAGAGACCACACTTGTAAAGAAAACTGACCTTCTCTGAGAAGCCATCGCCTGATGATAGCTGCACAGTTATGAGAGGAATCTTGGGTACCCCTCCCTGCCCTGTGCTAGAATGTTGACTGGCTTGACTCTGTGCAGGTCTTCTGCAGGCTGTGAGTCCCTGAGAGCAGTTATCCTGTCCCTTCCCCTGAGTCCTGAGGGAAAGGAGTGATACAGATGCCCTGTCCATGGCTGAGCACTCCTCAGACACTCATTCTTGGCTCTCAAACCAGTTGTGAGTTTCATATTAACTGTCACTCGCTGCACAAATAAGCTTCCCTGATGAGGTCTGAGGGTCACACTAATCTGTGGGTACAGACATGCAAGTTTAAAGGGCAGTTTGATATCCATTTACCAAATAATATTTGTAGGTTTTGCCCTGGGACCTGGGACCTGGGACCTTTGAGATCCCCAACCAGATTTACAGTATTAGACATGTGTTTCTTCCTCTGGAGGAGGCTTTAAGGCCAATGAGAAAGTGGTAAGTTACTCCTGTAACATTCTTAATCAGTATTGAACCCATGGGCATATTCTGCTGTGCCAATCATGTGTATCTAACATGTGTGTAAAATTGTCAATGACTTTTGTGCCCCAGCATCCCGAGTTGCATCTTCCAGTACTCTGAGAGCTAGCCAACAGAGAAGAAGCTTCCTGGTCAGTACCAACTTGATCCCTACATATCCTGCATCCAGAGTATGAAGTGTCTTTAGAAATCAGGTCTTATCAGCAAGTTTTGGTGGACAATCAAGAACAATAGCAATAGACTGTATTGTTCTAGGGGAGAGTCTTGAGGACAACCCGACTAGCATCTCAAGAGAAGCATCTCACACCTGACAGTAGAATTTTTATTTGATAACCTATGACTTTGGGGAGGATCAATAGCCCCTATGTAAAGTAACTCCAATTAGACACTAATTTCCTCCTCTGCCTTGGCCTCCCATCCCTCTCTCCACTAGACCCCTTTATTTTCCCCTTCTCTCTTCACATCACCTGTGGTCCACTCTACGCCCCTGCTAAAATCTCTCTTCTCGTCTATGGTCCCTTTCTAATTTCCCGGCTTTTGCAGCTACTGCTTTAGATACTCACCCAGTTCCACATATGACTAAGAACATGCAACATTTGTCCTTCTGGGTCTGGGTTACCTCACTCTATGTAATGATTTCCAGTTCAATCCATTTACCTGCAGATCTCAAAATTTCATTTCTCTTTGCAGCTAAATAAAGTCCCATTGTCTACAGATACCAGGTTTTCATTATCCAGCCATAAATTGATGTTTAACTGTTCTCACAGCTATCATCACGGATGTGCATGTGTCTCTATCATAGGAAATGAGAGTCCTTTGGATATATACACAGGAGGGTTGGGCCAAGTCATATGATAGACCTATTCCTAGGTTTTATAAACAGCCACCCACTGATTTCCATAACAGTTGCCCTAACAGTGCATGAGGCTTTCCCATTCTCTACATCGTTGCCAGCTTGTGTTCTTTTGTTTTCTCAATCATATTTATTCTGATTGTGGATACCATGAAATCTCAAAGTATTTTAAATGTTCACTTCCCCAATGGCTAAAGATGGTAAATGCTTTTTTAAATACTTCCTAGCCTATTGTATTTCTCCTGAGAAATCTGTTCAGTTTCATAGGCCACAACTTAATTGCTTGGTTCTTCTTTCTTGGTGTTTAGCTCTTGGGATTTTTGTATAGTCTAGATACTAATACTCTGTCAGAGGTATAGCTGGCAAGAATTTTTTTATTAATTCTTTTAGCCAATTAATACTTTCCTTTGCAGTACAAATTTTAATTTCATGGGTCTCACTTGTCGATCGTGAGTCCTGTTTCCTGGGTGATCATAGTTCTGTTCAAAACATTTTTACCTGAGCCTACATCCTGAAGTGTACTCCTTACTCTTTGTTCTAGAAGTCTCAGAATTTCTGCTCTAATATTTGGAATTGATTTGTGTGCAGCTTAAAAAAATATATGGACCCAGTTCCAATCTTCTACATGTGACTTTCCAAACTGACCACGACCATTTGTTGAAGATGCTGTCTTTTTTTCAATGTACATTTTTTGGCCTCTTTGTCAAAAACGAGGGGCTCCGTGAGAGTGAGCTCATTCATAGGTGCTCAGCTCTACTCCACTTGCCGGTGTGTCTGTTTGTATGTCATTATCAAGCTCTTTTAAACATTATAGCTCCATCACAGAACTTGAAACCAGGGATGGTGATAGCCCCTGCAGGGTTATTATCATTCAGGATTGTTTTGTCTTTTCTGAGTCTTTTGTGCTCCCATATGAATTTGAAGATATTTTTTTCAACTTCTATAAAGAAGTGTGTTGGAATTGTTATAGGTATTGCATTAAATCTGTAGATTTCCTTTTGGAAGTGTGGCCATCTTTACCATATTAATTCTACAAATCCATGAGATGGTAGGCCTCCCCATTTTCTAGTGCCTTTGTCAGCCTCTCATTGCCATCTTAAAGTTTTTGTTGCGTAGGTCTTTCACTTCCTTGCTTAGGTTTATCCCAAGAAAAAAATTAGGCTGTTTCATATGGGAGTGTTTCCCTGGCTCGTTTTTCAATCTTTGACATATAAGAAGGCAACTAATTTTGATGTGTTAATTTTGCAGCCTACCACTTTGCCAGAAGTGTTTATCAACCCAGGGTGCAGTCTTAACAGTAATTGGGTTGATTTTCTAACTACCTGTCTCTTCTCCCAATTTCTTAATGGATTGTGGACTTTGAGTAATGAAAAAAGTAATTAGCTAGCATCTTCAAGCTTTATTCCCTGGAAAGGGGTATCTCTCTAACAAAGGTCAGTTAACATAGCCATGGGAATCTAAGGGGCCTTTCAGAACATCTCTAAGAAAGTATTTCAAGGGAGAGGCTTTTCTTTACCCCATCCTATGGCCACACATATGAGACCACCAATGTGCTCATTAACTGCTAAAGCATTGTAGCATTTCCTCAGTTGGACCTTTAACTGTAGCTCTAAGGTGAAACATGTTTTATTCTCCCTCTTTATTCACATAGGCTGCCAACAGAGCACCCCAGAAACAAATGAGACTGTAAGATTTCCAAGCAGAAAAGGCGGTGAGAGTCCCTAACCCCCAGGGCTGGTTTTATATAAGCACCAAAGCTAATAATTGGGGACAAATGGCAGCTAAACAGATGTTGGCCTAACAGCTGCCTCTCGCTAAAGAGGAGGCCAGGGGAGGGGGTATACCACCAAGCAGGCAGAGGAGGGGGTATACCACCAAGCAGGCAGTTGGCAGGTTCAAGGATGAGGGAGAAAAGAAAAGGTGCTCTGCTCTCCCTGCCCTCCGCATCACTGGGCCAGAGCCCAGGAGTCAGCTTCCACAAGCAGTCACAGCCATGACATCACCTTTCTCTCTAGACATTCCACTAACAAAAATGCTCAGAAAATAGGAATTTCTGGTAAAAGAGGAAAAAATAATAATGTACTGCTACTGAAGAGGCACACAAAAATGCCAGCTAGTATACCACTAGGTAATACGTTTATTTTCTCTCACGGTCCTAAGTCTCTTCCCCTCATCAGAAAGGACTGTCAAGCCAGTGTTTGGTGTTCTATACATTCATTAGCACAGTGGGTTTATTTAGAACCAGTGAAGGCAGGTTGAACAGATTCCAGAGCAGACAACTGACTCAGTGCAACAGACTGTTCTACCCTCTTCATGCTCACAACCACAGTAGTGACTTCTTGGTGAAGGCCACGAGCTTGGAGACAAGACAAAAGGTTCCCACCTGCCTTTTCCACCTTCTTAATTGAGGACAAGTTACTTCATCTGTGTTGTGGTTCCTCGCCCGAAAGATGCAGATTCCAATAACACTGACCTCATGAGAGAAGTGAATGCTATGTGAGGTCCCAGGAACTAACTTACAGCTGTGCCAGATGTGCAGAGATGCTTAATAAATGTGCATAATAATCATCATACTTCAAGTACAATGAGTCCTCTTTGTTCTAAAGCAATAACTATGCTGAGCAGCGCAGACTACAGATTTAACAGAGAGGAGAAAACACTGACTCGCAAAATTGCTTAGCTATGGTGATAAACTGAATAATTCCTTCTTAAAGATGACTGTGTCCTGACCCCTTAGAATCTGTGGGTGTTGTATTATACCAGGAGAGAGCACTTCAGGTGTGATTAAGATATAGGGAGGTACGCTGGGTCACTTGGGTGAGTGCAATATAATCACAAGGGTCCTTGTAAGGAGAAAACGTCAGAGCACAGTCAGAGACAGAAGAAGGCAATATAATGATAGAGGTAGAGTGAGACAAGGCCCTGCAATGTGCAGCAAAGAGGCAAGGAATTTGTGCACATCTAAGAAATGAGGGCGGGGCCTTCAGATGGATGCGACCTTACAAACACCTTGACCTTAGCCATTTAGAATTCATTTCAGACTAATGACCTCCGAAACTATAAGAGAATGCTCATGTTGCTGTAATCCACAGAGTTAGTGACAGTTTATCAAAGCCACAATTGGGAAACTATCCCAAACTTGAATAAGGACGTAAATGTTCTTGTCACCTCTAGGTCCAAAAAAGCCAACTAACCAGGGCCCAGAGGGGCTTGTGGAGTCTGAAGCACCAACCAAGGACCATGCATAGACTGGACCTAGGCCCTCTACACAGATGTAGGCAAAGGGCAGCTCAGGCTTCATGTGGGTCCCCTAGTAAGGGGAGCGGGGGCTGTCCTTGACATAGACTCTGTTGCCTGCTTTTTGATCACTTCCTCATGGTGGGACTGCCTTGCCAGGCCACAGGGGGAAAAGAGGAGGATCTCAGTCCTGATGTGACTTGATGAGCTGGGATAGGTGGGAAGGGGGGCTCCCCTTTTCTAAGGAATAGGGAAGTGGAGATGGGGAGGAAAAGTAGGACTGGGAGGAGGGGGGGCTGTAGCAGAATGTGGAGTGAATAAATAAATTAATAAAAAAAAGTAATTTTTAAAAGGAATACAAATGTATCTACTTTGGACATGTCCTTTTTGAAAGGCAGACTGATGGAGCAGAGAGAACCCTAGGCCTGCAGTGGGAAATGTCAGTTTCTAGTGCTCCTTTCTCTGCATAAGTGACCTAACTTCTCACTGTCTTAAGTGTTCCACCTCTGAAATGAATCTGAACATAGTCACTCGATGTATCCACTGCAGGAGTACACACGAGGTACTCAAGAGCTGTAGAACTCATCCCATGAAAGATGCATTGTGTCCCCATAGAGGTGGTAATTATAGACCCAGCTCTTGGGCTTTGGTTAATGCTGTTCACATGTCCACAGACCACTCTCTATTTCTAAGATCTGACTTCTAGCTGCCTTTCAAGGTTCCCTCCGAAAGAATAGATACCATATGACACCACCCCCCAAGAGACAACGCTTAGGTCTTCATTGCCGTGTCTTGTGGAGAACAGCTCACCTCATCATTCTCCCCCTATCCTCATTCATGAGTCAGAGGTCCCACCTGACAATCTGTCATTGGCTTAAAGCCACCTTGTCAGCAGCATACAGCTCATGGCTCCCTCGCTCTACTTGGAGTGCTAGAGATGCCCAGAACCTCCCCTTCCCCATTGGGAATACCAACAGCAATGATGGTGGGTGAGTGCTGGCTACTAAGGACACGGCTGGGGACTGTAGAAGGGGAGTAGGGTATCTTTTTTACCCTTCCCATTCTTTTTCTGGAAGGATGTTTCCAGATTTGACATGCTGGAATTAAGCAATAAGCATCTTAACCAATCAATAGTCCATCATGGAAGGCAGAAGGGTCCATGAGGCTCCACATTTTAAGAGGCATAATTGACAGTTAATCGTTTCTTTGGGTGTGGTCACTTTCTTCAATGGTGCAACCAATTGCTTCCATAAATAACCTCCCACGCATGCTAATGTAGACAACCCTAATTAAACATATTCTCTCTCTCTCTCTCTCTCTCTCTCTCTCTCTCTCTCTCTCTCTCTCTCTCTCTGTGTGTGTGTGTGTGTGTGTGTGTGTGTCTCTGTCTCTCTCTCTCTCACACACACACACACATACACACACACACACACACACACACACACACACAAGACAGACATGAAAGTAGGAGGGATTTGTTGGGAAGAATCTTTCAATGGACATTGAAAGAGGCTAAGATAGAGTAAGGAGATGAGAAAATGCCCAAAATGCATTCTGTGCAGGTATAAAATTGTATGAAATGTGTGAAACCGTCAAAGAATAAAAGGTGACACTTTAAAAGTTGGTTCTGTAGCTGTTCCACCCATCAAGAAGAAGGGCCAAGCCTCCTCCCCGCTCCGTCTCCACCTCTACTCCAGCTACTAAAGGCACCAGCATGAGCCTTATTGAAACATGAAGCTTCAAGAAGAGACAAGACAAAGTCAGTGGGACCAGAAAATAAGCTTTCACGGTGCACAGCAAAGCAAAAGGGGACTGGCATATTGGAAACTGAAGGAGAAAAGTCAAAGACAGACAGCTGGGAAACAGCCACATCAGAACCAAAAGGAAGTATCCCTCTTATAGATTCTGTCACTATGCACTGCCACTAAACTGCATGGTTTTTGTCCCGGTAATGAACTTCACTTGTGGATCTTCCCAAAGGTTAGAAACAGCTAAGATGCTGTATGCAGACACATCATTCCTTTCAGCTCATTCCAGAATCTGTTAAGATGGATACATCATTCTCATAATGTAGATGAGAACAGATGCCCCAGGGATCCCATGCATCCAAGGATGGGCCAGTAGTCAGATTCTGGGGCCTGGCCCCAAAGATTGTGCTCTTCCCAGGCATTGCCCACTGTGGCGGCTGCTGCCGACTTCCCTTCCCCATAAATTGGCAGCCAGAGCCAAGAAAATTTCCAGGGCCTCTTCCAACACAGCTTGAGCTTTGGGTGGTCCAGAAATACTTAGTTTTATCCTGGAACAAATGGTGAACTGGAAGTGAAGGGTCTCTTTGCAAGCTGGAAACAGCTGGTCTCAGCTGAGGAGAAGAAAAAAATAATAATAATCCCTGCTTGAGGAAGCACTATCTTTGACAGGAGGCCCCGCTATCACAGATTTTTGGAATGATGCCTGAGGGGTGAGCTGAAAGTGGGCATGGGTGTGAGGAAGGATGCTTGAAGGATACTAGACAGCTGCTATGGGAGGCCACATAGAACAGAGGGACTACAGGATGTTGTTGGGGCTGTGAGCTGGAAATGAGGCTAAGATATAGGCATGTAAAATCCTCATTGTACATGGTGGGTGTGGTAAGGGTGGGGAGAGAAACAGATGTTCCCAGAGCACCTACTATGAATTGCAAGCACCATATTGTAAGCTTGCAACAATGCACCTGAGAGCACCTGAGTTTCTTCAGGGTCAAAAGTCTCTTCACTCGTAGCCAGCAGGACACCTGTACCATTGCTCAGCACAGCCTGGGTGTAAGTCAAAGTCCAGTTCTGTGTTGTGCCTCCCATTTTGAATGAGGAGGCACAACCCCTTGCCAAAGAGTCCTAGCTTGTCCAGCACTTTCCAGGTTCAGCTGTAATTCTTTAGTGACCATAATAACCCCTGCTCCCTCAGTCTGTATTCCTTGTGCTGTATACCTGAAAATCATTAATTAATATCGTGTGTGTGTGTGTGTGTGTGTGTGTGTGTGTGTGTGTGTGTAAGAACACCTGTGCATATGAATGAAAAGATCAGGGGACAACCTTAGACACTGTTATTCAGCTGTCTCGCACTTTGGTTGTTGGTGTTGGTGCATTTTTGGGAAGTTGGGGTTTTGTTTGTTTGTTGTTTGTTTGTTTGTTTGTTTGTCTTTTGAGATAGGATCTCTCACTGACTTGGAGCTCTTCAAGTAGACTAGGCTAAGTGACCAGAAGCTTCAGGAATCCACCTGTTTCCATGTCCCTAATGCTGGGATTACAAGTGTGTGCCACCATGCCCAGATTTTTCAACAGGAGTTCTGGAGATTGAACTCAAGTCTTCGTGCTTGCAAGACTTTACCAACTGAGCTACCATCCCAGCCCTCTTTTGTCAGATCAACAATAGTACATCATCCTGGTGGTCCTGTTGTCATGATTTTTAGCATCTAGGCCAACTTCCAGCATCTTCATTTCAACCTCCCATTTGGTACCATCACCAAGTGCAACCATCCAGGTTTGGTACCTCATAAAATACTTAATAATGAGAACTATCCCATGTCACCCAAGCAGAACTGTGCACAATGGCATGTCATCTGCATAAAAACTGTCTTGCCAAAGGATTATTTTGAATGCTTGGATCCAGCATCTCTCTTATCCCTTTCACAGATCAACTCTCTTTTTCAATCTCAATACCTAAATAACTTCATTTGACCCTTGTCTGCTGAGGCTCCACAGCCAGAGAGGCTTTGGAAGGAGCCATGTGAATGGCCTGGCTAAAAGGAGAAATGGGGCCTGGGCTTTTAGGGTCTACAAAGGAAGGAGGCCAAATAAATAGGCCAAATTTGGCTGCTGGAAGGATGGCATGTCTTTGAAATGTCCAGTGTTAGCTTAAAGCTTTACATAAGTTGTGAAGTATAGTAGCTTATATCTGAATTGCAGTATTCAGGAAGATGGCCTTAAGTTTGAGGCCAGCACAGGCTACATAGTAAGATCTAAGTTAGCCTGGGCAACAGAGATCCTGTAGCAATGCACAGTAATATTTTAAGTTTGCGAAGTGTGCATCTTAGAACTTCCCACCTTTGCTTAAATGTGTGAATGCTTGAAATTCACTGTGATAAAGAAAGGCAAACCAAAGCGTTCCTCCCGTAGCCAAGCTGGGTCCTTGTCCCTTGTACACCTCCACTGGAGAAGGCAGGTTTTACTACTGAAGATGCTTTAAAGACTCTGAACCATTTCTCAGGATCTCAGACCCAGGAGGAAGGAGGCCAGGGAAATCTGATTACAGAGAGGAGACCTATAAGGGACTCATCTTGAATGGGACCAGGGGTCCAGCAGCTCCATGAAGGATTCAAGACTCAGCAGAGGAAGTGATCCCCAAGCCCTGCTGTGGCTATTCCTGCTGAGACAATGCATGTG
The DNA here is from genome assembly GCA_907169655.1 of Acomys percivali. Taxonomy (NCBI): domain Eukaryota; kingdom Metazoa; phylum Chordata; class Mammalia; order Rodentia; family Muridae; genus Acomys; species Acomys percivali. The sequence continues at coordinate 82,701,602 of OU015748.1, read as the reverse complement.
CTGTGCAGCATCAGGGCATTGTTAGGTGCTGACAGTCAGGAAGACAGAATGGCATAATCATAGAAAACTAGTGGCAAACCCGCCCCCCCCCCTCCTGCCTCCAAGGAAAACCTTCTAGTTCAGGCTCCTTCTGGTCAAATACTGGAAAACCGAGACCCAAATAGAAGCAGCCTGCCCAGATACAAAGGCCTGCCTGACAGTGTAGAGCCAAGATGAAAACAACTCCATCCCATGGCCCACCCGGAGCTCTGTCTCCTGGCCATGTGTCGCTCCCAGCACAGGACATTTCCTTTACAGTACCTGGCTTCTCATTTATCACAAGGCTTCAAGGGCTTCTGTGAGAGGCACGAAATTGCTCTGCTTCGACCTGCAATAAATCACCCGTCTAATGATCTCCGAACTCCTCCTGACCATCTGCAGGGAGCCCTGTGCTCACTCACTTGGGCAATAAAACAGCTGAGGCTTCTGCTCTCCTTGAGGGAGGGGTGGAAACCAACAGGAAAGGAAACAAGCTGCAAAGGGGTAGGCTGGACTTCTACTGCTGATGCTCCCACACTCCCTCTTGACTTTCTTCTTTTCCTCTGCTTTTCTTTCCTTCCCTTATTCCTTCCTTCAACGTATGCTGTGGCACTAAAAATAAGCCCTATTAAACTCAGTGTCACCACTACAGTCATCTTCAATGGGACCCTGACAGCTCCCCTTCGAGGTACAGGGCTCTAACACAATGTGAGAGTGTTTGGATGGCATCTTGGGTCATTGTCTTCTGTCCCTTTAGCAGAGTGCAAGCTGCCTGTTTCCCCCCATCACAAGTTCCTGTAGTTGTAGTTGGGAAGCTTTCAGCTGCTTCTGGACCAAGCTTCAACCATGGGAGTCTTTTCGCAGCCTCAGGTCCCATCTGCCTTGGTCTTGGTCTTCTCCCTACACACTCTGCTGCCTGTGTCTTCTCTGCTCTGGAGTCTACAGATGCTCCTCTCCTCATTCGTGGAGGACTCCATCCCTGTCATGGGGGTCTATGCTGAGTAAATTCTTTCCCATTCTTTTTGTTTTGTTTTTCTTTTCCCCTCCCTCCCCTCCTTTAGTTTCTCCCCCACCACCTCCCCTCTCCCTTATATCTGCCCCACCTCTGCCTACCCCCTCAGAAAAGATCAGGCCTCCAAAGGACATCAACCAAACATGGCATAACAAGCTACAATAAGACTGGGCATACTTTTAAGATTCTTTGGCTAACAGTCAGATACACACTATTTGCCTTCCGCTGTCTTGATTCTTTTCTTCTGTAAAATGATAGAGTTTATCTACAAGATTATCAAAAAGATCAAATAAATCAGCACATACATTGAATGTCATTCCAAAGACACGGTGTAAGCAACTAAGGGTATTGATGGAACGTTACAGCTGCCAAAAGATTGGGTTCTTTGGCTGTGTTAATAAGAAGGATAGTGGGTAGAAGAGTCCTTATGCAGACCACTGCTCCACCTACAGTGTGATTTCAGAACTAAGAAATCCTTTTGTAAACTGAAGGATGTTCAGCAGAGACAGAGCTAATGACTGATGCCCTCGCACATGAGGAGACAACCATCCTGATGCCTGGAGGGGTGGAAGATGCAAAACACCTGAATTGCCCTCAAATATGTGAGAGGTGGTGGTTTTGTTTTGTTTTGTTTTGTTGTTGTTGTTGTTGTTTGTTTGTTTGGTGTGTGTGTGTGTGTGTGTGTGTGTGTGTGTGTGTCCCAGGTCCTGGTTGGATGTTTGGCACTAGGTCGTGCAACTAATGCCCAGCAAGTAACCAAAGTCAGCTAGCCATGACACACATTCATGTGGACAGACATCTGATGGCAGTGATCACAGTGACACAAAACAGAACAACCACCACATACATTCATGTGGACAGACAGACATTGTGGGTACAAATCACCATGACATGCAATAGTAACCAACCAGTATATACATTTATTTATATGGACAGACAAACATCTGATGGGATACATCACCATGACATAGAACAGAACCAACTAGTACATACTTTCATATGGACAGACAGATATCTAATGCTAGAAATCACAGTGACATAGAACGGAAGCAACCAATACATGCATTCATTTAGATAGAAAAGCATCTGATGGTAGAAATCACAGTGACATAGAATGGTAACCAATCAGTACATACATTCATATGGACAGACAGACATCTGATGGTAGAAATCACAGTGACAGAGAACAGTAATTACCATAAAGAAATTTTAAAATAAATTTTATAAAGAGATAGAATTTCCTTGCCTTTACAGGGATTAGGGATTATTTATATGACCAATAAATTTTCCACAAGCAAACAAAAAAATCAGAAAACAAATAATCACCATCTTTTACCAACAATGGGTCTTAAGGCCAATCTAATTGTCATTATTGTCATAGTTACTCACTAAAAGTAAAAATCTGTATCACGTGGCAACAAAACAGAAGAGTGGGAATGAGATGATCTCAGGATTTTTTTAAAAAAACAGTCTTTAGATTAGGGTGCTGAGCTTCCTAAACCTCAGTCCATTTACTAACTTTCTGTAAGTTTCTGAAACTATCAATGAACAGCCCACTTTGAAGTCCGTGTCTGGAAACATTTGAACTCACTGTCTCCAAGGTCTTTCTTGTAATTTCATTTATTTGAAATTAAAATATAATTAGGTCATTTCTCCCTTCCCTTTCTAACTTCCAAATCCTTCCTTGTACCCACTTTGCTCTCTGTCAAATTAATGGCTTTTTGGGGGGCAAGTGGTCCGTTTCAAGACAGGGTTTCTCTGCGTAGCCTTGGTTATCCTGGAACTCTTTATAGACCAGACTGGCCTCAAGCTCACAGAGATCTACCTGCCTCTGACTCCTGAGTCCTGAGATTAAACGTGTGCACCATCACACCTGGCAGCTGCTTATTCTTTAATTTTTGGTTCACTGTCATTTATTTAGTCATAACTATAAAATACAACCTGCAAAATCTGTATAATGTTAGTTGCATGTATATGATTACAGGCATGACTTCTTAATATTAGACAGCCAATGGGGCTCTTCCCTCGTGAGGACAATTTCTCCTACTCTCAGCATTCCTTAGTTACCTGTAATTCCTTGTCTAGAACTGTGGCCCATGATATTTCCTCTTCTGTATCAGCATGTCTACTGGTGCCATTCTTTTTTTTTCTTTTAATTTACTCTTATTTCATCTCAATGGTTATCCCATCCTTTGTATCCTCCCATTCCTCCCTCCCTCCCATTTTCCCCTTACTCCCCTCCCCTATGACTGTGACTGAGGGGGACTTCCTCCCCCTTTATATGCTCATAGGGTATCAGGTCTCTTCTTAGTAGCCTACTATCCTTCCTCTGAGTGCCACCAGGTCTCCATCCAGGGGACGCGGTCAAATATGAGGTACCAGAGTACGTGTGAAAGTCATACCCCACTCTCCACTCAACTGTGGAGAATATCCTGTCCATTGGCTAGATCTGGGTAGGGGTTTGAAGTTTACTGCTTGTATTGTCCTTGGCTGGAGCCATAGTTTGAGCAGGACCCCTGGCCCCAAATCTGCCTATCATAATGTTCTTTTTGTAGGTTCTAGGACCCTCAAGATCCTTCTACTTTGCTATTCTCCCATGATTCTCTCATCTAGAGTCCCAATAGGATGTCCTCCCCTCTGTCCAAGTTTCCTGATAAGTAAAGATTTTCATGGGTCATGCCCCTTGGGCTAGTGTCCAGATATAAGTGAGTGTATACCATTTGACTCTTTCTGCTTCTGAGTTAACTCACTCATTATGAATTTTTCTAGTTCAATCCATTTGTCGACAAATTTCAGGAATTCCTTGTTTTTAATAGCTGAATAGTATTCCACAGTGTAAATGTACCACAGTTTCTTTATCCATTCTTCTACTGAGGGACACTTAGGCTGTTTCCATGATCTGGCTATTATGAATAAGGCTGCTATGAACATGGTTGAGCAAATTTTCTTGTTGTGTGCTGGCGCATCTTCTGGGTATATTCCA
>OU015748.1:82672589-82692589 GCA_907169655.1 Acomys percivali | reverse complement strand
GCATCAGGCTCTCACGCTCCCCTGTTCCCCTCCGGGATCATCATGAGGTGTCTGTGGGAGGCTTACGTGATAACTTCCAAATATGGAGATGGCATGGTCCTCTGATAGCTGAACATGCCAGAGACGTCCCTGGCCATAGCTTCCTTGAAGCAGCAAAGTCTAACCTGAACTCCAGCATTCCACAGTTGTAAGTCTGTTTTTTGAAGGTGATGTGACGGGCTACAGGAGGCGGGAACCCCAAGAGCACTGCCAAGTCTCTCGGGGAGCAGGGATGGGACAATCCCAGCCATCAATGGAGCCTTGTAGCCTCGGTGGAAAGAGGGGAACACCCTGCCTCAGGAATGCACCCTCCAGAGTGCTGAAGAGAGCCACTCTGCCATTATGAAACCCCAAACACTCAGGGCGTGGTGGGGCTTTTAAAAGCGTGCTCTGCTCCCACTGAGGAGCCTTGGAAATGTGGAGCGCATACCACCCAAGGCTAGTAAAGGGCCAGACAGTTCGGACAGACACATGAACAAGGAGCCAATGAGCTCGGGGCAGACTGTCTCAAAGAAATAAACATGTGGCTAAGGTATTTCCATAACCTGTAAATACCGTCTTTCAGGGGGTTCGGAAGGAGACCATACAGCCTGCCCCGACTATCCCCCCCGAGAAAAGAGTGACACTGTATCTAAGGAGGGAGCAGCCAGGCACCAAAGCCAGGTTTCCCAGACACCCTCTAATTTATAGGCCATAAATGATGGGGCCTGTGATCTATTGCCCCTGAGTCGAAGGTTTATTCAAATCAAGAGCACACACAGGGCCCACTGATATAACAAACGGCTCTGGGTGGGGGAAAGTCACACTTACACGGTACACTAAGTAAAGATGTTTGCAACAGGCAGTTGTACCAAGAGGGGTTCCAAACATCACAGAAACTAGCGCGAGCTCCACAGCCCCACCAAGGACACACTGACGGAGAGGAAACGCTGGGATGCTGGAACCAAGAGAGACAACCTCCACCTCCCCAACCGTCCCATGTCACAGCTCTGCACTGGCTTCTCCCTCTGTTATTGCCTCATCCATCCTGCTTTCACATGGATGGCACATCCACTCCTGCCTAGGATGCTGGTGGATAGCAGTGGCACCAGGGCCTATGTCCAGTGAAAGGAAAAGAACAGTCTTTGCGCATTCATCATTCATCTACCCATCCTAACTATGCTTCTTGAAGGGAACTTGTCACAGAAAGTTTCTTAACGACCAGTGGCTGGCAAGGAGAGAACTTAATGGTATTTTATTTTCATTAAAGTATGAATTTTGTTGTCACCTGTATGTAATAAATAATACCGATCTTTCCATTGTGGTCATAGACATTTTTTTTTAAATCCCTACAAAAACAACAAAACTAAACTAAACTAAGAAGTCAGGTTAAATAAAATAGTAAATAGAGCACAGATACTGTTATGATTATTATGAATGCATTTAATTATACAAATTAGTAGGCTTGTTTAAATTTCTACCAAAAAAAAAAAAAAAAAACTAAACTGAACTAAGAAGTCAGATTAAATAAAATAATAGTAAATAGAGCACAGATACTGTTATGATAATTATGGATGCATTTAATTATACAAATTAGTAGGTTCACTGTGCCCTTTCCATATAGACCATAGGTCTTAGAAGAATGTGGTAAAAAGTATTTATGTTTGGGGCTGAAGAGACGGCTTAGCAGTTAAGAGCACTTGGGCCCATACAACCAGGCTCTCTTCCTGGCATCCTCACAGCAAGCACCTCAAAAGGCTCTGCAACTCCAGGGCCTCCGATGCCCTCTTCTGGCCTCCACAGTCCCAGGCATGCATATAGTCCACAGATGTCTGTATAGGCAAAACAACCATACATTATAATTTTAAATTTTTAATCACTTAATATTTAAGCCAGCTTGGAAATAATGGTGCTCTGAAAACCATTGCTTTAAGCAAAGACTTACTGGTTGGCAAGAATTCTTTAGCATAAGCTTCAAAGCAAAGGCTTCCATAACTTAAATTATATTTCTCCAAAAATCCAAAAGAATTATTCCTGTTCTTCTCTTTATTTTTATTGGTCACAGCTTCAGTCCAATGTTTTTTTTTAATTACACATTATTATGATTAAGTGTGTCTATCCTGCTCTGCCAGGCCCTCCCTTAATAATTCATAACTGAAACCCTAATTTCTTGTTACTTTAGAGCAGGGGTTCTCAACTTGTGGGTTGTGACCCGCTTTGGGTGTAGCATAACATATATCCTGCATATCATATATTTACATTATGATCCATAACAGTAGCAAAGTTACAGTTATGAAATAGCAGTGAAAATCATTTTATGGTTAGAGGTCACCACAACAGGAGAAACTATATTAAAGGATTGCAACATTAGAGAGGTTGAGAACCACTGCTTAAGAGCAGAATAATAGTAAGAGATGAGTAAACCCTTTAAATGGGCAGGTGAACAAAAATGAAGCCAGAAGGCAGCCCCTTATCCCATACTATTGGTGCCTTCCTAAGAGGAAGTCTACTGGGCACGGTCCAGCATCCAAAGGTAGAGATAAGAGAATCAAGAGTCCGTAGCCAAGATGGACTACATAGAAAGAGACTATCTCAAAAAGGAGGAGCTAGCAAGATGGCTCAGTGAGTAAAAGTGCCTTCCTCCAAGTCTGGCAACCAGAGCTCAGCCCTTGGAATTCATCTGAGAAGGCAAGGATGAGTTACCATGAATTCTCTGACACCCCCAAAATGAGTATGTGACATGTGCACCCGACCCCAATTACATTATACATGAAGTAGGTGTGGAAAAAAGGATGACATTTGGACACACAGAGACACCAGAGATGAGCACACACTGAGAAGAGACTCATGAAGACAGAGAGGACTCAGAGGGAAGGTGGCGTCTGTCAGTGGCTTGATCTTAGGCATTGGGCTCTAGCTATGGCAGCCTTGACACATGGGCATAGTCATTACACGGAGGATGTGCCCCGTAAACAGGCTTCAGCTGAGGACTGGCTGGTACATGCAACTGGGGACATGTGACAAGCATGTGATCAGGACACGCTGACCTTTAATTAGCTAACTTCACCCAGGACTCCCTGGCCTAAAAAGTAGTTTATTAGACACATTAGAATCCTTGTGGAATACTTGTGGGAAAGAAGGGGAAGGAGAAAAAGAATTTTAGGTGACAGGAGCGTCACAAAGAAGACCAACAGAGCCAACTAACAGGGCCCAGACGGGCCTGCTGAGACTGAAGCACCAACCAAGGACCTTGCATGCACTGGACCTAGGCCCCCTACAAAGGTGTGGCCAATAGACAGCTCAGGCTTCAGGTGGGTCCTCTAGTAAGGGTAACAGAAGCTGTCTCTGACATGGACTATCTTGCTGATTTTTTTGTTACTTCCCCCTGGTAGGACTGCCTTGCCAGGTCACAAGGGAAGAGAGCATGTTCAGTCCTGATGGGACTTGATGATCTGGGGTAGATGGGAAAAGGGGTCCCTCTTTTCTGAGGAACACGGTAGGGAGGACAGGGGAGATGGAGGGAGGCTGGGAATGGGGCTATGAGCAGGATGTAAAGTGTAGGAACCAGGCCTGACTGGGCTGCCTGCCTGTCTTGCTGTTTCATGTCCTGTTTCTAGCAGCTTCCGTGTCTGTGTTTATGTTAGTTAGCTAGTCATGTTTACTGCTCTGAGGATGCACCCCTCCCCACCTTGGGACATTTCCTCCTGTGTGCAATCACCTCTTGAGGGATTTCACCTGCGAGTGGCAGTCCTGTTTTGCTGCGTATAAGAAGGCTCTTTGAACACTGAATAAAGGCTGCTGCTGCCGCTCCTGCTGCTGCTGCTGCTGCCACTGCCGCTGCTGCTGCTGCTGCTGCTCTCTTAGCATGAAGGACCCGCTGTGTTATTCTCTGTGTGTGTGTGTGTGTGTGTGTGTGTGTGTGTGTGTGTGTGTGTGTTAAATCCGCAGTCCCTTACCCTTGACTCGGTACTGTGGTGGTGCGGGTGCCACAGTAAAGTGAATACATAAATAATTTTTTAAAAATAAAAATAAATATTTCAAAATGGAACAATCCCAAATGTTCACATACCTTATAATGTATAGAATTTTAAAGTGTGTAAAGCAAAATCTCATTTAAAGTGGAAGAAAAATTTAAATTCAGCAATTATAGCTTGCAAATTTAGTGACTATGACTAAATAATCAATAGAATAATTTAACAGAAAAGTCAGAATGGACGCAAAAGACTTGAAGAACACTATCAACCAACTTGACCTGTTGACATTTACAAAAAGTACCACTCAAGCATCAACATAGCGCACATACACTTTGCAAGAAGCCATACACTTTAGAGGATTCAAGTCAAATTTTTGAAGATGATAGTAAATAGACAAGAGTCAGAACTCAGGTGTACCTTAATACTGAAGTTCTGGCTTCTTGCAATACTCAAATCAGATCCTGTGGTGAGAACAAAGTCATATGTTAGCAATAGCCATGATTACCAACACCCAAGACTATAAGAAGTATGTACCGTGTTCTGATAGTAGTACATATCATGTAAATTTCTCTTATTAGAATAAATTCTTGTTTAGGCTATATCTTAAATGGTAACTTGTTTCCTAAATACTAAATATACTCATCACCCCTATAAATGTATCCTGTATAAATACATTTATAAGAATAAGTATGTACATGTCACGGATGCACAGCTTGGTCTTCAGGTGAGACCTCTGATGGCAGGAGCAGGGGCTGTTGCCTGCCTTTGGATGCCTTTCCCCTAACTGGCCAGCCTTGCGTAGCCTGCTTAGTACAGTAGGATATTTAATACAGGTGAGCAGGATATGCCGAGTCCTCCTTCGTGTGCCAAGGTGGGTGGATATCCACAGGAGGGCTCCCCTTCTCCGAGAAGAAAGGGAGAAAGGGCACAGAAGGAGGGGAGAAGGGGGGAGAAAGAGGGACTAGGAGGAGAGGAGGGAGGGGAAATCCTGACCAGGATGTAAAGTAAATAAGCTAATTGATTAATAAACAAGAATAATGATGTACACAATGTGAATGTTGTTTTAAGTGCACATATTTGCTTTATTATCTATAATGCACATATTCACAAATACTGTACATACATGAAAATGCCACCATAGGCCCACGTGGTCAGTAATAGACTAAGGATAGTAATGTAATTTCAAGGCAATTTCATATATATCTGCACCCATAGGCCATCTGGTGAATGTACACAGGAAGCATGTGTCTTCTACAGTCAGGAAGATTTGACTTCAAATCCTCGCCTGCTCCATTGTAGAAGCTGAGTCATAGACATAAAGAAAACAAATTCAGGGAAGCCTAGTGGGGACGGACACAGAGCCACAGAGCCCAGGGCACAGGACCACACATGTCCTTACACACATACAAAAAAAATAGCATTATGGAAAACCTCTTCTATTAATGTCATTGCTTCCTCTAAGATCCTTTTCAGTCAGCCCATGACCCATTTTCCTTACTCACACATTGTGTGATCCCTCGGTGTCACTCACTCCACTGTGTTTTAATTACTACTTTTAGAAAGGCAGTTTTCCTGTGTTTCATGCCCAAATCTTCATGCACAGGTTGGATGCCAATGCTGGCAATCAACATCTCTACAACCATGTGCGTTTTCTCCCTGCATCCTGATGCCCACAGCTTTTCCTTGACTTCCTTGCTTCTCATCCTCACATTCATTTAGACAGTGATGGTACATAGTCCTGCTTCATCCCTGATACCTTCACCCGCCACGTTCTCCTGGAGTTCTTATCAAAACCACACTAATTACAGTACTTCACCATTCTGTGTTTAAAAGCCTTTGTGCTGCTCACCTGTACTAAATATCCTACAATACTAAATAGGGCACTTCTTGTGGGCAAAAGAACAATTCTGACTTAAATTATCTCTAATCAAGAAGACGGCTTATTGACTAATGTAACTGAAATAGGCTTCGGGTAAGACTGGGTCCAAGGCTTCATCATTACCAAACAACCCCTCTGAGTTGACCTTATTCTCTCTCATGACTTCCTTCTACAACGGTCAACACAGTTTCAGGGGCTATATTTTCGCAATTGGCCATCTTGCTGTGAAGAAGGTGCCTTGTCCATAGTTCCAGGATTTCCGCAAACATTCCATGAATGACAACCATGGTTTCCCCTATTGATCATGTCTAGCCCATTGATTTTTACCCTTCTTGGGGGGGAGGGTTAGATGAGGACCCCTCCCCAGTCCAAGTCACAATGGCTAAAGCCTAAGTGCTGCCATTGCAAACAGAGAAGGGCATCTGACGGGCAAAGAGGAAACAAAATAAAACGGTGTATGTCTCCCCATACTTCCGCTGCCGTTACTGGCTCCAAGTTCACTCCACTGTCTGTCCTGTTGGCACCTGTGGTCATTTTCCTCCCTTCTGAATCTCCATGCTCAGGTAAGCATGGTGTTCCTGTAACAAGGGGGAGAAGGAAGCAGAAGAGGCTGGGTTCTCATGAAATGAACAGCGTGGGGGAAGGAAGGAGTTCATAGCTTTGTTTCTCTCCAGTGGTCAGTTGGACACCTCGTAGTAAGTCTGCTATATAGGAACTGCCCAGTGTGAAGATGCCCAACTAAATTTCCAGAAAGATGGCTTGAGGAAGTTTGAGGTTCCCCGGTAGCTGTCAAGATAGTCATCTCACCTACTGAGGTATGTCCCCTAATTCTGTGTGTGTTCCCAGTGCCTAGCCTGACACATTTTCCCTTTTGTATTTATTGACTGTATTAGTGACTAGGCAAGTGACAGGAGTCAAATATTAGCTTTTTTTTTTTTTTCCATTTTATTTCAATCAGGCTTAGTCTGGAGTGTTGCATACTGCACCTGCTTAAGAGACTTTTATCAGATTTAATTTATTCAAAAAATAAAATCTTAATCATGTTTTGTTTTTCTGAGCCCGTGGATGTTTTAGTGATTGCTGTGAACTGAGTACTGCCTGTGTTCGCGTCCTAAAATGTTATAGCTTCTAATCACAAACTGTGGAGTGTTCTCAGACCTTATCTGTCTGTGCTCCTCTCACAAGGCTTGCTGAAGCAAGCGAGCACCAATGACATTTTAAATAGCTGCTATCCTTTCTCAGCTATGGAGCGTGTCAGTCTTCGCTCTTGTGGGGAGAAATACTTGCTCCTGTGCACATCTGTTCCTACAGTCTAAGAGGATTCTGTTGCTCCTAGAGCCTTCCCACCTTGATATCCCTCCTCGGCACCACTAGGTGGGCACCAGAGCTCAGCGCCCAGCAGTTTGTCTGCTGCTTGGGAAACCCCAGGAATGTTAATGCTATTGAGCCACTCTGCTCAAACACTCCCAGTGTGAAGGGAGCACAGCTCTGGTAGCTAAGCAACTACTGCCACCACAGAAGGATCTCCAAAATAAAGAGAGACTGAGAACACACTTGAATCAAGTACAATTGCACTGTTAATTTGCAACTGGTTGAATTGCAGCCTTACTTGGCTAGATGGTCTGTTTCTTACTTGAGAAAACATCACTACCCAGGTCCGTCGATTTCTACATAAATTTCAAGTCTCTTTGATCCTCATTATCCACCCCAGTAAAGAAAAAGGGGAGAGCACATTTTTCCAACGTTGGGCCTCTTAGCAAATATTAGGTGCTCAATAAATATTGATTGAATGAATTAATATGTGGGCACACAGCTTCTGGGGATGTATGAAAACATGGGCGCAGACCTAGGTGATGATTTTAAAGTACGTTCACAGATTCCTTGGTACCTCCATCCTTTTAGGAGATGGAGAGTTCGTGAGAGCTGGCTCCATCCATGGCCTGTGGATAAGCCATCAAAAGTGTGGCTTAATCATAAAAGATCAATATCCCTGCCCTGGGGAATCATCTCCAGAACACGATTTCTGCCTCAATGAAGCCTTCAGTTGACTTTAGGCTTTGTTAGCTTTCTACCCTCTCCCTATGTGTCTGCCTACCAGAGAACCAGTCTATCTCCTGGCTGCTTCCATAAAAGGGAGGGCTGTGGGAATTCTCATAGGAACTATTCCTCATGTCATGCCTAATATTTTTATTCGTGATGGCTTTGCTGTCTAATGAGTTGTACTTTCTCTGTGTGAGAAGTAAGTATGTACACACGTCCATGAAGTTTTAGGTTAGTTCTTCCCAGTGTGCACTTAGATGTTAAGTCCCCAGTTAGAACCATCCAGCAGAGCCACTCCCTACACTCCTGACCCACAGGGAGAAAAAAAAAAAAAAGAAAAGAAACATAAGACAAATCAAATGCTTGTGTTCCTGAGCCACTGTGTTCCCGGTGCCTCATCACACAGCAATCAAGATGGTAAGGACAGCCTTCTTCCTTTTGGAGACAAGTTAACTCACATGAAAACCTCTTGACAACAAGGCCTCTGTCCTGTTCACCAGCCCTTGTGTGTTCATCTCCGTCACCTGGAATCCTGGGAACTGGGAACAACCAGCTTCAATCTTTATGGATGACTGTACATACTTATTTCTCACACAAAGAAAGTACAACTCATTTGACAGCAGAGTCATCATAAACAGGTCTAATAGACCTGAGGGAAAATTCCTATTAGGATTCCCATGCACCCTGGAGTTACATGGGTTCCCTGGTAGGCAGACAGATAGGGGGAGGGCAAGGAAGAAGCCAACCACCTTGGAAGTTTGCCACCTTTATTACCTAGCCATGGCCTTTCTCCCTGTCTGCCTGTCTATCAAGAAATCTGTCTATCTTCTGGTCTCTCAGAGCTACAGCAAAACGAATTAAAGGCCTCGACTTATGTATGCAAGGTCAGCACAGCTGGCAAAGGCCCTGCATCTCAGAGGACAAGGAATCACAAAATAGCATGGAAAGGAAATCCTCGTTGGGACTACTTGGAAGTTGTCACTGTGGCAATGTCATCAGCCCAGCTTGATTTCGCAAAGGTTGACTGAAAGTCCTTTGTACCTTTCTGACCTGCACTTCTTGAACAGAAAGACTTCCATCCCGCCTTGTGCCTTCACATCGGAGAGAGGAGCCCCACGGTCAGCATTTTCCGGACTCACATCCACACACTCTCTCCACCTCTTGTCAGACAAGGTTATCTGCTTCAGGCAGGCTGCATATGCATCCTCATGTACGAGACAGTGAACGGGGTAGCCAGCCACTGCAAAGCCCACACACCTTCCAGCAGATAGTATGTGTCTGTTGTATGTGTGAGGCATGCTAGGCGGGTGGGGTCTAGCTTGAAATATCAGTCACTTATTCCCCCTCCTAAGGGAAGAACATGTCTTTAAAGTGTGTTCAATGGCCCAAGGATACCTAAAAATTAACTTAAAAAAAAAAAAAAAGTTCACTGTCCCAGAAGTTAAGCAATTCCATCTTCTAACCATTGCTTCTGTGTCTCCCCATTGGCCTCAATAACAGGTTCAGAACAAGCCTCAAGTTCATCCATGCTTAGTGAGCCTCAGCAACCGTGGCACTGCGCTGACTTCACCGTACTTTCCCTTATGTTATTTAATTTAATACTGCAGAAAGATAGGCTAGGATGGAGGTCAGTGGTAGAGCGTTGGCCCAGAATGTACAGATAGGGGCAGGGAGTCGGGGGAGTACAAAACTTAGAAAAACACAGAGGAATTGATTTACTTAAAGCTGGCGGGGGGGGGGGGGGGGTGGGGGGGAGGGAGATATGGGGGAAGTGGGTGTGAGGTTGAGACTAGGAGGCGAGAAAGGAGTGTTGCATTTGGGATGTAAATGGACAAATAAATAAATTAAGGGGGAAACATATGTAAAAGAAGATAAAAATGAAATAAAATAAAAAACCTGTCTCAAAGCTAGGCAGCACCCATCCCCAAAGCCAGGTCCTTCCAGCTTCCTCCTGAGAGGCAGTTTTTCAATATTTGAACAGTGTTCTCACCAACATACTGAATCTTGGCATTTTTACCATTCGTGCTCTCTTAGGTATCAACCAAGGCTCTAAGGTTTTTTTTAGAAGAGTTTTATGGCTGCTGAGCCCACTGAGAAATATTTCCCTACTTGCTGCAAGGCAGCTAAGACTTCTGCCCATCGTCTTTGCTCAGTGTGAGACAATCTGATTTATCATGTAGCCCAGATTAGTTCCAGCATAAGCAGCTGACATCTCACCAAATCATATTTTCTAAAATATTGAAAATAGCTCCAGGTTCCCCATAAGTCAGGTTTTCCCTTCAGAAATGTTTGAAGGGGAGATCTAACACAAGTAAAGCAGTGTTTAAGAGGGAGAGGCTACGTGAAGATGGAAAAAGAGACCAGTGTTAACAACTCCTCTCTATTGCCCAGTTTCTCCCATCCCATTCCACCTTAACCCAACAGGGAGGCAAATGAAAGGCCTGTAAAGGGAGATTGGGGGAGGGGAGAGAGAGCCAACAGGCAGCTTGTTGCTGGACAATGCTGCCATCTGCTGGCGAAAATTGAAACTTCACCACACAATCATGCCTGGTTTTCAACCATAGTGATGTAATCTTAAATACTCATAAATTTTCTTTAAATTGCCTCCAAGACACTCTAGTTCTGTCAGACCTGAGGGCCACAACCTGTGCCCAACATAATGTCTGGGAACTGTATTCAATAAGCCAATTAAAAGAAATTAACGGTAGAAGTCAGAAAGAGGCCAGTCACTCAACGTAGCTACTCCCAACAGAGACCCCCAAGTCTGTCTTTGGTGTCTTGAAGTGAGGGTTTATTTGGTTTACTTGTTATGGTCCATCACTGGGAAAGCCAAGGACAGAACTTAAGACAAAAGCCTAAAGGCAAAAACTGAAACAGAGAAGCCAGAGGAGCGTTGCTCACTGGCTTGCATCCCCTGGCCTGCTCACCTAGCTTTTATATTCAACCAAGGACCACTGGCTTAGCAGTGGACCCTTCCCACAGTGGCCGTGCTGTCTCAGTTGGCAATCAAGAAACTGTTCCCCACTCATGCCTACATGCCACTCTAATAGAGGCAAGTTGTCAACTGACATTGCCTCTTCCCAGGTATGTCAAGTAGGCAAGCAAGAGCAACCAGCACATTGCTTTCCAAGCGCTTAGCTTTTAAAAAATATACTATGCAGAGCCTGGGCAGTGAGAGAAGCTCCAATACCCTACTTAGTGTCTCCTCCCTTCCAGTCCGTTTGCATCTAGCAGCCATCTCCAGTGATTTCTGAAGTTCCTGGGTGAAATGTGAACAGGTTTCTCTGGGCCGTAAGGGATCCAAAACTGGCCACCAACAAGCCTGGTTTGCAGCAGCTCTCACTTTACCTGTGTGCTTCCAGGGCTGCTTTCTCAATGGCTGTAGGTAGAATACTCCCCAGGTCCTGTCTTCTGGGAGCCTGTGGTGGTTGGAATAGGAATGAACACACACACACACATACACACACACACACACATACACACACGCATACACACACACACACACACACACACACACACACACACACTGGCTCATATGTTTGAATGCTTGTTCGTTAGGGAGTGACACTGCTTGAGAGGGATTAGGAGGTGTGGTCTTGAAGTAGGCACGGCCTTGTTGGAGGGAGTGTGTCGTTGAGAGTAGGCTTTAAGGTTTCAAAAGCTCAAGCCAGGCCCAGTGCCTCTCGCTCTCTTTCTTCTGCTACCATGTGCCTGTGTGCTCTGCCATAAATATAATGGACTAACCCTCTGAGACTGTAAGCAAGCCTCAACTAAATACTCCTATTTATAAGGGTTGCTGTGGTCATGGTGTGTCTTCACAGCAATATAAGACTTACTAAGGCAGGGCCCCAACCCATACCAAATTCACGTGTTCAGCCCCTTTACATGCTGGTTTTCTCACATAGCCCCTGAAATCAGGGAAGCTCATTTGAAAAGCCACATCAGCTTGAGCCTCAGAACTTGACGTTTGGAAATGAAATTTCTATAGACATATTTCATTGTATAGTTATCCTGAATTAGAGAAGAGACCTGAATCCCAAAGACCAGTGTCTTTCAGGGAGGGAGGACAGACGGAAGTCAAGACTCTAGCAGAAGGATGTGTACAGATATAGGCAGAAATTAGAATGATGTAGCCGCAAGCGAAGGAATGCCAGGATGACCAGCAGTCACCAGAAGTTAGGACGAGGCGATGGCTATTTTTCACAGGGGCCCTGAAAGGTGCAAGGTGACACTTTGGCTTCTGGTGACCAGAAGCACAAAGGAATAGATCTTTCTATTAAGCCATTTGGTTTGCAGTAATTTTGTGGGACTGCAAGTGGTGTAGCAAGTCTGGAAATCAGGGTTGAGACTCCTCAAAAAGCTAAAAGTAAACCCACCATAAGGCCCAGAAATTCCACTCCTTGGCATATACGCAAAGGACTCTACACCCTATTCCATGGACACTTGCTCAGCCATGTTCATTGCTGTTCTATTGACAATAAGAACTAGAAATGGACACAGGCAAGCACTGCCCATGGCCCCACAGCCCTGGGACAGGCAGGTGCCACTACAATAAACAAATATGTGATGCAGAGGTGAGAAAGATAGAAAAACAGAGTAGAGCATGCCCTATGGAGAGAGGTAGAACTGGAGGTGTGATGGTGACAGGTAAGGGCTGAGGTTGACATGCTGGCATTGCCCAGCAGAGTCAACGGGGTGGGACACAGCAGCCTGGAGGTTATGCAGATGCAGCCTCGTTCCCTGAGTCTGCTGTCCAGCAGTGGGGTCCTCCTGGATCCGGACAAGGATGGAAGCCCAAGATGAAGAAAGGTTTACTTGCTGAATTGGACCTGCTCAAGTGACCACCATGTTCCTTGAAGCCACTGATGACTTTGTTAGTGCTGCTGCCCCAAGACTCAGTGAAGCCTCAGATCCATGTGAAAATATTCAGTCTGTGCTGCTGTCTGATGCCTTGGTGATGTCCTTCCTCAGGCTTTCCTGTCTCAGGGACCATCCTGATGTGAGTGGCATGTGTAGCCATTTGAGGCTATGTTGAAGCCAATGGCCCATGAAGCTGCTGAGGGCATGAGTGAGTTGTTGATCCTAATACAGCCAAGCACTGTATGGATATCTGTGGCTCTTGTTACCACGGAAACCAATGCAGATGTTCTATTACCTGTTGATACCCATGTACACCCGTGAGCCAGCCCTGCCCCTCATAGGAGAGATGTGTCCCTTGCTGGAGAGCTGTCCCTGCACCTCACTGACCAATGTACTGTGAGGGCAATATTGGTGGAGGCCTGGACACTGGAGAGTTGGCCCCACAACTTTTTGGCTCACAACATGGTGATATAGGCAGGCAGGCAGGCAGGCAGGCAGTGGCAGTAGCACAGAAGAGCTGATCCCACCTCTCACTGGCTCACAGCACATTGAGACAGGTGTGACCATGGACATGGGATAGCTAGCCCTGCCCCTCACCTGCAGCCACAAGACTCTCCTCAGTTGAAGGCTTCTGGCATAGATGCTGGTGGAGAAAAACTCATGCTGAGGGGGTGGGGAAGGGTGAGCAGGCCGGTAGGAATCTGTCCATGCCCCAGTGAATATATAGAGAACACAAAATTGACTTGTTTTTCTCTTGCGGAGACAGAGGGGAGGGGGGTGTGAATATGGAAAGGCTGGGGGTGAGAACAGTTGGGGTACATGATGTGTGATGTCCAAATAGTCAATTTAAAAATATATATTAAAAAAAAGAAGTATTAAACAACCTAAACGTCCTTCGACTGATGGATGGATAATGAAAATCTGGTATATGCACAGTATGAAATATTATTCATAAAAAAAAAAAGAAATACTATTTCATCTGTAAAGAAAAAAAATGAACTCATGAAATCTGAAGGTAAATGGATGGAACTAGAAAAAAAAAAAAAACTCATATTGAGTGAGATAACCCAGAAAGACAAACCCTGAATGTTCCCTCTCATTTGAGTCTCCCAGCTCCAAATCTTCAGATGTGAGTACATATCCTGGAGCAACTAACCACAGAAACCAGGAAAGTGAAAAGGGCCGCTGCAGGGGTAGAGCAGTAAGAGGGACACAGAGGGGACCAGCAGGGTACAAGTGATCTGATAGGGGAGATGGAGAAAATGGGTGGGGCTCTCATCAGAAAGGAGAAGGGAGATGAGCACTGATGGAGGGCGGAGGATGAACTAAGAAGTGATAAGAAACCCTCCTACTAATTATCTACCTAAAAAATACCCCCCAACTTATTTCTGATTCATTTCCAAAGTTATGAGCACCAGTACCTTTCACCCAAAACAATTCAAAATGCACACAATTAAGTAAAAGTAACATTTATATTCTTTTATAGAGGGGGAAAATGTTTAAATCCTTAGCATACTATTTAAGGAGTTTTGAAAGATAACATCATCCCTATTTGTGGACATGGCAAGGATATGGCATGGCTAATAAACCCGTAAACTCACAGTGGCAATGGCTACCTGCACAAAACGGGGGCCCACTAACATTCCACTGTGGATAGAGGGGTGGCCGGTGAGGCTCCCGCCTCCCTAAAACACTGTCGGTGGCCAATGCTGCTAGGGAGGAGGTAGCCGCTGGAAGGTTACCCTTGCTCCAGTTAACAATCTCACACTCGTGCAGACTACCATAATTAAATGCAGCAGAGCATCAGACCCCCCCCAAAAAAAAAAAAAGAATGAGAAACTGTTGGGAAGAAGGGATTTGGAGGGGCTGGGTAGAAAAGGACAGTGGGGGGAGGTGGAATATGATCAAAGTATATTACTTATGTAATTGTTAATGAATAGTAACTTTTAATAAATGAACCCGTAGCATCCTTACTCCCATCAGCTTAGAACATACCCTCAAATCACCACACGATGTACACCACAGTGCACGATGCGATATCTCAAATGTATCCAGGACTCAGCAATCGACTGAGCTGGGACCAGGCTTGGGGGAAGATTTAGGCTTCCACAAGTTCCTGCAACAGTGACAGGCTCCCGTAAAGGGCAGACAGGGGCATCTTGGCTTCCAAATCCCAAGTTGATCTGGGATTGTCAGGCTCCATCTGCAAACCACACTCCTTTAACAGTTCGTAAGTAATGGCCAAGCCCTCACCCTGGAGTGGGGCAAGAAGCTGCGGCTGGAGAGTGAAGGGGATGCACCAGGGATACTTGAAGTGTGGCTGGAGGATGCTCTTTACCTAGAAGAAAAAGTACCGGATTGGGCAGTCCAGGCTCTGACACCGAGGTGAGAAAACTTCTGCCCCAACAGCCAGGAGCCACACAGGACAAAGAACTAAACAAGACCTGAAGCCACTGTGCATTGATTTCTCACCTACAACAAAAAATGTCAACTGCGTGTGTGTGTGTGTGTGTGTGTGTGTGTGTGTGTGTGTGTGTGTGTGTGTGTGTGTGTACAGGTGCGCGTGCACACACACACACATACATATGGCTGTACAAATTTTTGTTTCTATAGATAAATATATAGGGAGAGAAAAGGCAATTTGCAAAAGATAACTGTAAACACAGAAGGGCGTGACTGACTTTTATCCCCTTAGTTCCGACAAAGATGCCTTCCTAGGGAGCCTTGCTTCCAAGCTGTCATAAATGCAGAGATGCTCCTGACAGGGTTAAATCCAACCTACCTGCTCCCCAGACGGTTCCCTACTCCTCTCCTTGTGGAAAGCAATTGCTTTCTTCTAGAATGTTCTTCCTGTTCCTGTTTTCCTCCTCCCCTTCCCTGGACTGCTAGGCCCTGGGGATTTCTTACCAGCTCTCGTTGCTGCGGGAGGAGCCTCTTCTCCATAGACTGAGCAAGCAGATTGAGTTGGATATCACTCAGCACTGGGGGAGGGGGCGGGGCATGGGAGGGCGGGGCACGGGAGGGCGGGGCACGGGAGGGCGGGGCAGGGAGGGGCGGGGCATGGGAGGAACACATGAGGAAAACGAATGTTAGGTTCAGTATTTTCTTCTCATGATGAACTAGGAAATCCAATGAGAGGAAAACTCTGAGACAGAGGAATATGCCCCATTAGACTTGAAAGTCAATCTCACTGCTCTAGAAATGTCTCCTGCCCTTGAGATGGGCTCCAGGGTTAGAAGTGACGTGACCCAGAGCCTGAAAGTCTAAGGGCTGAGGCAGGGATCGCCTTCCCCAAGCATGTGTTAGGTAGTTGGTGGCTGCTCCTTTCTAGACCTCAGACTCCATCTGTGGTAGGTACATGGACTGCTATCACTCTGAACCTTGCTAAAATTAGAGAGGAGGGGGACGTGTAACTGAGCACCATAATTCAGGGGCTATTTTGGGGGTGGCATCTGAAACAGCCCTCTGAGAACAAACATGAGGACTCTCCCGTGCTCCCCTCAAATCGCTCTTACCCATTAGGGCTTGAAGGAGATAAAGAATGAGGTTCTTTAGGTCAATCCATGGGGGGATTGAGTCCTTTCGCAGCTCAGCTAGGATTATGCCACCTGGGCCATCCATGTGCCCCATCTGATTCAGTTCCAGCTGCGGAAGACAGATGTTCTGTTAATAACATCACTGCCAGTGCTGCGGGGGCCGGGGGTCGCTGGGCAGCTTTAGATATGCCGAACAAATACTCTCCCACAAAGCTTCAACACGGCTCCCTTTTCTCTTTATTTTTCTCATTAGTGTGACAGGGTCTCTGCTTTAGGCCAAGCCAGCTTTGAACTTGCTCTGTAATCCATGAAGGCCTTGAACTTGCAACCCTCCTGCACGTAGCTTCAGCTTCCCATGTCTGGCTCAAAACCATTGATGTATAATGTGCCTATGTGCCGAGAATTAATTAAGCAAGGTGCAGACAATAGGTTCTACCTCCCCCAGGGGGATTCTGAGCAGAATTAGGGGGGCCACACTCTCTAGCCCTCAACATTGTGCATGCAGCCAGAGTCTCCAATCTTTTGACAATCTTTCTCAGTCTCCTGGGGCACCGTGTACATTCCCCATCCCTCATAGATCTCGGCTTCCCCATCTCCCAAACTGATGCTTACAGCTTTGGTCATCTCTGGGAAGCTATGGTACACTCACCCTGTTTATTAGGTCATGCAGAACCTCCCTGTCGCTGAGCAAGGGCAGGAGACTGGAGAACAACACATCTCGAGCATCCTTTGAGAGCAGGGACAGTTGCTCTGTTCTCAGGGAAACTTCATCTTGCAGGTGCTTGAAATCTGCTCCCAGATAGAACACCAATCAGAAAGTGAGGGCAGCTTTTCAATTAAATATTCCTGGGGTGCTAAGGCCTTCAGAAGTGTTTCCAGCACTAAAAATGTCTCCGTGGACCACCTGCTCCAGCCTCAGTGAGGCAACTATCATGAAGCTGGAAACCAGGCAGCTCCAGCACTCTGGAAGGAGGGGACACAGCACTGGCAGTGGAGGTGGACATCTGAAAACTGGTTATCACAAGCAGGAGAAAAATGACCAAGTGGTCCTTTCTGAGAAGTGTCTGGAATGAAATGTGCTGTTAGGCTCTAGATACAATGATTCTTGGTGTTCCAGGGTCAGTTTCCATGTGTGAAGAATGGGAACATGTCGAGGTGCCAATGAGCTTGTGTATCTCCGGCACCTGGCACATAAGAGCTACACTTACTTAAAGGAGACAAGAACTCCAGAAAACAGCCAACAGAATCCATTAGCTTAGGCTCATGGGGGACTCATGGACCAGACCCAGACCCCTTACACCTATGTAGCTGATGAGTAGCTTGGTCTCATGAGGGTCCCCTAGCAATTGGAATGGGGGTGTCTCTGACATGGACTCTGTTGCCTGCCTTTGGATCCCTTTCCCTTGGCTGCGCTGCTTTGTCTGGCCTAAGTGGGAAAGGATGCGCTTAGTCCTGATGCGACTTGATGTACTAGGGTGGGTTGGGGCGGGGAAGGGGGGGGGTAAGTGTTACTTAATTTTTTTATCCCATTGTGATCCCTGAGATTGAACTGTAAATCCTTGTTTCTTGGGGTTGAGCCCTAATACACCTTTAATCCAAGAACTTTCTGTTTATTGTAAATAGGTGATTATGGTGTGGTTCAGCCAGCCTTGCACACACCTTTAATCCAAGAGCTTTCTGTACACAGAATTTAATAAAGTTAACCTAAGGTCAAGAGGCGGAGCAAGAAACCACCTGACAGGGATTGAAGAATAGGAGGGACCTTGAGTTGAAGGGTATTTAAACCAGCCTATAGAAGTAGAAGGCGTCTTTGGCGCTTCTTTGGGCTTGGGATTTTACCTTGGCTTTTGGAGCCCCTTAGCTCCTTGGCCTTTGGCTATTTGGAGTTTGAGCTAGCAAGCCTTTGGCCTTGGTTTTTGTTTGTTTGTTTGTTTGTTTGTGTTTTTGTTTTTTGCCTTTTCCTCCTGGGCTGCCAGCTGAGCTAGTGAGCCTTTTTGGGCCTTCTCCATCAGCTAGTGAGCTGAGTAGGAAGGTCAGCTGGGTGCTTTCTCCACCTCTCTGAGCTAGCAGGTTTTTCACCACAGCATCTGACTCCTGAGTCTTTATTGGTAAAATACAATGATCTGGGATTTTCAACTAGAACAACAGGAGGGCTCCTCTTTTCTGAAGAGAAGGGGAGGGGGTAAGGGGAGAGAGGGTAGGGAGGTGGGACCTGGAAGAAAGGCGAGAGATGCTAATATAGGGATGTAAAGTTAATTAATTAATTAATTAGAAAAAGAAAGAAAGGTATCTTTGAGGTCTATGAAGAATTAGGCAAGCACTGCATTTGAGGATGTTTTGGCTTTGCCCAGTGTCCTTTGGTGATCTGTGACAGTGAGAATAGACCATAAGTGGTAACTCCAAGGCACTTCTGTCTGATTCGTTCACATTGCTGGTGCTGGAGTAATTCCTGCCTCCCAGTCTCTCCTCTGTGAGCACTAGGGCACACAGTTGTGCGTGCATGAGTTGAACTAACTAAAAAGAAAACGCGGAAGGAGACCTCAGTTTTCTGAGTTCCAAAGAAAGTTCTCATCTGATTTCCAAGCTTATGGTTTCCCCTAAAAAACAAAACAAAAAAAAAAAAAATGCTCACCTTGATGGTAGGGTTCCTCTATCCTTCCTGGAAAGAGAGGCACAAGCTGTCACCTTTCTTCATCCTCAGTTTGTTCTTGAGACACATTGGAGGGTCTCCTGTACCATCTCCTTGCTCCTGCCCAACTCCCAGTCTATACTTTCCAGCCTTCCATGACCTTTCCCACCCACGGGAACCAGCATCAGGGCTAGGGCCGAGTACCAGAGCATCACCCAGATCTCCACACCCAACCCCACCAGGAGCACTCACCAATTGGAGAGATGTAATCTATCCACAAGTCTAGAACGAGATAACATATTGTTCCACCCAAGAATGAATGTTTGTCCTTCCGTCCCTATATCCTCCTCCATTTTCCTGTCCCCTCCCCCTTCCCACCCCTTGTGCTGAAGACCAAATCTCAAGACCCTGGGCAAAGACAGCCAGGTAAGTTTTGGTATTCCGTTGTCTGCATGAGGAGGCAGGGTGGACTTTCATAGCCCCAGACCCATCCACTCACCAAGCTGTCTTATTATTGGATATGGCTCTGGAAAGAGAAAGTGAAAGGTTCACTGACCAAGACCTGCTCTCTCCATCCCTCCCCTGAGCTCGGACCTTTCTAATATCCTCCATCCACCCTTGCTTTTCACCTTGAAAATTCTCCTCTTATGAGAAACTTCCTATGATAAGTGCATCCCAGGTAGGTCCCTGTTCAACAAAGTCATACTTGTCTCAATGTCACTTTGGAACGCTTCAGATCTGGCAAGGAGGCCACACCTAGGCTGCATATGAAGCATGCCTAGGAAGGTTTTCTTCTTAGGATGAGCGGAAAGGAGAATGGCTGAGTAGAAAAGAAACTCAGTTAGGAGAAGTGTTATTTACACCAGATAGAAGGCTTCCTACATCCCATTTAGGGACTCTCAGGCTAAACCCCAGGAATGGTAGTCAACCTGAGCACTGGTCTGTGTGACCTGTGAATCAGACCCTGAAATTTTCATTTTATTTTATTATGTTTTCTTACTTTGTGTGAGTATGTGTGTGTGCGTGTGTATGTGTGTGTGCGTGAGTGCTTGCATGTGTGTGTG
>OU015748.1:82655266-82670905 GCA_907169655.1 Acomys percivali | reverse complement strand
TTGTGCATGCGTGGTGTGTGTGTGTGTGTGTGTGTGTGTGTGTGTGTGTTCATGACGTGTGGTGTGTGTATTGGGCGATGGTAGATTTCAAGGTTCGAGTCTTAGAAAAATCCTGTGCCACGTTGTTCAGGCATTCTGTCTACAGTTTCAGTTGTGTTGTACTTCTGTTATTTTATGGAGCTTTAATGTGAGTTTAATAGTCACCTGATAAATTTGGTGGCTCCCTGCTGAGCTTCTGAGAGTGGCAGAACCTTGAAAGGCTAGAGACTAATTACTACACATGACCGAGATTAGCCTGAACTTCACCCAGCTGAAGATAGCCCCACTTGAACACTCTAGGTCGGGTCCCTTCCCAGGCAGGAGGCCATCTCTACATCTACAGCTAACAATATTTGAGCTTGTCCAGGCTTAGAGGTGATTGAGGATGGTGGGACATGTGTGTGGGACCGTAATGAGTGCTGCTGGTCTATAGTCAGGACAGAAAAGGAGGTCCAGGTCTTCACACACCCCATCCCCACTTGAACCCCAGTTCTGCTCACCACAAGTGTTATTCTCAATAACCAGTTGCTTCTTCTTGTAGGCCACCACCGAACCCTTGTGGATAGTCACTGAATCTGTCCTCTTCCTTTGCCACTGTCCCTGGGCTTGACCCTGGGGAGATAAAGCATCCCTAGGGATTTATAGTTCTTTGTCTCATAACACTATTAAAAAATTGTTTACTTTTAATCAAAGCAATATATGCCTGCAATTTAAAAGTCAAATAAATTTAGAAAGCTCATGAGAAAGCACTAGCAGTCCTTCACTGCACTTTCCTCCTGGTCTCCACGTCCCTTACTGCTTCTCCCTCTTGTGTGACAATATTTACCTACACTGAAATCCGGGAGGTGTGCCTGGCGATTGAACCATGGACGCCAGGCTAGTGTTTACCACTGAGTCGCATCACCAGCCCTATTGCAATGTCTTGATTTTTCCAAACTAAGTATATGATATGCTGTCTCCTTCTAGCCTTGAAGTTTTGTTCTCCTGCTCGGCGTTACTGATTCGCCCATATTCACACCTGGTCCCTGAGTAGGGACGTATTCTCTGCCGGCTGTTGGGGGAGACTGCTTGTCCGTCCTCGTCCCAGACCTTGTCTCTTATCAGTCCCTGTGATGTCTTTTCTATCTTCTGTCCTGTCACTCCTTGACTCCTGGGGAGCTAGCTGAGAGCTACATGTCTGAAAACCTTTATACCTAAAGACAACTTTAACTTGCATTTGGTTCACAGTTTGATGGAGATCGAATTCTTAGCTGAATTCCTTGTAGTCTAAGTTGTTTTCCTTTTCTTTACAAAAAAAAAAGTATAATTCTTTTTCTTAAATATTGCTCAATGTTTGAGAACTGTATCTCTAAATATAATGTATTTTGATCACCACACACTTCATTAACTCACTTCCAATGCCTCACTTCCCCATCTCCATCACTTTGCCCTCCAAACTTCATGCATTCCTTTTGTCTTTTAATTTTTACTAAATCCACGGAGTCAGTCCTCTTAGTGCCTCTTACACATGCCTGAGTGTAAGACCAGGTACTGAAGTACAGCAGCCTCGCAGGGCCTGAGAGAGAACACAGAACATTTGTCTTTCTGGGTCTGGGTTACCTCATTCAGGATGATCATTTTCAGCTACGTCCATTTTCCTGAAAGATTCAAATATCTGTGCAGCTGAATAAAATTCCGTTGTGTGTGTTACCATATTTCCATTATCCATCCGTTGATAGACATCTAAGCTGTTTCCGTTTCCTATCGGTTATGAATAGAAAGACAATGGACATGAGTGAACAAGTATCTGTAATCCATTATAGAGTCCTTGGGGTAGATATGTCCAGCAGAGGTATAGTTGAATCATATGGTGAATCTAATTTTTCTTCTTCCTCTTCTTCTTCTTCCTCTTCTTCTTCTTCTTCTTCTTCTTCTTCTTCTTCTTCTTCTTCTTCTTCTTCTTCTTTTCTCTCTCTCTCTCTCTCTCTCTCTCTCTCTCTCTCTCTCTCTCTCTGTGGTGTGTTTATAATTTACTCTATTATTTCTATGCTTATTTTTTCATCTGGAGAATCTGCCCATTGGCAAACATGAGATACTAAAGTGAAGTCACTTACATTTGGGGTTAATCTGTTGCTTCACGTATGCAAGTATTTGCCTTATGAAGCTACGTGCACCCATGTTTGGCGCAAATAGGATTAGGATTATAATGTCTTCTTGATGGATTGTTCTCTTGACCAATGCGGATTGACACTTTTTTTTTCATCTGATTACTATTTTATTGGATTTTACTGTAGCAATTTCTGTGAGTCTACTTCCCTTTGCTTTGAATGTCGTTGCCTGATATTTTGCCCCAACAGTTTCTATCTTCAGTGGACTGATGTATGTCCCTTGGAGACAGCAGGTTCTGGAGATCATTCAGCATGCCAGGCCTGCTCACTGCTGTCCTGGGTGCTACCATGATTGGCCACGGCAGTCTCAAGACAAACCAGCGTCTCTTCATCCTCACAGAGGCCGTAAGGCATGTTCCCATCGGTATTGACTGCCAGGAGATCTGCATCCCATGGAATGAGGAGTTTCACCCGATGCATATGACCACAGGGAGCCGCAGCATGCAGAGGTGTCCAGCACTTACTATCTTGAGCACTGACATCAGCCCCAGGATCCAGGAGCTGCTGTGCCACCTCTCGGAAGTCATCAATGCAGCACTAGTGCAGTCAAGCCATCCTCATTGGCCAGGTTGGGGCTAACCCCACTACTAAGGAACTGGCAGCCTTCCCCCAAGTCATTTCAGGCAGCAGCCTCCAAATGGGCAATCCTGGGAGGGAAGAGAACGTGATTCCGAGGCCTGAGGCCAGCCACCTCTTTCCATGGCTGTTCTCCGTGGCCCTTTTTGCTATGGACCTTCTTCTCAGCCTGGGCTCACATCTTTACCTGCTGGGCATGTCACTTCTGGGCACACTTCAGCCGTTCCTGGGAGCTCATCTGCCTCTGGTGCTGGGCATCTCTCTCTGCCAGCAGCTCCAGGTGCTCAGCCATGGTGGTGTATGTCTGCCCACAGGGCTGTTTGGGGCACCACAATTCAGGTTTGGGGGTTGGGGGGCAGGCCAAGAATGAAGGGTGGGGCAGCTGGATGAACTGGCACCCTTGGGGGCATCCCCTTCCTAAGACTTGGTGCCTTCTGTCCCTGGAAAGGCTGAGATGGGAAGCCCCACACTCTGACCAGGGCCAGCTGCCTGCCCTAAGAGGCAGAGTCTGGGCAGAGGGCAGTGTGGCATAGGGTGAGTTGGAAGGAGTGTATGGGGCAGGTGTGGGACAGTGAGGCCTTGCCTACAGTTGCTCCCAAGGCAGGACTGACACCTCAACTGCTCAGCTGCCAGGGCCTCTGTACACAGCACCTCCACTCCCTCTTGAGGACAGGTTGCACAGCCCTAAGCCCTGGCTGGCCTCAGTCCAGGGTCTGAAGCTAGTTACCCAGATAACGAAGTTCCAGCTTCCTGGCACCCTGCCTAGGAACTCATGGCAATCTACTTGCCTCTGCCTCCTGGTGCTGGAATTAAAGGCGAGCACCACCACCATGCCCAGAAGTGTTTTGACTTTTACATGATTGGGGAGTTTCTTTTCTGGTTCCGCCTAGCTGGTGTTCAAGGCCAGCCTCAGCTCCGTAGCCACTTGAAGACAGTTTAGGCTTTACAAGACCGTATCTCAAAATATGTTATCACATGATCATAGAACATAGATTAACAGGTACAGTTTAGTAAAGGTGTTCCCATGTTTTTCCAGCCACCATGAAACTGGGTCTGCAAAAAATACAAAATCCTCACGTTTCTATTTCTGCAGCATCTATTGTTTACTCAAAACAAAACATGGTACCGAATACTTACATCTGTTTCGGAATGTATCACTATTTTCTAATCCTATGCATTAAGCATTGTAAGTGAGGGCACTGGAATACAATCTAAGATCAGGAGTTAGCACAGACTACACATAAGCAGTGGAGAATAACGACCCCACCCTCTGACCCTTAGAAAACAGTCTCCAGAATCCCTTGAGGAGCAAGAGTACACTGGCTGGACTAGTTTCCTTGTCCCTGTCCTCCATACCTTGACATACTGGGGGATGAGTGCTTTTCCTGAAAGGTCGACGCTGCTGCTGCCTTCCAGCACAGTGTCCTTGGTCACTTCATAGGCCTCTGTCACCACATACAGGTTGGTCTTCCCCATCCGGTAATCCTTCACAAAATACGGCTCCTGATCTAAAAGTTTCCTGAAGGTGCAAATGGAAATAAAAAGACTCAAACGGCCAATGTCATAGAAACAGAGACTAAATCGCAAACAGATAAACAAGCAGAAAATGTGAGGCCTCCACCTTTAAGGACCAAAGAGATCCAGGCAGCTTTCAGGCTGGAGGTGTGGCTGTCATTAAAGCGCTGGTCACAGGAGGACATGAATTCAGATGCCCGGAAGCCACATTGAAGCCTGGTGTGGTTATAGTTAACAGTATGCTACATGCCTTTGAAATCTGCTAAAGCAGTAGGCAGTAAATGTTCTTGCCATAAAAATAGCAGTTACTGAGCCGGCAAGATGGCATAGCTGGTAGAGGTGAACCTGAGTTTGAGTCTCAGACACACACATCTAAAGGAGAGATCTAATTCCTGCAACTTGTCCTCTGACTGCCTGCCACATGTGAGCCATGGCATGCATGCACACATGCATGTGTACACACAGAGAGAGAGAGAGAGAGAGAGAGAGAGAGAGAGAGAGACAGACAGACAGACAGACAGACAGACAGACAGACAGACAGACAGAGACAGAGACAGAGAAAATAATAAATAAATAAAATAAAATAAAAAATTTAAACTAATGGCTACCAGATGGAGTGATGATATGTTACCAATTTATATGCATATGTCACACCAAAATGCTACACACGAAGCATGCATTTCCAGTTCTAAATTATGTATCAAGAGAGATGTGGTAAAAGTCATCTAAATCCCAAAGCACTGGGATGTTGATTATGTAAAGTGATTGTTACAGTCTTCAGTACATTTTAATCAATATTCCAGCCATTTACTTCTACCTAGTCATTCCTTGTTACATGCCCATCCTCTGTACAATGAACAGAAACTTCCATCGCATCAGAACCTTTGTCATATACAGAGGGAGGTAATCCCTCTGAGGAACAGTCATAGGGGAGGGGAATAAGGGGAAAATGGGAGGGAGGGGAGAATGGGAGGATACAAGGGATGGGATAACCATAGAGATGTAACAAGAATAAATTAATTAAAAATAAATAAATATTTAAAAAAAGAAAAAATCAATATAAAAAAAAAGAACCTTTGTCTGTCTTATTTTTCTGTCCTTATCACATTAATAGAACAGTAATGGGTAGTTCATCACTAATGAGTATTATTAGATTACAAGCCATTATTTCAACGATTAGTTTTTAAGTAGAATAATCTGAGCTGCTATCATTAGCCCCTGCACCGGAACCTGCTTGGTACCTCTGCCCCTACAGGAAGACATCCTGCTACTCGGCCGACCCATCCTTCCATCCCCCCCCCGTGGCCTCACCTGTTTTGAAGACTTTCCAGTTTTGAGTATGGGAGGCTAGTCTTCTGAACCTCAATGTCATATCCACAGGACTGAGCAAATTCTGTTGACACACTTCCTTCTGCAATGGCTTTGACATCCGCATTAGCCTTCAGTTTCTGGGATAACGTGTGTTTGAGGGACAAGGGAGCTGACACTTCAGGCTCTGAGGAGGAAAGAGCACGCAAGTTTAGCCAAGAATTCACTGTGGAACCGATGCTCTGGAGAGTGGAATGAATAAGCCCAGTTCCTCTCCTCATTTAAACCTTAGTCAAGAAGCTAGCTAATAATCAGTTAATATCCAAAAGGTAAATTACTACAGAGGGCAAATTCTGGAACCCATGCAAGCAGAATCTTCATCCTAAGAAAGAAAAGCATCATTTTTACAGTCCCCTGGGATCGTCTTTCCGAGTGCAGAATCCAAACCCAAGGCAGCTCACTGGAATAGAGAAGTGCCTGGATCCTGAGGGCAGACGGACCTCACTGTGAATCCTGACTCTTTCAGTTCGAACTATGTAACTTCAAACAATTTTTACAAACCTCAACTGCTTTTTTGTAAGTTGGTATCATATCTCCCTCTAAAGAGGCTCTGGGCAGTATTATAAGATCAAATGCATGGAAATAGGTCCAGAAATCGAGTAGATTCCTAAAGTATCTTCCTTGTCCTTTGCCTTTAAGCAGATGACTCATGAGCTACCTGTGCGAGTCCCTCCTGGATTGTGGAAAGCTACATCATTAGAAACATTGATTTTCACACTTCTCTGCCCCTTGACTGACAGTACCTGGGATGGGAAAATTTGGCTCCAAGATCTGCAGGAGGGAATATCCAACTGGAGTATCTTCAGATTTCCAAAACAACGATTGAGCAGTCTTCTGCAGTATATCAAACTGGCGGAATTTGGCTGCATCTGACAGGCATTTGACAGGCCTCAGATCTTTTCCTTGAAGTTTTTTTACCACATCCTTGCTAAGCAAGTCAAATGTGTAGGGCATGTTGCTAGGATCAGATGGAAGGAAGTACGGAAGTTTAATTGAGAAAGGAAAGAGTGTATCTGACGCTCAGTGAGTCATGGTATTGTTCATAAGCCACCAAGTGTGAGGGAAGCCTCAGGTTGGCACACAGAAGAGATAGACACATCCAGCTTATCCTGGAACTATTCCAATTAGCCAAAACACAGACTCAACCTACATGCCCACCAAAAGATGAGTGGAGACAGGGGCTGGAGATATGACTCATAGGTTAACAGCACTGAATGCTCTTCCAAAGGACCCAAGTTCCATTCCCAGCACTTACACAGCAACCCACAGCCATCTGTAACTTTATTTCCAGGGGATCCTATACCTTTTCTGACCAAAAGAGTCACCAGACACATACGTGGTATAAAAACATACATGCAGGGAAAACACCCATATACATAAAAATAAATAAGTTTTAATGAAGAAAGAAAATGTGATATACATGCATGGTAATATTTTATTCATCCTTAAACTGTGAAATTGCACCATGTACAGGAAAGTGGATGGAACTCTGGATCATCATGCCAAAGGACTAAATAGACTAAACACAGAGAAGCAGATGTGCCATGCCACTCTCATACACATATACTATATCTTATGTGTGTAGTGGAAGTTTTGGTTTCTTTAAAAACTCAATTATGTTGTATAATTTTTTTTTTACTTTAATCCCAAGTGTGGGATATGAGGCTGCCTTAGTTTGTCCACAGCTATTAACTATGATTGCCTCGTAGGGGCTCTGAGAGGGGCATGATCTTTGCCAGCTGCAGATAGTTTAATTCTGTAGAATCTGAGAGGGTATACGTGCCAGAGCACTGGGAGGAAAAGTGTCTGAGGAAGAAGAAGGCTGATGCTCCCCGCTGCTGCGCCTGGTTGCTGTTGATGAAGTTTGATGAGAAGTTGGAGATATTCTGACTATGAAAATTGGACTTGCCACAAGGAACCCAAAGATCCTAACCATGAGGAAGTAGTTAAATAGAAGTATGCCCCCTCTCCCCACTAACCTTTCTCTCCTACCTGGTGTTGGGGTGTTGGAAGGGCTAAGGGGTGGAGGAGGGAGGTATGTGTGTGTATATATGTGTATATAAATTATGAAATGGACTATTTTCAGGGAGATAAGGGCTGTGGGGTGGGTCAGAGAAGCAGAAATGGCAATGGGATGAATATGACAAAGCATATAATATGTTATGTGAGGATGCAATAATAAACCCATTATTTTGTGCTAATTTAAGATAATAAATGCAAAAGAAGAAATAAAGGTACTAATTACTTAGATAGACGTTTCTATAATCAGTCTCTTGCCCAGTGAATTAGTCTTTACGTAGCATACATAAGAACCTGGGTTCAAGACCTAGCACTACCAAAAAGAAATACAAATAACAAATGAGTATATGAAAAGACAATGTCAGCACTCGTCATAAAAAAAATCTTAACCAAAATTACAGTATTATATTTCTCAAGATGCTGTTACCAAAAAAATATAAAGGTAATAACCATCAGTGTTAATGTAAATGGAACCTTGTATACTGTAAGAATGTAAAACATTATGTCCTCTACATAAATCAACAAAATTTCTCAAAACAAAAGAATAAAATTGAAAACCATATCTCAACAATGCAGTAAAACATTCATGTGTAGAAACAACCTGAATATCTGTCAACAGAATAAGGAAAATGTAACATCTTACTGTGGACTATTATCAGCCTTAAAGGAAAAGAAATTCTACAAAAACGCAATCATTTGATACATCTTGAGGATGTTGAAGTATATGTCAGTCAAGGGCAAACACACATGATTCTCCTTATATGAATTATCTCAACCTCTCCAAGACCCAGGGAGTAGTGCTACAGTCTCTCCACCAGAGAGGGAGAGAGCAAGGAAAAGTTGCTCATCACTAGTGAGTACCACTACTCAGCTTCGCGTTCCATTTGCATGTGAGGAAACTCCACAGATCATCTAGCAAGGTTTGAGCCTGTACATTCTTGTATATTTTTAAATCTGTTGAAGGCGGAGCTAATGTTATGTGTTTTAACACAGCATATTAGATATCATAGAAAATATTTCCCATACATACAGTCATAAACTCTATACAGCATGGTGTTTCTAGGCTCTGAATGAGTATTAAAACATTTGAGTGTCTTTGCCTAGGACCACATACTCCTCCCATAGCATTTGAATTGTCTCTAGAACACTTAATATGCTATTGTATTAGTGACTCTTTTAAGTTGCTGTGGGAAAAAATACCTGACAAAAACAGTTTATGAAAGAGAAACTAATTCTGACACAGGGTTTCAGAAGGCTCAGTCGCTTGAGCTCCGTGCGTTTTGACAGAACATCATAGTGACAGGAGATCATGGAGGAGATTTTTTTTACTTTTGTCATGTAAACAGCAGAAAGCCACACAAGGAGGAGATGCTTAGTCCCAAGTTCAGGCCTATGGATCCTCTAGAACTTGAATTCAGGTGGTTGTGAGCCACCCATATGGGTTCTGAGGACTGAACTGTGGTCCTTTGGAAGAGCATCGAGCGCTCTTAGCTGCTAAGCCATTTCTCCAGCCCCCAAATATCTTCATACACACACACACACACACACACACACACACACATGTCTGTGTGGTATGTATGCACGTATGTATGTATGTATGTATGTATGTAAGCTTGGATTGCAAGGGCACACATTTGCATAGATGCACATACACCCACCCCCCACCCACCCACCACCCCACCACAACTAGTCTGGCTAGTCAGCTTGCCCCACAGCTGCACGCATGTATACCTCCTGCATGCTGAGACTACAGGCCAGCACCAAGCCCGCTGGGTTTTACATGGGTTTCTGGAATTCGAAATCTGATCCTCAGCTGGACAGTAGAATTGCACACCTTAAATGCAGTGTTTAGGAGGCAGAGGTAGGAGGATCTCTAAATTTGAGGCCTGCCTGCTCTACAGAGTGAGTTCTAAGATAACCAGGGCTACACAGAAATCCTGACGCAGGGGGAATAAAGTCTGATCCTGATACATGCTCAGCAAATATTACACCTGCTGAACCATCTCCCCAAGCCCTTTTCTGAGTATATTCAGTCAGTGGTCAGTTGATCCCAAAGCATCACAGTATTCATGAATCCACAAGATCAACTAAACTACCACTGAGTAATAGAGAACATAATTAAGGCAAAGAGTGGCTAAGTAGAGGTGTAATGAAAAAAATCCCTCAATATAAAATTTCCAGGCCAGATGTGGTGGTGCACTTGGGAGACCAAGGCAAGTGGATTTCTGTGAGTTCAAGGCCAGCCTGGCCTCCAAAGTGAGTCCAGGACAGCCAGCTCTCTGTTACACAGTGAAACCCTGTCTCAAAAAACAAAAACAAACAAATTCCCACAACAAAGAATGAAATTACTTCTGAGACTATTTGTAGCAATGTGCAAATAAATATTTGCAGCTTACTCTAGGGTGATGACTCAAGATTGCTACAGAATCCAAAAAGAAAAAAAAAAATTAATGATGGGTTTTGTGTGCAGCATGATACAGAAGATAAAGTGCAGAGGCTAGATTGGGCAACAGAACGTAGGTGGCACCTCTTCCCTGAGTGCCGTTCCCAAGTAGAGAAAGAAAATGAAATCATATCCGGGCACATTGATTCTGAGAGCCTGGGGAAGATTAAACCAGACAGTCATACAAGCCAGCGCAGGGCAGAAGAAACTGCCGTGGAGATAAAATGTTTGAGACAAAGGTGTGTGTAGGGGAATCAAAACCTTGATTGCAGATACTTGTGAACTTGAATATGTTAGCACAATACTTAAAAAAAAAAAAACACTTTACAAAAAGACTAAATAAGACTAATCTGCTTAAATCATTCTTCACAGCAAAGTACAAGATTCCAATGACAAGGAACTGAGTTTGGAAAGATTTGAGTATAAGACAGAATTGGCCAGGCATGGTGGCATATACCTTTAATCCCAGCACACTCGGGAGGCAGAGGGAGTCAGATCGCTGTGAGTTCGAGGCCAGCCTGGTCTACACGGAGAGTCCAGGACAGCCAAGGCTGCTAACACAGAGAAACCCTGTCTCGAAAAACCAAAAAAAAAAAAAAAGACAGAATTGCCAACAATGGTGGAAAAGTCCTTATGGGATGACTTTCCATTATATCTCCAACACCAAACCAAAACAGGGGCATGCGGGGCTGCATCAGAGACCCAGCCTTTGCCCTTCCACGGTGTTATTTTCTTGTGGAGAACTTAGGGAAGCAATGCTTCCTTCCCTGCAGGTTACATCACTAAGGAAAACCCCATCAACTCGGTCCACAAACCAGCCTGAGAAACCCTCCCTCATCCCCATCAGCACTTACCTGGCTGAAGCTGGTTTTTCTCCTCTAGAGGAAGTGCAACTGAATGTGGCTCCTCTAAGTCCTTGGACCTTCTAATTCAAATACAATTTATACAAACTCCGGGACCAAATCAACGTGATTCTTAGGAAGCTGTTTCCTTCTTTATAGCAGGTCTGAGTCAGTTTTCAGTGCAATACTGTGGGCACGTGTGTGACCTCTTCTCTCCAGTCACTAAGCTCTGAGCACAGAACTAGTATTCAAAGCCACCGTCCAAAAGACTAGGGCTCAGCATCAGCGAGCACTTGCAGGTGTGCCTAGGCGGCTGTCCTGGCTCAGAGGAGGGAGAGTTCTTAGGAATCAGGGCACCTTGCTCTTCCCAAAGAAAACCGGCTGAGCAAGTCTGATCCATGATTGGCTGGAAATGAGGTTGGGACTGTTCAACCACCACCTGACAGACGTGCTGGGTGTTACCCACCTCCTCATGGACTCGCCCGGGTGTAACCATGGGGCTGTAAGGTCCGCAACAGGAAGATTCCCTGCCACTGTGTTAGTTTACCGCACTCAGTGCTATGACCTCACAGAAAGCAGCTCCAGGGAGGGAAGGTTTATTTTGGCTAAATCAAGTACAGAATTTAACTTCACAAATGAGTTAAGGGCCAAAATAGTAAGTAACCCACTAGAGCAAAACGAAAGCAAGTTTACATTTTAAAAATTTGAAGCTCATTAGAAATCACACGAAATAATTTTGAGAATCTAGTTAGTTACATGTTGATTAAGGAAAGTCTTTTGGTTTTCTTTTGTTTTTTTTAAGATAAATACTTTTTAGTACCACTAATGATGCAATGACAACACATAAGGACAGAAACAAATCATTGCACTATTTCTGAGTTGGTAGTAGTGTGTACCAAAATAACCTAAAAAGTTAATATATTGAGCTTTTAATTCCTCATTTACAAGCATGTCCTAAAAGAAAAAAAAACCCAAAACACTAACAAATATTTAGGTATAAATAATCATTAGGGCATAATTCAAAATACTAAAGAACTTCCTAGCTGTAGTGGTGCACACCTTTAATCCCAGCACTTGGAAACATAGGTAGAAGCAGGAAGAACTCTTTTAGTGTAAAGCCAATGTGGTCTCCATAGTGGGTTCCAGACCAGCCAGGGTTATACAGTGAACCCCAGTCTCAAAAACACTCACCTCTTCACATATACCCACAGACTAAAGAAGAGGGGGGACCTAAATGGTGAACACTATGAAGTTAAGTTGGCATAAATCCTATGCTTTTATAGTCCACTTTCCAAAATAAGTTAAGCCTAAAAAAGAAAACAGACATCAGTAATAGATCCAATACTGTGGGCTTAACCAGGACTCAGTGAAGTTCAGACCTGCTTAACTATAGGAATTCTACCTCGCTCTCATAAGAAGGCAGAGCGTTTTATTTCACACTTAAAAAAAAAAAAAAAGACAAAAACAGCAAAACACCAAAAAACAAAAACAAAAACCTCACTATCTTGTTGTTGAACCCAGTACAAACAGGTAAAGATGAAAAGAAAAAGAAATAGAACAGAAGACAAAGGCATCAACATTCCAAAGATGGAGGTACATAAATGGTAGAGATGAAGAACCCTTGGGAGGGTCAGGGACTAGGGTACGGGGAGCTGCTTCCTCGCCATGGAGTAGTGAGGTCAGGAGTAACAGTGGTGGTTGGAAATGTGTGGATAGATCCTTTAGTTCTTAGACCACCACCCCCTGCCCCTCTCCAATTCTAAAGCCAAGCAGCTCTCCTTGACCACCTGGGATAGGGCTTCCCTGTGAATTTGGTGAGAATTGTTACAATCCAGAGAGGTGGAGAAGGGGGGCTCAGCTGGTTATTTCATAGCAGCTCTATCTTTCTAGGTGAGGCGAGCATCCTCATTGGGAAATCATGGGGGCAGTTTCTAGTACCCGAAATTTTGGAGAAGGATACTATCAACATGTCTTGTGGTGACACCCTCAGTAAAAGAGTTTAGTCTCTGGGACACAAAACAGGTTAGACAGTTTTAAAGAAAGGGTGGAAAGCCATACTTTTAAAGTTAGGGTCTAAGAAAGCAGGCATGTGCATTAATAAAAGTCAGTAAATGTCATAGGGCAGAAGGATAATGAATAAAAAGCCCCATGGTGTCAGAGAAAAGTAGGCAAAATCCATGAGGACGGGATCCATCCTCAATGGCCTCCAAGCCTGCTTAGATCTAACTACCTAACAGTATCCTCTCAAGTAATGAGACCTGGCCAGGCATGATGGCACATACTTGTAATCCCAGCACTCAGAAGGCAGAGGCAGGAGGATCTCTGTGAGTTCGAGGCCAGCCTGGTATACAAAGCAAGTCCTGGACTGCCAAAGCTACACAGAGAAACCCTGTCTCAGAAAGAAAAAAGAAATGAGACCCTAAGATTACCTAGGGGATAGATATTGAGTCAATCCGGCTGTTTCCAACTGTAATTGGGACTTAGGTTCTCCCTTGCTCGACTCTCAGAACTTAAAGACTGACTCTATTGCTGAAGAGACCACACATCAGACACAAGAATTGGAGGAACTGAGCTGGAACCTATCTGTTCTCTGTCTATACTGTGCTATACTGTTACAGTCTCTGTGTTGGTTAGGGTGGAAGAGGTGGAGCATTTGCCCTCCGTGCCATCCATGTAACCGGCCACCATCTTTGTTAGGGACAACCACATGGTTAGCCTCTGTCTTTAAGGACAACTGGGTGACTAGACGCAATCTTTGATAGGGGCAATCACGTGGCTAGCTGCCATCTTTAAGGGCAACCACATGACGACCACCGGCTTCCAGTCACTGCCCTGGCCCCTCCCCCTTCCCACCGCAGGTATGCTGGAGATTCATTGGATATGCGCATGCACGGCCCCTACTCTCTGAGCCCTGCCTGCTCAAAGGTGGGCCAAGGAAGTCCAGGGATGGAGTTAAAACCTCTCCACAAGGTGACCAGCTACTGACAGCTGTGCTAACTCAGTAAATTGTGAGCTCATATATAAAACTTAACCTCTGTTTATTTCCTTTTAGATAAAAAAACAAAAACATTTTCTTGTACCCTGGTTCTAACTGTTTCTCATTTCAAAGTTTTAAATATTCTTAAGATAGACTAAACCTGCGGTCTTGCTGCCATCTTTATTAAAAGGCTGAGAATGTTTCCTGGATCCCCAAATAGGAAGTGGTAAAAATAATTTTAAAATCTTTGAAACCTGAGAGGAGCTTTCCCAACAGGCTCAATTACAGCAAACTATTCTCCAGAACTTAGCCATTACCCCTGAAGAAAATAGAGGTTGGCAATGCCCCCCCTGCCCCCCACCACCACCCCCCACTGGTATCCAGATTGATCCAGCTCTGCCAGGGACCTGCTCTAGACGCAGCCAAAAAGGAGACACTGGTCTCACACCTGCTGCGGCCAGAATGGGACACCGATTCCACAGCCTATCCTGTTGACAAATTGGCCTGTGGATGTCAAAATGCTCACATGCAGGCTTGTTCTCTGTGCCCAGCCACTGGAGGGTAACCAGCACAGGAGCATTAAACACTTCCAGCCTTCAAGTTCCTTAACCTGGTGGAGTACAAATGGCTCAGCAGCCTTGCCAAACCCAGGGTATCACTATAGGTCTGTTTTAACATCATACTTGGCTTACATAGTCACATGGCTAACTTCTGTCATGAGAGGCTTCAAATACCTTCCCAGCCCTCTTCATATGCAGGAGACCAAACTTTAACTGTCAGGTCTAAATACAGTCTGTCTTGTTATCATTCTCTTAGCTAAAGGACAGTAACTGCTTACAGCAGTTCACCTATCAAAAGTTTAAATTAAAAAAGAGAGCTTCCAAAAAGATATTTTATAAATGTTAAAAGGTCTAAAATAAAAATAATAAAAAAAGGTCTAATAAGGTATTTTACAAATGTTGGTCACTGGTCAGTGCTGACAGGTTAATGAGCACTCTGTACCTGTCTTTTGAGTCACTATCCATTTTGGGGGATGCCCTAAGGGGTTACTGACTCCACCTCCCCATGGAAAACGTCCAGACGCTTCTTCCTCCTAGCTTGCCTTTGGGATGTCTTTTAGAGAATCTCAAATCCCTACGTCCACATTAAGGGCTTCTAAGCTTATACGCCTCTGCAACCAAACTTGGACAGATCCAAACCTAAACCATTTTAATTATTGCCAACAATTGGGTAAAATGGAAGGAAGTTCCCCATGTTCAAACCTTTTCTTTGCTCTCCCAAATTTTTCAGACATTGTCAATATTGTCTCTTTCCTTATTTTCAAGGCTTTTCTCTGTGCTCTCCCAAGAGCTTCAAGTGTACACCTACTAACTTTGTCTTTTGCCCACATATATATTCCAGTATCCTGCCAGACTTCCTACATCTGGGACATCGTCAAAGCAGCTACCCACAAGTGCTCCAGCCCAACCTCACAGATCATGCCAGCTGGACCTGCATTGTTCCTCCTAGCTGCAGATATTCTCAGACCCTGGACAGCAAATGCAACAGCCTCCTCTTCCGGAACCTGGCCAACATTTCAGCCTTTTAAACCCCCTATCACCACCCTACTGTCAGCAGGAAGTAGTTGAGATGATTACTTCCCCCCTTATCCATTTGCAAAAGGCTGAAATGGTGGGCTGCAGACCCAGGACAAACAGCACTCCTCCGTCCCTA
>OU015748.1:82622933-82655256 GCA_907169655.1 Acomys percivali | reverse complement strand
TCTCTCTCTCTCTCTCTCTCTCTCTCTCTCTCTCTCTCTCTCTCTCTTTTCTCCCTTGCCTACATTTACATACTTTAACTTACCTTATACAAAAACAAGCCAATGTTCCTCATTTTTTTATTATAGGAAAAGGTAGAAATGTTAGGATTCTGCTCCAGTCTGTCTATCTGTGATGTCATTGCTTGCCTGCTATGGTGGCGTGGCCCTGCCCAGGGCTATATAAAAGGACAAACCCTCCTCGTGGTCTCTCTCTACCCCTTTACTCCTTCTGATTTTTCTTCTCCCTGTCTCTGTCTCTGTCTCTCTCTGTCTCTCTGTCTCTCTGTCTCTCTGTCTCTCTGTCTCTGTCTCTGTCTCTCTGTCTCTGTCTCTGTCTCTCTCTGTCTCTCTGTCTCTCTGTCTCTGTCTCTGTCTCTCTGTCTCTGTGTCTCTCTGTCTGTCTGTCTGTCTGTCTCTCTCTCTCTCTCCCTGGGGTACCTCTCCCCCTTTCCTTCTCCCTTCATGCTCATTTAATAAACTCCTCTACAATATAATACCTGGCATCTGGTATCTCATTTTCTTATTGCCTTAAATCTCTTTATATTAATCATAAAACTAGGTTTAGCCCTGTTACGTTGGAGCCTTTTAAAAAATCATGATTTTGTATTGAAGCTCTTTTAGTATCAAAATAAAACTTCGTTGTTGTTGGTCTTTTGCTTTGTTTTGTTGTTTTTGTTTTTATTGTTTTGAGACGGGATTTCTCTGCGCAACAGACTTCTTTGTCCTGGAACTCACTTCTCACTCCCAGAGAGAGAAAGGGAAATGAAAAAGGTGTGTCCAAAGGCTCTTTGACAGACTAAAGAATCAGTTTGTAACTCTGTGAACACAGATTAGCTTTGATTGTTTGTTTTGTTTTGGAGACAGGGTTTCTCTGTGTAATAGCCTTGGCTGTCCTGGAACTCGATTTGTAGACCAGTCTGGTCTTGAACTCACAGAGATCCACCTGCCTCTGCCTCCCAAGTGCTGGAATTAAAGGCCAGCTATAGATTAGCTTTTTAAAAACCATAACCCATGAATGAGATAGGAATGCGGGTGCAATAAGGAATGATTACAGCTCAGCAATCAGAATTGGGTGGAGACAGACGACGTTTTAGAGGCGCTGAGAGTTCAGCACTTGCATTGATCTAGTGTGTCAAGAAGGGGCTGTAGGTGGAAGCACGTGGGTGGGGTGGGGAGTAGGGGTGTAGAGGGTGGCAGGGTGGGAGGGTGAGCTTCAGGACAGAAGAAGCAGTAGCTGGTTCCTATAGCTTTCAGGCCTAGGGTCAGGAATGGCCTAGGGTCAGGTATGGCCTAGGGGCAACGGCTGAGGATGGCATTGTTAATGCCCCCATCCCCTCTGGATGGGAGAAGTAGGAAGAAGTCCGGAGTTCTGCAGCACCCATGAGCTACCAAGTTTATCAAAATGGAGGAAATTGAGAAGCTGGGTGTTACCATTCTGGAGAGGAGAAAACTGGGGAGAGGGGAGTGTAACTAAGAAGAAAAGCTGAAGCACCATTACGTCACTCAGGAGGAGCTGAAGTCTATAGTTTTCCAGAGAAGAGCTTTATGGATCCAGCAAGGGTCAAGCTGGAATCCGGCGGCCTAGAATGAGTCCTAAGGAGTCGCAGGATGCCAGAGCCGTGTTGCGCAGGCGCAGTGCCCTAGGCATCCGGTAGGTCAGCCGGGTAACACCCACCGGAGGATGGCCAGAGGTGGGCAAGCTGAGTCCCAGGGCCTCAGGTCCCTCCCTGCCCTGCTGTCCTGGGTGCTCCGGCCTTGAACACCAGTTCGGCCTCCCTCCCTGCTTTGGGCTGACCTCTGATCAGTATTCTGCCCTTTCGGCTGTCCTACGGTGAGTTACCGCCATTGCCCTATTCCTGGGGCCCAGATTCCCCTCCTCCTCTTTCATCTGGGTCACAGGCGAGTAACACTGGAGGACCCAGGCACTTTCTCTTGACTGAAACCCTGCTACCACGGAAATATTAAAAATTATCATTTAATATCGTTGGGATAAAGAATATACTAATATTTGTTTTTGTATTGAGACAAACTTGAACTTAAAAGAATCCCCCTTTCTATTTTAAAACAAAACTGGGGGGTCTCGTCACTACCCACAAAGCTCCAGCCTGCACCAGGCTCTCTGCTGCAGTCTCCCATTCACCCCTAGACCAGCTCTAGTTGGTTTTCTTTTCCCAGTTGCACCCCAAGGCTCATCCTAAAATCAATGCCCAGCGCAAGTGCAACGGACAGGTAGGTCCTGGAGCCCACCGCAGGGAAGTCCGGGCTTTAGTGTCAAGTGCGAACGCCGAAAGCCGCTGCTGCCTGAGACCAGAGAGGAAACTGACGCCTCATCCTAGATCCTTCCGCACAGGAATTTGTACAATCACAGGGAAGGCAAGTAAGATTTCTGCTCCCTTCCCAAGCCAACGCCTCCCTCTGTAGCCCACGCCTGGGTCCTCAGTGCCTCCGGGAAAGAAAGAGGGACCAGAATTGCAGAGCTACAGCCTATGGACCTGGGTCAGCCGCTAAAGGTCTTTACAGCTGGTTATTGAGATGCATGCACGGAGAAAGCATTTTCTAAATGTGACTGAACCACCACATTGCAAGGCACAGAGGGATGCAGCAGTGTTTCAAAACCAAACAATACAAACCAGCCCTGTAATCCAGAGAAGCATGTCTGTGGTCCGGAACTTCTCAGAATCCAGTGTTGTCCACGGGGGTAACGTGCAGGGCATTTTTAGCCAGCTGCAGCTTCCGCTCTAGGACCAGAGTTTGGAACCCGGTTCAGGCGCCAGTCTAGACTCCCATCTCCGCTTCTCTGTTTCCAGCTCCGCCCAGCTCGCAGCTATCACTGAGCACTCCCGTATCCAGGCCTGGATGACACTGTCCCTTCCCCATCAAGGAACATGTCCTCCTTGTTCTTGAGGAGCACCAAGAGCCTGGTGAGAGAGCTGGGCAGGAAGGGTGAGCTGGTGCCCGTGGACAGCCTGAACAGCTCACCACGTCTTCGTCCCTTCTGCCTGGTGAGGAAGAAACACAAGCGTTATCTCTGGCCTTGGGACACTCCACTCATCCCCACAGACTTCTCCCTCCTAGACATCCTGGAGCCTGGCTGCCCTGACCCAGGTATCTTCTGGGGGGTTGCTGTGGAGTGAAGCGGGACTCCCAAGGGAGGCAGATGAATGTGCCCTGGTGCCCAGAGACCCCTGGTGAGGGCAGCAGGAGCATGCCCCCCCCCCCCCCCCCCACCCCTGTCCGGGCCCTATATATAAAAAAAGGCCCTTTTTCCCCCCCCCCCCCCCGCACCACCCCCCACCGTGTTCCTTCTCCCTGTGAAATAAGCAAACAATCATTATTTGGTTTTTTTTTTTTAAACTAATTTTTTTAAGTTAGCTTTTAACACAGTAGGTTTCATTATGCCATTTTCTTTTTAGCGGATTTTTTTTTTTTTTACATTTATTTACTTTGTGTGGTAACATGTGTGCCACATCACCTTCAGGAATCAGTTCTCTCTCCTTCCACAGTGTAGTTCCCAAGGATCAAATTCTGATTAGCAGGCTTGTGCGGCAAGTGCCCTTCCTGCCATTTCACACACTTATATTAATTTGTTCATATTTCTATATCTTCCTCCAGCCCTTCCCTTTCTCCAATACAGTGCCCCTTCTGCTTTCATGTCACAAGGATGGCCTTATCCCCTCTCCCTTCCCCCTTTAGATTTCTTCCTTTCTTTCTACTTTCATGACATAAATACATACATGCATGCATGCATGCATACATACGAACATACTCAACATACACACATAATTAAACAATTATTTAAGATTTATTTTCTATGTGTGTGTGTGTTTACTTGGGTACATGTGCACTTGCCACGTGAGTGCCTGTGCCCTCAGAGGCCAGAAGAAGTTATAAATCCCTCAGGAGCAACAAGTGGTTGTTAGCAGGCCAACGTGGGTGCTGGGAGCTGAGTAAGATTTTTCTGGAGGCAAATGCTGTCACTGCTGGACCATCTCTCCAGTCTCTACAGTAAATTTAATCTACTATAAAGGCTACTGTGGATTCCAGGCTTCTGTGCCAGAGATAACCTCACCAAACCCACCCTCCATCCTTGAATCCCTATCAGAGGAAGCCCTGATGCTTTCTTCCCCAAATACAGATGAGGAAATTGAGGTTTTGAGAGCTCAGTGGCTTCCTCATAGTGCACACAATGTAGAAAGTGGTGGCGGCCATTTTGAGACCTGAATGAGGCCAAAGCTGCACCATGGGTCACCCTTCAACCCATCTCCTTCTCTTGCCGGGCACCTGTAGCTTGGGCTTCTCTCTCTGCAGAGGTGAACCACAGTGAGCCCATCTACACCTGGGAGAAAGTGGCAGGAGGTCTGACAGGGGCTGTGAGACTGAGC
Organism: Acomys percivali; assembly: GCA_907169655.1. NCBI lineage: Eukaryota > Metazoa > Chordata > Mammalia > Rodentia > Muridae > Acomys > Acomys percivali. Next base: position 82,650,835 of record OU015748.1, on the reverse strand, counting down.
ACTGGGCTGCAGGGCCAGGTGACTGGAAACAGCGAAACCACCTGCCTTTCTGCCTTGGCTGTGCGGACACTCTGGGTTGCCCCTTGCACCTGGGAGATGCTGCTTGCGAAAGGGTGAGAGCCAGGGAAGGTTTGTAGGTAGCTGGACTCCCAGCTGGGGCCAATGGGTGCAGGTCCTCCAGGTGTGAGGGAAAAGCCAAGGGTAGAGCCAGCCTACCACCTGGCAAGCCACATGAGACGGTAGACCCATGGGAGTGAGCCTCGAGCCCACGTGGAGGCTCAGAGGTTTCAGGACAGACACATCCAGGGCCGTGAGAAGAAACAGAATTATAGGTGTGTGAGGCAACAGGGGGAGGTAGGAGCTACAGTAAACTAGAGACGCTTGCCTGAAGCTGGTGGATACTCAATTGCTTTCAGGTTTCTGAGCCCTTTTTTAAAAAAATCAATTTTAATATTTATTTAGTTAATTAATTTAAATAATTAATTATTTAATATTTAATACATTTTAAATTTCATTTGAGCCTATGCTTAGATATCTGAAACCTTGAAGAGGACTGTTCCTGGCTTTCCTCAGTTTCCCCCTTTTCAGGTGACTCCCACTCACTTTATACCTCTATTGCAGGCCCACGCATTGCTCCCCTAGCTGCTGAGGTCAGTGCAAAGAGCACCAAGCCAAGAAGGGGCCCTGTTTCCCCCAGATGGACAGACACCCTTTCCAGGTCTGATCTTCTCTGCTTTCTGCACTCCCCAGGAAACTGAGGTCACCTAGGCCCTCCTTCCTCCAGGAACTGCAGAGCCGGAAGGAGAGGGAGAGCCTATATGTGGTGACTGAGGCTGTGGAGACCCTGCAAGATACTCTACTTCAGAGCCGTGGCCAAATGCTAGGAGCCGGACAGCTGGCCCTCCTACAGCTGGGCCACATTCAGGTGTGCAGTGTCCTGGAGTGGGTACACCGTGGGTAGTGAGGCTGGAAGAATAATGGCATCAGCCTCAAGAAAGAGCTCTACCCGGAAGTCTTGCCACCCTGAAGGGGAAACGCAGTCCTTTGAAGATAATGTGGTCTCCTCTCTGCCTGCACATGTTTTGTTGAGGTTTCTCATGCCCATGCCCCATTGTCCCCTGTTTTCCCTCCGGTTTGAACCAGGGTCTTAGTATATTGCCCAGTCTGGGCTCAAACGACCTCCTATCTCTACCTCCTAGGTACAGGTGGTATAGATGTGGCCCAGTGTGGGCCAGTACTGGGTTATCATGAGTCTGAAATAGCACCCAACCGCTGGGTTTTGTCTGAGTTTTTCCAGATGGTTCTTGTATGTGTCCATCATGGTAGGAGGATTTGCACATCTGGTTATAAACTCCTATTCCTAGGTCACTTTCTTCAGCCTCTTTTGCAGGAAGGCTGTCTTCACATGAGCGTTCCGGGACCCTGAGGCTCACTGCCTCCCCCATATTAGTTGCAGGCTCAGGTGGCTGATCCTTTCAGCACACCCACAGATGCAGGTGCCTATAGGTAGGGACCACCTTCAGGGAGGGCCTCCCTTCCATGATAGAGTACTGCCTGTAAGCACCCAGCAGACCTCATCCCTTCATCTTGATAATCGCAGGTGTGTCTGTTATGTCTGTTTCTTTATCTGAAGAAACCAGAGCACAAGGAAGTTCCTTGCTGAGGACCACACTGCCAGTAAGAGGCGGGGTCCAAGTTCAAGCCTGATATGTGTTTTCAGCACATACTTGGTCAGGTCAGTTGAGCAGCGGCACAGCCAGCAAATGCTAATTCTAACCACATGTCCCTGCAGCAAAGGGACATTCTTCTGACCCACCTCATGCAATGGTGCAAGCAGCAGGGACAAGGACACTATCTTGCAATTAGACATTTATTGCTCATGTTGTTATGGAGTCTGCTAAGCTCTGACACAACTCAACCAACCACCAGATCAACACAGAACAAAGTTATTGTCATCAAGCCACTGGTGATGGATCAGGGACACAGAATAGACTCGGAAGCTGAACTGTGACCTGGAGCCAGAATGTTACAGAGCTTGAAAATCATGAACATCTGTGTCAAGTTAGAGTTTTTCCACTGATCAGGATTCAGGGATCAAGGACTTTCCCTCGGAACATTTCTTTGTGGTGCATTTATTCTGTTCTCATTGGTTGGTTTATTCAGTTCAATTGGTTGGTGGCAGGGTGGCTTATCTAGCGTTTATGCCTCGACTCGCCAGCAAGGATGTCAATTACTCAAGATACATGTCTCTCTGTGTCAAGCAGGATGTCAGTCACCCATGGAGGTCTTGGGAACTTAAACTTTATTTAATTGGGCTGGAGAGATGGCTCAGAGGTTAAGGGCACTGACTGCTCTTCCAGAGGTCATGAATTCAATTCCCAGCAACCACTTAATGGCTCACAGCCATCTAAAATGTGATCTGGTGCCCTCTTCTGGCCTGCATGTGTATGTGCAGGCAGAGCACTGTGTACATAATAATAAATAAATAAATCTTTTTTAAAAACTTTATTTAATCGCTATCAAAATGGGAGTTTTACTCAAAATGGCTTCAGCTTGCTTCCACCTTACAATATCTTACTACACGGAGATACTGCGTGTGCCATGAGATTGGGTTCTAGAGTAAAGTAACCAGCCTTCCCAGACTGCCGCAAGTAGGGTCTGCCCAGGACACAGCACTTCCTGGTACCACCCAGAGTCTCAGGAACACCAAGACCTCCAATTCTCTACTGGCCAGTGAAGGAAAATATAAAAAATAATATTGACTCAAAAGAAGAAAAGCATTTTCCCCTTACACAGAAATCCAGACAGGAGCCAAAGAGCCCCAGTAGTAGGCCACAGCTTTTCAGGGATCTGGTCTTTCTATTTTTTTCATTCTGTTGCCCGAGTGCATGGCTTTCACCTCATGTGCCAACATGGCGACAGTATCTACAGTTATCATATGCATCCCAGACAACAGAATGGGAAAGAGAGAGCAATGGCCCCCCAAAACTTGTACACACCACTGTATGTGTCCTGTCAGCCAAAACTTGGCTATGTGGCCATATCTTGCTACAAGTGGTGGCTCATATCCAGGACAGCCACGTTTCCTGATAAAACAAACAACCAAACAGACAAAACTATAAGAGCTTCATTACTGTTGCTTACAAGTAGCTCTTTCTTGAGGGAATAAACAGAAATGGCAGTGATAATGGACAAACATCATGGAAGCCTAGTTTCCAGGACCAACTTCCTCTCATGCCTTCACCTCTCTAAGTCTTGCTTTCCATGTGGAAAATGGGAGAAAGGGACTTGGAGGCCATGTAGAGTACAGATAGACCAGCCATGCCCCAGTGCCTGCCCCTGAGCATCTTCCATGTGAGTGTCCTAAAGTGAGTGTAACATGTTTAATGGAACAAAGCGTTCTAGTGTCTTCATTGTGAGATTTCTTAGAACTTTACCAAGCCAGGTGTGTTGTTTGAGTCTAGAATGCCTTAGGTTATTTTCTGGAAACACCTCTCACACACGCATAGTTTGTGTTCATGCTGCACATGGGGGTCTGCCTGGCCCCACCTTCATCTGCCTCTATAGCCAGCCCTCCGGAAATCTTGACATCAAGACCTTAGTAGTTTTCCTATCTGCCTCCCAAACCCATTCCTGAGGTTTCTGGAGGCTGCAGGGATGGAATCCATTTCTCCCTGCCTCTCTTACAGGTCCAGGGACAGGGCCATGTGGACGTAGAGAAGATGGTGAGCATCCCACAGGGCAGTGTACTGGCCTACAGGGTTCTACAGCTGGTGGTGGAGGAAGACGGCTGGGGTAAGCCTATTCATCCTTGCTCCCTGCCCCACCCACCCGCTGCCAGCAGTCAGATACCAAGAAGCAGAGAGCAGCAGAAGAGGGAAGGAAGGTCCAACCTCCCTTCCCCATTGGCTCAGGCAGTAAACTGATCAGGCCGCCTAATAAGACTTGACTTCTGTAGAAGGCTGCTGGGGTCAGATCCTGAGAAGGCCTAAACACTACCTGTCCCTGCCTGCCCTGGGGTGGGGCTGAATTCCTAGTTACCTAACTGGAACAAAGTCTCTCTGCATAGCTGAAGTAAAAAAGTGAGCAGAGACAATGGACCTTGCTGGCCCCACCCATGTCCCAAACCAGAGACATATCTGAAAATTGTCTGGTTGGCATCAGCTCTGGTCACTTACTCTGGCCACTGGGTCTCTAGGCTTGGCCTTAAGGTGGAGGAAGGCAAATGGAAACAGCTCCTTTGTCCCCAAAGAAGGGAAAAGCATGAGTTCAGGAGCCAGCGTTTGTCACCTGTGGCCAGGCCATGCCCTGGTAGCACTCTCTGTGGCAGAGCTTGGGAGCTCGGGCTGCTTTAGGATGCCCTGTGGGGTAACCCTGCAGAGTCCCACCTCTGCTGGCCAGCCTGAGAGATGCAGCCTCCCTGACCAGATGTCCTGCTTCTTTTCTGGGTTTGTTGGTATTGTCCCTGCTCTGCCACATGCAGCTGTCCTTTACTTCCCTGAAAGAAAGCTCTGCAGGGACACCAGGAGAGGTGAGTGACTACCCAAGGTAGGTGACTGTCCTGACATGGTGCTGTGGTCCCCAATGCTATATAGAGACCCTTGGTCAAAATGGGTGACTCCACCTGATAAAAGTAAAGTGAGCCAGAACTGCCCAGAGGAATGCCCAGAGGCAGAATCGCGCCATTGGGACACTCTATCCCAAGCCTGGTTCCCTTTCCTGTACATAGGGGTTGATGCTTGTCTCTCCAGCCTAGAGGATAAAAGCCAGAGCCTCCGAGGCTGGGGATGAGCTGGCCAGGAGTCCCAGAATCAGAGAGGTCTATCAGCCCTGGAAGAGAAAGCTAGGGTAGGCTTTGTACTTTCTGTGGGAGCACTGTGAAGAGGGAAGAGGAAATAGGAAGGTCACAGTGAGCTGACTGGCAGGAAAGCTGGCTAAGACCTGTGATGGCCTGGTGTCAGCAAGATGCCCTCCCTGCCAACGTCTGGTGAAGGTGCAGAGGAGGGAATGGGGTGAGTATATATGGCATTCTGTATGAGGGAGCTGCACAGGACCACTCCTGTGTCACTGGATTTCCTGGGGAGGCCGGGAACACAAAGGACCCCTGAGCAGGTGACTGGTACAAAACTGACTGCCCATCTGCTCTCTCCAGGTATAGCCTTCATCCAGGAATTAGGAGAGGAGTCTGACTTCCATGGCTTGCAGGACCAAGCAGATAGCCAGTTGCAGGACCTGGCCACATTGTCCTCAGAGCTACGGGGCACATTGCTTGGTGCCCTCCAGGAGCTACTGCAAGACCGCCAGGCACTCCAGGAGCTGGAGGACACGGTGATGGAACCACTTTCTAGGCTTGGCAAAGACCCTAGATCCAGGCAGACACACAGGGAAAGGGCAAAGTGGGCAGGAATGGAGCATGGTATCCACAGCTGACAGGACGTCACTGGGGCTCTCACACACACTGCTAGGAATGCGAGGCAGGCTGTGTATGGACTGGCATGCCTTGGTGGCTGCTACTGAACCAGACCTTGAAGCTCAGACCCCATCAGACCATCCAATTAGGAGGAAGCTGCTTCAGCCAAACTCAAGGCCAAACCCAGTCTCTTTGCATCCTCAAGGGGGACCCAGAGACAAGAATGGCTCCTTGAATGGACAGGGAAATTGACTGCATGAACAAGGGCCTCTCCCTCACACCCTTTTCCTGCAGCTGGAACAGGCTCTGGACACTGGGTTGCTGCTGGCACAGCTGGAGGGGCCAGGAGGCTTTGTCTTAAGCACCCTTCAAGACTCCACAGGCAATTTGTCATGCTCCAGGGGCAGGGCTCTCATCTACATTCTCGGAGCCCTAGCAGGTAAGAGTGAGGGTCAGGGACCGAAAGCAGATCCTGACCTGTGAACAAGAGGGAGGGCCACATGTTGAAGGTTGGGCTGCTCAGGTGTGGTGCCCTAGGTCTGCACTAACAGTAGGAGCAGCCTTGGCCAAGTCCTGCCAGACAGACCCTGGTTAATCACTACAGCTCAAGGCCACTATCAGGTGAACAGCTTGGACTTGTGAGAACCCTTTGTGTCTGAAGTTCATTGCCAGCCCCAGGCAGACTGTTCCAGGATGTGTAGTTTTTTACCTTTTTGAATCTTTTGGCGAAGATGGCTCCAGAGGTACTAGAACTAGCAGAGTTTCTCCTCACGTAAGGACTTCTGAGGTGCAGGCCTTCCTCCATCGGAGTCCACGAAGAAGGACACAATACAGAATACCCGGGTGCCTCCTCTACTTGGTAACCACCTGCCTCTTATTTCTCACAGCTCTAAGTGAACCCCAGCATTGCCTGTTGGCCCAGTCCATACAGAGACAAATCCTATCCGAGGAACTGGAACTGGTGAGAGCCTCAGAGGAGGGAGTATTGGGGTACAAGGGAAGGCTGTGGAGAGCAGGTGGAGATGCTTTGCTTTGTAGGAAGAATGTGATGTCCATTCCCTGAGAGCCTGTCAGCAGCTCGTTTGTGCAGTCTCTGCTCACAGAGGGAGTAGGCTCTGGGTCTGGCCTTGCAGCCTGCAGCTCCGAGCAGCCTCTTACTGGGCATCCCACTTTGTCCTGTATCCCGAAGTGCTCCTCCCATCCATTTCATTCAATGTTCTCTGCCAAGCCTGAGAATGTGAAGGGAAAGAGGATGTCCCGCCCATCTGTCTCCTCCAGTGGATGATGAAATCACTGGAATGAGCTCACGTGTTTCCGGTGGAGCCAACTCTTGAAGTCCATAGCTAGAGTGGCGGGCAGCCTGAAAGGCCCTGGGGAGTGCTAGGGATGTTTCATTGCAGCCAGCAGCAGCCAAGGGCAGTGTGCACAGTAGAAATGCACAGTCCCTACAACTAAACGCAATGCTGCATAAACTCCAAGGCCACAGCTTGGCTGTGGACAGGAAACAGAGGCCCCTCGCTGATGCTCAAGAGTGGATGCCAGCACTCAAGGCCTAGGTGGTCCCTGTTGTCTTTCTGTGTGGTTTCTTGCAGGTGGCGAGCATCTTGGAGCACAACTATAATCAGATGGAGGAAACAACCTATTCTTTCCCAACAGGAGTCCTCTGTGCTCTCAAGAGTGAGGACGTGGCCCTCATCCTAGGCCTGGTTCAGAGCTGTGGGCTGGAACTGGATAAGTCCAGCTGCCAGCTCACCTGGGACCCCACATTGGTGCCTCAGCTCTCTGCACTTTATGGGTGCCTCACAGGGCTGCAGCTACTGGTTGATCCAAGCCCTGGGCCTTCCAGGACAGTGCCCAAAGAGGGGGAACACTGATCTGTCCCTTGGGTCGCATCCAAACTGACTACTAGCAGCCTTGGATGTCACTGGCTCTCTTTGGTAGCCACAACTGATGATAGACTTCTACCAGGACAGACGCCACACTACACTTGGGATTGGTTCCAGACATCGGAAACACTTTCAAAACAGGTTCAGGGCCAGACCCTTAATCAGGGTTCTCTCTGAGAGTAGTGCAGGCTGGCTGCAGAACTGTTTGGCTCTGTGCCCTGCTCAGCCACCACTCCCAGCTGTGTGGCTTAGGCAGCATAGTCCCCTCTGTGCTCAGGTAAAATTGCCCATTGTAAAAGGAGATCTGTGGTAATTCCCAGGGCAGAAAATGACAATAAGAACTTTCAATTTTTACATGACATGCCTACAAGAATGCTGTTATTGTACGATGCAAGGTGAATGAGGGCACACGGAGCAGCAGCTCTCCAGGGTAACACAGGACTTGGACAAGCTGTCCTGCCTTCCATTTCCTGCAGCCTTCTCTGTCACACCTGTAACACAACAAACAGGCCAAGCTGCTCAAGGTCCAGACAACTGCACCAACAACTATACAATGTCTGAGCCTGGAATGGTTGGTCTTCAACAAGATAGACCAAGTTCTTACCAGTCTTCTTTCTTAATTGTGAGAGTCTCTCTCAGCATCTCCCTAGAAGTGAGTTTCTTCTGTGACAGATTGTTTCTGGCAAAACCTACATTTTCCAACAAGGGTGTACCCCCACCATTGTGTGTGTGTGTGTGTGTGTGTGTGTGTGTGTGTGTGTGTGTGTAGCAGCCATGGGAAGCTGAAACCTAGGGAAGAGTAGATCTAAGAGTAGAAAAGGGGCTAGAATCTGTACTGTGGTTCCTCCTCTACCTGCCTATCCAGTGGTCCTTTCTGCATACCTCTTGCTTTCCTTGGGCCCTCTCACATCCCTGTGGGTTTCCCCTGCTGAATCTAATAACTTCCCCAACCTATTTTCCATCTCTACCCATCCTTTCAGGCACTCAGCCAAAGGCCAAGTTCATTCTCCACTTTGTTCCTCGTCGCCAGTTTACTGGGGAAGCCTATTGCTCCTAACTTCAAATCACATCCTAATCTAGGTTGTTTCTCACACACTAATTGCCAATCAACTCGCCATCAGTTTTTGCATTGATAACATACCAACTACTTATCTGGTTCCTGATTCCATTTCCTCAGTCTCTTGAGACAGCTAAAACGAAGCCTTTCAAATAGATCACCTCTTTCCTCTGATGCCTTAGAGGCACAGCCAGTCTCAAATGGCCTCAAAGGCTCTGTTCTGTTCCACTCCTCTTGGCTGCACCTCCCTTCTTCCCCACAGCTTCAGCCCCACTGGCCTGTTCTCAGTTGTTGGCTGCCTTCCCCAGGTTCCTTCACCACAGGTTCCTTCTCTTCTTCCTGTCTTGGCTTTCAAAATACCTTCTTTAATGAGCCCTATCCTTGTTCACTTTGAGTTGCAAACTGCCTTCTCAATTGTCTTGAGCTTTCCCACAGCCCTTGGCATCTTTCATGGTACCATATACCTTAATGCACTGATGTCAAAACACTGGGGAGATGCAGTGCCAGGCCAGTTCTTAGGGTATGGAGGGCCTGGCCACCCTGGGAAGCAGGGATTGACTAAGACTCACACAATCAGTTCCTTAACTGCATTGGATAATCGATGCCAGAAGCTGGTAACAGAAAGAACCAACATTCTAGGTGATGAATAGCCCCTGGGACTGCACCTGTATAGCAAACCTATCAAACAACCCTGCTTCCCTAGGAGGGATGGACTGGAGGGTGGGATTATCTCAGATTAGAAATAGTTTAAAGGCCTCACTATCCTCAATAGCAGAGACCTGGGTTCAGTTCTCAGCACCTATATGGTGGCTCACAACCATCTGTAACTTCAATTCCAGAGAATCTGATGTCCTCATTTGACTTAGTATTGCATGCACACTTACACGCAAGCAAAACATATACATAAAATCTTAAAAGAAAAAAAAAACTGAGTTGCACCTCAGACAGGAAAGGACTGACCATTTCTTTGTAGACATAGTGACTTTCTTCTGATTTTGAGGTGCGACCAACTGCACCTTGGTATGGAGTGTGTTCATGAGGCTCTGAAAGCCTCTAACTCTACAGCAACACCAACTCATGAGATACTCATGAACACCACACTACCTAACAGCAAAGGAGGTGACAGCTCCAAAGGTATTAAAGCGGCTCTCGGGATACAGGCAGCTACTGGGTGTCTTAGGACCTCGTGAATTAAAAAAGCTATACTATTTCTCCTACACTATGGGTAAGCCTTTAAGACTTCTCAGAAAACAGTATTTCAAAGATTCTGCTTTTTTGTGTCTATACAGTTCAGAACAGACACTGGACAATATACGTCATGGGACTTCCTCAGCCCAGAATGCACTCCCAACACACCCAGGAAACTGATCATCTGTCATCCTAGGACACAGGCTACTCACACCCCTAAAGATGCTTTGTCAACATGCTCCCTGAAGCAGCATCTCACACTAGAGCTTGCCATTTAAACACATGCAGGGACTGAGAAAGTCGCACAGTGGTGGAGTACTTTTCTTAGCATGCACAAGATCCTGGGTTCCACCCTACAAGCACTGCAAAATGTTAAACTTTTAAAAATTGTGTTTTAGAGATCTGGTGAGATAGCTTATTAGTTAAGAACACATACTGCTCTTGCAGAGGACCTACGTTGGACAGCTCATAACTACACGGAACTCCAGTTCTAGGGGACTCAAGGCAGTCTTTTGGCTTTCTGGGGTACCCACTCGTGCATATATGCACACAGATACATACATATATATATATATATAATACATATAATCTTTATAAAAACCTGTTTTAGTCTCAAATGTTCAGGCTGCCTGCTATTCAGAAAACTATCATGCAGATTTTTATTCATCAATTAAGGATCTAGTATGGGTTCTTCCAGACTGTACAGGTGTAACGCCATCACTAAGCAGTGAGAACCAGTGTACCCTAGAATGAAAACCCACATTACCAGACAGGATACCAGGAGGTGACTGTAAAGCTATGATGGTCAAAATACTAATACTGAGCACCCCTTGCCTGCATCAACATCCTAGGTATTGCCTAGCTGACTTCTTGTGGCCACTCTAAAGATATCCTGTGTTTTCTGCTGGGGGACAGGGTATTTAACTGACGTTACACCAAGTTAAAGGGGGAAGCTGAACACACTCAAGCTTACTGAAAAACCTTGTAACTAGATCAAATTATTATTGCCTTGCTGATAGGGCTTATCCTGATGGTCTGGGGTCAGTCAATTACTCATTTCTATTGATGAGGATGAGTGCTCCTGTGCAGTGCAATCTTGGGTGTCTGGGCTCTGAATCCACTTATTTCCACTGTCCTCTGTGCTTACACACTCAGTTGATAAGACATGGCAGTTACTGCAACCTGAAATAGAACCAGAATGGCATTTCAAACTTAAGTACTTGAACTCAAAAACTTAAGACTTGAGCACACAGCCAGTTTTCTTCATAAGCCTAAAATATTTACAGTAATCTTAGAGGTTCAGAACACTAACCTTGGTAAAGCGAGGAAATGGAAGTTGAAACCACCATCCATTGATGACAAAGACTGAAGAAAAGGGTAATGGAGAAAGATAATCATGGGTGTGCTTTGGTAGATGATAGTTTACCCAACTGTTTTGAACCAGGGGCACATGGGCCAAATATAGGCTGAGACACACATTGGTAGAGATATACTTTCAGAAAACCACAAGAGACAAAAGGAGGCAAACTTCAGAGTAACACTTGCCACTAGCAGAGCACGGTCAACCTCTGTCCAGTGGACAAGCAGACTGCCTGGACTTTGCTGAAGGTCTTTCTGAAGTTGTGCCCAGACACAGAATTGTTCACTCTGAAGGCAGTTTTCTAAGCAAAGAAAAACTGCAGAATGTGTCATGTCCCTTGGACTGTGTGAACAGCACGCAGCAGACCTGAGGTTGAGCCCATTGGCTGACAACAGCAGCTCCTCTATCACTGCAGCAGTGTGTCCCTATTATCCCAGGCTGTCAATTAAACCTCCTCTTCTAATCAGGGCAGGGACTGGCAAATTCTGTACAAGGCCAGTACATATTTCAGCCTCTGATGAGCATATGATCCTTGGTACAATTCTGCTGCTACCATGAGCGAATAGCCATAAATAATATATATACAAATGAGGAGGCTATGTTCAATAAAATTTTATTTATGAACACTGGAGTTTGAATTTCATATACTTTTCTCATGCTACAAAATATTTTTCAACTTTTAAAAAAACATTTGTTATCATTTATTACCCCAACCTTTTAAAAATCATTCTTAATTCACAGGCTGTTTAAGTACAGAGGGAGGTGGATTGACCCACCACCTGACCCCTAGGCTAGAGTTAAAGATTCTTTTGCCCACTTCATCTTGAACATGCAGACCATGAACCATGTTACCTGAAAAGGCCACAGCAGGATAACTACATCTATTTCATTTATTTGTACTCATTCACTCCATTCAAGCACTCACTTGGCAGCTCTCTGTATTTAGGTACTGTGCAAGATCCTTGCTTGGGACATTGAAGGAGTATGACACAGCTCTTCTCTCAAGTTCTCAATCTCTGCAGCATCTAGACACTGTAACTTCCCATGAGTATCAGAGAAGATGCAAAAGTGTGGTGATGTACCAGGATGTTTTATGAGACAGTTGTATTCAGTATTTAGGTTGACTGTAAGAAATTACCACAAACTAGGTGGCTTAGAATAGAAATTTATTTTTCATCATAATAGAAGATAGAAGTCTGAAATAAAAACAGCAATAGGGTCGGTTCCTTCTGGAGGCTGTGATGGAAAGTGTTTCATGACCCTCTTCTAGATTCTGTGGTCCAGGAAATTTCAAGACATGATGTTAACCTTTGCCTCTATTATCCCAGAACCTCCACTGTGTCTGTTTCTCCTTCTTTTCTCTTAGGAGGACTTGTCAGTGGGGTTGGGGCTCATCCTAATCCAGGACGATGCCATCCACAGGTCCTTATATTCACCTGAAAATGTCCTTCTTCCAAATGAGGCCATATATACAGGTTCCAGACAGACATTACCTTGTGTGAAGTGCACTATTAAACCCATTATAATACTGTTAGAAGACTCCTAGAAGACACAGTCAATGTCATCCAAATGCAGGAAGTAAAAGAAGCTGATTTTTCAAAGATGAAAGCTGGTGTTGGTCTGACAGGCATGAGGGAGAAAAGGAAAAGCAGGTTCAGGTTGTAGCCAGATCAGGTGCGAAGCAACACCACATGGAACAATCTGTAAACAGCAAGTAGTTAAGTTTGGCTGGAGAATAGGGTATGAAGAGGGACAGGAGTGAGCAGGAGGCCAGAGAAGTCAATAGGTACTCTATCATCAAGTGCTGTGTGTGCCACAATGATGGAGAAGGTCCAGAGGGCAGCCTGTCATCATCTTCCATGGTTAACCACTGTATCACACCTCAGATCACTCTGTCATTAGAGCACTGACAAGGCTGAATTAGACAACCTTCCCTCAGCTTCTCTCAACCAAGACAGATTTCATGTCTCAGGTTTTATGATTTTAAACTGAAACACATGTTCACTTCCTACTGCTAGTGAGATGACAGTCTTCCAGTTATTTCCTCTGGGAAGTATTCTTATTGCTCACTGTCCTCCGGTGCCAAGGGCTCCTCTTGCCTCGGAAACACCCTGTGCTTCCTGTAGCCGCCCTTTCACTCCTGAAACTGAGCACTGGGAAAGTGTGGTTTTCCTTCTATAACTACACTCACAAAGATGAAATCAGAACAGAAGTCAAGTTAATGACACAATCACTGGTCATCTTATACACAACAGTTTTAAAAGCAGTTAAACTTATGTACATAGACAAAGGTTAAGAAAAATACAACTGAAAAAGACACAGCTATTGCCTACAAAACAGAAAAAATTATGTAATGTGTATATGCATTCCACAAAAATATATACAGGGAAACCTTCCAGAAACCTCAGTAAACCAAGCCACGCTTAGAAAAAGGAAAGCTGATTTTTATTTTATCAACAGCCATTCTTAAACATGAACATGCATACGTAATATTCTACGCACACATCACAGTTTTTAACGTTAGTTAATAAAGGTTAAACACACAACATACAACCTTATTTTAAAAAAAAGTCAAAATGCAAACTTAAAACTTTAAACAAAGTCTTACTAATTTAAAAAAAGTTTGTGTTGGGTACCATTTGTACAACACAGTTAATTTAAACATTTTCATTTTGGCTGCACATGAAAAAGCGGCAGTAGAAAATAAATTCGTGAGGGTTTTAAATAGCAGAATAGGCAGTTTTGCCATGCAGGAGAAGCAATATTAAATATTAGTTTTCAAAAAAAATCCACATTTAAAAATATTTAGTTCAAGTCACAGAACTTTTCTCAGTAGAGACCTCAATGCAATGCATAATTAGCTGCCTTAGATGGCCTGTTTTGAAAGGACAAAATCCCTTTCAAAGTATAACTTTACTGATTTTGGCACAGAAAAGAAGTCTTAAGAACAAGAACATGATTAAAAAAGTGGGAAGAGGAACCAGAGGAAAGAAACCAAAGCAAGAATAGGGAGATTTAATGGCAATCACTAAAAACTGTGCATTCTCAGTCACTGAAGAACACTGTGTGCTCCATCTGCAGCAGGGGCTTGCTCCACAGCTCTCACTGCAGCATGGACCTAATTTGCTTGGAGGTAGTCTCATCATTCAAATGTTTTGTTGTGTACCTGTAAGAAATAGAGTGATCAATGTTAGGAATGGAAATCTGTATGGGCTGTACAATATGGCACGATGAGCAGCTAGTCAATCCATCTCACAAAATCATGCTTTAGAATGGCAATTTTAATCCTCATCAAGCTCACACTATTCTCTCCCCCATCCAATAGAACACATGGTCACTGGTCACCTAGTGATAAGCATCTTGCTAAAATGATTAGCCAAACTCTAAAATAAATAATTAGCTACACCACATTGATGAAAAAGGAAGAAGAAGAAGAAGAAGAGGAGGAGGAGGAGGAGGAGGAGGAGGAGGAGGAGGAAGAAGAAGAAGACGACGACAGATCTATTCCACATGTTGGCAAACTATGGCTCCTGAGCCAAGTACAGCCTACCACCTATTTTTGCATGGCATATGAGTTAAGCACACATACTCTTTCTAGATTCTGGATCACAGAAGAAGGAAAAACAAACGACAGGCAATATTCAGTGTTAGCATATAAATTTCAAATTTTAATAGTCACACATAAAAGCTGTATTGGAGAGAGAGATATGAGGAGTGGGCATAACCACTGTATGCATGTATGAAATTCTCAAGAAATAAAAACATTATTTTAAAAAGGTTGCATTGGAAAATACAAGGTTGGTTAATATATGTATCATGTGAGTTTATCTTCTTGGCACAATGAAAGACTTAACTAGCTATTCTAGAATACCGCCTGTAAGTCTAAAATACCACACTCTGGCCCCTTATAGTTGTGCTCTATGTTGTATAAAAACAGTATCCTGACATATTTACACTCTCTAAGTACCTTATTTCCAGGTAGGTGCATTTGAGACAAGAATGTAAATGAAATTTTTTGTTGTTGTTGTTGGTTCTTTAAGTTAGGGTTTCCCTGTGTACCCTTGGCTGTCCTAGACTGGCTCTGTAGACCAGGCTGGCCTCGAACTCATAGAGATCTGCCTGCCTCTGCCTCCCAAGTGCTGGAATTAAAGGCGTGCTCCACCACCGCTCAGCCCTGTCACTCTTTCTTAAAGGTTTTCATTGCACTTGACCTCCAGATCCCTGACGCTGGTCTCTATGTCCCTGAGCTACTTAAATTTAGCCTTTTTCTTACACTTTTCTCCCCAGCCTTCTGGTCTTCCTTCTCCTGTCAGGTAGTAACTCCTGGAAGACATTGGAGACTTGCTTGCTAGTGCTATACTATTTAAAATAACCCAGTGTTTAGTTTTAAAATAGCTATTCTTAAGAGTATTTCACCAGGCGGTGGTGGCACACGCGTTTAATCCCAGCACTTGGGAGGCAGAGGCTGGTGGATGGCTGTGAGTTTGAGGCCAGCCTGGTCTACAAAGTGAGTCCAGGACAGCCAAGGCTACACAGAGAAACTCTGTCTCAAAACAACAAAAACAAAACCACAACAAACAAACAAAAAGACAAGACAAGACAAGACAAGACAGGATACTGAATGAGTGCTGGAGGAAGCTACAGGACTGTCACCAGATGAGCCACGACTGAGGAATTGGACCTGATTAGCAACAGCAGACAGAGGCTTGCAATGCTCGGATATGGAATGTATTCGAATTGATTGATTTGGCTTTTAAATATTTCACAAATATTTTTTTAAAAGATTTAATTATTTTATGTCTATGTGTACTCTATCTGCATGTATGCCTGTATGTCAGAAGAGGTATCAGATAGCATTACAGATGGTTCTGAGCTACCATGTGGTTGCTGGGAACTGAGCTCAGTACCTCTGGAAAAAGGAGCCATTGCTTCTAATTGCTGAGTCATCTGTACAGCCCCTCACATATAATTTTCAATAACTAGGTCATTTTAACTATGTATACAATCTATTTTAATTTTTTGTTGTTGTTGTTGTTTTGAGACAGGATTTCTCTGTGTAGCCTTGGCTGTCTTGGACTCCCTTTGTAGATCAGGCTGGCCTTGAACTCAGAGATCCACCTGTCTCTGCCTCCCTGAGTGATGGGATTACAGGCTTACACTACCACGCCCAGCTTGTTAAATAAATGTAAACAAATGGTCAGTTTATTCCAAAAAAGCTTTAAAAGTGAAGATCCTATCTGTATTCTTTGTAAAGGTGAAGAGACAGATGTGTTTATCACACATCTGATATGAACTATATTCTGTGTTTTTCAGCAGTGACTTCCAAACTGTTCTCATGAAGAGATACTGGACTGCCTGGTACATAATAGGTGTTCAGTAAATAACTAGAGGGAAGTTAGGTTGCGACACTGGAAGGTCCATAGAGCAGTGGTTCTCAACCTTCCTAATGCTGCAACCCTTTAATACAGCTCCTCATGTTGTAGTGAACCCAGCCACAAAATTATTTCATTGCTACATCATAACTATAATTTTGCTACTGTTAGGAACCATAATATTTTTGGAGATAAGAGGTTTGCCAAAGAGTTTGCAAATCACAGCTTGAGAACAACTACTAAAGAGGATATTTAGTGAAATGGTAGTAATGGGGGCAATGATTTAACTGTTCTGTTTTATTTACATTGACAAAGCAGATATGGTCACACATCACCCTACTCGATTCAGGAAATAGATATCATCCATTTCTGACTTCTTTTCCCTGTCCTTTACTAAAAATAAGTAAGGAATATGGGTAGCTAAGTCTACCGGAGAATAGATGGCAGTATTTACATTTCCTGGGACTATCTCTGAGGGATGTGGCCATGCTCCTGGCAGTTCTGGCATCCTACCCTGGAAGGCCAGGCCAGAGTTGCTACATCACCCTCTTAGGAAAGGCAACAGCACTGACTGTGTAGGAGAAAACCATATGGGATGTATGGGTTTATTCTCCTTTGTGCACAAAACCCCACAGCCCTGTTCAAGTACACAGACTTCTCTACTGGAAACAACTGCTGTCTTTATCTGAAGTTCAGTAAAGAAGCAAATATTACAGCACTGCACCTGAATGACAAGAGACTCTGCCCCAGATCTCTATAAAAACATACATACAACTTGTTACTTTTTTTTTTTTTAGCATACTATAAGCTGGAGGTGCTGCATAAATAACTCAAAGCATATGCACAAATATAATTCCATTCAAAATCTTATGCTCATTAATTTTGCAAGAACTTTGTTTTGGTTGCTATAAGAAAGCTATACCAGGCTGTGCTGTGTTAGTTTCAGCAGTGATTTAAAAAGTATGAACCGGAGTATTTATTTAAAATGGGAGAGCCTGAGTCTCAAACATAGATCTAAGAAAACAGACTCTAGGGGTGGTGACCTGGGAACGCTGCATGTTTTACAATCACCTATTCTGAAGCACACCAAAGTTCAAGTCATAATGAACCAAAGACTGAGATATCATAAAGGACATCAAATTTCAGAAATGAAACCCTGCATTATCTCTGGTTCCTCGGAACCTGATTACTTCCAGAGTTCATATGATAAGCACGCAGGTGCAACGAGCACCCACACATCCCGTGTCATCCACAGATCTGGTAATGAGTCACCTCACATTCAAGACTGCACTGGAAATATGGTGACAAGAAATAGTACACGCCACTTCTATAAAGCATGACCACTAGCATTACAAAGCCCCAGATTAAAAAATGAGAGCCAGGCACAGAATATGCTTACTATGAACAAATCAGCTCATACAACAGTCCTTACAACTTAAAACAAACAATCATTCCTGTACTAAACACTACTGCCCCAGCTTTGCTCGATCACTAAGAAAAAGAGACCCAATAACCCCACCCATAAGTTCTAAAAGCATCACTGCACTTCAGAGGTTCTCAAGGAATCTTTTAGCATGCTTCCTTTAAGGTAACACAACAAATACTAAAATCCTTAACCTCCTTTTCCTATAAGTTGATTTGGATTTTTGAGTACACTAGGTTGGCCTCTGGGATTTAAAAGGTATGTGCCACCATGACTGACTATTTATTCCTAAGTTTTAACAATACATTTAATAATACATTTCCTGACACCTGTTGGCTGCAGAGACTGACCCTTCGGGTGGGGTGGGGAAGATAAAAAAATTAGGCACAGTGAGACACAGACACTATCCAGAAAGGACACAAAGAGGCCCATTCCCTACATAGCTAAAATTAAAATATAGTTTGCACTGCAAAAGTAAAAAGAAAATTTCTAAATACTGGGTGTATGGCTATAACAGCCTGATGGTATGTGGTTTCAATTAAGCTAAGTTCTTGTCATTCTAATATTCATTTAAAATAGCTCTCCTGTACTCAGGCAGATACTGCTTATACAGCACTTGGTATAATAGTCATGTGAAGGTTTCACTCAGCTGAAATAAACTCACATTTTGCTTTCTGATATAAACACACTACATAAATGCTTCTATGTTCCTACTACTTCTTGCTTGAACTTCAAACAATCAAGTATAGAAAATTAGCTTCTAGGTTGTGAAATTATGTTTTAAGTTGATTCTATGCCAGGATGTTCTTAACACATGATGATGTCACTTTAAAAGATATCATGCCGCACAGCAGAAGCTTCAGTAACTAAGTCAACAATGACTCCCCAAAACGAAGATAATGCAGACATGGGATCATGAACATAGAAATGCTACTAGGCTACTTAAGAGGAAAGAAACTACCATAGAACTTTGTATTGCTGTATCAAGAAGCTAATGATTACACTGAGCCATGGTTCTCTACATGTGTAAGGGAAAACAAACCCACTAGGAAGCCACACACGGTGAGATCATATTTTCCCATGTGTGTGAATCAGCATGCATTAAAGTTAGAAGAGGAAATTCTGCTTCAAAGGGGCAAACAGTAGAACAACATTTTGAGCCAAGAAATGAAGCTGGTCTTCCCTCTTGTCTACACACACTCGTCTTATACAACAATGCATCACTGTTTGGAAGCAACATTACCAATAAGCAAAGTTTCCGGCTTGAACATTACTCAAGTATCTCTTAGGTGTTACTCAAACATTTAACACACATTTTTCTGTCATGCTTAGGTATATATACACACCTGAGAGCATTGAGAAGACCTTCTACACTATTAGGAGGTTGGTCCTTAAGAACTTTGATACAACCTTTCATCTGAGGAGAAAAGAAAGAGAAAAGTAAATGCCTGCTTTTTATGTAACATTCATTTCAAAAAGGCAAAATTGAAATCAAAACCTTAATTACAGAACTGAAGAGACCATATACTAGAAATGGTGATTTATTCATTCTTGGGATATGGCATTATTTTCAGTCTCTCGGTGAGGCAAAACTTTTGGGGAACACCATCAGTCAGAATGAGGCTCCACTCACACTAAGGAGCTAAGGGAAGACATTCTGAAAAGATACTACACTCCAAATGCAGAGAATGGTCTGCTCGGGAAAGAGGAGTTTCCCAAGTAGCCTGTGACAAGCAGAGGAGACAGGAATCCTACAGAGCAGTAGAGACTTCTATAGGCTACTCACAGGGAGAAAAATTCAATGAAGATGGCCTTTCAAGATCAGCCCAGCTGTCTGAAAAGCATGGCAGCATACATTTGAAGGAGATGTGTGCGTAGCTGTGCACTCTACCACTTCCTAGCAATTCTATTAACTTAGTCTCCTATAGTGAAGCTGCTATAGTAAAGAGAAAATCCTAGGACAATGTTGACAGGCACATAGGAACAATGTAAAAATTCTGGAACACGGTTATGATACAAGTAAGCTAATGCTAACTCATTTTTCTTTATATAAAACAGATACTGTGAAAGCTAGCAACCCGTAATTGAGATCTAAAATGATAAAAACCTAAAGTAGTAATATTAGGTTAGAATGTAATGTTCAAGAGTGAGCAGAGAAATGAGAAAAATCACTTCATTTCTAATATCAACTTTCTTTCCAGGCACATAAGGAATGTGTAAACCAGCATAAACTATTATGAATAGGAAAGGGAAAAACAGTGGGGAAAGAATTCCAATTGTATCATAAACTGTGATCAGAGTCTGTGAGTCAAGCCTGCTAATCTTTAAATAAAACTTTAATGATTTCCATGTAAGAGAACAACTAGCAATCTCATAAAGCAATAAGTAACTTACATCAATTTTAGAAGTTTTGGCAAATGCTCCCACTGGATGGACATGGTCATAAAGTATTATGACACCCACCATTACCCTCAAGCAGAACGATACTGTCTCTTCGTTCGTAAATCTGCTTCTGTATTCCCTGGAGGGCAGAAGATTTGTATAGGTGAGGCACATCACAAGTACAATGAACTGATTATACCTGTACTAGATACTGACTACTTTGAATGTCAACATTATCTCTTCTCCACAAGACCCCTAAAGAGAGGAATGGTCATGGTAAGGACTTCACACCCACATACTGTGGTCCCCACATTTGTACCCAACAGGGCATTAGATTACCTCTTCTATAATTTCAGAGAAGCAAAATTAGCACTGGAATAAGATTTTGGGGATGGGTGCTTAGCAATGTGAGAAAAGTCACTAGCTCAACAGAGCAAGAAGGTTTGCTATTTTATGGGTATCTTATCTAAAACTATTATACTACAAGACTCATATTCTCTCATTTAGAAAAAAGGAAATAGGGGCTGGAGAGATGGCTCAGAGGTTAGGAGCACTGACTGCTCTTCCAAAGGTCATGAGTTCAAATCCCAGCAACCACATGTTGGCTCACAACCATCTCTAATGAGATCTGTATACATAATAAATAAATCTTTAATAAATAAAAAAGAAAAAGAAAAAGAAAAAAGGAAATAGAACTCTGATCCGCACAGAAATTAATGTGACACAGTAGCAGACCTCACCCAGAATGGGGACACTGACCCAGCAGCTAGTAGGTTGGCACTATGTATCCATTCATTTCCCTGCAGGGCAGGAGGAGAGAGTGGGAGGGGCCTGTCCTCCAGCTCCAGGAGTTCATCAGTAACACAGTGGGAAATGATTGCGAAACCACAAGTTCTCTAGTAAAACCCATATCTTCTACAAGAATCCAAGACACATTCTTTTTGGTGCTGACAGGAAAATCAATCATATGAATCACAAATGCCTTCCAGAAATTCAGGTTTGTGAGGAAATAAGGACGAAATTAATAGTGTAACAGAATGTAGCAAATGGAATATAATTACAGCCCTCTAAAAGCAATCTTCCCCAGACCCCCAAAACATGAAATTCCTGTTCTGATGGGAATAAACTTATTGAGGAACCTAGAATCCTACTCTTTGCTTCAAAAATAAATACAATAAGCGGTCAAATTATTTTGACTTTGTTCATACATTCAACATTTCTCTTTCCACAAAGACATGTTTGTATTTGGATATGTTTTGAAATGTCAGTCATTACAGAAGTGTTGCTGAAGTAAAAAAGATCATCTAATACTCACGGTGTCTCCAACATGACTCTGCATACACTTGCCATGGTGCTTAAACAATCTGTGGTATTTTCTATTGGTAAATTTTTATTCTGTAAGTGTACGGGGGGGGGGGGGGGGGAGCAAAAGGGAAAATTTGTTACTTAAAAATAGTTGAAAACTTAATAGAATCCCCCAAACCAACAAATGATTTGGCTCCTATTTCTAATTTTCTAAGCAATGGCTGTGATTCTAGTCACTGTTCCATGATCAGGGGATAGAGCCATGCACAAAACAGACAACACCTTGCAGCTGTGAAAAGAGATTACTGTTAGCCGAGCAACAATAAGCACAGCCTTTCAAATACAAGCAATATGGGTCTCAAATATGGAGCTTATCCTGAAGATACTGGAATTTGTATTTTACTTATTTCACTACATCTTAGAGTATGTAGGTACTCTCTTGTGTCACAGCGCATATGTAGAGGTCAGAGGATAAGTTGTGGTAAGTAGTTTGTCTCTCCTATTATGTGAGTCCTAGGAACCAAACTCAAATCATCGGGCTTAATGGTAGGTCATTTCTCAAGGACATGAGAAACACTTTAAACAGAAGAGAACGGACTGGAATGTAACAAGAGTAGAAATAAGAATAGCTAAGAGGGTAGCAGTCTGATGTGGGTACGTAGCAGGAGCAGGGGTTAAGGTTTCTTAAGCATGATATACTTTATAGGATCCAGGAGAGTAATCTCTGGAGCAGATGAAAGCAATACAGAACAGAACTGAAAATGATCATCCCAGCTGGGTGTGGTGGTGCACACTGAGCACTCAGAAGGCAGAGGCAGGTGCATCTCTGTGAGTTCGAGGCCAGCCTTATCTACAAAGTGAGTCCAGGACAGCCAAGGCTACACAGAGAAACCCTGATAACCAAAAAGTCAACAAATAAAAATCAGCCCTGAGATTTTTATTTATACCAGTGCCTGCCATTATTAACTGAGAGAAAGAGGAGAAAGAGGAGGATTAGAAAAGGCAATCAGAGCTCATTTAGGACATGTAATCATGGCAGTGCTCAAGGCACCTCCAGAATGACTGCAAGCAACTGGGCAGCTGTGCCCAGACAGTTCTCATTTGGGGGTGCCAGGCTAAGGTTGTTCTTGGAATCACAGCACTGCTGAGGTCATCACAGCATCAATGCAGAGAAGGATATTCAGCAACTCACCTCCGATACAAATTTTGTTGTTGCATCACTTAAGGTTTTCAGCATCGGGGTGGCCTCAGCGTAAAACAAAGACATTCGATTTGCCAATTCATTATTTACTTCATTTTCTCCTTCTGCCTGTGTGGAAATCACTTGACATTAATTCACAAATTATTAAACCAAACTAGTAAATACCTTTAAAATTAAGTCCAGGTCATATCTACTTTATTAAACCAGTCTAGTAAATAACTTTAAAATTAAGTTCAGACCTTCATATACAAATACCACTTAAATATACTTTAAAAATAAAGAGACTGATGGGGACTGAAGAGATGGCTTACTGGTTAAGAGCACTAGATTCTCTTCCAAAGGTCCTGAGTTCAATTCCCAGCAACCACATGGTGGCTCAGAACCAACTATAATGGGATCTGATGCCCTCTTCTGTTGTGCAAACATACAGAAAGACAGATAAGTGGGTCAGTAGACGGAAAAAAAAATAAAATAAAATAAAAAAATAAAATCAAGTTATTTTTACCACCACAAAACCTAATTCAAAGCATAAGCTTACCGGGACATTATTAATTCTCATACGACTCAACGTTCTTCTATAATAGCTAAAGTCATTTTGTATGGCAGGATTTGTCATCTAAAGAGAGAGAACATGTTTGAAAGAACACTGTTATGTATGAAGGACAATTGTTCTTTATCAAATGCTACTGTAAGCTGGGTAAAATCTACTATAGTTTGAACTGTAACCTAACATTCTCATTGAGCTTTAACAACTACTGGCATTCTCATGAAACCCTGTAGTTATTTTCAATTCTTCAGTATATTTTTTTCTCTTAGAGACAAGTTCTCACTATGCAATCCACACTGACCTTGAATTCAGAGACCTTAGGTCCTCTACCTGCCAAGTACTGGGATTAAAGGTGTGTGCTACCACACACAGAAGCATTCCTGCTAACCTATAAAACCACAGACTGTTCTTCAACTGTGGGTATTATGTATTCTTCCTTTTCAATAATTTTAGGTAATATCTTAAGTGCCTGTTTATGGAAAACACTGTTATTATAAAACCAAGCAACAACAACAACAACAACAACAAATGTAAGGGTACTTGTTTTGAACAAAAGAATGAATATATGATCTACAGGGCATTTCTCCAATTGACTAAATATTTACATACAAATCTTTTTGCCCTAAGTATTAATAATAATTAACTGCTGTCTATAATACAGTATGAAGTAATACAGTTAGAAACATAACTCTCCCATTTCCTAAAATAGGTATTCAAAATCCTAAAGAAAAAAAAAAATGAAATCAAAGGTATCAAATTTTGCTCAGGACTTCAGATGAAACACACACTGCACACCAGGTGGTAGTGGCACATGGCTTTAATCCCAGCACTCAGGAGGCAGAGGCAGGTGGATATCTAGGAGTTCAAGGCCAGTCTGGTCTACAGAGCGAGTTACAGGAAAACCAAGCTACTAAGAGAAACCTTGTCTCAAAAATCCAAACCAAACAAACAAACAAACAAAACCCATTTGTGTGTGTGTGTGTGTGTGTGTGTGTGTGTGTGTTAAGACTTTCCCATATATAGCCACATGGGATTTATAGGTGTATGTAGTATAACACTTGAGAGAATGAGAACAAAGAAGAAAAAGAAAATAAGTGGTGAGGAAGGTAGAGAAAAAAAACCATTTTGTATAAAATAAAAGTTGAGACAAACTTGACAAAGAGAAAAAACAATTAGAAAACAGCGCGCGCGCGTGCGCGCGCACACACACACACACACACGAAAGAAAAAGAGCTCACGATTATTTATGTTCACAAGTTCACTGAGCTATAGTCAACACTGACTCCTGGGTACTTGGCTTGTTGCCACTTCAAATCCAGCTCTCCATTTGGTTAGAAATCATTTAAATACAGGTTAACAGGGCTTTTCCTCTTATACCTCAGTGAAAACACAATTTACATAAAAACTGCACCAGCAGACTCTACCTTGAGTTCATCAAACCGGAGTGTGAAGTGAAGAATCTCTGCAAACTGCTTAGCAAGAGCCTGCTCTCGCTCTAGATGCTGGGTGGGGGAGTATGGCGTACTAGTCAAGGCTCCCAGAAGGCCTCTTAATGCTGCTTCTAATGAAAGGAAGATGATAAAAGTTAAGTTGTCAGGGAGTTCAATTCCCAACCAACATTCAGATGTACACACTTTCCCACTCTGTCTAACCAAGACACCTTGACATTGCTAATACTGCAAACACTCAAACTGCCTACTACAGAAATACTTAGTTTAAGAAAAACCTTAAAAACTGATTGTATAATCAACTCAGATTCAAAACAATGCAGAACACGTATATGAACTAAACCCAGAGAACAGGGTAAACTGCCCTCTGTCTCTTGTCTGTAGCTCTGGCATCCTGAGCATCCAAAATGCCTGAAACTTCAAAAACTGAAGGCAAATGCTAATTTCTTCTCTTTAACACAGCCAATTTTCACCTGTTCTAAAGGCTTTCAAAATTTGCTTTCTAGTGACACTAACATATATGTGGAATGCATATGGAGAAAAAATTCATCCCCTCTCAAAAAACCTGAGTTGTTTTCCCCTTACTTGATTTTTTTTTTTTTAATCTGCTCTTATACCTTATAAGACACACATAACCTCACATTCCAGTCTTTACCCTGCAGATGAGGTAGGGTTTAACATGGCAATTTGATGTTATTACTCAGCTTAGAAAGTTGTTGGCTAGAACAAGAAAGGGGGACAATGAGATGACCATCCGAGGAAGCCCCTGCAAAGTGTTCTTTAGAGACAACGGTCATCTGTTCTTACCACAGGCCATACTACATTCTCGAACACCAAACCTTTAACTGTCAGAAGACAACTCAAAGGATATGATTTATGAGAGGGTGGCAGACACAACACAGTTAGCACATAGGAACACAATAATTGTGAATGCTTTTGCTTTTGTCTTTAAATACTTTATCAATACAGTATGCTGGGTATATAACTCAGTTGAGATAGTGCTTGCCTACCAGGCCTGAGGCCTTTGGTTCAGTGAGTTGAATGCCAGCTTCGTCTACATAGTAAATTTCAGGCCAGCTAGGACTACACAGTTAAAACATGTCTTAAAAAAAAAAAATAATAATCAAGGTCAAAGTCAGGAGACCAAGAGATGCACAGGACTCCCATGGTAAAAGAAGAAAAAAAAACCCACAACTGTTCTGTGACACAAATAAACAGACATTTAAAAAAAGACTTATTTATTTTTATATACATGTTTGCCTGATGTATGTATGTAAGTGCAGGCATGGTGCCCACAGCAGTTAAGATTCCCTGGAAATGGAGTTAAATATGGTTTTGAGCCAACACATGGGTGCTACGAATTGAGCCCAGATCCTCTGCATGAGGAGCAGGTGTTCTTAACTTCTGAGTAATCCATCTCTCTAGGCCCTAAATAAATAAATGATTTTGTTTTTGTTTTTTTAGGTTTTTTGAGGCAGGGTTTCTCTGTGTAACAGCCTGGCTGTCCTGGACTTCCTGTGTAGATGAGGCTGGTCTTGAACTCACAGTGATCCACCTGTCTCTGCTGGGATTAAAGGCATGCCACCACGCCCAGCTCTGTTAGATTAAAAAAAAAAGAAAGAAAGAAAACAGGGAAAAGAGTACAAGGTCATCTTCAATAGTCAGTTCAAGACCAACCTAGGCTATCAGAGATCATGTCTCAATCAAAAGTAAACAATTCACTACTTAAAAAGAAAATTAGCAGTCTAGTAGTGGTAGTGCATGGCTTTAATACCAGTACTTGGGAATCACAGCCAGACATCTCTTAGTTCAAGGCCACCTTGGTCTACAGAGTGAGTTCCAGGACAGCCAGGGCTATAAAAAGAAACCTTGTGTTGAAAACCAAACAACAATAACAAAAATAGACCAAACAAACAAAAAAGAACAACCCAAACCTAAAAAGCAAAAAAAACGTAGGGCAAACAATCACCATGCTGCATGTACTCCATAAGCCCCTCGGACAGAAGGAAGACCTTGGTGAGCCAAAGCATTATGTCTGCCAACACAGGGAGCTGCCTCAACAGGAAAGGCTCCTAGGCTTCACACCAATGCAAAAACAGAACATTTCTCTGGTCAATAACATACTTAGCAAAACTTAGCATCTGCCAATTAGTCTAGCAACACTAGCCTTATAACTCTAACAGCATCCAACAAGCAAGGCATCAGGGTCTCTCTTTTGAAGTACAACCACCCATGATGCTAAGGCCAGAAGCCCTCTCATTGGTATTTCAAGAGTCTGAAAGATTTGTACAACCTGACAGTTGTTAGAATTCCACAAGCTGTCTGGTATTTATTTATATCTCTGGATCCACAAAGGAGGGGTAGGTAGAGAAGAAGTGAGACATTAAGAGATACAGGCAGAAGACTGAACAGATTGCACATCTAGACAGAATACTGACACTCTGGATGTGATCAAGGCTGTTCAGCTAGTATGAATTAAACAGGGCTGTTATGCCTCAAAAGCTTAGCATGTCTTATTGATCTTAAAGACATTACATATATGAGACACCAAATTTGTGTAGCCATTAAAATATCAGCCACTCATTCAGCAACACTGAGTCTATCTTGCAAGCAAAGAAATACATCCTGTTAGCAAGGAAGCTAAAAACATTACCAGGCTACTGACCTGTGGGCAGGGTAATCCATCAGATCCCAGTTTTACTTTACTCATGACTTTACAGGAGTCCCTAAGAGTTCTTTTATGAACGGCTCAAGGCCTACTACTAGCACACAACATGAAGCTTTTGCTATGGATTGTTACTATATCCTCTGCTGGAGTGTATTGATTCCAACCTCTAGAACGCCAGAAAGCATTAAAGTCCACTCATTTTGATCTGTTTCCCATTCTTTACTGATACACACAAAGAGAACAAGATGGCTTCAGCAGAAAATGAGCTGTAACATCAAAGGGCACTAAGTACTAACAGTGTAAGAAAGAATCTAAATAATAGTAGTCAAAATAACCAAGATGAGAAGACTTAAGCTGACAATGATTACAGAGGATGCAAAACTACAGACTACAGAGACACTTGACTACAAGGCAAATAATCGAACAAGAACTAATTTTTGCTAAGAAAATACACTACAACTATGACTTATAGTAAGAAATGCTGGTGCACAAAAACTGAGGACTTGAGTTTGTATCCAGATCCCATGGAAAAACCAACCATGGCAGCATACGCCTGCAACTCTAGCCTAAATGGTGAACTTCTGATTTGGTAAGCAACTCTGTCTCAGGGAATAAGATGCAGAAGCAATCACTGAAAGACATTCTAATTACCTGG
>OU015748.1:82608139-82622923 GCA_907169655.1 Acomys percivali | reverse complement strand
CTCTCTCTCTCTCTCTCTCTCTCTCTCTCTCTCTCTCTCTCTCTCTCACACACACACACACACACACATACACACACACACACAGTTTTAAAAAGGATAATTTATAGAACACAATGTTTTAAAAAGATATGTATTATAAAAATACTTCTCCAATTCTTGTCTGTTTATATCTAATGTCTGTCCTAGGGGTTAGGAGGTTGCTCAGTGGCAAGCACATGCCTACTGAACACAAAGCCCTGGGCTCTACCTCAATATGAGGGCTGGGGACTCGATAACAATCTTGTTATTAGCCTACTGGGTTAATTAATGCTTGTGTTTTTAAAATCACCTGGGAAAGGATTTATTATAGATATGTAGACCAATTCTATCATATGGTTTCTTATATTGAGGAGACCCTTAAGCATCAGATTTCAAACTGTAAATCAGAACTTGCTGAGAAAAATGGCATAAGAAAATGGGCTGAGAAAACTATGAGTACATTACTGTGTGTTCATATATAAGCTGCACAATAGATACACAGCCAAAATCAGTACCGTGAAAACAAAATCGTCTAAATTATTCTGGATGGAATAAACGTATTTTCTCACCAGGAAAGTAAAAATTACAAAATTTTAAACTTACCTAGCCTCTGAGAAAATTCGTAAAACTTCTTTAATTTGCCTACTAGTGGCACAACTGCACCCCAAGCCTTCTCTTGCAATTTGTCATCTGCTGGATGCTGGATTGCCTTAAAAATCCAAGAAACAAAAAAGTTAAGATTTACAGAAGTCATATCATATCAGTCTTTTGTACATTAAGAGAAACAGAAATCCTAATATGTAATATATAGAATGACAGACTCAGGTAGTCTGAGTTTGGACTTTCTCAACTCCACAAAGGTTTTCCCAATAAATATAATACAATATAATAATAAAGCAAACATAATATATAGTTAACAAACTAAATTACACCGTGGTGTCATTTAGAGCCACAGAAGAAATTATTTTAGACTGTTTGCACTACTGCAGATACTCTTGATAGGTCTTCAATAAGAAATGAAGTAAGACAATAAATGCAAATGTCAACCCTGGGAAAGGGCCAAGAAGTCATAATTCATGTTGCATAGTCATATCAGTTCTAATAGACCTGGCCAACATGAACCTGAATCAACCTGAAAAATGCATCTTAGAAATATTGCAAATATTCACTGTTTAGAACTAAAACCTTTTTCTGGGTTCCAAGTTTTCTCAGGCTTTCCTGAGTAAGAACATTAACAAACAGAATAAAACAAACAAACAACAACAACAAAACTAAGCTTCAGCTCTGAAAGGAAGAAATCAAGGCAAAAGCCAGGGCTCCTGAATGTACACAGACCTCTGTCAGCATTAGTCCTTTTTGGGTATGGAGTTAGTCCCACATGAAAGAAATTTCTTACTTTTACCTTCCTTTTGTCTACAGGTGCTTTCTTAATGCCTTATAGAACTCAATGTGGGTTTTTTCCCCCTAAAAACTTGCTTTGCCTTCTCTAACATTTTAAAAAACCCAAAGTCACTACCTGAGAGGAAAAAAAAAATATCTATAGGTATGTACGGCTCACCCAGAGTGACATGTTTAGTTTCCCCAAGGCACTAGTACTGAATCTATCCACACAAAAGCAAAACTCATGAAGGTAAAATAAACTCATATTTTAAATTTTTGTGAATAAATTAAGTACGCATAAGTAAATGTGCTGTATAAGTAATCCACTACATGCACTTCTTAAGCATTTTCAAATTCAAGGTCCTACTATGTAGCCCAGACTGCCCTCAAACTTATAATCCTCTTGCCTCATCCTCCCAAGTCCTGAATTACAGGCATGTGCTATCACATTTGATATTTTCAAATTCTCATTTGTTTTACAATTTTTTGAATAATTCTTAGACACAGCAGGAGCTCAAAGATGATATTACTCATGTTACTATCCAGAAATGCTGTACCAACAATCATCACACATGTAATAATCTTAATTTTATAAAAACATGAAATTTCAAATAATCTTTGCTAACATGCTAATGTGCCTAGAGGGAAGCCAAGATTCAGTCTATCTTATAACAAGTAATATAAATTTGTTTACTATTCAGGAAACAAGCAACTTACACTTTCACTGATTTTCTCTTAACTATCTTCAGCTTCTCTTTGAAGGTCCAGAGCACTACTGTGTCCCCACAATATGAAAGTGTGCCTGTACATGCTGTCTACTGTCCCAAATGAGTGGGCTATTTCCCAGGACCTGCCTTGCCTGCTGGAACTGAAGCCTATGTGTTCCTTCAAGGCCAATATTCTATGGATCTCTGAGTGGCTGGTTCCTTCTCCTCTCACATCAAACTAACCATTACTAGGAAGGTTCTGGGCCAGTATCCATAACAGCTTGACATAAATGAGGACACTTAGTAATGCCAACAGCAAAGCTATTGTGAAGCAAATACTACAACTCACTTTCAAATCTGTTAAAATTAAGGGCAGATTTTATTATCAGTGGAAGCTTCTATTCCCTCACTTGAGGGTAGCACTAGAGAACACACTTGTCTTAATTCATAATTATTCTTTTTAAGATTATATTCTTAAAATACTGATTTATTTATATGCATGTTTTGTCTGCATTTATGAACCACATGCATGCCTGGTGCCTGAGGAGGCCGGAAGGTGGTGTAGGATCCCTTGGAGCTCCAGTAACATATGGGTATGAGCCATCACCTTCCGGGTCCCCTGGAAGAACAGCTAGTGCTCTTAACTACTGAGCCATTTCTCTAGCCCCAAATCGTATTTATCCCATTTTAAAGTCATGTTTTACAAATGTAATTTAATATATACTCAAGTTCACACCCTTAACATGCTACCAGGAAACAGTTTGAGTTATTTCATGTCATTAGTGTGCTACACTGTTTACATGGAGTTTTACAAAATTTTATTACCACAGCAATGTTGCTAGTGGCTTCCATTTAGTTATAGTGAGAGACAGAGGCACTGTTTTTTACATTTTCCCTTATTTGGAACATACAGATGTAAATGACTGGTTTAAAAGTACAAATAATTTTAGAGTTTTTTGTTTCGTTTTGTTTTGTTTGGGTATAGCAATTATTCTAAAGTGACCTCTGTGACAACCATTTTACAGTATCACTTGCACTAATAGGCTGTTCTCACAAAACAAAGTTCTTCATATGGACATTTATTCACAAAGTAATATTGTCTGTGTTTTTCACTGGCCACCTATTACAGTGACAATAGTTATCAGTTCTTTGAGACCTGGCTTGTATCATTACTGCCCTTTCTCCACATAAACTGCTTTCCTACTATTCAGAGACCTAATCACACATATGCATCCACACTCATTTCTTAAAACTTCAAAGGCCTCAACACTGCATACAACTGTTTCCAACCTACAGGTTTTAATGTGCTCTTAGTTTTTCAGTTCACATATTTTATTACTATTTTACTTACATATTTCTGCCTTGTTGTTTTGATGTGTTCTTCTTTTTCTAAATTTAAGGTAGGATCTTATTCAGTAGCCCAGTCTGGCCTCAAAAGTAAGGGCATCCTCCTGCCCCAGCCTCACAAGTGCTTGGATTATATGTGTGAGTTACTGCATATGACTTCTTTGTCTGAAAGTCCTTTACCAAACATCTAGTGTTGGAACAGAAAGTCTCAAAGCCTGATAACATCACTCTCTTGCCACTGCTATATAGTTTCCCCCTTATACTTGTATTTTCTGAATATATTTTTGCTTCCTCCCTACAAGCCTTTAAAACACACACACACACACACACACACACACACACCTTACTTACTTTAAATCATTTGTTTACTTTTGCACATCAAAAACTGTGGAATGATGTGAATTAAATGTAGCTATATCCTCAGGAAATCAGTTCTGTTGCATACCTAGGGCATGCTGTGGAGAACTCCAATATCTGGCCATAGTATTCAGAGTTTCTGGCTTCACAGCCTCACG
The DNA here is from genome assembly GCA_907169655.1 of Acomys percivali. Taxonomy (NCBI): domain Eukaryota; kingdom Metazoa; phylum Chordata; class Mammalia; order Rodentia; family Muridae; genus Acomys; species Acomys percivali. Next base: position 82,618,956 of record OU015748.1, on the reverse strand, counting down.
CAGCCTCTCTGAAATAACCTAAGTAAACTTTCCGACCATCATACTTTCTTCCAGAAATTAAAATTCGATCTCAGCATAGAGTCAAGGAAGTGTTCATGAGGACATGGAGGGGCACCCTCCGCCCCTGAGCAACCCTTCTTATGAAAACTATAAAACTTTTTTCAACACTAAGAGTTCTACCTTTAGGGATAAAAATACAGAAGGAATGTCTTTGTAGTGAATGAGTTTTTTTTTTTCTTCTTCATTTACATAGATTATGAAAATAAAGTAATAACTATGAAAAGTAACTATGAGTTATAAAAATTCAACTATATTTAATCAACATGAAGACAACAGCAAATATTTTAAAATAACCTGTGAATTGTTGTGATTTATAGGGAAAGAACAATTTACTGAGTAGTTAGTGCTTTACTTCCATGTCTGACTTTACAAATATATTTAAATGTTTTCAGTATCTGATTTCATAATAATAGTCTTTCATTCACAAAAATATTAAGGTTTAGATTATGTTAATGATAGCAGGAAGATAGTCCACAGATAGAGTATTTATTTTCTCAACAGTTTACTGTACAGCTTGCTGTAAACTGAGCATTTAAGAACCCAGTCTAACTCTGAAGCTTGAATGGTCAGTGGTATAGACATAAACACCAAGGTGTTATTTTTTTAAGGTTCATGATTCCCATGAAAGATAAATGTGTAAGTACTAGAAACACAGAGTAAGGAAAGTAGGTTACTGACATGTGGAGGAAAGAAAGGAAGGGCACTCCATGCAAAAGCAAAGGTAAGGAGACTGCTCCGCAGGACAGGCGGGTCACAAACAGTCCAGAGCACGACTGGCAGGAAATGACTCTGAGTCATTTCAGTAACGCTTCTCTTACACTACAGAGCTAGCAAGTGACCACAGCATCCTCTTCTTTCTGCACTTTACTCTGAGGTGCTATTACTCCAAATGTCAGAGGGTAAATCAGGACAGAAAGACTGGTCTTTAATGACCTCTGTACTGACAGTAACAGAAGCAAGGGCGCATGAACAGAGCATAGGGATTGTCTTCAAATCATGTGATGAGAAATTAAGAGTGTTTGAGCACTGTATCAAGGAGAATACATACATTCAGAGGATAAAGAAAAGCAAATAAAGGTATACTGAAGAGAAAACACAGTTAAAGAGTAAATTTCTAGAATGGAAATTGAGAATGAAGGTAGAGCTGGTCCTGGAAAGAAGTAGGGATATTTCAGTTTCTTTAAAAAAAAAAAAAAAAAAGCAATAGACGAGGCCTGAAAATCTGTATAAATTTAGAGACTAGAGCATAATGCAGAGAGACTCTCACAGTTTCCTTGTAGCATAAAACTATTAGAGAAGAGGCAGGTGGGCGGAAGGGGCTAGAGGTGGAAGAACTGTCTTGGGTGGTTTCACTTTCTCCTTGGAAGCTTAGGAGTTGAAAAATAGAGTAGAGGTGAAGGAGGGAGTGGAGGGGAGCCAGAAAGTAGTAGTGTTTCTCCATGAGAAGAAAACATAAATACTTCCCAAAGGAAAACCTAATTTTCACGTGTGACTATTAACAGAGATACTATTAAATTATACATGAGTAGTAGCACTTACTCGTATTAATACTCCTCTGCCAATACAGCACTGCAAACCCTTTTGAAATGATGCCAAGTGACTTTTCAAATACAATACTTCCCATGACAAGTCCAGAAAACAACAGCTATCAAGCCAAGGTGACACGTAACCAATTCATATGCCTATATAAATTATAAACTTTACCTCTCGTATTTCATGGCCAGCTCCTCTGTATGACTGCAAGTCCTCCAAGATGCCTTCCGCATCTTTTAACACTACATTCACCTGATTATATATTTCCTTCTCAGATTCTGTAGGCTGGGCATCTAAACAGCATGAAAGCACAAGAAAATTTACAGTAGCATGAATATTTTAATACATGTATTAACTAAAAGCAATTAATAATCCAAATTTCCAAAGGTGAGTTACAGTATATTCAATATTAATTTTGTATCTTTTAGAAGACAAATTTAAACTAATTTCAAATTTTTACAAATTATAAAGAAGCAAGAAAAAAACCCTAATATTATTATATAGTACTTAAGTTACAATTATGATGGTATATTGAACATATCTGAGAATTCTAATTAAAACTTTAATTGGTATTACTTACAGTTTTGATTATTTTAGATAGCAGAGACTGGCCTTTAACATATTATGTACCTCAGACTGCCCTCAAACTTGTAAATCTTTTTGCTTCAGTCTGAACACTGGGTTAAAAAAATGTACATGTACATCCAGTGTCAGATATGCTTTATAATCATGTTTTCTAGTGCATGCCTCACTGTCACTATTGACAACAAATGAAGCATCACTATTCCGTATTAATGAGATAGAAATGAATCCTACCCATCAAAGCATCTTGCCTATCTATAGTTTAAAGACTAACACTATTTTACTTTCCTATATAGTTCATTTTACTTTTAACAAATGAGGTTTGCTAGGGGCCACTTTAAAAATATCTGAACCTCACATAGTGAGGTTGCGAGAGAGGATAAATAAGACCAAGCTATGGCAATATCACTAAATTTCTCTGTTGGTCAGTATGTAGGTCAAGATCCCAGTGCAGGAGTTCAAACTACAAAACCATGACAGAACTCCTGAACAGCTGAAGGGGAGATACTTTACGCTACTGAAATTGTGAAATGACACAGCAAAAACTGCTTTCTACAGAACTAAGATAAAGGAGGAAGAAAGTGAAGGAATAGTTACAGTTATAAATATCATAATCAGGACTACAAACATATGGGCACCTTTACTACCAGTAGTGATAACCAGAAAACATGTTGAAAGGTGACAAAATCTGGATTTCTCTCTGCCAGACAATAAGTGACAGAAATCCCATTTTTAAAAGCATGGTTATTTGTTTCCACTAAGGGCAAATCCTTTTTAATATACTCCTTCTTATTTTGAGATAAAAAAAAGTAGACTGCTCAAGCAAAGTATTTTTCATAAGCCTTTCCAATTAGATCACACCTAATACTACAAATAAGGTATAGAGTATGTAAAACAATGCCTTAAGGAAAAACAATGTTGGCAGGATTCCTCCATGCTAATATGTTATTTTTAGGGAGAAGAAAACCAGTCCAAATTTAAAAGATGAATTCAGAATATTTTTGGCTAGAATCATGGTTTACCAGTAATATAAAACTGCTAGCCTTTATAACTATTTGTTCCCTTACTCAGAAAATTAAAAGAAAGAAAGAAAAAAACCTTGGTTCACAAATGAGACTAAATATAAAGACATCTTAAATAATATCTTTATTTTATGCTTGGGGCAAGCAATAAATGAGTTCCCTTTATTACCTGCCAACTAGTCAATAATACCCAATACTTTTAAATCAATCATCAGTACCCAAGTTTACATTCAGTGTACGTAAGACAAGAACTACAGAAACAGTAAAGAAACATTCATGTGGAAAGCCAACTTTAAAAATGTGTTTAGAAATTCATTCCCTTAATCACTCTTTAAAAATAAAAATAGAATAACTAAAAGGAGTCAATAGAAATACTAAAAGACTGTGTTCAAAGCTACAAAAGTAGTAGCAAGCACAAATAATGAATTATAGATAAATATCTAGATTTATAAAAATCAATTTGTCATTTTAAGCAGTTACGTTTTCACATATAGGCAGACCATATTTTTCAAAGCAATAATTAGGCACAACACTAAAAAAAAAAAAAAAAAAAAAAAAAAAAAAGCACATCCATCACTTTTATACTTACACCAGATGCAGCATATAGAAATACTTTGTACATGCAAAAATGAAAGCTCAGTATTTTTTCATATGGATTGTGGAACTACAGACACAACATCAATAGACACATAGTTTGAAGTTATGAAGTGGGAATTCATGACAAAGGACAGTATTTTATTTATTACATATCAAAGGCAATTCTATTGTTTGAAGACTAAAATATGTATTTTTGGTGTGGTCACTAGGCTAATAACATAAAAATGTGACACTGAGTTTACATACATACAAACGAAACATTATCAAGGAGATTTAAATAGACCTTGTAAGTAGTTAATAACTAGTAAAAGTTTAATGAGCACCAAGAAATTTAAAGTAAAGGAGAAGATTCAAGTTTCCCTTAGCGGGAAAACACCCAGCACCACACTGATCAACATCTTTTAGACTGTCACAAGAAAGTCACATTGATAATTTTGAAAGCTGCTGAAGACTGCTGTAGAAATGAAGACGAACAGAAAAAAGCAGACAGGTAAGCACTACTTTACTAAAAGCAAATCATGCAAAGGGTGAAATACTAAGGAGGGAGAGAAAGACTGTAAAATAAAGCATATCTTCTTAAAAAATTGGCATTTTATATATAATGCAACCAAGACTTGTCACTTTGATTTTTCATAGCTTTAATTTTCCAAGAAAAACATACCACATAGCCTGTTAACAAAATGATACTCATCTCAATGCAAAACAATATATCTACTGAGGGAAGATGTATTCATTGTTCATCAGGGTTAAATATATACCCTGTTAAATGGAAATTAAGGCATGATCCAATTGTTCTTATTGCTTGAAGGCAAATAAGTATTTTAGTGATATCATACCAACTTTCTACCAGGTAGAAAAAGAATTCCCTAGAAGATTCCAGCAAAGAATCACTCTAAGTAATCACTAAAATTGGAGACAGTGTTTTGAATATGAGAGGAGAAATAAAAAAGTCAACATAAAAATTAAAATTATGATAAATGAGCTTTCTGCTTCAACCTGACACTCATTCACTCAGTAAATACTTAAAGGCTATCTACCTAAGTTCCACCAAGTCAGGAAACAAAATGCACAGTGCACTCCACTGGCACAGCACATAAGCTCAGTACCCAGTAGACTTTCTATAATGAATGGTTTCTGAATGAATGGAAGCATAATCATAAATAAGGCTCCAGCTTTTAATTAAAGGGGCCATTACAGATCTGATCACAGATTAATTTTCAAAAAATATTTTGAAGATGCCACTAGAATAAAAATATTTCTTAGAATAAGGCAAAAGCTATAGAAAATATCCAAGAGATTAACTGGAAAAAATAACATTAGCCTTATAAGTGAGTACCAATATCTTTAAATAAAGAGGAAAGACAGGCAACACAAAAAGATGTAAGAAGAAGAAATGTATGATTTAATGGAAAGGCATTCTTGACAAGCAGAAAAAGGAGATCCCATTTCTCACTTATCAATGACTACTTCTACAAAAACTCTATTTTGGTTTACTTTGATATAAGTAAATCAAGTTTAACAAATACTAAATTAGGCTGGGAAGGGACACAAAACCAAAAAGTCCCTCTTCTGTTCCATGAACCAGATTTGTGTGAACCACTGACATAGCAGTTGCTAAAGATTTATCTTTAATATAACTTTTAAGAGGAATCCCTATAACTAAAGAATATGACATTTCGCTGAGGACAGAATAGCATCTATCTTAAAACCACAGTGCACGTTGCTGCACAGTAACCTTCCTAACTGAGCTCTAAATTCACCCTCTAACACCCAATTCCAGTATCATCTCACTAAATTCTCACCTTCTGATCTACACTCTGAATGTAAATTATGTAAATGAATTGTGATTCTTCACTTCAGTCTATCCCATTAGACAGACTAAGGTCCCATGGCCAGGGTGGAGTCTGCACACCTAGCACCTATTGGCTGGTATACAAGAGGTTAGTTCTAAGTGCATATGGACTCAAGTGTAACTTGTTTTTTTTTTTTTTGGTTTTTCGAGACAGGGTCTCTCTGTGTAGCCTTGGCTAAGGGAATAAGGACTTCAACACAGTCTTTATTGGTATAATAAATTGTTAAATGTCACAAAATTATGTTTAAAATGCATGGGAATATATAACTTGATGCATTCTGATGCCCAAAAGCCAAACACAGAATAGCATCTGTCTTAACACCAGTGTGCACACTGCTACTTCTTTCCAGTGTCCTCTCTAACTGAGAGTATATAGAGTTATTTCTGTACAGCCCAGCCACTAATGATGACTGGAATAATAGAGCTAAATTACTGTGGCGACCTGAATATTATTCAACATTTGAGAAAAAAGATCGCCCTAATTACTTTAATCAAATAATGTGGCTGTATTAAATAATATACGAGAACTGGCAGATCAACTATGTTTAACAACCTTGACTCTGGTATCTAACTAATTAAAAAGATCTATCTAATGGGCTAAGGTCTTTACAGTAGTTTTATGATAAAGCTCCCAAGTTCACAACTGAATATTCCTTTAAAAAGAGGAAAACTATTTTTAAAAAGTAAGAGACAATATTAAGATCCCACAGGTGCCAGAAGACAAAGAAAATGCACCTCAGCATCTGAGTAGAAGTTAGGAGCAAGTTACAGTCTGGTGCAGTGTGTCTTCACTGAGCTTCATTTAAGGTATAGCAGCAAACAGCAAACCAAAGTTCAGTACTGGCTCATAGAAGCAACATTTCAAACATTTTAAAACATTTAAGCTGGAGAGTTGACTCAATGGTTATTAAGAGCACTTACTGCTCTTCCAGAGGACCAACTCCCAACACCCATATGGCAGCTCAGTTATCTGCAACTCCAGTTCGGAGCCAATGCCCTCTTTTGGCCTACATGGGCATGGCATACATGTGTGCACAGATACAATGAAGGCAAACCACACATTTTTAATATTACACTTCTTAAAAGTTTATTTTTAAAGGTTCACACATAACTTTACACTATTATTTTTGTTGTGACTTGAACCTATTCCTACCACTAATTAGGTATTTAAAAGGTGAAGATAATGTTACAACTGGCCCCACCCTCACAAGCCAAGATCCAGAAAACTTTTCAAGTTCTACATTTAAATTCATGGTTTACACTTTAACAAACAGGATGCTAGCTTTATAAAAAGATCAAGTGCCAAGTCTTGAACAAGATCTTGACTATATCAAAGCCAAGATGCTGCAAATATAAGACATTTGAGACAAAGAAAAAAGAATACAGAAGAGCAGAAAAATAGAGAATCAAGTTTCAAACAGAGCAAATAAACTATTACAGCTTTAATGTAAGTTGCCTCATCTGGAAGAACATTCTTTAAAAGTCAGCAGTCTGCACAACATCCTCAAGCTGATTAAAATCCATGCTACACATGCACTTAGAACAGCACTGTTCAATTGTTGAGAAGGGTCAAGAAAACTAATGTTCATTGGAGGTACTTTCCCTAACTCCCAACAATGTAATGATCTTGATTTTGGCCTTCCTCCTTTATTAGCCTGCACACAGCACCCAGACTGTAACAGATTTTTGTAGAAATGTACTAAAGTAGGAATATGTCAGAGACTACCAAATATTTTACAAAATGAAAATATGCTAGAAACTGGTCGTATAAAGTAACCTTGCTTACAGGATAAATGCATGTAAATGGGCCACAAAATAGAATGAACTATATAAAAACTAAATTGAAGGTGCAAACAAATGACTCTCTTTTCAAATGATTTGCTTTTCAAAATCAGAAAGTCTTAAATTTTAAGTACTTAAAAAAATCTGTTCAAATATTAGGAATCACATGATTTACAGCTATCTCTTCACCCTTTCCTAACAATTTTCTAATTACCAATTAAAATAGCAACATTCACACTAAAACACCAATTTAAAATTCATTTTTCTCAATTTGACAATCAGACAAGCTGAAGCAATAACAACAGCCAAAAGCCAAAGCAGAGCATGCACAGAGCTCAATGACACTTACCTGCCACTCTTAGACCACAATACAATAAGTCATGCAACACAGAACAAATATAAGGCAAATTACTTAAAGGTCTGTGAACCTATTGTTTTTCTTTTTACTTATAGTCAAAATAAAATGAATTCTTGAAATATACAAGACCATTTTAACTTTTTAAATTATCTGTAAAGATTAAATAATTTAGGTTCACACTTACCTTTTAATATTATGCCCAAATTACTGAGCTCTGAGTAGCCTTCTTGAACTGACCCATGTTTAAAATACTTTAAATTTGCATATGTAATAAATGAAAACTAATCCACTTTTCTCAACTGTAATATAATTTTCTCTCAAATATTGTTTTTATTAGTACATATGGAGGTAAAGGTATTTTCTTTTCAATTTTTTTCATAAATGTTCTTATTAGTATAGGTCTTAACTAATAAAATCAACGCCAATTAAGAGAAAAAACTCTTGTAAAACTTAAAAAGACACTTTATTATTATAATTTACTTTATAAAATATGATTCAGTTCTAGAAGGCACCAGATGTTTTACTCAAACAATTCACAGCTTTGTCATGCAAAGCAGTTAAAAAAGATGGCAAAGTGGAAACATTCATTAGTGCAAGACAAACGCAGTCTACTGCAGGCAAAGAGAAATAGATATAAAATCATCTTCTCACTTTCAAAATCAAGGAAAAAATTTGGCCCCTGCTCAAGGTCTGTGCATGTCAAAACTTTAAGAAGATTCCCCATGTTAAGGTACCTGTCAAGACAAGAATGAGAAAGAGAAAATATCCCTTTATAAAAAGAACATCTGAAATTGACTTAAAGAAAAATAGTAACAGGGAAAATGTTCATTAGGCCATGAATTCATCCTTCAGGTTACCCAGACTGTGCTCTGGCAGACAGCAAACCGGGTTCTCAAGGTGCTGATGTGTAGGACCTAGAGGTGAAATATGGGTTTTCCTGTACATAATGGCACAACTGTTGCTCTAATTCTTCTTAAAATTCTCCCAAGACAAGTTTCATTAATGGCCTTATAATGAAAAATTCTTTAAGTATTCCAATAGTGCTAGTATTCTGAAAAAGAAATTTCCAATCAAGAATTATTCACACAAAACTTTCTAAGTATAGGAATGAAACAACAATTTACTTAAAAGCCAAATATTAAGAGGTTTGGCCAAAGCCCACCTTCACATCTCATTTTAAAATGTAAAATTTACTTCCTATGTGCCAATGAACATAGCAGGTATTCCCAACCAAATTTGACTTGTAAAATTTGTGGAAGCTATTTTAAATATTCATTGTAGATATGCAGCACAGATTTTACTTCCTAAAGCAAATAAATTATTATACAGTGATAAGTGAATAGACTTTGGCATAGTCACTAAAGCATACTATTAGAATATTCATCATAAGGCTACTTGTTTCATGGACTAATGAAAGGACAGCACTGGCTACAGACTCAACATGATTTTAGCAAATGAGAAACTAAAGATTATACATATGATGGTGATGTTTGCCTACAATTAAGGGGAAAAAATCATGCAACCTTTGTTTGATTCTCCATGTTTAATTAACAAATATTCTGGCTGGCCTTCACTGTGGCGTGAGTATTATTACTCTTCCACCTTTACCATTATGCACCAGCTGTGAAGGGCTAAGGAGACTTACTTTCAAAGTCCAAGAAAAAATGTGCTGCATTGTGGTCTATGTCCCTGGTTAGCACCTTAATGAGATTACCCATGCCAGCAAACCTAAAAATAAAAATGGCAACATCATTTAGTTCCAATAAGAGGCTGAAGCAGAGGCCTGGGGTTCAGCAAGGCTGGCTTGTTCATAGCTGCCAACAGGTGCAGGCTCACATGGTTCTCACACTTGATAACTTTCAACAACAAAAGTACACTCAGCTGAGTTTATAGCTCCTGTCCCCCTGGTTCCATATATTGAAAAAGTTATATAAACAAGATGGGGAAAAAGATATTTTTACATATAGCTTGCAATATTTATACTTGATTAATATCTATGCTAATGTTCTTTCTAAAACACTTCTGAAATACATGTTCTGATTTTGAATGAACAACATTTTCTTTTAATTTTAAATTTGAATGAACAACAAAATTAGCTTTTCAACTATGTAAATATCCAGACCATTATTTTTAAACTACTAAATGTTTTGTCCTTCAATTTGAATCAAATTCTATTAGAAATACAAAGACAATATTTAAAAACATTTAACCTTTAGACTAAAGAAGGCTATCAATTCATTAACCACTTAAGAAAATTACTGTACAAATCACACTATTTTTCTCTCCTCTTAGATTCACTAAAATTTACTAGAAACTCTTAACTGAACATTTGGCTAGACACACGAAACTGAAAAGTTAACTCAGCAAACCAGAACCAGCCACTGTTCTAACTTAGTGAGTATACACTTTAACAGTAAAACACTAGCATAAATCTTGCCCAAGGACTTGCCATGGCTCTGTGAAGGTGAAAGGTGGTGTCAGGAGACCAGATCAAACCTGGAAGCTCGAGTAAACAGGGAATGCAAATAAAAAATACTATCATAACTCCTCAGACCCCTTTTCCCCTCCAACTACAATACTCTTTTTCCTCAGCTGAACTGCACAGACAATATTTACATGCAACAAAAATTAAGAGTAATGATATTTCTACAATGGGTTTCTTCAAAAACCCTGAGAAGAACTAGAACTTTAGTGCTAGTCCTGAGTTCTGCCTATTCTCAACATTGGTTTGTGGGCCTGTCAGCTTTCCACGGAGGAAACAAATTTATAGGTGCAACAGTTTCTTATTAGAGGCCAAAGTAAGTAAGACAGAAACATTCTGAATAAGATGCTAAAATATACTATGTACTAAATTAGGTTCTATTTCTTTCAAATAATATTCTTTCCAAATCATCTCCTCTTTTTTTAGTAGTGTTTATATGTATGCATATGTACATGTCTCTGTGCACATGTGCAAATGTGTTTTTATGTGGAGGCCAAAGGTTGGTGCCAAGTGTCTTCTTCAATGGCTCGCTACCCTATTTTTGTTGTT
>OU015748.1:82578239-82608129 GCA_907169655.1 Acomys percivali | reverse complement strand
TTTGCCATGTAAGAAATGACTTTACTCCATTTTTCACATGCAAAATGCAAATGTTTTCAGTCTATTAGCCATCATTTAAGGGGTGGAGGCAGTGGATCCCAGAAGCCTGCTGGCCAAACAGGCTAAGAATGGTCAGCTACAGATGATTCATGTGAGAACACATGAAGAGGCACAATGGAAGACAGACACCCACTGTCTCCCTTTCTTCCCCATGTGCACTCACCTGTGCACAAACACTAGAACACACACCACATATGGCACTTTGTAACATCATAAATCTTAATAATGGAATAAATGCCTTTATCTCAAATTTCTAGCCCTTCTTTCAAGTATACGTAGCCTTTAAGGAGAGAGCTTTTAAACTGCAGTAAAGCTGTCCATGAGGTTACCTGTAACCTCAGGCTCCTCCCTTTGCACCTACTCCTAACCATCTGAAAGCGGTTCTACATAGCTCAGAGCCTCTCGTCTGCTCCATAGCACCATGCTTTCTATCTTCTTTACAACTTGACTGGTAAGTGTACTCTCTGCCATCAGCCTTCTCCACTTTTCAGCTCCCAATTTTCCAGTCCATTCTTATCTGCCTCTAATGTCTACCATTACAATGACACTGTCCCTTATGTTAAGGCTACTGAAACTTGCTTCTTGATAAAATGTAAAAGGCAATTCTCATATTTTAACTTAATAAAAGTGTTTGACTACGTTTATACTCACAAATTCCCAAAATGCTTTCATTTAGTATAAAATATTCCCTCAAGTTTCCTTCTTATTTCTTAGCTTTTCTCTTTCTGTACTCTCCCTGTTATGATATATGTATTTATTTCTCCTATCTTAAAATTAAGCAAAAGTATGTTATTCCCTTTCCTTCCCTAGCTCCCATATTACCCTCTTGTTTCTTCTTTGCAGAAAAATTCCTTAAAAGCAGTCTTCTGTGCTCATCGTCTTTTTGCTTTGTTACCAATTTCCATTCTGTTAAACCTAATCCAGCCAGACTCTGTGCCAAGTCCACATTACTAAACTGCTGTGGCAAGGCCACCACCTCTATGTTGCTGGTTTTTGAGACATCCTGACACTATCCACGGACTTCTTTGTCACTAGTATAACAGAAGCTATGGCGCTTACTGCCCCACCATCCTAGTTCTTGACACCACTGTTTGTTGTTAAAATTACTTCAAGGACCCTAAGTGATCATGCTGCTTCTACACTCTTTTTCCTCTGACAACCTATTAAAAGACAAACCAGACATATATTTATTTATTTATTTAAAAAATGATACAATAAATCCCTGCCATAATACAAAATCTAAACACTTACCAAGCCTTTTAGGACACTGTGATGGGGGCTGGAGAGATGGCTCAGTGGTTAAGAGCACTGACTTCTCTTCCAGAAGACCCAGGTTCAATTCCCAACACCAACGTGGCAGCTCACAACAAACTACTAAGTGTTTGTTATAGCAGATTATACTCTGACCATGAATTATTAAATGCACATACTAAGATCAAAGTATTTTAACTTTAGTATGGTAAAGTAACTAAACTTGAGAAAGTTGTCCTTTTATTCCAAGTGTCTCACAATGTGTGATTCCTGTCCCCTTGCCTTGTTCCAGCTACAGGATACATGTGCTACATGCTTCCTATGGTGACATCTAGTGGATACACTTTCACCTTGTATTTCAACTTCAATTTTAAAATGAAGAACCTTAATCCAACTATATAAATTTACTCATAAGGCTATGAAGTCATGTATAAAAAACATAATAGAAAGATAAGCACACGAAGGTAGAAATGGGCCACAACCATGATACTATATCAGACTTTCACAGCATCTGAGTTCGACTAGAATGGCCTTCAGCATTATAGTTAACAGAGAGTATGCAAACAAGCAATACAAAGGTATTCAGAATGCTGTGTTAGGGAAATGCTCAATATTCCTCTTGAAAAAATAGTGTCATTAAACCACTACTGCATTCAAAATTCACTTTCCTCAACTTACCACTTTGTGAAATTCATAACAGTAATAATCACACAATTATATTTCACTTCAAGAACTCAAAAGGGTAGCCAATTCATTACTATTCATAGCATAATACTATTATAATAGCACAGTCTTATTTAAGTATCAAAATGTTTGATTTTTTTTTTAAAGTAGCATTCTGCTTTGAATTGTGGCTTTCTTTGCATGTCGTGTTGCAAAATAAATATGTCAAGTTTTCATAATGATTAATCTAGAAACAGTATTTTAAATGATTTTATTCTAGCATATATTTTTAAATTGTAGTACACTGATGTAAAGGGAAAGAGCAGTAAGAGCAATGAGAATGCTGCTGATGGAAGTGTCAACTGACATGGCTACTTTGAGAAAGAGTTTGATGCTCAATATAAAGTTCATGTGTTGCATGTACCCAAAGAAGTATAATATAATAGAAATAAATTACCTCTAGCAACAACTTACTTAAGTGAATGAGAAACAACACATAGAATGGAAACTAATCAGTAAGCTACATGTGATGACATTAAGATATATTACATCTAGTAGCTATTTGGGAGGAACCTTGGAGTTGTCCAAGGTTCCAATAATGTTCTAGTTCTTCAATTATTGGTAGAGTCAAGGGATTCTCTTAATTTCAGACTATTATAATGTACAAATAAGGTATGTTTCTTTTGTATTTACTAATAACTAGAAGCATATAAAATTGTGATCAGTCACTACAGAGCACATCGGTTTCATTCAAATGTGGCTAACCAAAAAGCTTGGATTAGAATTCAGACACCCAACCTACTCTTAATACATATGCTACAAATCACAGATGACCTATTAAATTCAGCATTACATAAAGGTCCAAATGTTTCTATATGTAGCATATATTATCTGATATTCATGGTCATTAATGAAAATCTACTATTGAGGAATTCAGAAACAAATGGAGATACCAGACAGACATTGTGAAATGAGCCATGAACAATATCTAGTCCGGTCTCAGTAAGATTGGTAAAGACCCCACAGAAAGAATGAGTTTTAATTCTTGTTTGCTTTCTTTAAACTGAAGAAAACACACAACAAAATTACGGTAACATTCATACACTCTACCACACAGATTAAAGCTGTAATATAACTTGCATTTTACCATTAAAAATGTGTCTCGGGCTGGAGAGATGGCTCAGCCATTAAAGGCTAGGCTCACAACCAAAAATGTGTCTCATTTGTGTTTTCATAGTCTGTATATAACCTATGTTGCTTACAGTAACAGCTCAATTTATCACCTTTTCTTTGTGCTCAGTGCTAATAGTAATTCTTCAGAATTGCCTCAACTATTTTGGCCTTTAATTCTGTGATTACCAAATCCCCCCTCCCCCCCTGCACCAAGCCCAGTTTCTGCTATGTTATGCCAATGGAAGACTCTGGAGGGTAAAGTAAAGATAGGAGGAAAACAGAAGTACCCAGTCAGGACAGGTTGGCAGTTGCTGAATAGTGGGAATGGGAGGATGACAGTAGACTGTCTTTAACTCTTCTTTGTCTGTAGGTGGAGTCAGTAGTGAAGACTGAATCTACAGCTTTGGGCATGCTAGGCAAAAACTCTTACTACTGAGTTTTCTCCCCACTGCTCTTGTTATTTGGGGGAAGGGTCTCATTGATTTGCCCATGCCCATGTGATTCTCCTGCCTCAGCTTTCTGAATAGGTGGGATTACAGGCCTGTATTACAAGGCTTGGCTTTCTTTCTTATTCACTAGTCTATTTCATCTTGTCTTTCTTTGTTGAATCAGTCTTTCTAATACCTTTGTAATCAATGCTCTATATCATATTCTGTTTAAAATCCTCAGGCTGATTTGTTTCTCAACTCAATGCTAACTGATGTACTGCTAGTTTTCTTTGCAACTGAGTTTTACAAATTCTAAATAAGGAATTCTGTAACACTAGTTTTTGATGCTAACATAACAGGGAAATGCTTCCTCATTTAGTCTCTAACATTTCTCAACTTTGTTCATGTATTGTTTATAGTAACAGCTCAATTTAGCGCCTTTTCTTTGTGCTCAGTGCTAAGTAGTAATTCTTCAGAGTTGCCTCCACTATTCTTGGCCTTTAATTTTCTGTGTGATTATTAAATTCTACAAAAATTCTGAAGTGGACTAGGGAGATTATCAGTCAGTAAAGTGTTTATCATGCAAGCATGAAGGCTCAGTTTGAACCTGTGGTTGTTTGACTAAGAATGGCTTCCATAGACGCATGTATTTCAATGCTCAGGGAGTGGCATTACGAGGTGTGGCTTTGCTGGAAAAAGTGTGTCATGGGGGGGTGGGGCGGCGGAGTGCGCAGTTGAGATTTGAAAATGCTAAAGCCAGGCCCAGTGTCTGTCTCTTCCTTCTGTCTACTATCCAAATGCAGAAGTGTAAACTAAGTCTCGGGCACCATGTCTGCCTGCATGCCTTCATGGTTCCCACAATGATAATGGAAACCTTTGAATGTAAGCAAGCCCTAATCAAATGCTTTCTTTTCTAAGAGCTGCCATGGCCTCTCTTTATAGTGATAGGACATTAAGACAGATGCCAGAAACCATGTACAAAGCTGTGCACAGTAGACAGCCAGGTTGGTGGGACTCATTGGCCTACCTACCAAGCTCCAAGCGAATGAGACCCTGATCTAAGCCTCCAAGTGGATGGCATCTGAAGAGCACCATCTGAGGTTGGACTCTGGCCTCTGTGTACCCATATGAACATGCACCTACACACACTGACAAGCAGCACCCCCTTTATTCCCACCCCTGCAAAATCCTAAAGAGATTGTATTTACATTCAAATACACTTCACTGAGGCAGAACTGTCACCTTATAGAATCAATCACACTGTCACCTAATCTATGAGTATAGTTATTTGAACTCATTTTCTACTGCTAAACCATTTTTTAATTTTCTAGGATCAAAGCATTTTAAAAGTGTCTATAGTGTACTCTTAGATTCAGCTTACATTTTGTTCTTTGTTCTATTCTGTTTACTGAGAGACAAGGTTTCACTGATAGCCCAAGCTGGCCTCTAGCTCAAGATCCTCCTCCTTTAGACTCCAGCATTATTATGCCTGGCTCTATTTGGCTTCTTAATATTCCACTTTAGATTATAAGCAAAATTAGTCTGTAATTTCTCTCTCTGCACTTGAGTGGCATGTTTATCAGGGCTATTTTATATATAAGCTCTTGTCTTCTTTAGAATGGTTTATAAACTATAAAACATATTATTTCCTCAATGGGTTTAATAACAAAGTTGGCCAAAACTGTAGGAAGTGTTCATCTTTTTCATATTTCAACTACTCAATAGCATTGAATATATGAACTTCTTGATGAGTATATCTCCTAACTATTAATTATGAGGGTTGGCTTCTGAAAGAGCAAAGCTGTACATTTAGGAGACGCTTATCATAGAGTTTCTTTACCACTGTAGACTAAAGGACAACAGAAGTAGACCTTTCCATGGGGTGACTGTTACCTACAGAAGATATAGGTCTGCATCTACTAAATGATGGTATAATGAATGAAATTCAAATATAGTTGAGAAAAATCACAGGTTACTGAACTACTAGTACTAAAATGTGTAACCGAGAAAAAAAGCTTCAGCAGAAAGATGTTTTGCAGGAATAATTATTAGAGGACATAGGTACTAAAGTCCTCAACTAGTACTCAGCGGTTTTTACTAGGTCTGGCATAGTCAAAGAAGTTAGCACAGTGAAAGTGCTTCTTATGTTCTTACACTAAAGCTTAAAAATCATTTCCTAAATATAACTCCTCCTTCATAATAAAGGCCCTTCATAATAAAACACAATATAAAAATAAAAACAATCCATACATTCTCTCGGCTTGGTAATAAAAATATTAGGATATGTACTTGAATAATCTTCGGTACTTATGAATCATTATCTCTTAAAGTGCTAAACAGACTCTGGCAGTAGCCACTCATTACAGGCTTCTTTTGCCAGGTAGGTGGTAATTACAAACAAACAAATTGGGGTTTCCCCCCCATTATATCAGTTTGTAAAAATAATGTGAAGAAGACAAAAAATGCCCTTTGTAAAGTTCAGTTTATTTGAAACAGGATTCACTATGCAACCCAGGTTAGCCTCAAACTCCAAGGCATTTTAAAGTAACAATGTAAATGCTGGAGTTTTGTTTTCAGTTTTTTTTAAAAGGCAGATTTACATGCAAACATTTAAAAAAGTATTTTCTTGGTAGAATAGAATTTTAAATGGTTTAAAACCATTATAAAATCAACTGTGGCCGGGCGGTGGTGGCGCATGCCTTTAATCCCAGCACTCGGGAGGCAGAGGCAGGTGGATCACTGAGTTCGAGGCCAGCCTGGTCTACAAAGTGAGTCCAGGACAGCCAAGGCTACACAGAGAAACCCTGTCTCGAAAAACCAAAAAAAAAACCAAAAAACAAAAACAAAAACAAAAGCAAACAAACAAACAAAAAAAGACCAAATGTAGTATACATATATCATATAAACTTAAAAAGTATATCTTAAGTATCACAGCTTTTAAAGTTTCTCACAGCATGTAGATTAGAAATACTTATACAAGCTAATGTTCATCTCATTTATTGTTTTAATACTTCTACCATATGTCCAAAGTTGCTGAGAGAGAGAAAAGAGAAAAGCACAGATGAGAAAGGACAGGAAGCATAACACCAAATAAAGGGTGTGTGAAATGTTGAGGGAAAACTCAACTCAACTCCTGAATCTTGTAAAAGAGACCTAAAAACTAGAGAAATTCAGTGATGTAGGAACAAACCAGCAACTAGTAGAGCAGTACTGTTTCCTCTAACAAACCTGGAACTACAGCTTTTGAGAACATCTTTCTGAGGCCAGATCACACTTATAGAAAGAGCTCAGTATCACCACCACACAAATGCAAGTCAAGTACCCAATTCTGGCTCCTTCAGAACCAATGTTGGTGGTGCTTTTGCAATCAACCAAACTGTCATAGACCCGCCATTCCCTGAACCTGCAAATGCCTACCAAAGGCTCTTTTCCAGAAAATATTGTTTCTGTTGTTACTGGCCAGCAAACAGACGCTTCTTCAAAGCTATTTCACAAACTTCTAATCTATACTATTAGAATATTTCAAAAGAATGCACATACACATCCCTCTTTATTGGAGACAAAGTCTCTTTATATAACCCAGGCTAGCCACAAACTTGCAATGTTCCTGCCTCAGCCTCCAGAGTGCTGGGTTTACTGTCTTGTACAAACATACCAGGCATTTCTTTTCTTTTAAGATCAGTTATATAGGACCAGAAAAACCACACTCACTGGAGGATGATGAGAAAGAAAGGATGTGGTTTTTCATAGTTCTGGAGTCCACTGAGAACGCAATGTCTATGAAACTGAATAGGAAACATTTTACTGACTTCTACATGAAAATGAACAAGTCTTTCAATCAAGACTATAGTCAACAAGCTACAGTAGTCGTAGTTTCCATGAACTTGGTATTAATTAAAACATCAGGTATTTTCATATTCAACGATATGCATTCAAATAGGTAACAGTGGTTAGCAGCTGCTCTAAGGCAGGTTCTCAACTTTCTTGCTGCTGCGACCCTTTAATACAGTTCCTCATGTTGTGCTGACTCCCAACCATAAAATTATTTCATTGCTACTTCATAGCTGTAATTCTGCTACTGTTATGTATCATAATGTAAATATTTATGTTTCTGTATGGTCTTAGGCAACCCTCCAAAGGGGTCATGACCCACAGGTTGAGAACTGCTGTTCTAAAGCTTACACTCTAGAAGGACAGATTAGCCTATCAAAAATATGCACTTCTAATATTTGTGTCAGTATTTCAATTTAACTGGCCTCCTCACAAAATCATGAGTCATTAGAGCCATTACTATGTTCACAGGCTCCTACAGATTACCAAAGATGTCCTCGGCATAACAATTGGTGACACACAGATCAGGGGAAATAATGACAATTCTGAGGAGTTCTCATGAGCACTCTCATATCTACTCTAATAAAATGACTCGTTTTGAAATCTAAGTATGTTTTCCTTTTAACTTAAAAACCTAGTACATTTATAAAAATAAGATTGTTAAATATTTATAAACTTCTGTAAGTAAAATATTGGCAAAATAATTGAAGGATTATAAATATTTATGCACCCAAGACCCTTTAATGGCAATTGTTTGTTTAATATTCATTACTTCTGAGATTTTAAACATGTTTAATTAATCTTTGCTATTTATTTAATATGTATGTATACATGTACCTATGCACATTTGAGTGTGCACCTAGAGGTCAAAGAACAACTTGTCAGAACTAGTCATCTGCTTCCCCCAGTTAGGTTCTGGAATTCTGACTCAGCTTTCAGACTCAGGGTCCAGTACTTTCACCTCTTGTGCCATCTTGCTAAAACCTTCAGCCATTATTTTTTTAACAGACTAAAACTAGCAACAAGATAAAATTCTTATTTAAGATAATGTATAACAGTATTGTTCCTTCTAAATCCCAATGGATAGGTATCATCTTTGGTCCCCCTCTCTTTATGCTATTAAACTTGTATCTTGAATTTTTATTGTTCAATTCTACTAGTTGAGAAAAACAATGGAGAAAGGAATCCAAAGAAAAATATATACATCTCCTATTTGAAAGTGCTGACAGTAAAAGTTCTTATTAATTACATGTTCCCCATTACTCCCTATTCTAAGCTAGAAAATACACAGTATTATCTAAATATACTTATAGTAATTTAATATAAATAACTTTTCCCTAAATTACACTTCCTTAATGTCGGTTTATATTTATTTCACTTATGTTTTAGTAATCATTTCCCCCAAAGACATATTTACCTTCAGCCAGTGCTGGTGATTTCGTCCTTGTCCTTCTATCTGTTTAAAGAAAAGAAAGGGAAGAAGAGTATAAAACATCATTGTATTTCCAAATAAATTATTACAACTAACTTCAGCCATAAGTACCCGAGTTCCCCAGACCCATACAGATCACCCTAGAACCAGAAGAGAAGGGAACACAGAGATACAAAGATTCTCTCAAGTTCTCTGGCTTGCCAGCCTACCTAAACCACTTCATGCTCAGTTAAAGACACACAGGCATGGTGGTGCACACTTGTAAGCCCAGCATTTGGGGATGCACGAGCAGGCAGATCTCTGTGAGTTCAAGGCCCAGCCTGGTCTACAAAGTGAGTCCAAGATAGCTAAGGCTACAAAGGGAAACCCTGTCTTGAAAAACAAAACACAAAAAGGCTGTCAGTTACACACACACACACACACACACTCACTCAACAGGAAAAACGCTCAACTTTTCCTCTGGCCTCCACATGTACACACACAACCACCTACACAAAAAAGCACGTATATTATATATACACACCACACCACACATTCATGAATGTGCTAATGCATGCATTCCTTGGATGAATACAACCACTATATATGAAAGGCCTACTACAAGAAAAGTATATTAGCCCAAAACACCAACAAATGGTAGACCAGCAAGGATGAAACATTCAAAGACAAACAGCACACCAACAAGATAACTCAATTCTCATCATAGTGTATGAAAAGGTTAACGAGAGAGACAATTGGCAGTTTTTCTGTATTCTTATCACAGGGACCTATTTCTACCTTCTTACAATAGTTGACGCTCACCTGCTAAAACAATAGATACAAATATCAAGGTATGTATAACATAACCACAGGTCTGTATACAAAGATTCAACCAACTGTAGAGCCCAACAATCTGGGGTGAAAGTGAAAACTATTCACAAATAACAAAAACTGTTCATGTTTTAAATGTATGCAGCTTTCCTTGTGGTTATCCAATGTGTAGCATTTATTTGTATTAGGTGTTATGCATAATTTACACATTATTTAAACTATATGTAAAGATACAAAAAGGTGATTTCCAAATGCTATGCAATTTTAATAGAAGGGACTTAAGCATCTGCAGATTTTGGTATTTTTAGGGGTGGCCTTAGAACTAATAAGTATTCAGGGAAAATATCATTCTCTTCAATTTTAAGTCTAGTATATTTTAAATTTTTTAAATTGATAGTACCAAAATGCTTGCTGGAATTAGTAGCACAGACCTCTAATTCCAGCACCTGGGAGGTTGAGGCAGGAAGATTGCCATGAGTTTGAGGTCAGCCTGTACTATACAGTAAGTTCTAGGCCAGTATGGCTAAGAAATGAGGCCATGTCTCAAAAGAATAGCATACAAAATGGGAGAAAAATTCTGCCAACTAGCCATTAGATAGGAATCAATATTTAGAATATATAAAGAACTTCAAGCCAAACACACACACACACACACACATACACACACACACACTCTCTCTCTCTCTCATCAAATCAGCTAGGGATGTTGCTAAGCTGTGAGAGTGCTTGCTTGGTGTCTTAGTTAAGACTTCTATTGCTGTACTGAAGCAGCATGACCAAAAGCAAGCTGGGAGGAAAGGGTTTACTTGAGCTATGCATCCACATTGTAGCTCACCAATGGAGGAAGTCAGGACAGTAACTCAAATAGGGCAGGAACCCTGTATTAGACAGAAGCTAATATGGAGGTCATGGAAGGGTGCTTCTCCCCCCCCACCTTATTTTTTTTATTCAATTAATTCATTCAGATTACATCTCAATTGTTATCCCCTCATTTGTATCCTCCCGCTCCTCCTTCCCTCCCTCTTTCACCCTATTCCCCTCCCCTAGGTCTGTGACAGAAGAGGACCTCATCCCCCACCATATAGTCACAGTCTATCAAGTCTCATCTTGGTAGGCTGCTTATCCTTTCTCTGAGTGCCACCAGGCCTCCCCACCAAGGGGAAGTGGTCAAATACAGGGCACCAGAGTTCATGTCAGAGTCAGTCCCCACTCCACTCTCCACACAACTGTGGGGAATGTCCTGTGTCCATTGGCTAAACCTGAGTAGGGGTTCAATGTTTACTGAATGTATTGTCCTTGGTTAGTGCAGTAGTTTGTGCAGACCTCCCTGGGTCCAGATCTGCATGTCATGATGTTCTTCTTGTGGGTTTCTAGGAACCCTCTGGATCCTTCTATTTCTCTATTCTCCCATACTTCTCTTACCTAGAGTCCCAATAGGAAGTCTCTGCATCTAGCCCAATCTCCTGGTAAGTGAAGACTTTCATGGGACATCCCTTTTGGGCTAGTGTCCAATTATAAGTGAGTATATACCATGTGAGTCTTTCTGGGTCTGGGTTAACTCACTCAGTATGATCATTTTTAGTTCCATGCATTTATTTGCAAATTTTGGGATTTCCTTGTTTTTGATAGCTGAATAGTATTCTATAGTGTAAATGTAGCACATTTTCTTTGTCCATTCTTCTACGGAAGGTCATTTAGGTTGTTTCCCGGTTCTGGCTATTACAAATAAGGCTGCTATGAATATGGTTGAGCATATAACCTTGTTGTGTGGTGGAGCATCTTCTGGGTATATTCCAAGGAGTGGAATAGCTGGGTCTAGAGGTAGCCCTATTCCCAGTTTGCTGAGAACGTGCCAGACTGATATCCTTAGTCATCAGAGAAATGCAAATCAAAAACGACTCTGAGATTCCAATGGAATGGCTAAGATAGAAAACTCAAATGACAGTACATGCTGGCGAGGATGTGGAGAAAGGGGAACACTCCTTCATTGCTGGAGGGAATGGAAGGGTGCTTCTTACAGGCTTGCTCCTCACGGCTTGCTCAGCCTACTTTCTTATAGAACTTAGGGCTACCAACCCAGGAGTGACCCTACACCCACAAGACTGTGCTCTCCACATCAATCACTAAGAAAATGCCCTGCAGGCTTGACTGCAGCCCAATCTTATGAAGGTTTTTTTTTCCCTCAATTAAGGGTTTCTCTCTTCTCCAATGACCCTAGCTGCTGAGTTGACATAAACTAGCAAGGCTCTGAGTTTAATCCCCACTATTGCATAAAGCTAGTGTGGTGGTGGAGTTCTGTAATCTCAGCACTCTCAGAAGGAAAAGGTAGAATAACTACAAACTCCAGGCCATCTTGTTATGGATTTTGAGGCCAGCCTGGGCTACAGTAAAGCTTGTCTCAGGGAAAAAAAAAAAAAGAAGAAGGAGGAGGAGGAGGAGGAGGAGGAGAAGGGAAGGAAAAGAAAAGAATGGAAACCAATTTTATCAATAATTGGCTAATGAACTAGTAGAGTCCTCAAAAGAAATATAAATGAGTAATATATATTTGAAAAAATGTTCAATATTTTCAGCCATCAGAAAATACAAATTGAAACTAAGAAGTATTTTTAAAGTGTTGAATATCTTTAACCTTTAGGGAAATGCATATTTAAACTCCCCCCCCCAACACACACACACACTGCTAACATTAAAACAAACAAAAACAAAAAAACAAATATATCATCCCTAGAAAGGATGTACGGAAAAAGGAACATATATTCACCACTGGTGGGAATGGTAATGAGTGGAATAAATAAAAATAAAAGTATGATGCTTGCATGAAAATCAATTTGGAATTGGACATTGTTATATTAAGCAAAATAAGTTTTCCTGGTGTAGCAACAAAGTGGGATTACTAGCTTCATGCTCCAGCCATCTGCTGTTACTATTATGGACTCTATTGGTCTATACTGCAAACTAAAGTAAACTTTCTTCTACAAGTTGTATTTGGTTGTGGTATTTTATCACAACAAAAAAAAGTAACTAATAGAGTGGTTGTTTGGAGCCCAGACAGGGCAGATGGATTTTGAGACAGGATCGATTTTTGATGGGTAAGAGATATGTCCATTGGATTATAGTCCATTGGATTATATGTCCATTGGTTCAGTTATAGTGATAGTATCATGACATGGTTACCAATGGTTACTGATGGTAGAGTTCAGTAAATTCTGCGCTTTATATGCTGTTTAATGCTTGACAATTAAACAAATAATGCATGGACTAAATACACCTAAATCTGCTTAAAATACCAAATCTGAGAGTTGCCACAACCAATTAAATTCCATGAGTTGTTTCTAAGAATATGCATTTTCCAAGATCAAGTGACTAGAATATACACTAGTGTTCATATAGTCTAGGACAGTGGTTCCCAAATTGTGGATCACAACCCCTCTGTGAATTGTACCACCCTTCCACAAGGGTCACCTAAGACCACCAGAAAACACAGATATTTACATTACAATTCATAAGAGTAGCAAAATTACAGCTATGAAGTAGCAATGAAAATAATTTTAAGTTGGGGGTCACCACAACATGAGGAAGTATATTAAAGGGTTGCAGCATTAGGAAGGTTGAGAACCACTGGGCTAGAAGACCTCATTCTAGAGGCTGCTTTGACCAACTCTAACAGCTGAAGCTACTGAAGTCTGGAAATCCATTTCCTCCTCATGGAAAGGAGCACCTTCTTTCTACAATATTTTTGCCTTTAAACGTACAACTTAAAGCCATCCCCCATTTTCAGTAGTCCTTGTAATCACCATAGAATTGAAGTCTCTGAAACTCCCAAGCAATCTCACCCAATGGTACAGTTTCTCCTGTTTCACCCAGTTTTGGCATTTGTTCCTTTTCTTGTCAGTGTGTCAATAAACCCCACTTACTCAAGCAAAAACAAACTGCCCCATTCTCACTGTGACAAAATACCTGACAGAAGCAACTAAAGGGAGGAACTTTTCATTTTCACTCAGTTTTAAATGGTGAAATCCTTGATGGCAGGAAGTGCAGGGTGCCAGTTGATGGCAATCAGAACTTGGCTGATAGCCTCAGTTGAAAACCCTTACAAATCCTCAACCCTACAGTGAGCCACCTCCACCAGTCTGGTTCCACCTCCTGAAGATTCTTTCTACCTTTTCAAAGATCCCACTAGCCTGAGATCAGTGTTCAGTCTATGGAGGACATTTCACATTCAAAGCTCAACAGTCATCTTACTGAAAGATGACAAATTAATGAAAACGATTTAAATTTGTTTTTCAAAAGAGCACAAATCTATTTGTATTTGTCTACTCTCTATTAGTTTAAATCCTTATGGGGTGCAGCATGACATGGGAATATGTGTCCCATAGCAGTAGAAAGAATGCTGTGAACTGGGCACAATTTATATTACTGTTTCCACAAGCCCACGTTACAGGTCCCAGGGTTATTCTTGTTTAGTTTGGAAAGACCTGTGTGTATCCTTGAGCTTCAGAGACCCCTTACTCAAGCAAAAATGGCTTTATTTATAGCACAGCCTTCTGGACAGAACTGCCTTTCAGAAGTCCTGTTGCTAGCAGGAATCCACAGCCTCAGTGACCGAAAAAAGCTTTATCTTCAGTTTTTTGTACCCTATTCAATATTTAGTACTTATGTTATAATAAAGGGAAACATAGAGGTGGAAAAAGTTTAACCTAAACTGTGAAACAAGTTAGATGGCAGACTAGATTCTTTGCAGTGCTGAGGTTCAAACCCTGGGACTAAAAAATGCCAGGTAAGTCCTCAACTCCTGAGCCAGAGCGTTAACTCAGTCTGATTTTAGTTCCCGAAACTGCTAGCTGTAACAGTATTCTCAAACATGTGGAAAATGGAATTAACTGTTTAAATACAGCACCATGCAAGGATTATTGAGACTCGGTAAAAATACATCTTTAGTATTTAGCAAAACAACAACATAAAGAAGTGCTAGTTGGTGCTGATTAACTGTCTACTTTTTTGCAGATACTGCACCTGGTTCCAGAAACATACAGGTCAGAAATGCTCCCCCTCAAAGATTTTACCCTAAAAGAGTTACTGTTAAAATAACATATATATTATATATAATATATATCATTATATATATATATCATTTTAAAACATTTTATAATAATTAATATATATTAAAAGTAATAAGTTCGTAATAATCTATCCACACTAGTTTGGTGTGTTTAATAGGAATGGCCCCCATAAGCTCAGATTTGAATGCTTGGTCATTAGGGAGTGGCATTACTTTATAGGGATTAGGAGGTATGGCCTTGTTGGAGGAAGTATGTCATGAGGGGTAGACTTTGGGCTTTCAAGTGCTCAAGTCAGGTTGTGTTTTTGTCTTTTTTTCCCTCTTTCCTTTTCTGTCTTTTCCTGCTGCCTGTCAATCCAAATGTAGAACTCTCAGTTCCTCTCCAGTACCATGTCTGCCTGCATGCTGCCATGCTTCCCACCATGATGACAATGGGCTAAATGTATGAACTGTAAGTAAACCCCAAATAAATGTTTTCCTTGATAAGAAGTGCCGTGGACATGGAGTCTCTTCACAGCAATAGAACTTTAAATAAGGCAACTAGATAAACAGAACAGACTATAGTTATAACAAATTTAGAAAACAGGACAGTGCTAAAGTAAAGTCAAGAACATAAACCAAGTATAGGCTGAGGATCCACCATCAAATCATTCATGAAAATGTTTGGTTCTTTCTGATGATTAATGTTGGGATCAGAGTCCATTTATTGTTATTGCCTTCCCTGATGCACAATGTCTGATACACGGCAGATTGCATTGTGTGAGTGTGTGCGTGTGTATGAATATAGAACAAGTAACTAGGCAAACATGATAGAAGAGACTGGAAGAAATGCAGCTTTCCTATGCTAAGGCCACAAAGACTGATCATTCTGCTAAAAAGATTTGCATAGAAAAATGAGATATAGATATATGCATATCAGATACCTGACAATATTTGGACAAACATAATTTCTATTATAAATCAGTGTAATAAAGAAACCTTAACTATAATAGTCCAAGTGTCCACATGGTTTTACCAGACAGTCAAAATAACTCAACTGCCACAAACTACCACTTTGCAGAAATACATGATAACAATCAAAGTAATGTTTTTTTAAAACTGTTTAAAATGCCATGTCTTAACAGATATTTTAAAGGTGTTGTGTGTCAGTCTACAGGCAAGCCAAGATGAGGAGACAGATGGATTCAGAAAAGTAAATATATAAAAATAACAAAATAAAATGCCTTGTCACTTAATCTAAAACACAGTGCTCAAAATTCAACAATCAATATAAGCCCTCCAACACCAGATGCAAGGCAGAGTCAAATTGCCCAGTAAAAGAAGCCTTGCCCTCAAGATGCTCACTGTCTATGAAGTGACATGGCAACAGATTGCTACGAAAGGAATGGGAGACAGATAAGTAATTTAATTATGTCAGAGAAGAGTGCCAGAGAAAGCTGGAGAAGTGAAGATGTCTGAGTTTGCCTTGTATATTTAAAAACATTACCAGCACTAATAACTTTAAAAAGACGTTTTTCACATGCTTCAAATTTAGTAAAAATACCTTCTAAAAAAAGGTTTGTACTGGGATATCTCCAAAGCAAAAGGAAAATATTCTCCCCTAAAACAGGCATTTTAAACACCATTCATTTGTTGGTAACAAAGGGGTACAACATGAAATAAAACTTAAATCCTTAAGAAAAAGGCTTTGCTAATCTAGGGCAACAAAGAATTCAAAGAGCAACGGAGGCTTCTCAGTACTAGTGTAAAACACAAAACCACAATAATTCCTCCAACTTCTCCAACAATACTTATTTCATTTGCTGTACATGCTTGAGTCTTCTATTCGTCCTCTTTTATTTTTACTTGCTAAAAAGTAAGCAACATAATTTCATATTTTGGTTATTTAAGCCTGATCTTGTAAATCAAAATAGGAGGAGATACATTCAAATACAGCTATGTACTATACCAGGTCAGGAGGCTGGAAGGAGGCTGAGGCAGGATGGCTCAATGAGACTGTAACTCAAAAAAAAAAAAAAGTATAGTACGTAAGGATATCCTAAATAGGGATAAATCAGTGGTAATTATGCTAAATGGGCAAAGAAAAGATCAATGGTTAGCAAGCCCTAATTTTTAAAAAATTATTTTATTGTATAGGTAGAAATGTTTTGCCTACACATACACCTAATGCTCCAAGTATTTGTCTAATGCCCACAGAAGCTAGCCGAAGACATTGACTCCTCTAGAACCAAATTACTGAAAGTTGTGAGTGCCATGTGGGTGCTAGGAATAAAACCTGGGTTGTGTGGAAGAGCAGCCTGTGCTCATAATTGCTGAGCATCTCTCTTGCCCTCAGTCCATCAATATTTATTCAGCATTATAAATTATCCATTTACTGTATGTAAACCAACACCTTCCTAATCTCGTTTCAGACAACAGTATTTTTTAAGCTCACAGGTAATTGTATATAGTCAACAGCTAATTAGGAATTAATTGCTAATGTTGATGAAGCTTGTTTTCTGGATGAGATTTATGTTAATGGATCATTTACTTATCTTTTCTGTACTAAAAACTGAAACCAGTGTTAAAGTGTGAGCTACATAACTTCTTGACGATAATAGCTACTATTCAGATGAACAAGAGGGGGCATTTTTAGAGTGTGTGTGTCCTTTCCTATGCTAAGCATCTGGGTCCAAGTTTTTGAGAAACAGATATTCACAGGTTCTGAAAGTAGTATCACAGAAAAGACCTTTGAGAAGAAACAGATCCAAGATACATTCTGATTGAGAACTGTTACAAACAAGCCTCATGAGCTGCAACAATTTGAAAATTAAATAACAGAACATTACAGGGAAGAATGGGGGGGGGGAACCCAGCAATTACTTTTTAATCTATCAAAAAGAAGTTTAAGACTTCCCAGGAACAGAGAAAACAGACACATATTTTAACAATGTAAGAACTTAGGAACAGCTCATAGTGTTATTTTTCTTCCTACACTATGTTGCCCTGAGAGGCCCTGGGACTTGCTATGTAGACCAATCTGACCTGGATCTTAGAGATCTGCCTACCTCTGCAACATTTTTTGTATTATTTTTACTATTACTGTTATTATTTTAATGAAGTGTTCCTTCTACAATAAAACTGTTCATTTTATTTCATAATTCCAACTTGCACAGAATGAAGGACTCTCCATTTGAGTCCAACTCTTTAATCCTCTAATTTATATGCTTTCTCATGTACATTGGTAAAATTACTTCTTATTCCTTAAAATATTCCTAATCTCCAATTTTCTGGGTATATTTCCTATCAACAGGTAGGGCAGGTATCAGTCCTAAAATCTATTTCTGGCTCTCTTTAAAAATTATTTTGTAAAAAAATTACTTTGTAGTCTATATGCACATATGATATTCATATGGATGTGTGCACATATGTACATGCTATCTCCCTCAATATCTCACCGCATTTTTTAATCTTTCTTTTCTGTATGTAATACTTCATTTACTGTGCATTTGTGCATTCACTCCACAGGGTATGTGTGGAGGTAGAGAACAACTTGAGGGAATCAGTACTCTCTTTTCATTATCTGGGTCCTGGGAATCAAATTTTGGTGATCAGAATTTAGAGGCAACTGCCTTTAGCCACTAAGCCATCTTGACATCCCTAAACTTTATTGCCAGATTCCCTGAGACAGGATTCCTCAGTGGATCTGGAGCTCATTAAATCAGCCAGTGTAAGCTAGCCAATAAGCATCAGAGATCTGCCTCTCTCTGTATCCCCAGCACTAGGACTACAAGATGGCTAGCTTTTCACATGTGTGCTAAGTTAGACTCTGAACCCAGGTCCTCAGACTTAACGTTGCTGTCACTATACCAACTAAGCCATCTCTCCAAACTTTCTGGTTCTTTTACAAGGCTTGCAAGGTGTTCTTACACTTCACCTGTGTAAGGGGCATCTGCTGGCTACATGCAGAACAGGAGTTTCACTTTCATATCTTCTTATGTAACGTATTTTGTATTTTCTAAGTTTTCCATAAAAAGACATTAAAAATCTGTAATCTGAAGGCAGATGTGGTAGCCCACACTTTTAACCCCAGCACTCAAGAAAGCAGGGGTTCAGTGGGTCTCTGAGTTTGAAGCCAACCTGATCTACATAGTAAGTTTTAGGCCAGACAGACCCTGCCACAAAAAAACAAACAACAAACAGAAAGAAAGAAAGAAAGAAAGAAAGAAAGAAAGAAAGAAAGAAAGAAAGAGAAAGACAGACAGAAAGATGGATGGATGGATGAAGATGAATGGATGGATACCTGGTGTGGTAGTGCACACCTGTAATTCAAGCTACACAGAGAAACCCTGTCTCAAAAACAAAATAACAACAAACACAACAAGAAAGGGGTAAGGGGGGAGAAGGGAGAAGAGGGGAGGGGAGGGAAGGGAAAAAATAATCCCACAAAAGAAAGTAGCTACTGTTAAGACTTCACTGTGTGAATCTATCATGGGAAAACTTAATTTCAACTTTAAACCAACATACAAAGCTGAGTATGTACCTCAGTGGTGGAAGTCTTGTCCACTGTGACTAAAGCTCTGGGTGGGTTTGAGCCGCAACAAAAATTAAATAAGTGTACCTATATTTCACTTACAAAATTCTATTATTCAATAGTTTCCCAATTAATTTAAATACATTTTCTCAAAATTAAAGTTTCTACCAAATCAATGTGATAGTAAGTTTATTCTGGCTAGTCTTGTCATTTTCCAGTTCCCAAAATTTCTAAAAGCTCCCATTTGCCAGATTAAATTACCTCTTATAATAATAAGTATAGTTTCTGCAGCCTTTTATAATGGTTACATCATTAAGTATGATTTTTAAACCATATATTCATCATACTAAATATACTATATAAGAAAGATGTAAACAGCAGGGGAGTTTCTGACGGGATCTGACCTTCCCTGGCTATCCAGTCAAAGTCCCTCTGCTTCTGACCATATCTTAGGCTGCATCAGGGCTGTGGGATTAACTCACAAAATGCAAAACAGCAAAGGCTGCCATTCCTTTATTCACGTGGTTAAGTGTGCTGTGGGAGTTCTCATGATAACAAATAGAACTCTCTTCCCCTACACATTTATAGACTTTCAGGGCCTATCTATACTTATTGTCATCAAATGCCAAGAAAGGGGGGAGAAAAGCTTACACAGTACTAAACATAGAATATTAAAAACCCATAGATTTGGGGATTAGTTTTGTTCAAGTTTCACACAGAATGTCATTCATTAACAATACACACTTGAGCATTTATTTTAAAGTCATCTTCCCAAAAGTAAAATGAGTAAATTTTACTTTCACTACCAACAAAAAGACATCCACAGTTGTTAGTCTCATAAGTTATAAGTAAACATCTCAGAGAATTACAAACTTGTCTAAGAAAAGCAATCAGCTCTCTCTTAAAGCTGTCAGTAAGTATAGTAACAAAACAAAACCCAGTAAGACCAAGTGTGGGCAAATGTGTCCTGTGTGCAATGTGGAGAATGTGTATATTCATATGTCTTGAGTACATTTGCACAGATGCCTGGAAAGATATACATCTAGTGACTGCCAAATTGATGGTTTTAGTTTTCTATATTGTTTTAATAAACATGAGCATATATTTTAACAAAAAGAAAGTTATTGCCTGACCAGACCCTCATGAGGCTACAGCAGGAGGATCATGAGTTAAGGACTATCTAGGTCCTTTTCAAAATGAAAAGTTAAAAAATAAAAATAAAAAGCCAGGAACAAAGCTTAGAGGCTGAGTGCTTGCTAGCAGTGTGCAGTCCCAGAATCAATCCTTAGTCCTGCACAAAGAAGGTAGACAAGAGAAGGAGGCTGTTGTTTGTTATTTGACTATTAAAATATGGTAAGAAAAGCTATGATTATCAGGAAATGGGCATGTAGATGGTTTGCCATTTAAGCATGAAGACCTAAGTTCAGAGCCCCCAACACCCACATATAGAGTCAAATTTCGCAATATGTGCCCACAATCCCAGCCCTTGAACAACAGAGGCAGTTAGATCCCTAGGACTTGATGTTCAGCCAGTTTGACAAGCTCCAGATTCAAAGACCCTGTGTCAAAGGTAAGGTAGCGAGTGATAGAAGATATTCAATAGCAGCCTTAGCTCAAACATACACACGCACACACATGAACACACACATATATATATATGGCCCCCCAAAACATGAAAAACAATAGTAGTCATATGGTACTAGCAAAGACAGAGATCAATGAGAACAAACTGAGAAGTCCAGAAATGAGCATCTGTAACCAACTGATTATCTCAAGATACCAAACCTGATATAGGTATAATTGGATATCCACATGCAAAAAGATGAACTAGAGCTGGGCAGTGGTGGCGCATGCCTTTAATCCCAGCACTCTTGAGGCAGAGGCAGGTAGATCTCTGTGAGTTCAAGGCCAGCCTAAGTGAGTTCCAGGACAGCCTAGAAAGATTCTGTTTCAAAACAAACAAACAAACAAACAAAGGTACATTTCCCACTAGCAACTAACAACCAGCTCTGGCATAACTAGGCTGTATGACAATTCCAAGTATCTAAATTCACAAACACTGATTTATTTATTTATTATGTACATATATATATATATTTTTTTTTTTTGGATTTTTGGTTTTCGAGATAGGGTCTCTCTGTGTAGTCCTGGCTGTCCTAGACTCGCTTCGTAGACCAGGCCAGCCTCGAACTCACAAAGATCTGCCTGCCTCTTCCTCCCAAATGCTAGGATTAAAGATGTGCACCACCATGCCTGGCTCATGAACACTGACTTAAATGAGTGAAGTAAATGAAGATGACTATTCTACTTTTGAAAACAATGTGGTAAACACAATTGTGATGTGCCATAAGACATTAATTATGTAAGACAATAAATTTTTAAGGTAATTAATAATTGTCATTAAGTAAAGTTAACCTGTTCACAACCAGGCACTGTGGCTCACATGTACAATTCCAATACTAAGGGCACTGAAAAAAAGAAGATCACTGTAAAGTCTGAGACCAGCCTGAGCTATATACTGAGTTCAGCCCAGCCTGGGCTATAGAGAGACTCTAGCTCAAAAACAAACAAACAAACAAATAAATAAAAATTTTTAAAAAGATGGTAAACTTATTATAAGTAAGTACTAGAAGATAAAAATAATTCTAGCCTGTTTAAGAAAAATTTTTAAACATCAAAGAAAAGAAAAATCCCAAGTATAAACTTCCTCCAACTCTCTGTGCTAGGTGTTGTTCTAACCCCAAATCTATACTGTCACTCAAAGGGATTCAAACTGAGAACTACCATAGTTTCATGTAATAAAACCAAAGGAGTCTTAATTCTTGCACACCATGGCAGTTCCTCAAATTTAATTTTAACACCCCCGAAAGACCACATATAATGAATAATCTTCAGACTGCAAGATGTCTGATTATTTCAGTAAATGTTACTGAGCTATGCATTTGCCCTAGAGAAAATTAAAATTTTATCAAGGTCATACATAAGGTTGATACAAATCAAGAAAATGAATAATCAATCAGGACTTAATTTATGTCTCAGTTGCTAAAGGCACTTGCTACTCTTTCAGAAGATCCAAGTTTGGTTCCAGGAGATCTGATGTTCTCTTCTGGCCTCCACACATGAGGCAAGAATGTGGTACACATATAAATAAAGGCAAAATATGCACGAGGCAAAAACACGCACATGATAAAACAAAATAAATAAACCTCAAAAGAAAATTAATTCCAATCACTATGTGTACTTTGTTCTTATATGCCAGGAACCTTTTTAAAAGGCAGATTTACCAAGATAATTTACATATACACATAAGAAAAATCACACTACATAGCTATCTCTTTTGCATGTTCTGAGGAGGTACCAGCTACCTTTACTATCTTTCTAAGATTTCTATACAGTGAACAGCCATGAAAAATAAAAATCCTATCCCTTTCTATAAGGAGACAACCCTGTTCAGCATTTTATAAGAAACACAAAGTATCCCTCCAGAGCAAAACAAGGAGCTCCCTATGAATGATCTGGGTTCCCTAATGGCAAAACTTCACTGTCATATTAGCCCACTATGTTTCCAAGTATTACCTAGCACTTTTTACTCTGCACAGTCAAACTCATATATTATTATCAATGCTGATAAAACTTACTACAGAGGTTAGACTGTCCCCTATTTCTAATACAAGAATTTTGTGGCTTCTACCAGCATTCATAAAAATGTGAATGGGAAATTTAGAAGCTTGCAATAGGATTAATCTCATACAAATGGTTCTTAATAGTTTTGGCCTTGAGACCACAATGCTGCTAAGAGCCATAACTTTATAAGAGAAAGGATACCTTGTGAATTGAGTTCTGGAGAATAAGACAGCATTCTGAAATCCAAGAGAGATCCTAGTAAGATAAGAGTAATATATCTCTCCATCCCCTTACTCTGTTAGTTTAATCAATGTTTTGTAACAGTAGAAAAAAGTGAAATGGAAATCAGTGATACAAATGCTGGCTTCGCTGCCTTCTCTCATCTGCACTGATGGAGAGGATATACAATGAAAATGGGTCAAGCCTGGTGGCCCAGGTCAGAACTGGACTTGAAGGGCCAGCAGATCTCCTATGCTAAAATAGGTACTTTTTAAGGAATGACAGTCTTGCTGTCATTTACACAAGTGAACCAAAAGCATTAAAAGTTCCTTTAGTTAATGGAGAAGAAATTCTGTAGTGAACAGTCGGGACTACATGCACATTTTACACACACACACACACACACACACACACAGATATAAACACTCCTTGATTTCCTGTTTGCAACTTTAAGGAGAGAAGTGATTAGGACTTGATGAAGTCTTCCTGACCCTCAGAAGTCCGGAAGTCCAGATACACTCAGCTGGGCTACCAGCAAACTCTAGGAAGGATTCTAAACTCTTCACTTCTCTTAGATTCAGGCAACCTAGTCACCACCTATTTGGTCCTAGGGAGGAAAGAGACATTCAGTTTCAGCTAAACAGGATTTAAGCAGGGTTTCCAGTGGGTGAAGAAAGCAAATGCCTATGGGTGTTCATTGCATTAAATCAAGTTGTTGTTATCTCTATACCTTACACAGAAGGAAGAACTAATTTGTAACATACTAATTTGTACTTTATGGTAATTTGAATGAGAATGGTCCTATAGATTTTATGTTTGGATATAGTTTGGATATATTCTATATGTTTGAATACTTGGTCTCCAGTTGGTGGAGCTGTTTGGGAAGGACTGAGAGATACAGTCTTATTCAAAGAGGTGTGTCACTGGGGAGGGGGGTGGGCTAAGCCCACACATTCCCAATGTGCTCTCCCTGCTGTCTGTTTGTGGATCAAGATATGAATGACCTCTCAGCTGCTCCAACACCATGGATTCTAACCCTCTCACACAGTAAACCCAACTAAATATTTTATAAGTTGTCTCCATCGTGCTGTTGTCAGAGCAACAGAAAAGTAACTAAGGCCCTGCTACATAGCGTTTTTCTAATCAAGAGAGGGTGTTTATAGAACGTGCGTGTATGTGTGTGTGTGAGAGGGGGTGGCCTTTATAACCATTTTGCTCTATCAGTTTCTGTAACTCTTGATTTTACTGACTGAGCTACAGGCAATGGAAAACAGCTTTTATGTGGGGTGACCCTTAGGTTTTGTACTCCTCCTGCTTTACACAGCTAACAGGTATATCTATTTTGAAAAGCAGCTATTAGCCTGCTTCTGGGCTCCTGTGGATATTTAATGCCTGGCTCACGGCAGCTTCCTGACTTTCTATATGATGGTTTAGGTTGGTCAAGCTCATACTCAGTGACTAACAATGGTGTAAGTCAGTGGAAAGTGAAGACTTCAATAGGCCTGGGGAAGCAGCATCTCAGCATCAAGTGGGAAATGGCACCCCTGGGAGGTGACGGAAGCAAAACAACATCCTCCACTGAACCACTGCTAGAAAGTCAAGTCTTAGAAGCTGAATGTCACAGGTCACTATTACAGATCACTAATAATTAATAATAATAATTTAGCCTCTCGTCTCTCCATACCCAATCTTACCTCATCTTAAATCTGTTCCCTAAGCTTTTAAGGAACACAGTAGGCTCAACATGGCCATGCATACCTGTAATCCCAAGGCCAGGCAGTCATTCCCAAAATAAAACAAGCATGACCTACATACTAAGTAAAGACCAAACTGGGCTGTGTAGTCCTGCCTCAAAAACGTAAAAATGAAAAACAAAACAAACAAACAAACAAACAAAAATCCTCCCCTTTCCTAATTTCCAAATTGGAAATGGACTCCAAGGCTTCTTGCCCTTGTATACAAATGCCCTAACACTAAGAAACACTTCCAGTCCCAAGGCAATCTTTTGAAAAGACAATCTGAGTATTTCACTTCCTAATAAAGCCCCTTTTAGTGGTCTCCCCATTGCATTTAGTCTAAAACAGTACAGAACTGTTTCCATGACTCTTCCAGGTGGCCTTACATTCACTTCTCAGCATCATCTTTCCCAGTTCTCCTTTAACCTTCACATTACTGCCACACAGAACAAATGTAAGATTCTAATCTGACCTCTCTCCACACTTCCAAGCACTCACTATTTGTCTACTTGGTCCATTTCTCAGGTCCTACTTTAGAAGGCAATGCACACAACAAGATGGTTCACCTTGATCCTCTAAGGCTGGAAACCCACATAATGTATTAGCACTAAAACTACTGTGATTATTTTTGGCAACATAACGACAACTAGAGTCAGCTGGGAAAGGGGGACCTCAACAGAGGAACTGCCTCCATCAGACTGTCTGTAGGCCTGTAGGCATGTCTGTAGGACATTCTCTTCACTAATTATTATGTAGGGGGGCCAAGCCCATCGTAACTAGTGCCATCCGTGGGTAGATGGTCCTGAGTTATCTAAGAAAGCAAGCTAAGCAACGCAGAAAAAGCAGCCACAGCAGAGTTCTTCTCTGGTCTCTACTTCAGTTCTTGCCTTGGCTTCTCTCAATGGACAATAACATATAAGCCAAATAAACTCTTTCCTACCTCAAGTTGTGTTTGGTCAGTATTTTATCAGGGCAATAGAAAGAAAACCAGAATGTCCGCATTGTCTACTTTTACTGTCTTCAATGAGAAGGGACCACAATTGATTTTTTTCACTGTTATACCATGATTTGTACTCAACAACTAATTGGTAAGTTAATGGCCATTCACATAGCAAGAATTATGCCACACGTATACAGCAACAACTGTGTGGAAGGGGGGCGGGGGGAAAGACCACAATAACAACACTAGGGCGGCTGAGAGGAGATGTCAGATTCAAGACCAGCCTAAACTATACAAGAACATGTCTTAAAGTAATGTTACAGGCTCATAAGGGAGACTGACTGGCATTTCCATTTTATTGTTTTGGAAGTTTGTTCAGAGATACGGTCTCATGTAACCAAAGCTGGCCTTGAACTTGTAGACCTATTTCTATGTTTCAAGTGCTAGGATTACAAATGTGACTTGGAATTCCCACTTTATAATCTTTGGATCTTCTGAGCACAAACTAGGAATTAAATGTCATGTTTTATGTCCACACATTTTATAAAATGAGAAGAATCTCTAAAACTAAAGTAAAACAACAAAACACAGAAACAACAATAAAACACCTCAAAAAAACCTTATAGCTATGTATTTCAAGGGACTAAGAGGGGCTGTATAGCTTAGTAGTAGAGTATATGCAGAAGCATGTGAGGTGATAGTTTTAATCTCTGGGCGGCAGATGATTGCTCAAGACCTAGTTAACGCTCAGACTTTACTAGATTAGTGCATTCAATTCTCTATTGCTCTTACTAAGAGGGGTGGCACAAGTAATCCCAGCTAATAGTATTTAGGAGTGTCGTCATTCTTTTCCTTGGCAAATGATTTCCAAAAATGCTTATTCTTTGACCTACCGTTCAGTGTCATCTGAATTGCCTGAAAGCACGCCAACTGATGACTGGAAGAAATGTCCCAGACACAGTGAAAAAGGATTGGGCATATACTACATGATGCACTAGGCAGAATACACTAAGTAAGCCGGGTGTGGTGGTGCATGCCTTTAATCTCAGCACTCTGGGAGGCAGAGGCAGGCGGATCTCAATGAGTTGGAGGCCCGCCTGGTCTACAGAGCAAGTCTAGGACAGTCAAGGCTACACAGAGAAACCCTGTCTCGAAAAACAAACAAATAAAAAATAAGTAAGAACTGTCAAGTGTTCAGAACGTCAGCATCTCACACCGTGCTACTCTTCTTCTCCCTGAAGACTATGTACCTCTACCTTTTCAAAACAGCTACAAAATTATGGTTTTGCATCATGTCTCCTAACTAAACAAAACCCCCAAGAACAGAACATATCTTTGCAATCAGTCATTCTCATGCATGACTGTATTACTCAGATGTGAAGATATAAGAAATGTATGTAGATACGTTGTGTGTGTTCGTATATATTATACAGAAAGAGTACTAACACTTTAAGAATGATTTCTCTGAAGAATTTTACAAATGTCACTAGTTTGCAATCCACTTGCCTGAGTGGACAGGGGTAGAAGCTGTTACTGGTCAGCAGGAATGTATACACTCCAAAGAGAACACAGAACAAGTGAACATTATCCACTCTACGGTGAATGAAAAGTTTTGAGATTTCTTGTTTGAAGAACTCAAACTAGTACCTTGAAACAAAAATTTATGTTTTTAAAAACCATGAGTAAAAAAAAAAAAAAATCATTCCACCTGGAAGTCATCTGGACAAGAAACCAAAGCTCTTTAAGCCTTACTTTTGGACTGTTGACCACAAATGAATTAGAAGTTAACTTGTACCTTCCAGGGTTGTCAAAAGCTAATTAAGTGGGTATAAGGGCAGCAGCTCAACATCACAGCCTAGCACCTGATTCCTCATCCGTCAGACAGCAGTACAAGTGCTTATCTAACAAGCCTGTTTTAAAATTAACCCATGTTTTAAGAGTACAGCCTCGGCCTAAACAAACCTAGTTCAAGTGTTAGCTCCTGGTAACACATCAACAGCATGACTAGTCCACAACTGAGTTACCCCTGCACTTTGGATTACGCCATTTCTGTGTGAAAAAAAAAAAAAAATCTTTGAATAAATTAATGTACTTTAGTAAACAAATAACAGGGATGGCCTCACACAACCAAAAACTTTATGCTAACTTTTAGAAAACTTAAATGCAATGCATGACAAAGTCTCTAAGTTGGCTATTGTTCATGAATGCTGGCAAGACACATGCACCTAATACGCATTCTAAGTGAACAAATCAGTCTATGAATTAGAACGCAAATGGTGTGTCTTGTCTACTTTGTCTGCCTAATGGTCTCAAAATAACTTAAATATCTCAACACAGCAAATTCAAAATATGTAGGATACTTGAGAGTCTGCAGCTCAGAGCAATCAACATCATTCTCTAAAACTTTTCCCACAGTTACAATAGTTCCAAAGTCCTGTTATAGTCTAGAATGCACAAAAATTAACAATTCATACACTATACATACAGCAGGGAGAAACTGCCAAGCTGTGCTATAAAAGAAAATGATAACCAAAAATAATAGATGGAATATAAACAGTAACACAAGTGTTTTCAAATATTAGTCTTTTGCTTTCCTTCAATGGGCAACGAGAAAATTACAGGCTCTTACAATTGAAGCATCAATGCATAGTGAGAGTGATAATCTGGGGTTTTCCCTAAGGAGACTAAGACTAAAATGAAATAACCTTCAGTCTGTACTTCTCCATCTACTACTGCTCCCTAAGTAAAGATAAATGGTCAATTCAAATGCGAGTCAAACAATCTCGATCATGATACTTTCCGCATGCATTATTTTTAGCCTATTTTCAGAAAGCTCATAGAAATGAATTTTTAAACGCCATTAAATATAGCCTATACTGCCCTCACTCTTTGTTGGGTCAACCAGAAGCAATTTATTGGCCTAGCTCCCTTGATCAGATGGTTACTTTCTTAGGAAAAAAAAAAATGTACTCTGCTCAATTACATATAACACTATAGAGCCACCAGCATTTTACAAAACAAAAGTTTCCTCCAAGGCAAGCACATGACTACTGAAGTTATAAGGGATTTAAAAAAACCATCTAGTAAAATCACTGTGAAAAAAGGAATGAGAAATCTCATTGCTGGGACACGGTGAGATGGTGCAAGCCTGGCTAGGTCAATCCTTTCATCCCACGGTGGAAGGAGCAGAGAACCAACCCCACAGAATCTTCCTCGTACCACAGGCTCCTGCACTCGCACAAACACACATCAACTAAAATTATTCTTTAAAAAGGAATCTGTCAAGTGGCTATTCAAAACCTAAGGTGAAGGAAAAAAGGGCAACGACCACAAACCTAGTTGCTCTGAAAAGATGCTAGAAAACGCTGCTGCTGACGTTAGAGTGGCACCTCTGCAGTGGTATGTGGCACATGTGCTCTGAAATGAAGTGGAGCTCACCATGACAGACTAGGAAAGTCACAGGGCAGAAAATGCTGTTATTTCATTTTATAGATGCTGATTAGGCAGTTTCAGTTAAACTTTACAACAGACTTTCAAATATGCTCCAATTATAGCCATTCCACACTAAGCTTCTGTTTCAGTTATTAAGCACAATTAAAGAATTAAAAGGGTCCATGTGTTTTTCTTGGAATACATTAATTTGAGATTATATACAATAAGGTACCATATATCCAAGAGTTCCATTGGCTATAGGAAAATGCGTATGGAACATCAGTCTACCAAACTGCAAGACTAAAAGGATGCAAATTTGATTGACACACTTCTCATGAGTTCAAAAGTGTCAAACTCAGTACACCTACAGGAGAAGGGAGAAAGTGTCAACGAATCAGACACGTTGCTTTATCCAGAATGGTATTTTGTGGTTCTGCAAGGGCTCAGGCAATCCATCAGCAGTTGGTACACCGAGGGGCACTGAAGGGTACACAGGAGTGAAAATGTTGACAGATGAGACAAGAAAAGGTCCCACTAATAGTATAAACAGGTGGCAATGCAAAGCAGGCATGGAATCACAGAAGAGAACACTTTTTGATAAATTTTATGCTCAAGAGAAAACAAATGTATCAAATTCGAGGGATGCGGCGTGGCTCAAAACTGCCACTAGATCACACACACACACACACACACACACACACACACACACACACACACAC
>OU015748.1:82560030-82578229 GCA_907169655.1 Acomys percivali | reverse complement strand
ACACACACACACACACACACACACACACACACACACACACACACACAGCCCGATGCCCACTCTCACGAGACTTTGACAGACAGATTTGGGTAATTATAGTAAAAGCTGTGTGTATGTGTGTGTGTATGTGTGTTGGAAGCACAGTAAGACCACACCCTAGGCTAGAACATCTGGACTTTAAACGCGGGGAATTAAAAGTTGAAAGGTCTGGCCTCATATGTGAAAGACGCATCGATGGGAGCAAAGACACACAACCCCTCTGTGGTTACAGGGTGGCCCGGCAAGGCAGAGGGTGGCCCGAGGGTAGGAGTGAGGGCCCGTGGAGAGCTAGCGCGGGGAGCAGGGGCATCAGGGGCACGGAGGAGCTCGGGGGCCCGGGAGCACGGGGGGGGGGAGGGGGGCGGCAGGGAAGCAAAGCAGCGCCGGCACAGGGCCGCCGACTGCCGCACGCGCCACGGCCCGGGCGGAAGAGCGGACGCTGAGAATGAATGGGCGGAGGCCGGGCCCAGGCCGAGCCGGGAGCGCGCAGGGCGGCCGCGCGGCCCGCCGCGGCGCAAGGGGCGTGAGGCGACGACCGGCCGGTCACTCACCCGCCGCGAGCTCGGGCACTCGGCCGCGCTTCTCTCAGCCGCCGGCGGCTCCTCACGGCGCTAGGGGGAGCCCCGGGCCCGGAGCGGGCGGCGGCGGCGGCGGCCGGACCGGGAGCTCCTCCGCACCTGCCCCTCTGGCGGAGCCGCAAAGAGCCAGGCGACGGCGGCGACGGCGGCTTG
Source organism: Acomys percivali (assembly GCA_907169655.1). Taxonomy (NCBI): domain Eukaryota; kingdom Metazoa; phylum Chordata; class Mammalia; order Rodentia; family Muridae; genus Acomys; species Acomys percivali. The sequence continues at coordinate 82,577,459 of OU015748.1, read as the reverse complement.
GAGTGGGGAGGGCAAGAGACCCGGATGTACAGGGTAACGGCGAGGGGGAGGGGGAGTGCCAGGAAGTGAGGGCGCCGCGGACCTGTCCGGCCGTGCGCATGCGCCGCGCGGCCGCTGCGCAAGGTAAAGCCTCAGCGGTCCTCTCCGCCCTCCTTCCCCCCCACCCCACCCCCCGGGAAATGGGCGGGGCGCGGCCGGAGACAGGTGGTCAGGCGTGCAGCGCGGTCACCCAGGGGGCGCGGCCACGCCGCACGAGACCACGCCCTCCCTTAAAGGGGCAGCACCTTCGCGGGAGGCAGCATCTGAAAGATTTTGGGGATGGGAGTGGGGGGTGGGGGTCTTACTGTGGCCGTGACCAACCACAGGTCAACAGGTTCAGAAAGAGACGACCGAGGCGCTGAGCTAAACCCAGGGAGACGCCGCATTCCAGCATCCAGCATCAGGAGAGACCGTACTCCTGGCAGCAAGCCTTTCCCTAGAGCCAGGTACAGAGAGGCTCTCTCGGGCTTCCTGAAGCGGCTCTGGCGCTAGGCAGGCTCCCCAGGGCCTAAAGAGAAGCACCGTTATCGCCTGCGATGCTATCGCAGAGACGCCCTTGGGAGGTGTTAAATGATCGGTCTGGGAACAGAATTGAGACTCCACCTGATAACGTGGCTTGCAAAAACGCAGTCTTTTAGATAAATCAGACTCTGTTCTGGAGTCAACACGGCAGAAATGTGGAGTGGGCTGAGATGTCTGTGTGATGTGATGTAGGGCGGAAACCACTTAATTACTTCTCTAATCCCACTGTCACTCTGGGAAAATAAATGCTCCCTTCTCCTCTCTACACACACACACACACACACACACACACACACACACACACACACAAAGTCTCAACTACTAGCTCACCCGAATCCTGCTGTAAAACTCCAGTTTTTCCATTAGCACTAAAATATTAACAGATTAACACGGTTACCTCTCCCAAGACTATTTTCAGTTTGCTGAGCATAACACTAAGATGAGAAAGTAAAGGGTTCTGAAGCCCAACAGAAAAATCTCATGAAAGTATGGACTTTTCTTTTTCCTCCCTAGGAAGATGCATATATAAACACAAATCTGCATGTGATCTCTGACTCATGGACTTAGGGACAGTATCTCAAAGCCCACCTCTACTCCCCAACATCGGTCATTTGGGAACCACTGGCTTTGATAAATGTGGCCAGTTAAATCAACCTGGCATCTTCTATAATAGGTAACCCTTCGCCTTGGTCATTGAAGACGATATGCTATGCAAACGGTTAAGGAGAGCCCTGGGGAGGAGAAGTAGCATCCATTAAGGGCAGATCTTTATACTTGAGAAGGCTTTAGGTTCAACACCGTAACAGGTTGTCGTCCTTTTATTGGTGCAACTGAATGATAGAACTATCCTCAGCATCTGATGAGGCTGGTCCATTTACCTGACACACACAGGCTTGCACTGGACCACGAATATTAACACACCATGTATCTTGTCCCTCAGACACCAGTTCAGTGTAACCACACAACAAAAGCAGAAACCTAACCTGTGAACACCCAGTTTAGCTGGGACATCCCCAACCCTGAGGAGCGCATCACTGCAATCGTCAGCTTCTTGTCTGAGGAACTTCAGGTTTCACAGGGAGCAGAAATCTCAAGTTGCCCAGCAATCTTCACCTATTGGCCTTAGTGTTATCTTTGGGAATTGAACGTGACACTGGCCTGGGGGTGTCGGCTGATGAATAACCATAGGACAAGTCCTGCTGAGAGCAATGGTATTCCTCTCAGAGGCAGATTCGCCCTCGTTGGCCCAGGACTCACTTCTGGACTAGGTGAGAAACACAAGCAAGCTCCACCACTACCCATGTACAGAAAGCTGGCTCAGGAAACAATCCCCGGGGACAAGAAGGGCTGAATTTATTCCTCCACAGTTCTTTCTTCAGCCTTCCGCCTAACCGTGATCACATTTCATTCAGCTGAGGGCAAAGGTTTCAAAGTTTTAGATTACAAAAGCAGGCAGAAGGACACCAGCAAGATGTTTTACAAGAGGACTAGCCAGTCAGAGATGTTGCAGTCACGGCAGCCACCTCACATTTCTGGAACCCTAGCACTCCTTACACTGTGCCAAGCATTGTACTCAGCCTTTGACTCGCGTTTCCTCCTATGCTTCTCATAAACATCCCATATGGTACTGTTTTCATGTCCGCTTTGTAAATGAGGAGTGCGGGGTTCAGTATGTGACAGATCCAGGATTCGAATGCAATCTGTCCGCTCCAAGATCTGTCTGCTTCTCCAGGGACGCTACACTCTGTCTGCTTTCTCAATTTCCGAAGATCCCATTGCTTTCTGTAAATGCTGTTTTCTTTTACGTTTTTATTACTTTAAAGCACAATGACCACAGGGCTGCAAACATGTGCAGCAGTTAAGAGCATCTGACTGTTCTTACCGAGGGCGTGCACGAGTGTGAGGGCGTGAGTGCATGCGTGCACTCAAGCATGTTGTTTCCACCACCCACATCAGGCCTAGGCAATCTGATGCTTTCAAGCCTTCACAGGCATCTACATATATATATACGGTGCACATAAACTTACATAGACACACACACACAAATGAAAACTAACAAATCTTTATAATATTAAGATAAATACTTTTGCTCTATCAACATTTTGTACTATCCTCTCTATTATATCACAGGTATCATGGGAAGGTCTGACGTACAGGACACATGGTCCCTGCTTTGAGGCCTCTGAGGGTTTCCATGAGAGAGCAAGGGCTGTAACGTGCTAATTGTAACAGAGAGTGTAGTAAGGTATGTTGTGGGAAGAAAGAGCCATCTCTGCTTGGAATAACTCTGAAAATTTTGCCAAATCCTGTGGAGTTGGTCTCCAAAAAAAAAAAAAAAAAAAGAGGGAAAAAAAAAGAAGAAAAGACAGGGGGGAAAAGAGGGGGGGGGGGACCTCTATGAGACACTAGGGCTAAGAGAGTTAGACAATAAGAAGCCAAAGCCACCTCAGTTTTTAACACAGTGACAGGAAAAAAGATACTTGTAACCAAGGAAGAAACAGAATCTGATATGTTTCCTATCAAGACCACTTGGAACACAGTGTCCACAAATGGGCCCACTGTGGGAGACAATAGAGGCCAGGAGGCCAGCTGAGAGGCTGGGGGAGGCGGGACAGGTCCAAGATGACAACAGCCTGGAGGGGTGTGTGTGTGTGTGTGTGTGTGTGTGTGTGTGTGTGTGTGTGTGTGTATCTTAGTTGTACAGCACTTGGCTGGCATATTCAAGGTCCTGGAAATATTACACACACACACACACACACACACACACACACACACAGAGAGAGAGAGAGAGAGAGAGAGAGAGAGAGAGAGAGAGAGACCCCAGACAGGGAAAGAATAAATACTAAATTTAAGATATGTACTCATTTTCCTGAGTTTATAATGGATTGAAACTGGGGTAAAAGGAAACAGGAGCTGTGGGGACTGACTTAGCTGAAGACACTAGCTGGAAGGTGTCACCGTCAGGGCTCCAGTGACCTTTACTTAGTGTCCATGCCTCTTCTCCAACCTTTATCCGTGGAAACACACACCGCATTAACTGTTCTCTTGAGATGAGTGTAACTCTTTCCCAAGCCTTTGTCATTTCCCCACAGAGGCTCTTAGCATTCATTAGCTGTAGACAGTTTCATCACACTGAAACAGCTCAGTGTCCCTCCCCTGCTATATATCCATATCCAACAAGCTAGCTGACACTAGACCTGCTCAGCAATGGGCATTTTGCAAGGGCAGAGCTTAAGCTAGGAAGAAGAGTCTTTAGGCAAAGGGTTTTGGAAAAGTATGGCCTCAGGCCCTCAAACTTCAATGCTCCCTGGAGAGGCTGGTGCAACTGTATTGCTGCTTGTAGACACAGCAGAACTCTGAGGGGAGAAAAGTCCCTCCTGATGTCTAATTCTCTACAGAGAATGGCTTGACCCCTTCAAGTCATTCATTCATTCATTCATTCATTCATTCACTCATACACCCCACATCCATTCTTGCGAAGCACAGGGTACCAGCACAACCCGACACTTCACAACGCTGGATTGTGTAACCTGGTCCGGTTCAATACCCTGCTCCAGAACTTACACAAAGCCAACCTCTTGCAGCTGCAGTTTCAGCAACAATGTATAACAGCAGTCCTTCCTGATCACTTCTTGATTCCTGCCATTGCTCCCTGCACTTCTAGGCAAGCCAATCAGGGCAAGGAAGCACACACCAAAGTCCAGCGCCAGCTCCCCCCCCCCCGCCCCCCCCGTGAACCAGTGCACCAGGGCCATTGGTTCAATTCCCTAACTACCCATTTCCTCCCCAGCTAATGGGGATAAGAATCTACCCACTTTCTAGGATGGCATGGAGCTCATAAATACTGTAGAGGAAGACACTTTCTGACCCCAGAGAGTTGTCCTTATGAACTGTTACTGTCATGGCAGCCAACTCTGCTTTTGTTGTTCTCTTTTTGTAGATGAATTGTGCCCACCTAAGTCCCCTGGATTATAATCATTGGGTCAAAGAATCTGAGCACATTTATGGTCTTCGGGCTATACTGCCTAGTTGCCTTCAACCTCGCCAGACATACACACTCAAGATGTGTGACCGCATGGAGAACGGCGCTGCTTGCTCTTCCATCCAGTCTTCTCTTCTATCTCACACTTGGGGCCTGGGCTCATTCGTCCCACACTGCACCCTTGCGCAGCACTGGGTAACAGCAGGGCCAACACCACCCCCAAAAGTCTGCTCTGTAATTCGTCCCTTCCTCTTCCCAGGATGAACAAAACAGAGCATCTCCAAGGGCAGAGGCTCCATCCAATCATCTCCTCCACAGCCAGAAGTTCCAACCTAAGACTCCACAGTTCCCTTGAGGGTGAGGAGCCAATGAATATATGATGAGAGCAGAGAGGGGCCTGGGAGTCCCTTAGACAGGACTGGAAGCTTATTTCACACTGAAAGAAAATATAAGAACTGCTATTTCAAAAGAACCAAAGATGAAGGCCCCAAATCAAACCCAAGGCCTTCCTGCTACTTAATAAACATTAACTAGTCTCCAGAAGCCAGAAAGTTTTCCTCGTGGCCAAATTTCCCTTAAGTTAAAAAGTCTGTAACATTTCCAAATTTCCAATGGAACACATTTCTCAAGGGGGAAGATGGCTGAAGGCTCTTTTTCTAGCCCTCTTAGTGACTGACATCAAGGAGAAAGGACCTCGCTGTCCTGCATGAACTGTGACATCCCAGAGCCAAAGATACACTTTCTCTTCCCATGTGTCTCAGCTCTCAGCTGCTACTGCTTTCCTAAAGATGAACCCCTACCTCCCTTCATTCACCTTCAGACCACGGAACTTTCGTAAACTGTCACTTAATTTTTAATGTTTCTTAGCTTAAAAAAAAAAAAAAGGGCTCTGTCAGACTGGGTCTGTCATGAGCACTGCAATCCCTGCTAGGGTACCCAACTCCTAGAAGACCCTCCACAAATACACAGAACGGTTAAAACGGGGGTCCGGGCAGTAAATGAAAATGAGATGCTGTGGCCCTCCATACCACTTTCTTTTTTCACTCTTTGTGAGCAATATGTTGACTAAAGCAAAACTTTGAAAATACATATGAGCAAAAAGAAAAAATATATAAATACTCATGATTCAACCACCCACACCATGTGGATACCCTTCCAAATGTTATCATGTGCCTATATAAAGATAGTGTATTTGTGTAAGAATGGCTCATATCTCAGTGCTGATCAGCTGTGTCCTACCTCACAGCATATCTTAGCTACCCCCAACCTCCTCAATAAAGGTACTATAGTTGCATCTCTGTTAGAGGTTATATAATACTCCGCCATGTATTCACAACGTGAAATATAAAACCAGTTGAGTCTGAGGTAAGCTAAAAGAGGGCTTTCTTCAATGTCAAAGAAGGTGAAAGGCCTTATCCCAGCACCCACCTCCTGACAGGCTTCCCACTTTCTCCCCCTCTCTTTGTGTTGCTTCACAGCTGTGTTTCCACATAGCTGTACTCTGCACTGCCCATTCATTGCCTAGAGTTATGAGCGAGGCCCCGCCACCCGAAGAAGAGAATTGTTTGTAATTGGAAACGCTGAAATACGAGGAAGTGGGGACGATGGCTCAAGAGTTCAGCACGGGGATCTGCTGCTGAGACAGGCGACAGGAATGACAAGCATGTTTTCGTGCCAAAGTTTGAACTGGAAAAAGAAGGAAAAGATCTTCTGTGTACACTGTCCTTTCTCCCTCTAAGCCTATCCCGAAGCTAAGGTTTTTCCCACGAGGGGTCGGCTGGGTAGGGGCTGGGAGCAGCTGATATGGCAAGCAGTTTGAAGTTCAAAGCCCACTGCTCTGTTTGCGGACTTGGAGGCTGCAGGAAACTGCCAGAGACATGCTCGGGATGTGCCGCCCTTTGCCACAAACAGCTCTTTCAACCAGAGTGTGATTCAGCAGCACAAAGGACTGCTCACTGGGCCGTTTTAGTCCTGACAGTCACATGCCCTCCACAAAAAAGGATACAGGCTTAGGGTGGTCACCTTTAGGAAGGGACAAGATGACATCAATCTCGGAAAGCACCACAGCAATGAGAAAGGAACATGTCTAGATGGGCCACGTTCATTTCGGAGCTTCACTGCACTGTCACCCCAAACCGTAATCTCTGCTATCTTACTTACCCACCCACCTTTGTAGCACACCCTCAGTGTCATAAGCAACAGCTTTGGGCTGGTGAGATGACCCAGTGGATGAAAGCTAACAAGCTTTGACAACCTGAGTTCAATTCCTGGAACCCTCAAGGTGGAAAAAGAACTGACTCCTGCTAAGTTGTCATCTGACCTGCACATGCACCATGTTTCACATGTTTTACACACACACACACACACACACACACACACACACACACACACACACTAAATAAAAAAAATTAAACTGTAGCTTTCCCTATAAACAAAGAAAATCCCTAGTTGTAGCCAAAGCCACTATTTATATGCCCTTTCAAAAGATTTTTAATGTTTTGTTTGTTTGTTTGTTTGTTTTTTTGTTTTGTTTTTGAGACAGGGTTTCTCTTGCAGTTCTGGATATCTTGAACTCAATTTGTAGACCAGGCTGGCCTCGAACTCACAGACATCCACCTGCCTCTGCCTCCCGAGAGCTCGGAATAAAGGTGTGCACCACCATGCCTGGTGATTTTTAATGCACTTTACAGAAATATCATGTTTATTAAAAAAGAGAGAAAATGATCTGATTTGACAGAGTGACCACAGGGCCACTGCCACCCGTTTCCGCTGCCTTACACAGAACGACTGACACCCATTTAGCAGTCAAGCACTCCAGCGCCAGCATGCTTGTTTTCAGATGAAGCAAGTGAGGGGCAAGTGAGGGACGAGGGACTTGAGTTCAAGTATGTTCAGGAACGCCATAAATTACTGAAAAGTAGAGGCAGGAGGCTACCCCATACTACCCTCTCCACCTTCTCGGCTTTCTCTTCTTTCGGGTAGCATTAACCAAATCCCCACTGCCCAGGCTCCATTTCTAACCCTAACCTTCACCCTAATGCTAATGGCTGCTCTACTTTGATGATTGAGGGGGAAAAAAAAAAAAACAGGAACAAAGGAAAGTATCAACATTCAAACTGTCTTTGGCCTTTGCAGAAAGAACAGCGTTACCTGCAGTCACAGCTCAGCAGAGCTTACACGTCCAGCAAGCTCTTCAATGAATGTAATGGCTAGTCTTCCTTGTCAGCCTGGAGGGGTTTAGAATCTCCATGGAAACACACCTTTGGGTGTGTCTATGATGGTGCTTCCTTCCTCAGAGGAGGAAGGATCCACACCTCTGGCTGGCGTGTCATACTGAGTATAAAATAGACACTGCAGGTTGAGCGCCAGATTTCATCCCTGCTCCCTGAGTGTGGATACAATTTGCCTAGCTGCCCCGCGCTGTGCCCTCCGCACTCTGAGGGACCGTGCCTTCAAACTGTGAGCCAAAATAAACCCTTGCTTCTTTGTCAGGCATTTTGTGGAAGCACGAGGAAATTAATTTAAAAACGAAGGTTTCTTGGAAAGTTGTTGACGCAGGCTGCGAGAGTCAGCCTGGGCTCAGCCAAGCCTGCTTGTGGAGCCCTTGGTTTTCCCACCTGAGAGGGACGCACAGACACTCGCTGCCGGAAACACACACACACACCCGGGTACCCAGCAGAGAAAAGAGCTTAATAAATAATGATCTTTCTTTCCTTTCTTTTCACTATTTGTGAACATGCTATTTTTACTCAGGTGGCATTTGCATAAAGTTGCTCACTGCAGCATTATTTACAAATCACAAAACCCAGATAGTAAAAATAAACTCTGGACGGACAGGAAGGAAACGGCACAGTAGGGTTCCACGAGAAGCTTCAGTGTGAATGAAAACTACCTTAAGTACCAGGTCTTGAGCAAGCCATTTCTTTTCCCTGAATCTGCTTGCTCATCTCTGAATCAAGGGTTTGTCCTCTGTGACTCACACATTCTCTGTACATTTTATAGTCCCGACATTCCAAATACACTACAGTGCACTGACAACAAAGATCATATATGATACTGAGTGCACACACCGGAACATGAGAAGATACTATGTGATTCTTCTTCAGGCATGCTGTTCTTTTCCACATGTGGATAGCTCCTGACAAAGCCTACAGTCTCTCCATGAACTAGACCTAGATCCCTAACACCTGGCTTGTTTTGATTTGTTCATAACACCTGACACACAGTAAGAGTTCATTTGCTGATTTTAAATTTCTGGCTGTTGGGGCTGGCGAGACAGCTCAGTGGTTAAAGGTGCTCTTAGCGAGGACCCGGGTTTCGTTCTCGCCGGCTGTCTATAACTTAAGCTCCAAGGGATCCAACGCCTTCTTCTGACTTCCATGGCACATATGTGGTACTCAGACATACATACACCCAGGCAAAACAGTCACACACATAAAATATTTTTTTAAACCTCTCAAAAATTTTAAAGTGTTATGGTTATTGGGAGCTGGAGATGTAGGTCCCTTACTAAAATACTTGCCTAGAATGCATGAAACCTTGGTTTCAATCCCCGAGACCACATAAACTGTGCACGGTGCTAATTCTAGTACTCAGGAGAAAGAAGCAAGAGAATCAGAAGTTCAAGGTCACCCCTGGCTATTATATACCGAGTTCAAGGCCAATCTGAGCTATATAAGACCCTATCTCAAAACAAAAACAAACAACTTATGACTATTAAGTGAAAAAAGTACAAAATCATCTATATCATAGGGTGCTATTTGTACATGAAAGATATATCCCTGTGGGAAAATGGTAGGAGGGACCAGGGAAGTTACAATCCATTGATAACAACAGCGTGGGAGTAGAGATGAATCCTTTAATGTGTTGAGAGTTCTGTTCCTCAAAAGGATGGCAACTGAAATGGCAGTTGCCATTTGTAGGCAGGACAAATACAGATGTGGCCAAGGGATATGGAAAGAGCTGGAAGGAGGCGTAAGGCATTGAAGAGAGTCAGGAGCAAAGAGAAGACCTCAGGGCTGGTAAGCTATTAATAGGAACAGGATCACAGGGGAAGAAAGGAAAGTAGGCAATATGACACCAGTGAAGAAAAGCCAATTTACCTGAAAGTTTTAATTACAAGCTAATATCTATTAAACTATTCCCAGGTGCATACCATTTCCCCAATTAATTGCTTTGGTCAACAGAAGCTTCCGTGAATCCATAACACAAACATGCACTTGGGGCTGTCACATGCTACTGTTCTGAATCCCTGCGCGCTTTGTGACCTACCGCTGCCATAGCTGTAATTGATTTGAGTCCCACAGACAGAAGCTCACTGATGTGCAGCACATATTTCATTAAACATGCAGCCGACACATTCCAGCCTGGGGCACCCAGAGTTGCCTTCCCTCCCAGGGATGAAAGACACACACACTTTCATACTCCAGTATAAACGCTCGCAACTGACAGATGATACAGATGATACGCCCTGTAAACTTAAAAGGAAGGAATCGTTCCTTCAGCTTTACAAAGTCAGGGGAGGAAAGGCGAGGAGATACCCCAAGAAGGTCTCATCCTGAGCTCCTCAAGTCACAGGGACCCTGTTGTAAGTTGAATCTCGAGGCTTCCTCTAGTCCCTCCTCGCACTTGGGACCACATGCTGCCTTAGCACCTGCAGCCCCCACCTGACTGCCTGGGCTCTTTGCCATGCCCAGCAATTTACCACTTTGAGCAAACCAGGTCAGATCCCTTGCTGTGAGTGCTCAGAGGCCTGCGGTGCTCGTTGGTAGCATTTTGCCACCCTGATGGGATGGTGTCTTGAACACTGGGAGCATCCTGCAGGCAAATGTCATTTGTTTTGCTAACCCTGTACCCCTGAGCCGGCACCGAGCTTGGTATAATACCTGACACAAAAGCATGTCAGACACAACTGCGGCCAGCTAGTCAGGGGCATATGTGGCCATCAGTGCTGACTTACTCCAGTCCTAGGGCTAATGTCACTGTAGCCTTGCAACCAAGAGCTCATTTACACAGCACAGAGGAGTGAGTTGAAAAGTACTGACAAGTAGCCTAAATGATTAAGCCATTAGCTATAGACACTGGTATGTGAAATTCGTAACTTCAAACAGAACAACAGGATAAGTCATATGTGAGCTAAGTGTGTGAATGAATTTAGGTTCTCATAGCTACATTGTCAAGTTAGAGAAAGATACTGCATAAGGCTGGGGGCATCAATCTGGTCTATGTCACAAAGAAGCTCAACTGGGCTAGCTAGCTCCCTCTGTAGAACCCTGGTACATGTTTCATGTTATAACACAGACAGCAAGAGACTGCATCCCTTTCTTAGCTGCAGTCCTTAAGGAGGCAAAGGAGGGGAATGGTACCTTTACCTAAACTCTAGGCTTGCCTTGACCCATGAATTTGGAGAAAAGGGCCATTATATCCATACTTAACATTTTCGTTTAACAGGTCACTTGTTTCGTGTGTGCCTGTGTCTTTGTTCCCTTTCCTGCCGCTATGATAAAATGCACTGACAAGATAAGCTTAGGGGTAAAAGTGTTGATTTTAGCTCACAGCTCCAACTTACCATCCATCAAGCAGGAAGTCAAGGCAGCAGGAATGCAACAGAAACGGTCACATTACATCCACAGTCAAGGGCAGAGCAGTAAATTAACGTTTGCATGCCAGCCCTAAGCTTGCTTTTTCCACTCTTACAAAAGTCTGGCTCCCCTACCTAGGGGATGGTGCCGCTCACTGTGGGTGGGTCTTCCTTCCTCAATTAAGGAAGTCAAGATAATCATCCTTATCATCTTCAAACATGCCCACAAGCCAATTTGATCTAAACAATCTAGATGATCCTTCACTGAGGCTCTTTTACCAGGCGATTCTGGACTGCTATCAAGTTGACAAAAGTAACCGTTCACTGCAGCCTACAGAGCTTCCAGAAAGAACTTTGAAAGTCATCTTAGCTAATAGTTTACATTTTTGAAAACTGAGGGCCCAAGGTGAACTTGTCTACCCGTTATGAGGAGCAACCAAAACCAGCCAGCCCAGCAGGCCTGAGATCTAGGCCATGAAGTTCACAGAGAGGCTCACGTCTACACTGGCAGAGAACAACCGAGTTCATGCTCGAGGGTCTGGGTGACTTCTTGAGGCATGAACAGGAGTCCTGGTTTCTTAAAAGAAGAGCCATTACTAGTAGACAATGTGCAACCGTGGTGCGGTATCCAGTATGATTTTTATCTTTATCTAGCCCTTCATCACGCAAATGTCTCCCAACACTGAAATTAACAAAATCGTCAGGAGATGCATGCACTGCAGGATGAAAGCACAAGCAGACATGCCCAGTGGAAGAACTTCTCCAGTCTCCCACGATGGTGGGGCATGCTGCTGCTCTTGATGTAATTCTAAGCTGACTGCAGAGCTCCTCCTGTCAGTACCATGTCCTGCTGCTGTGCCTTTGCCCACCCGGCCCACTCTGCCTGGGACATCGTCCCTAGCAGACCTGGAACGGCACAAGGTTCCAGTCAGATGTCTGTACACACACTGAGTAAGCATGGCTCCCCCTCCCCCTTTCTTTTCCTTTATGGTAACCCACCCCCCTATTTATGCCTCCCCATTCTTCTGGGAGTTATGAAGAACACTAGTGACATATGAGCCTTACAGAGCACCATGCATTGAGAAAAGTGCTGCAAAGACACAAGGCAGTATTTTATTAACGTACTATTTAATCCGGTTTCTTGAGACACGCACAAGTGGTTTTCATGGAAGATTCAACCAGGCTAAGATTAATAGCCTGGTTTACTGTGCTCTTTCCTCCTTCCAAGCCACAAGTCAAAATAAACTCACCCTCAGTGCACAACTTTGTAAATATGGTTTTGAATATTGACTCCTGAATCCACTGTGGTTATTAAAAGGATGGTGGTATCCACCAGGATGTGGGCCTCAGACTGAAAATAACCGCAGTGGTCTCTCAGGGGCGAGCAACTTGAGCCCAGCTGCCCTCTCTTTCTGGCCAATGTGGGTAGGTTAATCCTTCAGTCATTAAAAAGAAGTCTGGGGTGGTATGTGTGCTTGTAATCTCAGCTACTCGGAGACAGAGGCAGGAGGATCCCTGTGGCTCATCCAGCCAGCCAAGCTGAACTGACAAATTCCAACCCAATGAAAAATGAAGGAGGACAGCATCCCAAGAGGAATGACACCACGGTTGATCTCCACAGGTGTACACACGCACACTTATTACACACATATACATGTGTACACACACTTACTACATGCATACACATGTACACATATGTGTATACATGCATGCCTACATGCACGCATACATGCATGCACACATACACAGCACACATGTACACAAACGTGCATGTGCACACATACATGTATACACATGTGTTACATGCATACACATGCACTCATATGTACACACATGCACACATATATATACATGCAGTGCACACATACATGCACACACGTGTATACACACACACACACACACACACACACACACACAGCGCTAATGCTTATGTCCATCCCATTCCCAGAGTCTGAAAATTAAACTGCTAGTATGTTGTCTTCAGCTTTGAATTTTAAAAGCTCTGTGGGTGATTCTACTTTACAGACAAATTTGGAAACCACAATGAAAGGCAGCAAGATTTACATGCACATATATACACACCAGTAGACATGTACACAACATGGCTTCCCCCAGGTGCCATCAACCCCACTCTTTAGCAGCCAGGTTCTGCGGTGAGTCACCCTCAATCTCACACCTAATGACAGCCATTGGAGTCATCCTCTAGGTCAGCAAACCCCGGCAACCTGACATTGATTCCTAAGCCTTCGCCCACAGGCGTTCCTCATAGCCTGTTTTACCTCACACCTTTTCTCAGTGGGCTGAGCCACTCTGCTGTGCACACAGTAGTCAGAATCCCAACTGCATACAAATGAGAACAGAGAGGAGAAAACGGAGATCCACCAATGGCTATTTATTAGGAATGGAGGCTGCGCTTTGACCTTTGACCTTCTCTTTGTCCGTGGCCCAGAACAGTGAGCAGAGAACTTAAGGGAAGTACAGATAGGTAAAGCACCAGTCTGGGAGTGGGAAAACAGACACAAGAAATCAAGAAAAGGACAGCACCTACATTACTGTTGGAGCTTTCGTCAACCCAGCACAAACTCAGACATGGACTCGTGGCTGAGAAGTTGCCTTATTCAGATTGGCCTATGGTAGTGGTTCTCAACCTGTGTGCCGTGACCCTCGGAGAGTAGAACCACCTTACCCTAGGGGTCACACATCAGCCATCCTATATATCAGATACTTACATTATGAACCATAACAGTAGCAAAATTACAGGTCTGAAGTAGCAACAGAAATAATTTTATGGTTGGGAGTCACCACAACATGAGGAACCGATTAAAGAGTCACAGTGTTAGGAAGGTTGAGAACCACCGGCCTATGGGATGTCCATGAGGCATTCCCTTAATTGTGAGTCAAGGTAGGAAGGCCTGGTCCACAACGAGCCATACCGTCCCTCGGCAGGCAGGCCTGGGCTGTGTAAGGAAAGGTGTCTGAACAAACCAGGGAAGTGAGCAGGTGAGCAAGACTCTTCACTGGTCTCTGCTTCAGTTCCTACCTTACATTCCTACCTTGGTTTCCCTCATCTTCAGACTATAACCAATAACCAAATAAACCCTCCCCACCCCCACCCCCACCCCCAACACCAACTTGTTTTTGGTCATGGTGTTTATCACTAGGACATTTGGAGTACTCCCATGCGTCAGCTAGTCACCAGCTAGCATTTAGAGCTCCCCATTTTTGTTTCATTCCTCTAGGGATAAAGGTGTCCACTAGGGGAGAAGAGAAACAAGGGGGACCTGTGAACAGGCGGGTGCCATTTCACCCCGCCACCAAGCTCAGGACATGCACACTCTGCACAGAGCACAGTGTGACTCTGTCCTGCACCAGCACAAAACTGATTTCAACAACTCCTCTTCCTGCCCCGTGGGACGCTCTGTCTCTGCCGTATCTGGAGAAAATCAGAAACCCAGTTTGTTTGCCTTCGGTTTGGCAGTTTAATTCAGGACTCCCACCAGCTTGATGTACACTCTTCGCCAACATGAAAAGGCATTCCGCACTGTGGAAGGCACAGTTAACTCGGGCCCAAGGGAAGAAGGCATTGTATACATTACATAATGGTTGCTCTATTGCTTTAAAGAAAACAAATGGCAGCCTCAGGCAGAAAAGTTAAAAGAAGAGAAAACTCATTTTTGTAAAAGTCTCTGAAGCATTGTGAGTCAACAATGGTTCTGCTTTTCTTGGGGGTTCATTCAATTATCTGTTACTTCCCTGAACCTGGGAAAAGGAGTTTTCCTCCCTTCTACAGTTGCCTAAGGAGAAGAGGCAGGCTGGAAATGAAAAAGCAGTAACTACTCCCCAGGCCCTGCTTTGGTGAAGAATCATTAGAAACCCCCTTTTAGGGCCTCTATTAAGAATCTATTTTCTCTACAAACCATCCCAAAAGGGAAATGGAGTGGGATCCACACACAAGCCCAGACACATCTGGATGGCGCCCTGGGGCCTGACTGCCAGCAGTACCTGAACCTCCCAACACTGGTTTCCTATACGATGGAAATAACTGTCCGTTTGACAGAGATATGACAAGAAGTTGCTGTGAAAATGTGTAAAACGCTTAACGTTCAAAAACAACCCATCAATGCGCATTTACTACAAGGTAACTTTGTTATGAGAAGAAGGACCCTCCTTAGTGCTGCCATCCTTGCAGAGAGACCACATGGAGACTGTCACCGCCCCTTGGTGCCTCTTTCCCCTAGCTTCTGTGAAGGGCAGGAACCTGAGAACAGAGCCGGGAGACAGATGTGGAGAGCCCGAGAATCACAAATTAAGCCAGGGCCCCTGATCAAAGCGTGCCTGGCACCTTTTCCATTTTCTGCTTAGGTCAATCTTAACTGCTTTTTACCAATTAGCCCATTTGAATTGTTTTTTTAAATAAAAATTAAACTGCTGTAAGAACGTGTCTGTCCCAGTTCCTAGGGCACAGAATAGGGACCTGACCCCAGCTCCTGCCCTGTCAGCGCCCTACAGACCCGCAGAAACAGCTATCACATGTCTGTCTGTCTCATGTTTTTTGTTAAATGTTTCAGTTAATTTAGTGGCTGGATTCCAAAGCTGTATCCCTCTTCATTGCAAAACTCCATTTGCAATGAACTCACTGCAAGTGCTGCACAATCAGCCCTGCCCCCCCCCGTCTCTCTCTGTCTCTCTCTGTCTCTCTCTCTG
Source organism: Acomys percivali (assembly GCA_907169655.1). Lineage (NCBI taxonomy): Eukaryota > Metazoa > Chordata > Mammalia > Rodentia > Muridae > Acomys > Acomys percivali. Next base: position 82,561,632 of record OU015748.1, on the reverse strand, counting down.
TCTCTCTCTGTCTCTGTCTCTCTCTCTCCCTTGTTCATTCCTCCGTTCATTCACCCATCCAGTAAACACTAATTAAAAACCTATTACGTTGGACAGCCTTTGCTCTTGTCCCATCATTCAACACCAGTTCCCAGACTGTCTTAGGAAATGAGCACCTTGCTTTATCCTCTGTCCCTGCACCCCAGAAGGTTTTCAGACACCAGCCTACCTTCTCCAGTGGGCTGGCATGTGGGCCTGGCATTTGGCCTAGAATGGCCAATCTGGCAACAGGGACTGTTTTGGGGGCTACACATGTTACCCAGAGGGACAGAAAGATGAATCCTGAGACTTTCTGCTGGATGACTAGGGAGGTGACCTTTCTAAACCTGCCTGGACTGCTAACTGATGCCACAATCTGGAAAGGAAATGTGTTTCATCAACAGATTAAGAAACTGCGCCCAGACTTGTCAAGACTGTAAGCTTTGGTTTCTCTATGCCTGACCTTCTACCTTCAAACTTTTCCACTAAACAAATAATCAAGCCCCCTTTCTACAGAAGCCAGCTCACGCTGCAGCTGTCTGGAGATGCAAAGAATCCTGACAAGAGAAGTCTGTGTCTCTGTGAGTTCATGAAGCAAGTGGACCCACGTCGCCTTTCCAGGCTCACCGTCTGACCTGGAGACAGCCACCCCCCTCTCTCCCACAGCTGTGTGAAGCCAACACGGTAAAAGCTGAGTTGAATTCTATCCGGTGCAGCACCAGCCTGGGAACGGGCATCGCGGGAAAGGCTCTCCCAGGGCAGCAGCATTTAAACCGGCGGCTCTCCGTCCTCTTCTTAGGCAATGAAGGCAGAATAATTGTCTGAGGGGGTCAGATATCACTGTCGACTCACACCCATCATCTTCCAGTAAACTAAACCCCGGCACCCCAGCTCACAGAGTGGGCAAGGATCTGCCAAGCGCTTAATGGAACTCTGAGTGAGCCCCGAGATCTGAAAAAAAATGCCATGGCTAAATGAACCATCGCTTGGAAACACGTGACCAAGGATATGATTGCTCTGAATGCCATCCCCATCTCCTGACTCTGTAAGCTGTGCTACCATCCGCAGCTCCTCGCCTGTTTGGCTTACTGCTTACCAACTCAGAGGCAGTATCTTTTAAAAGCCTCTTAAGATGTATAACCCACTCAGGGAACTTACTTCCCAACTGTAACAAGGGAACGCCAAGAGCAGAAACCTCTGGTTCTATAAAACAGCTCAGGAGTTCGACATGTGGCCAACCGCAGCAAACAGCAACAATGAACGCTCCTCTGGGAGCATCTATTTTGCTAAGAAAGGCCATAAAAGTTCTTTGTCAGTGAACAGAAGCCAGTGTCTTTGGGGGCCTTTGATGACACATCATGGACAGGCCATGGGCAGATAGATCAAATAAGTCTAAAAAAAGGATGACACAGCGGGACAAATTCTCACCTTTGTTGCTTGCTAAACACATCAGGGAGTCATTTGCTCCAGAAACAGTTCTGACTTTCCAGAGCAAATAGGCTTCAAGTTGAGACAATTAACACTGACAGAATAACTAACACACACACACACACACACACACACACACACACACACACACACACA
>OU015748.1:82546345-82560020 GCA_907169655.1 Acomys percivali | reverse complement strand
ACACACACACACACACACACACACACACACACACACACACACACACACACACAAACCATGTAAGGCGGGGATGGGGGGGTGGAGGGGTGGGGGTGGGGTGCCAGGGATTAGTGGTGGGTGGCAGGAAGCTTGACATACCTCCTGAAACCCTTCCATGGCTAAGTTGTGACTGTTTATAAAACCTCTCTAAATAATGCCACTAAATTCCCTCTTCTGCATGCCAGGGCTTGATGTAAGTCTCTCTCGGTCTCAGTCTCTCTGTGTCTGTCTCTTTCACACGCATGCGCACACACACACATGCCTTGAAAATGGGATTCACAGATATTTATCATCTATTTACTGGATCCCTTGAGAATCCAGACAGAGTCAGGCAATGAGGCAACCTACAGTGGCATATGTACCAACGAGACCAGATAACACAGAGAATGCCTAGCACTTGATACTGCCCTTTCACTAGAGACTCGTTAACTCCCTCTAAAAAACAGAAAGGGCTCTCATGTGCGAAACTCCCTAAGCAGTTTTGTTTTGTCCCTCTATGGAGCCCAGGCTGGTCTTTCGCTCTCAATGTGCCTGTCTCACCAAGTGTTTGGATTATCAGCATGTGCCTCCATGCCTGCCCCCAAGTAGTCTTTTAACCACAACTGATTCTTCATCAAAAAGCAACATGGTGGCGCACGCCTTTAATCCCAGCACTCTGGGAGGCAGAGGCAGGTGGATCTCTGAGTTTGAGGCCAGCCTGGTCTACAAAGTGAGTCCAGGAAGCCAAGGCTACACAGAGAAACTCTGTCTTGAAAACCACCCCCTCCCCCCCCAAAAAAGCAATATGGCGGTACACTGTAATTACACTATGACTTGTCTGAGGCATGAGGATCACAAGTTCTAGGCTGTTGTGGGATACACAACAAGTTATAAATTAGCCTGGGATATAAAACAAGACTCTGTCTATAACTAATAATTTTAGAACTTCAAATGCATATAAAGAGGACACGCAGCCAGGTGCCATCTGCCCACTGTGGGTTTCCAGATGTACAATAAATAGAGCCAAGTAAGTAGGCATGTTACATATGAAGGCAGATTTCAAAAAAACACTCATGCTCCCCTCTTTTCCACACATATGAATGCCTACCACATATACTTTTCTGAACATTGCTTTTCTTACAACTCAAAAATATATCCTTTATTTAACTGCTTTATTAAATTGTTGGTCAGCAAAGCCCCCAAACAATCCAGGCCATGTGTGGTGGTTTACATAGGGATGACCCCCAATAGATTCATGTGTTTGAATGCTTGGCCCATAGGGAGTTGTGCTATTAGTAAGTGTGGCCTTGTTGGAGTAGCCATGTCCTTACTGGAGGAAGTGTGTCACTGTGGGAGAGGGCTTTGAGGTCTCCTATGCTCAAGCTTTGCCCAGGGTGGAACCCAGTCCCCCTCTACTGCTTGACGATCAAGATGTAGAACTCTCAGCTCCCTTTCTATCACCATGTCTGCCTGGATGCTGCCATACTTCCTGCCATGATGATAATGGGCTAAACCTCTGAAACTGTAAGTCAGCCCCAATTAAAGGCTTTCCTGTATAAGAGTTGCCTTGGTCACAGTTTCTTCACAGCAATGGAAACTCTAACTAAGACATTCTTGCCTCTCCTTTTGATGGTCTCCTGAAACTAGACTGTGAGACCTTATTGCTGAAGACACCACACACCTTGGATGCAAGATAGAGAGAAATCAAGTTGGGACTGAGCAGCAATCTTCCTCCCTGCTCTCTAGCTTTTGTGATGATGAAAGGTGCTATTGCACTAACCAATAGTAAACATGGAACCCCTACTCTGATCTACCCAATGGACAGGACATTCTCCACAGTTATATGGAGAGCGGGGACTGACTTTGGCATGAGCTCTGGTGCTCTGTATCTGACCACCTCCCCTTGGTGGGGAGACCTGGTGGCACTCAAAGAAAGAATAAGCAGGCTACCAAGATGAGACTTGATAGCCTATGACCATATAGTGGGGGAGGAAGTCCCCCTCAGTCATAGACCTAGGGGAAGGGAATAGGGTGAAAATGAGAGGGAGGGAGGAATGGGAGGATACAAGTGATGGGATAACAATTGAGTTGTAATCTGAATAAATTAATAAAATTTTTTTAAAAAGGTGCTATGCAGGCTACTGGTAAAGAAAAGGCACCCGTGGCCCTGCTCCGAGGTGCGCCTTGCAAATTACATTAATCTGGCAGGCAAGATACTCCTACACCTGCAATAGTTGCACAGTTGGCATGGGGCACCCGACTAGTCTATGACTAGATTTGAGACCCACTCCACAAGTCAGAGTTCTTTTCTGAAAACCCATGGCTGGGGAGGTCATAAACCCTGGGAGCATGGGAGCTCACACTAGTGTTTGGTTAAGTGACATGATGTCCCTCTCAGCCTTAGTCAGAGAAGCTTCTCTTTGCAATGGTAGTGAAAGAAGAGACCTACGACCACACAAGGCACTGAGAAAAAGGGACGGCTAAGTGTTCACCGCTCAAAAGGACATGGGTAACCCTCCTTCTGAGACTCAGGGAACATCATGGAACAGGGAGAAGAAAGACTGGGAAAGCCAGAGGATAAGGAGAAGGATCTCTTAGACATGATCCAGCCAATGAAGTCACGGAAGCTACAGCTGCCTGAATTGGGTCCACAGAGGACTGCTTCTGTCAGCAGTCAGTCATGAGAGGGGCGCCTGGGATATACGCCTCCTTGATGAACTACTGGCTGGATTCTGAGGGCGAGAAGTCAGTGTCCATGGTTGTCACGGAACAAATTTAGTTAACAATAGCAACAAATGTATCTGGGAACCCATTTCGTCTTAGCCTATAGGCTTACTACTCAGAACAGCAGCACTGATGCCATCTGACTTCGGGGTGATAAACAGTCAATCAGTTCCTTATTAACATAGATCTGAGTTGCTATGACAACGGAAGCACTTGGAGAGCTGAGACAGGAGGATCAGAAGCTGGGATCAGACTGGGCTACACAGCAAATTCCAGGGAAGCTTAGGTTTCCGCAATGAGAATCTGCCTCAAAACAAAACAAAATCTTGAACTAGACCTGCAGGGTCAGAGAGCATGCGCACTTGGAAGTCTGTAGACACCACCAGGCTGCTCTTCAAAGGCGGAATCATTTTCACTCTAACCAGCAGTGCAAGGGACCATGCCTTGCCTCTGCCCACATTCACAAAGGGGCTGCTTTCCTGTTTTGTTTTTAAGTACAGGGGGAAGAAAGAAGGACAGAGCTCTGCTCCTGCCCCATTGTCTCTTCTTGCCCCTATGAATCAGCCCATGACATTACTACTTCCTGGAAATTCCACTCCTAGGTGCACCCAGAATCAGAGCTTAAAAATAGCATGAGCATGAGTGAGCCAGTGGTGTGCTGGAGCCAGCCCGTGTTGTTTCAAAGACCCGACCACATTCCCAGTTTCCTAGACATTATATGGCTAGCCTGAAACTGGTCATTATGGGAATATTTACACCATAGAAAACAGCAAATACGAGGGCTAGAATGGGTCCCTGGTTAAGAACACTGGCTGTTCTTCTAGAGAACCCGGGGCTCAATTTGCCAGCACCCACATGGTTGTCTAGCAAATACCTGTAACCCCAGTCCCAGAGGGGTCTACACCTTTTCCTGGCCTCCATGTGTGCTGCCTGGCACACAGGCACAAAGGCAAAACATCCATAGACATACCAAGTAAAATCTTAAAATAAAAACAAATCTAAAAAAAATGAAATCAACAAATGCTACAAACCAGCTTTTTTTTTTTCCCTTTCCCTAGGGAGACTGCTGTAAACATTTGTCAGCACATCAGTATACACTACAGAGCAAACTGAGGCTCTGCCACCTTCGCTGCGTGTCTCACCCTTGATGCTCACAAATACTTAGAACTCAACGATTACAGGGAGTCTCAAAAGATATCTAACTCTTAACGTTTTGTAACGTGGCTTCTGCTTTAGTCCCACTATGCGTTGAGATGTCGTGCTTTCTGCTTCTTTGCTAATCTTTCATATTTACATCTCTTTACCACTTGGTGATTAGTTTTTCTTAATTCTTGCTGGGATCAAATCCCAGCTCTGTCATTTACTGGCACAAGTGTGCAATCGTGAATGACAGGATTTAACTGCATTAGTTGTTTTGTTTTGTTTCAATCTACAAAATAGACGAACAGCAACAATATCATCAGACATGCTAACATGGAAAGGGGAAAAAAAATCTCATGGAGACCCAACCCCTAGACAAAGAACTACGGGGAACTAATACAGCTGAGAGGGGAGAATTAGCCCCTCCCAGGCCTGCGCTCCTGAGTGGTCATCCAATACAGATGGTCATCCCTGAAACCATACACACAGAAAGAATAAAAATGGACTCAGCAGGTTGCATTTATATATTTGTCCGTATGTTTGCAGCAATAATAAACAGAAAGGGTGATCAAGTTGAAGCAGGGACGGCATTGGAAGGGAAGAAGGGAGAAAGGGTAAGGGAGAAATGGTATAACTAGATTTTAATTAGAAATGAAAAATAAAACTGAGCATGGTGGCGCACGCCTTTAATACCAGTACTTGGGAGGCAGAGGCAGGAAGATCTCTGAGTTTGAGGTCAGCCTGGTCTACAAAGCGAGTCCAGAAAAGCTAAGGCTACAGAGAGAAACCATGTCTTGAAAACCCAGTAAATAAAATAAAATAACAGAAGTGAAAAATAAACAAGTGAAAATACAGATGGCCATAATAATGCCCCCTCACGATTTTATTCTGGAGATTGAGTTAATGCAAGAACTCGGAACAAAGCCTGGCCATACACTTAATAAAAGACAGTGTCAATACCGCCCTATCATTCACTTATTATCTCTCCTTAGCACTAATGATTCCTTTAACCATCTTGCTAGGTTTTAAATAAAATGACTGTCATTTCATTTCATTTCGGCCGGCTGTCGTATTTTCTCCCCTTGCTTTACTTTTTTGATATCATTAGTCCTCAATCGTTTTAAATATACTATTTCATAGTTTTATTGAATGGTTAAATTTAGCAGCATCTTGAACTGGCTTGTCCCTGAGTAGTTAATGGTTTTTAACTGTGACTTTATAGAGGTGGTCTTTCCCTTTTTATGCGAGTCCTGTCCAGAATGCATTGATGAAGTATCCTTTAGGACTGAGTTTGTGTTTGTGGTATGAGTTAAGCCAATTTCCACATTAACTGTTGGGGTTGAAGGATATCATCTCAGAAGTAATAAAAATATAAATTTTAAAAACATGTATATTATATATATACACATATATATTATGTAGTGCAGTACTAAGCTTTTTACATATACAGTACCAAGCTTTTTATTTTTTGTGGTAACACTCTTTCAACTCAAAGTGAACTTCCACCATTTTCATAAAGAAATCAAAACGTCAAGGCTCCTGGATACTCCATTCCACCTTCTATCAGGCAGGCCTCATTTCCAGACTCACTGTAGAATTAAAACCTGAGTACTGGAATCTTAGGGCTACAAAAGCCCCACCACGTGTGTCATAGCTTTCGCTCACACATAACCACTGGCTTACATGTCTCTCTGAATTTCTGGTGGATTCTGCAATATAGACTTCCCAAGACACACTGCTCTCATTTCCATCAACTCTGCATTTGTACCTGGAAGTCGTGTGCAAATCAGCTTGATATATCACACCACCAAAGACTTCCAGGTCACCAGACCCAACGTAACCACTCAGTCATGCTTCAGGCCTATTGGCATTAAAATTATAGCTTGCAGACTGCAGACATGGCTCAGGAAATAGCTGCACTTACCATAGGAGCCTGGTGACCTGGGCCCAATCCCTGAAATCACTTGATACTGTCCCCTCCCCACACAATAATAAAGAAAACATTTTTATAAAACGCAGCTTATTACAGGTTTGACATCTAACGTCAGCATGTACTATAAAGACTGAAGATTCCAAAGTGGTTTGAAAATGCCATAAGGCGCCTGGGAGGTGGTGGTGTCCACCTTTAATCCCAGCACTTGGGAGGCAGAGGTAGGCGGAGACCTGTGAGTTCAAGGCCAGCCTGGTCTGCAATGCTAATTCAGGACAGCCAAGGCTACACAGAGAAACCGTGTTTAAAAAAAAAAAAAAAAAAAAAACAGAAAGAAAGAAAGAAAGAAAGAAAGAAAGAAAGAAAGAAAGGCAGATTATCTTTTGTGACATACACCACAGTCTCTCCTTTAACACTGGACTGAAAGTCTTAAACTGAGCACCATATGGAAGAGCCAGTTTGGATTCAGGGGCCATGTTGAGTGATAACTACAATCTATAGATAGAGGAGACACTTGATGGCATAAGACGTTCAAATTTTCAAAGGCACCAAGAACACAGACTTAACAGAAGAAATAGCAGAGCCACGCCTCCTACCCATACTCACTCCAAGACAGAGGCCCACCGAGGGAAAGGCCACGGTCCTCTATGCTATGCAAAGTGGCTCTGTCTTCAGTTTGGTTTTGGTGAACAATTACACTTGCATCTGTCTAAGTTAAAAACACGATAAAGATCTGTGTCCTGCCTGCTCCTCAGGCAGTACTAAGAAACGTTCTAGAATGATGAGAGGAGCAAGTCCCCTGATCTGGGGCAGCTAACGTGGGTATGATAGTAAAAGTTCACCTAGCTGTAAGAATAAGATTTGTGTTTTACCATATGCATAGCTCTATTAAAATAAACATTAAAACTGGGCGGTGGTGGTATACACCATTAATCCTAGCACTTGGGGGGGGGCAGAGGCAGGCAGATCTTTGGGAGTTTGAGGCCAGCCTGGTCTACAGAGTGAGTTTTAGGACAGCCAGACCTACACAGAGAAACCTTGTATCAAACAACAACAACAACGAACAAACAAAAACAGAAAAATAATATATAGCATGCCAGAGCAGAGGCTGCCATAGGACACTACACTAAGGGATCCATGGATGGTGAGGCCTCACCACAAGCTGGCATCCACGTGGAAGGTGGTGAGGAGGCCAAGAAGAGTGGGTGGGTGAAGGAAGGGTGGGGGAGGAGACAGAAGACATGAGTAGTGCCCTGCCACCCTGGGGGCACTGGAGCTTAAAGCTAATGGTTTTCCCACAGTCACCCGCCCTCAGAGGGTGACAAAAAAATTACACTGGTTAACAACACTGGCTGGCAAGCCAGGTGTCAATACTGACTCTGCCCCCCAATAGCAGAGTGGGTGGGACAAGGTCCTTCCTTCCTCGGAAGTTCAGCTTTGAAGGGCTGCTCTGAGAGCTGACTCGGTTGGTGTTTGCACAGTCCCTGTTCCAGAATTCTTTGCTGCCACTGTTACCTTCCATAGGAAGTGTAGAAATATCACCTTGCCTCCAAAAGCAGGTATTTAAATGACTAACCTGACTCAACAGGCTGCAGATTCTCAGCATTCGCAGGCTGAAAAGAACAATGCATAATGTGCTGTCACTTCAATGGGGGCAGGGAGGCTTCTACAGAAGTGAAAGCCACATCCGGGCCACTGCTCTGTTGTTTTTTTTCAGAGTGAGAGTGGGTAGTGCAGGATCTAGAGCCAGGTGGCTAGGGTCCCCGTGCCAGCGCTGTTACTTACCAATGTGGTAACCTTGAAGGGATTACTTAGGATTACTCAAACTCCGGGCCTCAGTTTCTTCTCCTGTAAAAAGAGTGACAGCAAGGATTAAGCAAGCTAGAGGAGGCCTCAGCGCTCTGAAAGCCGCTAGTAAATCCTGCCCTTTGCTATTACATCTTCCCTCTCAGTATTAGCAACACGGTCCAAGAAGAACTGTAAGTGCCGTTTACACAGACCACGCCAAAGTGGTCAATCTTTTGGCACTGCGCCGTGGGGTTGTCATCTACACAGATCGTGCTCAAGAACTATGTAAATGCTGGACGGTGGCATGACACATGCCTTTGATCTCAGCACCTGGGAGGCAGAGGCGGGAGGATTTCTTGTGAGTTCAAGGCCAACCTGGACTCCTTAGCAAGTTCCAGAAAAGCCACAATTTTGTGTTTTGTTTGTTTGTTTGGTTGGTTCGTTTTGTTTGATTTAGAGCCCTATCTAGAAAAAAAAAAAACTAAACATGGAAAGAAAAAAGACCTTACTTAATCAAGTTACAAAAACAGACATCACACCAGGATTATGTCATGTTTGGACTGGAGAGATGGTTCAGTGGTTAAGAGTGCTTACTGCTCTTGCAGAGGACCAGCATCCCCATCACCCACACAGCCTACTGTCACTCACAGCCAACTGTCACTCCAGTTCTAAAGCATCTGACACCCTCTTTTGGTCTCAACATATACCTGCACATGTATGGTACACGTCCGTACATATGTTGTGCACATCTGCACACATGTGGCACACACCTGCACACATGTAGTACACATAAACTCATATTGGTACACTCCCTTAACCTCAGTGCTCAAAAGGCAGAGGCAGTTGGATCTCTGTGAGTTCAAGGCTAGCATGTTCTACATAGTGAGATCCAGACCGTCAGGAGCTAGAGTGTGAGACCCTGTGTCAAAAAGAAGAAGAAATACAGTAAGACTTTTTAAAATGTCATGTTTTAAGTAAGCTTGCAATTTTGTGTTGGGCTACATTCAAAGCTATCCTTAGCTACACACAGCTATGGGTCACAGGCTAGACACACATGGCAGGAGGTGTTTCTCAACCACTTCTCTCACCTGGTGGTGCTTAAAATAGCACTAGCCTTCACAAAAGGAGGAGGAGGAGGAGGAGGGAGATGGGAGGGAGGGAGGAGGAGAGGAGAGGCGGGGAAGGAGGACCTCATTGTGAGAACTAATTTGCTGAAGGTTACACAGCAAGGGCAGAGGCCCAAACAGCCATAGCTAAGGGCTATTCAGGCTGGATGCCAAGGTCCCAGAGGCAGAGGGTGGGGTGAGGCTGTGAGATCCCAGGAGGGAGGAGCCTGGAATTCTGGGTAACTACAGAAACCCTGATCCCCAAAAAAAGCACAGTTGAACTTGCCTCTGAAGTGGGCTCAGCCGCTCTGTGCCTGAACCATTTCCTGTTTGGGGTTTCTCTTCTGCACAGAGAAGAAAGCGAGCACCCACAGTGCCCTCGGAGTTCTCACTCTCGGAAATTGCTCAGGGCAAAAGCTTATGAATCACACAGGAGTTTTCAGAAAACCAGAGTTCAGCAACATCCCTCTTAAGGCATGGCCAGCACTCAGTGTTCAACGGAGGCAGAGGCACGTCTAGACACACTCGGTGCCAGGCGGAGGTAGGACAAGAGTGCCCTTTTCTCCGATCAAATCTTCAGCCGCCTTAGTGTTTTCACTCAGCTTTTCATTGAGTTCCGAAACTACCGGAAGCCACTTAACCCCGCTTGATTTTATTCACGAAAGGTGGGGGCCCGGCCTCCTTGTCTCAGGAGACCACTGTTGGCTGCTGCCACCGCGACACGAATGCCAGCTCTGCTTCTGCTCACAATGGCAAGAGCCTTCCTCTTGTTCCTGTTGTTGTATGCTTTAAACTCACCACAAATGGCAACTGAAAGGCTGTCTAAGCCACACTCATGGCCATATCCTCACACATGTATTTACACATGTGCACATACCATGAGTACAGGCCATACCATGTCACACACATGTGCACACCACAGACAAGTGTAACCCATGCCACACATTCTACATGCATGCCTATATGCCACATTACACCATGCAAACATACAAGCATAACATAAATACAATGCATCACACACTGTAACATACCACACACGTGTACAAATGAAACATATACCATATACATATAAGCAACATATGTACAAGTATGTCACATGCCACACATGCCATGAATATATATCACATATATTATAAACACATACAACATACATACCCCAATTTGAACACACATCACATACATGTGCATGCATATCATGCATGCATGTATCACATGTATCATACTACATACATACATCACACATACAACTCAAAAACCCTGTATATGTATATCACACAGTAAATATACACCACGAACAAGCCATAGTTCATATATACACCATACATATACTCACCCATGTTATAGCAAATCACATGTACATGTGTACTACATACAGAGACACACAGCTGCCACTTCTCCCATCCCTTCTTGTTCCGATTCTTTGACCAGATTTTTGGAACTTTCTGTTTTCGAACTTTCTTTCATTTGCTATGGGCACAAGTTCTTGGGAAACTTTTAAAGGCCTTGCACAAAGTCCCAGAAAGAGGCATGGGAACTCTCGTGACAGTCTTGCCTTGCTTTGCTTTTAAGAACTAAGGAAGTTGACCACTGCACAACTCAGACGCAAGCCCTGGACATGGTGCCCGGGGCAGAAGGCAGGTGGTAACGGAAGACAGATGACTGAGCAGCTCTCACTCCCAGGTTTCCTGCGGAGAGAAGCTAGGCTACAGCTGCAGACTCGCCACACACTCCAAGGTCACCTGACTTGGGCCAAGTCCCCTGCCCTCTCTGAGCTCCAGCAGCCTTTGCTATAGTTACAACACACAAGGCCCCAAGCACCCATGGCTTCCAAGTGAGGCCACACACTGATCCTTCCAGGCATCCAGGGTCTCAGATCAGGAGCAAGTGGAGAAGAGAAACAATTACAAATTCACAGGTCAAAATGGCTACAGGGGATGAGGACAGGTGTGCGTGGGCAGGCACGGGTAATCCATTAGTTTACACTGATGAAAGTGGTGAGGACCCAGCAGGGCTTCTCCAGCTGCCCAGAGGCAGGAGAGCATCCAAACAGAGTCAATTGCCTTTCAGAGTTGTCATTAGGCCAAGCACAAGAGGCAGAGTTAAGTAAGAGCGAGGGGTGAGACTAGATACAGAGGAGCAGCTTACCAGTGGATCCCACCTGGTCTGGGATGGCCCTAGCCGGCCTCTGATCTCATTGGCCATCCAGCCAGGCTTACTTGGTAAGCTACAGGCCAGTGAAGGACGCTGTCTCAAAAAAAAAAAAAACAAGGTGGTGGTGGTGGTGGTGGTGTCAAGATGGCTGAGCGGGTGAAGATGCTTGCTGCCAAACAAGATGATTTGAGTTTGGTCTCCAGGACTCACATGGTGGAAGGAGAGAACTGACTCCCACAGGTTGTCCTCTGACGTCCACATGTGTGTCACAGCATGCCCATGCTCCACAAGAAGTACAGCAAGATTTTCAAAAATCAAAGTAAAGAAACAAGACGGTTCAAGGGGTAAAGGCATTAGCCATGCGAGCCTTAAGGTCCGAGTTCAACCGTCAGAGTCCGCATAAAGCTAGGAGGCCTGACACAACAAAGTTGTCCTACGGTTTTCACACTTGCACCAAGAAGTGCTCCTCTCTCCCCCACCCCCACCCCCGCCCCCTCTCTTTCTCTCTCTATCTGCCAGTCGGGTTAAGGTGCTTGCCACCAAACCTGACCGCCTGAGTTCCATGGCAGAGGAGGGAGAGAACTGAGTCCCGCTAATGAGTCTCTGTCCTCTACACATGTGCAACTCTCCACTCAGCACAGACACAGCCTCTTAGTAGGCAAGTCACCTACAGGATAGCTCTCAGCAACACAACAGAGCCAAGTCAGACTATAAATTAACCTGAGGAAAATCTGGAGCTGAGACACTTTGGGAAACGTTTTTGCCAGCCTGCTTTGTTCCATAATTATCCTGACTCTCCCCACACCCCACTCAACAAGAGACGAAGGAAGAAACAGGTGCTGGGTACACTCCACGGGGCACCACAAACTCAGCTGCCGAACTTTACAACCCTTGCTTATTGTTGAGAAGTCCTGTAAACTTCTCCTGCAAGTGACATGACTTCGATAGCCTGTCCCCGAGTTTTGACATGCTGCCGCTGGGTGCCAACCCTGCGCAGGTAAGCAGGATCCCAGAGGAGGAAACCAGATGGCCTTACAGCTCCCTGGGTGATCTCTGTGAGCAGCTGGACCTGAGAAACACCAGGCAGGCTAACTCATTAGCCTGGGGAAGCCCCTGGGAAATCTTATCTGCAAATGAAGAACTCTTTGTAATTAAATAAAATAGCAGATGTAAAAGTACCCAGCAGTGCCTGTTACCCAGAAGACAATAAATGTTAATTAAACAAGCAAATATAATTCAAATAATTACTCCTTCCCCCTCTGCAAATTCATCTTGAAACTTTATTGGCTTGTTTATCACTCGCTGTTTTTTGGTGACTATGATTCAGTCTCTTCCTGATAATAAAATTATAAATTTACACCCATAATCCTGTTCCATTGCAGGGGCCCTGTAAAAGAGTCCCAGAAAACCTCAGTCACTTTATTCAGTCGGTAAAACTTTCCCCAAGAACGGGGCTAATAAACAGTAACTATGCAATAAACATTCACTGCTTAGAACCAACTCTTCAGATTTATTTTCACTTGGAATTCACCATCGTTTTTCTAAATGTGGCTGAAGCACACATTCCGCAGGATTAGGTGGATCTAGCAATAAAGCAGCAATAATGAGGGAAAGCTGAAAGGCACAAAAAGAGCAACTTATGGAAATTAAGTATTTTGAAAAAAAAAATTTGGGAGATGGGGGGAATCTCAAAGCCAAGGATGTACAGGCATCCATCCATTCAAGGGGCGCACAGTTAACCTGTTAACAGTACATTACAATGAACTACAAACTGTTTCCCACTCTGACTTCTCCCTGTAGCCTCCGGGAGCCCGAATGGCCTTTAGTCTTCAGGTTTGAGAAGCCAAGGAAGTCTGTCTTGAAATAACAAAACACAAACAAACAAACAAAACAGAAGCAATTTCTGAATGTGAAGGAGGTTTCACTATAAACAGAGTGTCCCCAAGTCTAGCTGCTATGCTGGGCTGAATCATTGTGTCCCATGTGCCAAGCGGAAGGGACCTTCCTACAGGTTGCCTGAGCTTTACATTACTTCCCTTCCCAGCGCCTCCTCTCCCCCATTATGGTCACACCACATTCTCAGTTAACAAGACTCAAAAACTCCACCCAAACAGAAAGGATCATATAAAATGATGGTATGATCTCTCGATGAGAGCGGACCGGCTGACTGTCACTTCCTAGGATGAGATAAGGAGGACGTGGCCCCTATACACTTGTCGTTTGCTGGGAGGAGTATACATTTTGGCTACAACAGCAACATCTATAGACATGGTCACAGTGGCAGCCGCAACACCAGCCCTCAAAGAGAATGAAATAAGAGAACAGTTGTAGACAGCGGTAGCTTTTAGAGATGACCTCAGCCCTTGTCAGCCACTTCACCCCTAATATTATTGCCATTTTCTATTAGCCCCTAGCATCCATCCCGCAACTTTTAATTAGATCAAAAGCACCCTCAGGGTAGACATCTTGTATAAGTACTCACAGAAGTACTAATTTTAATTTTGATCGTACCAGTGTGCTATATATAGCTATGCACGTGGATTATACGAATATCAGACTTCTAACTCATGTTTCACTTACTATTCTGGCCAGTCAAGCACTAAATTGCTGGTATGGGCTGGCTACGGAGAGGTTCACACAAGGGATTCTAATTTGTCTTGGCTGCTTTGAATTTTCTGATAGAAAAGCTGCATCACAGGCTGGGGAGATGGCTCAGTGAGAAAAGGGCTGGCCGCGCAAGAATGAGGATCTGAGTTTCACCTCTAGAGGAGACACACACACACACACACACACACACACACACACACACACACACACA
>OU015748.1:82522410-82537619 GCA_907169655.1 Acomys percivali | reverse complement strand
AGAGAGAGAGAGAGAGAGAGAGAGAGAGAGAGAGACAGAGACAGAGACAGAGAGACAGAGAGACAGACAGAGACAGAGACAGAGACAGAGACAGAGACAGAGACAGAGACAGAGACAGAGAGAGCGCGCTTCTATAGGCTATACCCTTCTAGTGCCCAACACAAAGCAAGTACAAGGAGGAAGCCCACTAGTACTTGTCCAAAGGCTATATGTATGCTCAAAGATTGATCATGAAAAATTCACAAAAACAAATGGGTTTGTTTGTTTAAAGACAGGGTCTTGGGGGCTGGAGAGATGGCTCATCAGTTTAGAGCACTGGCTGCTCTTCCAGAGGACACCGTTTAGTTCTTAGCACCCACACGGCAGCTCACACCTATCTATAACTCCAGTCCCAGGGCTTCTGTCACCCTCACACAGACATACATGCAGGCAAAAACACTAATGAACGTAAAGTAATAAAATAATGTAAAGAAGAAGAAGAAAAGGAAGAGGAAGAAGAAAGAAAGAAAGAAAGACAGGATCTAACTGTGGCCCTGGCTATCCTGAATTCTCAACATAGACCAAGGTGGCACTTCACTCACAGTCAGCCTGCCTCCACCTCCCAGAGCTGGGATTGAAGGTGTGTGACACCATGCCCAGCTGCATACAACATATGTAGCATGTGAATATGTGTGTGCATACATGAACAGGCACAGAACACATTGCTTGGATATGGCAGTGCATGCCTTTAATCTCAGCACTTGGGAGGAAGAGGCAGGTGGATCTCTCTCTGTGAGCTCAAGGCTAGCCTGGTCTACATAGTAAGGAAGTTCCAGGACAGCCAGCGTTTCGTAGAGAGACCCTGTCTCAAAACAAAAGAAAACAAACAAAAACAAAAACAAACAAACAAGAACAAAAAAAAACAAAAAAACCACCAAGCTAGGGAGGTGAAAGGAAACTTCAAGGGGCAACCAGTCTTCCAAAGCTTTAGCCAAGTGTCCACCTGTGTTCAATAAACAGCTCTCACTCAGGACATGGCAAGAGGATGCATTATTCAAGATCTTTCTCAGCTATATAGGAAGTTCAAAGCCAGCCGGGCAAATATGAGAACCGGTCTTTTTTTTTAAAAAAATTAAAAGATTTGACCTGCAAGAAAGCCCATCAGGAATAAAAGAAGGAAAGGGGGGGATGAAGCAGAGAAAGGTGCACAGGATGCCAGGCCTCAGAGGCTGACTGGCATGACACAGAAGGAAGCTGCAGCCAGTGAGAAGAGCGGAAGCAGTGGGCACCAAGGAAGGCAAGCTGGCCCGCAGGATCCTGGAGTCGGCTTGGTGTTTCAGTGGTAGCGGGGAGCTACCATGGGCTTTAGGTCAAGGGAAAGCAAGAAAAGTGCTGACTGGTCCCTTTAAAAGATCTGATGACCCACAGGAGAGAAGGCTCAGTGGCTAGAGGACTGAGTGTTCTTCATAGTACCCTGGTCCGAATCCCAGAACCCACATAGTGGCTCACAACCATCTGTAACTCCAATCCCAGGGGATCTAACTTCCTCTTCTGGCCTCTGAGGGCACCAAGAATGTATGTAGTGTACATTCCTATATGCAGGCAAAACATATTGGGTGCATGCCTTTAATTGGGAGGCAGAGGCAGGCAGATTTCTGAGTTCAAGGCTAGTCTTGTCTAAATAGTAAGTTCCAGGACAGTAAGGATCACAGAGTGAAATCCTGTGCCCAAAGTAAACAAAAGAAATCACAAATAAAAGATGTGATGAAATCTGAAGGATGAGTTGACTGCAAGAAATTTCGGGCATCTGAGTCAGCCCCACCTTGCCATTCCCTTGTGTATAGAAGCAGGGAGCCACCAAAACCGAGTGTCAATTACCCCATCTGTCAGAGCTATGTCATGAGGACGACATACCCTACCGATTCTGTGAGAAATGCAGGCGGCAGAGTCAAGGACACCAGGCCTTTCCTTCCACAGCCTAACCTCCCCACATCCAAGATCAGCCAGCCCACCCCAGACAGAAAGTATGGACCTCCGCAGAGGAGGCTGAGCTCCAGCGCCTCATGCCGCCCACTAGCTCTATGTCCACCTCTCTTTATCACTGTCTGCACCTTCTCCCCAAAACAAATTCAAAGTCGTTTATAAGAAAGCCTTAATGGGAATTATAAACCGAAGACGAGAACGTCAGGGAAGCAAAGGGGAAGAAAGCAGACGGAACCTGAAAGCTGCCGTGACTGAATCTAAATGGGGCCCCAAGCTTCCTTCCTGAAAACCAACGCAAAAAGAGACACAAGTAACAAGAAAGGGAAGGCTCTCCTCTGCGGACCCAGCATCCATCCCCTGCGGTCCTGAATGATGAAATCCATTCTTCTCTGGGCAGGCATGGCTACAGAGCATGCACATCCTGGCTGATAGGCCCCTTAAGGCACTCCACCTACCGAGGACACAGTGTCTTCCTCGCCGAAGTGCCTGCACCTGGTTCCAGGTTTAGAGTAGCGCAGGGTCACCAATGGTGACAGTTTTCAGTGTCCCTCCTTCACACCATTAATAGGCCACAAGTTCTGCAGGCTGCAGGCCTGCCCACCGCCCCCACCCCCATCATAGCTCAAGTGAACATTTGCCTTCCAAGTACAACTTCACTGTCCTACTACAAGCCAGAGTATCAGGGTACCTCCCTCTAACCTTTCACATCACCGCAGAGGTAGTATGTTTCTGGAATTTGTGAACCTGACTGCATTACTGTTCTGTGTACGGCCCTCCCAGGAGCAAGCTTGTCCCACCTTCTCCCACTGGCTGGCAGCCACATGCAGGCTCACAAGAATCTGACATATCTCCCTTACCCTCTGCCCCTGGTAAGTTGTTTGGTCCCGATCTGCCGATGAGCATTTTCAGAAAAGAGAGAACCCAGGCCAAAGTCAATCAGCATGAAGGACTGTCATTTGCCAGGCTTGTAGGTGTACACTTGACCTAAGCTAGGCCAAGGAGTATGAGGAAAAGAAACGTATCCGAAGCCTGGAACTCCTGCAGCCATTTTATCACTATGAGGTAGACAGTCTGAAAACGAAGCTCACACAAGCGGGAGGAGCTGAGAACAGAGCAGAGAAATGAACCAGACCCACATCAAAGCAACTCAAGTCTAAATCCTGGCCATGTCCACCGAGTTGCTCTACTCGGTCCGTATTCTGAGTTCCAGCAGGAGTATATAATCCCAGAGGAATACAAGCCACTCGGCATGGTGTGAGGGTGAGCAAGAGCCAGCTAGGGCTCACAGTACCTCAAACAGCCACACTCACTCTGGTGCAGATGGTCTTTGGATCCTTGGGCACCCTGGTGGCAGTGTAAGCACAAGAAACCAAAACGTCCAGCAGAGCCACCAGAGTCTGCAGTCCTTGACATGGAAGTAACCATCTTGGCTTCTGCCTTCCTCTCCTAACTCTGCCACTCCCTGCTGGCTCACAGGCTTCCTGTACAAGACCCTTCTCACTGTCCATAGACCCACTCGGTTTACTCCTATTCTGCCACAGTCGGCTCAAATGGCAGACCTTGGAGGGTCCCTGTCTGGCTTAGGAATCCTCAGAGGAACCCCATGACCCCAAATAAGCTCCACTATGGCACCCTATGCCTTCCAGTCAGTACCGCTGTATGTGAGTGTGCTGTGCAGACAATGAGAGCTGCCCCCCCCCCCGCCCCAACACACACGCAAATCCAGAAGCCAGCTCGAGAAACACAATTGATAACTGAGCAAAAGAGACAGAACATAAGGAAAGCATGGCTTTGGCCTAGGATGGGAACCACCGCCATGGGCTCAGGACATGATCACCTCCAGGCGGTCCTGTTCAGTGATGGCACAGCCTCATAGCCCAGAGGGTGCTGGGGTGTGGGGGTGGGGTGTGTGCTGGTCTATCTCAGCTGCCTGCTGGGAAACAGCAAGATGTACCCGCAGACACTCTGCCTCCAAATACAGGAAGTGTCCATGAGACACCCCAATGCTCCAAACATCAAGTGAGTAAACACAGAGCCATGAGCCCAGGTCACTGCTGACAGGGAAGGAGAGTTAGAGGGAGGCCTCTGTGTGTCTACACTACCCAGAGCCCAGTGTTGACAGAGGAAACATTTCTCCATCACTCACCACAGAGACCAAGCGTGGAGCTGAATTTCAAGTAATGGCTATTTCAAAACATCTCAAGCGGTATGAAAAGATCGCTTCCAGAAAGAGCCTCTCCCCTGACCTCCAAGCTATTCAAGGGCGCTACTTTCTGGAGACCTTAATTGCCATTACCTATAATTCATTCATTCATCCCTTCATCCATCCATCCATCCATCCATCTATCCATTCATCCATCCTTTCCTTCATTTTGCTACAAATGATGCAGGTGTATTAGGCTCCCATGCTGGGAGACTAGGGTTTCAAAGAAGAGGTGCCATGCCCAACCCTCAGCCTTTTCGTGGCTGCAGAAGGGCTAAGGTGAGGCTTCCTTTGCAAGGATGGTGATTGTAATGGAGGGTGAGCGGTCATCAGCCCACCTCTCTGCACTCACATCCCAATGACTTACCTCCTTATCAGTCACCAGCCCCAGGACCACGGTCAAGTCAAGGTGGCCATAGGAAACATAGATGACAGACTGGGTTGGCTAAAATGCCAAGTCCTAGGCAGTCTGTGTGCCCAAGATCAGGGGTGGGGTTGCTCCTGAGGTAGAAGGTGTCCCAGTATCCAGTCTGGAGCAGACCCTGGTCCTGGCCTCAGCTGGTTCTCAGCAAATGAGATGCAGTGTGTGTCTGATGCCTCTACAGCCATCATACCTACACTGATGTGACACCACACCTTCCTGTTTACTAAAACTACTTTTGTCTCCATCTCTGAGGTGTCTTGCTAAGATTGCTTAAAGCTAGGCCTAGATGGCAGAGCCCTAAGGCTGCTTACACCACTTACTAGACATCCTCTTTAATAACACTCCTGTTTGTGTCCGTGCCCGCCCCCGACCCTCAGCGCCTTCCAGCCCTCCTCAGCCTACACGATCCCTACCTCTGCCCTCCATCTTTCCTCTGAAGCACCCTGGTTTGAATGGAACACTCACTCATCTGGATGAGACGCTGCTGAGGTATTCCCAGGCCTACTGCAGTGACGCAGTCACAGCGGGGACACAAGGAGGACCATGAGAATCAGAAACCCAGGCGGGAAAGGCCAGGGGAGCAGACTCTGAAGGTACAGCCTGATGCTCTTGTTTCCTTCCTCCCTCAGTTTACAGAACAGGAAATGTGTCTCAGCTTAAATGACTTGCCCAAGATGTTCCTGTTAGCAAGACATTTGGCTGAGGCTCTGGCCTCAGGCTCCAGATCTGAGCTCAGGCTCCTAGCCAGCCCCAAGGGTCCCTTCGCCCAGGGATCAAAGCAGTCCACCTCCTCTCTGTGATCAATTTTACTGTTGGTGACAAAGTGCACCAGGCACCCTTCCCTAGAGTGCTTTTTAATGATATCTTGCAAATTAGAAAAGAGCATGGTGCTGGGCTTGGTGGCTTACCTGTCATCCTCCAACTGAGACTGATCCCTGGAAGCCACATGGTGGAGAGAACCAACTCCCACTGGTTGCCTTCCCATCTCCACAGGCATGAGCATGCAGACACTACACACATACACACACAACCATACACACACACACAACCACTCACACACACAACCACACATACACTCACACACACACACATATACGCTCACACACACATATACAAACACACACACATATACACATACACTCACACATATACACACAAACATACATACACATATACTCACACTCACACACACACACATATATGCTCATATTGACACACACACACACACACACACACACACACACACACCCCATGAAATAAATGTCAAAAAAAATTAACTGTGTAGAGGAGATGAAGGGGAAGGAGAAGGTAAAGAAAAAGGGAAGGTACAGGGATCAGAGCTATTGACAGATAATATATGCTTGTATAAAAACTTGGTAAATTGGGCCACTGAGATGGGTCAGCAGGTAAAGGTACTTGTACAAGGCTGGCACTTGAGTTCTAGCCCAGAACCAAAGTGGTGGGAGGTAGAAAAAAAAGAACTGACTCCACAAAATGGTCCTCCATCTTCCATGTATATTCTGTGGCATGTGTGCCTCCCCCCACACACATCTTTTACATATACGTATACACACACACATACTAGAATAAAATAAAAATTTAAACTTGCCAGGTGATGGTGGCACAGGCCTTTGATCCCAACACTCAAGAAACAGAGGCAGGCAGATCTCTGAATTTGAGGCCAGCCTGGTCTATAGAGAGAGTTCCAGAACAGCCAGGGCTACACAGAGAAACCTTGTCTCAATAAATAAACGAGCAAGCAAACTTAAAAATTAATACTGATGAACAAATGGACAGAGTCAGGAACCTGCCAAGTGAGTTAATTACTCACGATGTGGCTTCGGCGGACACAGGCACATCGCCTGTGGAGAAGGCACATCCTTCACTCCAGGCCACTGGAACTCCCACTGAGGGTGGGGCTATTGTCATGTCTCCCCTGCTGTCAGGAGTCACCCAAGAAGAGAAATGGTGCCAACTCCCTTTTTGGCTGCAGCAGCCTTCCTAATTAAAGTTGGAGATGTGTGTTTATTCAGGGTTGATAAACACAGACCACACCAAAAAAAAAAAAAAAAGTTTAAAAAAAAGCAGAAAAAAAACAGGGCAGAACTAGCTAATAAAAAAAGGAGAAAATATGATTTTTTTTTTTTTTTTTTTTTTACTCGTGACCGCATAACTTGCAAGAGGCCGAGGCCCAGAAGTGTATGCAGTGTCATGTTGCCAGGGTAGATGTAAACCATCACTTCCCTGAAAATTAATTGCTGCCTGGCAGGAGATGCATACAAAGTTCCTCCATTCTTGGCCAGGAGAATAATACAGCCAATGTGTGGCTTCCTTCTCCTGCCTGCCTGCCACCAGGCGGTCCCCAGCATGCCGAGGCAGCATTTCGAACTCCTATAGATCTGCCTAGGGAAGAAGAACCCTCGCTAGAACTCTCAAAGGTGAAGTCAATGAAATAGTAGCTGAGAACACTTCATCTCAGTCTCTCAAAAGTGTCCCCCGTCCTAGGTACCAGCTGTGGTCCTTCACAGAGAGACTGCCTCACATGCCCTGGGTTTTTCCTTATTCCACACTGGGGCAGCATGCAGCACCACTGTTGTGAAACATGTGAATGTGGCCTACATTGGTATGAATGGGCAAGATGTCTGGGAGCCAGGAGGCTGAAGGATTCCCCAAGGACAGGAATGGCTTCCCAGACATCAAAGGAAGCCTTGGGAGGGGGTGGCGCCCAGGGCCGGCCTTAGTGAAACCGTAATGAACAAGTTTCCACAAATAAAGACAACAAGCAGAGGGCAAGCAGAAGGCCCAGAAAACAATCAATGCCTTTGATTAAGCAATGATGAAATTCCCCATCACGGCTTTCATCCTGCTCCCTAGGGCTTTCCTTGGCTCTGCAATGTTTTCAAAGAAAACCATCTTGAATATACATTTCTCCCCAAGCCACTGAACACAGGGCTTGGCACTGCTGCTCCCTCCCAGCCCCAGGCCAGGCAGCAGTGTCCCAGATGGCCTCTCGTGTCAGACAATAGCCACCCCAAAATGCTCAGTGAGCCATGTTTCCTCTTTTCTGTACAAGACTGTCTTTCTCATAAGTGCAACCACTGGGCCACGTCTATCCCCCCCACCCCCACCCCCATATACTTCAAGGAACTTTCCGGCAATTGTCTGGAATTTAATTCTACATCCAAGTATCTCCCTGTTCATAGCATCTGGCTTGTAGTCAAGGAACTACTGAAGAACTGCTACAAGAGAGCGAACAAGGCGCACCTGCAACTCACCAAACGCCATCCTTCTCTGCGCGCTCCTGCTGTCCTGCATGAAGATGCAGTTCCCAGCACTGACCTTCAGCATCAGTCCGAACTACCCCTTCCTTTAAGCTCTCCTCCCCAAATCCTCCAGGAAGTCTGGTCCCACAGTCCCTGAGTAACCATGGCAAGCCCTGGGCATGACTAGAAGTACACGGGGGAAGTTCCTCTGTGTCTGGCTATATACACTGCATGGGCAGTTTCCCGATGACTTCCTGTTCATGGCTCGATTTTAAATTTTTTAGTATAAAATATCTAAGATATATAAAAACCACGGGTAAGAACGCCACCTCTTAGATCCACTGCCGGCTTAAATAAAAACAAAAACAAAAACAAAAACAAACAAAAAAAAAAAAACCACAGTGACTGGTTCCCAGGTAGCCATGTCATAGGCCTCTCTCCCCACCTCACCTCTGTTTGCCCTCAATGTAGCATCTACCACGCTTCTGCACTTCTTTATATTTGAGGGCCTAGGGTGAAGCTCAGTTAGCAAGAGTGCTTGCCTAGCATGCACCAATCCCTGGGTCCCATCCCCAACACCCTACAAAGCAAGAATGCTGGTTTCCTATGCCTAAAATAAATACCATGACAAAAACAACATGAAGGAGTTGTTTAACGTGGCTCGAGGTTTAGGTGTTCAGTCCATCACAGCAGTCACGGCAAGGGCATGAGGCTGATTACCGTGCATATACAGCCAGCAATGGGTGATGATGGCTTGCGTTAGCTAGCTTGCTTCTTTTTATGCTGTCATCCCCAAGCCTAGGGGATGCTGCTGCCTACTTTTTGCAGAGGGCTTCCCACTTCACTTAGCCTAACTGAGATAGTCTCTCAGGTGTGGCCACAGGCTTGTTTCCTAGGCGACACTGGATCCTGCCAAGTTACTAATCAGCAGGAAGCATGACAGCAGGTATAGTAGCACATATGTCGTCTCATAGAATCACAAGTTCAAGTTCACCCTTAGCTACACAGTGACTTTTGTAAAGCCAACATGGAATGTGTAAGAGCTGAGGAGGAGGAAGAGGAGGAGGAGGGACGACAAGGAGGTGGAGGAGGAGGAGGAGGTGGAGAAGGAAGTGGAGGAGGAGGAGATCTACACAGACTATAGAGTGCATTGCTCCGTTTTAAATTGCTCACCAGTTTAGTGCTTTGCATGGTCGCAGCAATGTGTCCAGGAGTCTGAGACCATCTGAAGGTAACACCTGTCTGCTGTGATTCATAACTGTTATCCTTGCCTCTAACTCAAGCTTGAGCACAGCTGACACTTCATACTTGCTTGGGAACACGGAAAAAAACACAGAACATGGAGTGCAGGCTCACCCCCACTGCATGGGCTGACCCCACCCACAACCCTAGGCTATGCATCCCTCCTAAGATCTAAGAGAGGAGAGGGACGAGGGGACATGGGAGCCTCCGCCATAAGATGTGCTTCCTTCTGAATGTCTCATATTGTCCTAGGAGAATTTCCAGGCCCCAAATGTGATACCACACAGAGCCCACCCCAAGGACCAGGCCTCCACTACTTGAGTCTCAGTACTCAGAGCACTTCACAGAGTTTATTCTACATTTTTATGGAGGGTGGGGAGCAGGGGCCAGGAGCGGCTAGGCTAGCAGAGGGCAGAAGAATCCATTCATGGAGGAGATATGTCTGCTTCAGCCCTGCCCCGCCTTGACTTTCAGGCTCAATGAACAATAAGGCTCCCTGTGGCTTCTGGGACCTTTGGCGGAAACCCAGTGTCGCAGAGATAAAATGCTCAAACACGCCAGGAGCAGGGAAGGGATGAGGAAGGGCACACAGCCACCATGAGTACACCGCCTTCCACGGGGCTTGAGAATAAGGGGGACTTTCGTCCCCCCCTCCTTAAATGCTCTTCCTATTAAACTGGCTTTACTGTTAACCTTCCAATTCTTCCACCTCAAGCTCACACGTGTGGATGTCGACAAGAGCCGTGGCTACAGAGGTCATTCCCCACTCTGGTGCAGCTCAGCCATTCAGCTTCCAACAGGTCTTTCAACTTCTCTGAGTTTTGACTTTCTAAAAAGCTTGCCCAAGTTTTGCTGCAGCATGACCTCCTGTGAACTGACCTGCAGACTTGAGCTCAGCGGTGTTTTCTACAGTGGGGCCAAAATGTAAGCACCAAGTCTGGATGTGAGGTACTCTGTGCCACTTAATTTTCAGCCCCTTTAGACTCTTGGCTCCCTTCTTTCTGGTTTTCTTTTTCTTTTTTCTTTTTCTTTTTTTTAAGATTCAGGACTTAGTGCTTGGTCACCGCTGAGGAGAAAGAACCCAGGTCAAGACTCTCATTTTAAATTCGGCGCTGACAACACTCAGCTCAACTCAAACCTGACATACCGCACTCTTCAGGCACATCTATTCATAGCCGCCTGTTCCTAGAGCGAGCTCTCATTATTCACACGAGTCCCCCATGTGTGAGACCTGTATGAGACCTGTGTAGTGGTGAGGACACTGAAAGAACGGGACACAAAGACCACCCCCTGTGATAGCCACAGCAGCCACACCCGTGATGGGCAAGGCAACAGCACTCTTGCATATGGTTGGAGGTAGGAGAGGATGGTAACCAAGGGCTTCCTGTGGGGAACACATGCACTCCACTTCATCCTCCTCCAGAGATGACGCACAGAACCAGCAAGCCAGCAAGTGATAGTGCGCATGCGCAGCACCCAGCAGAGCCGAGACTCAGCACCCTTAGAGAAGGAAAGACTCAACCGATCGTTAAGCCCATCTTGGTGTTGCCTTTGCTTCAGAGGCTTCACAGGACGAAGCCAAGGAGCAAACGCTCCACAGCAGATGGGCAGCCAGCAGGGGTTTGCTGAGCTCATGGAATGCTCCAGTCGGGTTTGGGTAGGGATGCAGTGAGTTGAGGAGCGCCCGCCATGTGCTCTGTCACCCAAGTTTTCCTTGAAGAAAGAGGATCTTGCCTGACTCAGCTCAGGGAGTCCTGGGAAAGCAAGCATTTCCTCATTCATCTCAACACAGCAAGAGAAACAAGGGATGCATCACTTCCTCTCCAAGGTCCTGACAAGGCCAGGAGGAGAGACCAGCAAGCAGTGACAGAACACCTGGGAAAAGCCACTTAAGGGAGGAGGGGCTTATTCTGGCTCACAGTTGTGTATTTTTTGGTTTGGTTTGGTTTGGTTTTTCAAGACAGGATTTCTCCGTGTAGCCTTGACTGCACACTTTGTAGACTAGGCTGGCCTTGAACTCACAGAGATCCGCCTGTGCTGGGATCACAGGCGTGCGCCACATCAGGCTTGGCTCACAGTTTGACGGTTCAGTGCAGGGAAGGAGGGTAGGGGCGGGAGGCAGCTGGTCACATTGTGCCCAGTCAGGAAGCACAGAAGTGAATGTTGGTGCTACGCTTGCTTTCTCCTTTCCCCTTTATTTGGTCCAGGATCTCGACCTATGGGATAGTGCCATCCACACTGGTGGGGAGGTCTTCCCGCTTCCATGGAGATGGCCTCAGGGACATGCCCAGAGCCATGTTTCCCAGGTGACTTCAAGTGCAATCTAGTTGTCAGTACTGACCATCCACGGGCGAAATGGATTCTTCTGGACATGGGATAACTAAGCACCTACTTGAGGTCCGAACACGAGTGCCCTACCCCCAAAACACACACATGTAAATACAATAAATCTATAGGCAGAGATGTAGCTCGGTGGTAGAGCACTTACCTAACATGTTCAAGACCCTATCTATAGGACAGGGAAAACAAACAAACCAACAAACCTATGTGTCCTGCCCCACACTATGATCCCAGCACTGACTGAGAAGGCTCAGACAGAAGGATGGAGCTCAAGGTCAGCTACATGGTAAATTCCAGGCCAGCCTGGAATACACAGGGAGTCTCAAAATGAATAAGAGAGGAAGGAACTGAGGGAGGTGGGCAGGGAAAGGACAAAGGGAGGGAGGAAGGGAGGGAGGGAGGGAGGGAGGAAGGGAGGAAGGGAGGGAGGGAAGATTTCAGGGAGGTGAGATAAATATTTTAAAAATACCAGTTTGAATTGTCCACCCAAAGCAGAGATGTAATTTGTACACTTATTCATCAGGCATCAATTAGGCACCTAGAGCCTAGGCTGTTCTGGATGCTTCCTTTAAAAACACCCAACAAACACAAGGCCCCATGTTCAGTCTTCAACATGGAAAAGCAGAAAAAAAAAATGGCCAAGGCATTTTAAATCAGATTCCCTCTGAGACACAGGCAGAGATGACAAGTGGTCTGCATGACAAACACAGAACTCTGAGGAGATGGTATTTTAAACACCATGGAGTGTCTGGGAATTTGCAATTCCACAGTAGGGCACAGAATGGCCCCTATGGTGGCACCTTCAGCGGTCTCCTCCTTCTGGGCTACTCAGAAAGGCATACATATTGTCCTTGGCTGGTGCCATAGTTTGCGCAGGACCCCTGGGCCCAGATCCTCCCATCATAATGTTTTTCTTATAGGTTTCTAGGACCTTTTGGACCCTTCTATTTCCTCATTCAGAGGAAGGATAGCAGGCTACCAAGAAGAGACTTAATACCCTATGAGCGTATACAGGGGGAGGAAGTCCCCCTCAGTCACAGTCATAGGGGAGGGGAGTAAGGGGAAAATGGGAGGGAGGGAGGAATGGGAGGATACAAGGGATGGGCTAACAATTTAGATGTAATATGAATAAATTAATAAAATACATTTTTTTTAAAAAAAGGAAAGTCATACATGCACATCCCTGCGCATCCAGAGCACAGAGTCCTGGTACCAGAGAGGCCCCTGAAGGCCTAAGGTCACCGATCTTTCCTGCCAGCCAACTAAGGTCCCCTTGGCACTTACAGATAACACACAGACAGAAAACCCTCTGCTACTGATTGTCAGTAGCTGTCACTCATTCTTGTCAGAAAAACAGTTTCTACATGATTTTAAGACTATTACTGAACTGGGTACCTCTAGCTTCCCTCAATCCTACCAGCTGCTCACTGGGAAGAAGCAAAGGCATTCTAGAAAAGCCTCTCACGAAGTAGAAACGCTGGTGACTTCTGTGTAGACTTCTGTGTAGATCTAGGGGAGGCTGGCCCAGGGTAGCAATCATTCAAAACAGACCAGCTGTCTAGAGAGACTGTCACCAGACCCCAATAGCGCCTGAGGTGTATTAACCAGTTGGCTGCTGGGCCAGGGAGGAAAGGTGCTTACCACCAAGTCTGACAACCTGAGTTCAATCCCCAGGTCACACATGGAGGAAGAAGGCCAACTCCATGGAGGTGCCTTGGGCATCTACGTTTGTGCTGTAGCACACACATGCTGACACGCAATTGCATAAAGTAAATAAAAATAAAGAAATAAATGCAGTAAGTTTTGACCGACTGGCTGGCTGTGTCTCAGTTATTAAGTGATCTAAATTTGGTTTTCTTCCTTTACCCTGGAAATGGAAAAGTGCTGGGATCTGTGGAAAAAGAAAGGAGGGAAGGAGAGAGGAGTTGGGGGGGGGAGGGGCAGGGGGAGGAGAAGAGAGAAGGAGAACAGGATGTAATCACATGACAGAAAATATGCAAAAAGACAGAAACTCATTTGGATCTTAGGCCCCACCACACCTACTGACACCATTTCTTGTGTATTTCCCTCAGGCTTTTTCTACCACACACTGACTGCTTTTCCAGCTCTGCTCACCTCTGTGGCCCTGACTCCCAGTAGCCGGATATCCGTTTCCACCCTGTGGCTACAAGTGACAAGAGTCTGGCCCTGTCAAGCACTAGGTCATCTCCATTCAAGTGGTCCAGCTGCGCTCAAGATCTCCAGGCAACAAACATTCTTCGCATATTTCCTACTGTGTGCTTAGGAGAGGTTTCCAAAAGTGAGTCAGCCAGACCAAAGGTTATAAAGATGGTTAGCTCCTCACATCAATCCCCACAGTACCCGCTGTGAGTCAGAAGAGTAGAGCCTTCCTGTGGCGACACTTTTCACAGCACTGGTGGCTTTCTCGATCAATCAACTTGGATGATCCTAAGCTACTCCTCAGTTCTCCCTTCCCGCCCGAGAGATCCACACGACCTTGGAGAAAACTCCAGAAGATGGAATCAAGCAGACGGTCTCCCTCAAAGCCATGTAAGGAGGGAAAGAGGATACAAAAGACCAGGCTCCTTGTTTTGTTGAAACTGCCCAATGTCTTAAGCCAAGGATGAGTTTACACTGGGAGAGAGAAGCTTTCAGGCCACGTTCCCCGTTGAGAGGGCTGGGACCATTTGATGCCACACCCACCACGGTATCACTTAGTCCTTCTGAGGGGAGGTCAGATGGCAAGCCAGAAGCTTCCTTACTTCCCTCATTACCCACTGCACATCTGAGAAGCTGCGGGAGCAAAGCATAGTCCTACTGGGGGAGGGACCTTGGGGACCAAGCGTAAGTGTCCCTGTGCCATCACTTTCAGATCAACTCCAAGAAGGGGAAGAAGATAACTCAACAAACTCACTGTGTAACACAGAGCCCTTTTCATTCAAAAACATGAACTTGAGCTTTGTCCAATCCAAAGAGTACTCCTCTTGTCCCCTATGTTCCAAACCAGATAGCCAGAACCCCAAAAGCCTTCCTGAAGGGCCGTCAGACTCCAGTCCTGGGGTGACAAGTGACAGACACACCAAACCTGCACAACCCACCCTGGGTGCCAGCATATGCCCTCAGTGTGTCACAACGGACAAAGCTTGCTCACCTGAGCCAGATTCAAATGCACTCAGCCTATTTTTTTTAAATTCTTTCTATTCGTTTAAAAAACCTTGGGGGGGGGGGATGTGGACTGTGATGTGGCTCAGCTGGCCGACTATAGGCCTAACACACCCAAAACTCTGAGTTCCGCCACCCAAAAAACTGAGCAAGGTTGAACAGGGCCTGGAATCCCAGCATTTGCGGGGTGCAGGCAGGGGCATCACCAGTTCAAGGTCATCCTCACTACATAGTGAGTTGGAGGCTAGCCTGGGCTACATGAGACTCTGCTATAGAAAAACAGGGCATGTTGATTTAGATCAGTGGTACAATGTTTACCCAGAAGAGTCCTGAGTTCAATACACAACACCAGAAAAGAAAGAAAGAAAGAAAGAAAGAAAGAAAGAAAGAAAGAAAGAATAAATTTGGACTGTGACTGCATACAGTGGTAGGTTATATACATAAATAACATTCTTGCAGCCCTGGGTTTCATGTCCAGCACCTCAAAACAAAGAAGTAAATATGAACAAATACAATTGAAATGGTAAATAATGTAATATTTACAAGAATTAGATATTCTTGTGCTGTATGACATACTCATTTATATTTGCTTATTCACACTTGGTGCTGCTGG
>OU015748.1:82477321-82522400 GCA_907169655.1 Acomys percivali | reverse complement strand
GTGTGTGTGTGTGTGTGTGTGTGTGTGTGTGTGTGTGTGTATCTGTGTGTCTATGTGCATCTCTCTTTGTGTATGTGTCTATGTGGACAGAGGACAACACCAGGTATTCCTCCTCCTAAACCAGGCCCACAGTGCTACGGTGATGGGTGTGCACCAGGCCGCACCCAGCTTTTCACACGGGTGCTGGGATTCAAACTCAACAGTGTCCTTTCTTCCTCGCTGAACCCTTTCCTGGGTCCCAGGTGCTGTCATTGAGTGTACCCTGTCTGCTACCACTCAATCCATACATTCGAGTACTATCTTCTCTACACAGCGTTCTGGACTCAGCCCCATGTGTGCAGCACCATCCTTTCGGGTAGGGCTAGGTCAGAAATCCCTGTGAAGTTTCGCCTGCTGGGTTGATTTCCACTTTTCAGTGGTAAAGATGTGACTCTCATTAGGCAGGTCTCTTCTTTGGTATTCTGTGTGTCGAGCAAGGACTGTCAGTCAGAGACTATTATAAAACCAGCCTGTCTCAAATGACAACAGGAAACCAGCACTCCAGGCCGATGGGCACCCACAAGGCCTAGTAACTTCATACCCCATGTCCCCAGGACAGTCTAGTCAAAAGACCCAGTTCTCCCTGTAGCCATGTGCTGGCTGCATGGCCCTTGGCAGGGCTTAGCCTGCCCTCATGACTTCCAAGCTTGCTTATGACACTGGGAAACTCACACCATCTTTCTGGGCCATGGTTGCATGACTGAGCAGGTACCACTCTGGAAGAGAGTGAGAACTAGAGAGTTAGTCCCACCAAGAGGACGGGACACTGACCTCAATTCGGGTTCAGTAAGGCCCCAGCATCAGTCCCCTCCCAAGAGGAGGTACTTCCTCTTTCACTGTCTGGCCCATGGCTCAGGACTTACTCATCCTCCTTCCTCTGTGGGCCATGACCTGAGAAGGGCTGGGGAAGACAACATGGTGACCTTCAGGATTTTTCCTATCTCACACCAACTTAAAAAAAAAAAAAAAAAGATACCTGTGGAATGACACACACAAACATACACACACACACACACTCTCTCTCTCTCTCTCTCTCTCTCTCTCTCTCTCTCTCTCTCTCTCTCTCTCACACATACACACACACACACACAGTCACATCACTGAAGGAGTCTTATTAGTATGGTCAGTTTCCCACCTTTACCAAAAATTTCTGCACATAGACTAGGCCAGCAATAAGGAACCCAGAGCTGGAGAGTCACCCACTGCCATATGCCATTCTCAGGCCAGCTTTCCCCCAGGGATGCTGGGGGGAAACCCTCCTAGGAGAGCCTCTGCTCCTGGTGGGGCCACGCCATACTTTATGAATTGCATTCACGGGTCCCTGGAAAGAGGTGAGCGAGAAGTGGGCCCCAAAGTCAACATGGAATGTTTGAGTTCCCGCTCTCCTTATTAGCCTCTATGTTTTCTCAACTACACTGTAATAGCAACTACCATTTGCCTCAGCAAGAGACTAGAAGATAGGCTACCGCACCGCTGGCTCCTTCCTAAGATGCTAACCTCCCCTGCAGGGTACCCAATGTGCTGGAAAGCCACCTCAACAGTCCAAGAACATCACAGTCACAGCCATCTCTGTTCTACAAGAAGAACCTGGCTTTCTGTATGTCCCTGAGAAAGGGGACATTCCCTAAGCAGCTACACAGGGGTTACGCTACAATGCTTTCTGAGGTGCACGCATCCCAAGGAAGCAGAGACATCAGCCCAGCTTTCTCAAGCACCCTTCTGCTTCAGTGCAGTGATGTGACCTGCCCAAGGCCACACAACACGGTGGCATTAAGGGATGTGTTACCTCCCAACCCTTTTGAGTCTCAAGGATGCCCAGGCATCAGCGCTCACACACTAGCTCTGATAGCTGGCACTGTTCCTTAAATGGGCTGGTTTACAGTAGCTGTCCACCCAGCCTCTCACAGGTCCTTCATCCACATTGCAACACGGGCTTCCCTGACTCCTGCTGTGAAAGGGAGCCTTTCTGAACACAATTCCTGTTTTTCTTTAATAAGCCCTGCAATCCCTTTAACAGTTTTAGATTATCTTAAACATTATAAAAATCACTCTCAGCCACATTTCTTCCAGCAGACTTCATCCACTTCGATTATTTATATATTTGCGAACGCTATTCGCGGAGCAGATGGCAGCTAGTAAGCCTTCCACAAGTGGGGGTGGGGGGAATGAATGGGGCAGAATGTAAACTGGATGACTCGTCCATTTAGTCTTCCCGACAAGCTCTGATGGAAGCATCTCCCATTCAGTGGAAGCCCATACAACAGCCGGTCAACAATTGGACTAAAATAGCACCCGTGGACTCACAGTGCTTGCAGGCTCCAGATCTCTTCCAGGAATAGCCGCCAGTCCAGAGCTGCTTCCCAAGCAGAGCTGGGGTGATGAGGTACGGAGCCCAGGATGGTAGCGTCAGGGGAGGACAGAAAGAGCCTCACAGAGGAGATGCCACAGACATTTACTGAGCACCTACTGTGTGCAACTCTCTGTCGCATCAGCCTCTGTCTTGATCCCTGCGCTGCCTCCAGACAGCCAGTGTCACCCCGCCATGTTACAGAGGCACAATGAGAGAGGCAGGACTTGCCTAAGGTGATGGCAGGCAATCAGCAGTCAATGTGGGCAATCTGTGCCCCCAAACCCACACCCTCAGTGCCTCTGAGAAATAGAAAAGGTGGCAGGAGAGGTGCTAACTGTCCTTCATCTGTATCCTTGACTACAAAGTCATCTTTCAACCCGAGGCCATCCAGCCTTGAGGACTGTCTGAAATTTGAATTCTAACGTTCCACTAAAACAATTTAACTTGGGTCCACTTGAGATGCAGGGGAAGTCAAGTCTTGGCCAAAAACAGGAAGAAGATACAAAGCATATGCCTGGGAGATGGGTTGAGAGAGAACCAGTGGGGGAGGGCTGGGGGAAAGGGGGAGGGGAGCAGGAACTGGCAAGCCTCTGTACCTGGAGCTATGGATACACAAGACACAAGAGCACACACAGGCTTCAGCAACCTATAGAAAACAACCCTCTTAGGGAAGTTATTAGTCCTCCCTCCCTGGCTCCTCCCACTTTCTCTTTGCAAGCTTCACTGCAGTTAAAACAGAGAGGGGCTCCTGCACTAGTTTTGTCTCAGGGCTTCCATCACATCCCTGTGATGCAGATACAAGTCCGTAGCTCATCTGCCCATTTTACAGGTGAGAACACCGCGCAGAACCTTGGACATGGAAAGAAATGGGTTTAAATGAGGATCCTACTGCCTTATGGGTACCCTGTGCAATGGGCATGGGCTAGAACCATGTCACCTGTTTGCAGACAGGGAAAGAGGGCTCCGAGGTGATACTGACATAAGACTACATGCTGACCACACAAATAAACGGATGGTAGGGGTGGTTTGTTGTTGTTGTTGTTTGTTTGTTTGTTTGTTTTAGACAGGGGCTTACCATATAGCATAGGTTGGTCTTGAACCAGCGATCTTCCTTCCTCAACATCCCCAATGTTACAACTACAGGTAGGCACCATCACGCCCAGCCCACATAACAATTTTAAGTCTACACAGCACAGCCTCAGATGGGTTTGCTAAAGATAGCCAAGTCCCATCCCATCCCACCAAAGTCCCAGAATGATGGCAGAAGTGTGGACATGAGGCCACACTCTCTTGGCAACAGTGTCTCTCAGGAGTCCTTTCTGTGAACCCATCTTGGGATTCTTATGTAAGGCCTGCCATGACTTTACTCCAGAAAGAACCACCAGGGGACAACATCAAGGTCACTTACAGGCCAAATGTTGACCTTGAGAGGGGAAATCATCACTTTTTTTATTCGTACCTCGCTCCTGGAATAAGCCAGGCAGCCTGCCAGTTGTCAGGAGACACAGGCATCACACAGGGCTATCAGAACCCCATGCTCATTTTGCAGCCCTTCAGGGTTTAGCTGAAGACCCTGCATCTGCCTCTCCTGGGGTGAGAGCCCTGAGGAGTCCTGGCCTCACGCCAAGTCTGAGTGACATGAAAACAGTCTCTCTTGCCACACAGGTGACCGTGGCCACCATGTGAGTTAACATAGAGACAGTGACTGCCACAGTATTACTATGTGGAGGAGCTTGCCTGCCTCTTTAAATGAATGGGAGTGAGCTGGGCATGGCAGCACACACCTGTGGTCTCAGCTCTAAGGCAACAGAGGCTGGAGCATTCACCACAAGTTCTGGGCCAGCCTGTGCTACATACCATGAGATCCTGTCTCAAAAAAAAAAAAGTCAAAAATAAACAAAATAAGACACAGTAGGTGAAACGTCACCACCTCTAAGGTATTCAGAGATGTTCACAGAAGGCTTTGGGCATGAAAAAAAGGCAGGGATGACTGTCAGCGAAAGCAACATTTCTTTAAAATTTCCCAAAGTGCACAAATACATCTTAAGCCTTCATCCAAAAGCCATTTCTATGTATCTCTCTCTAATACCCTTCAACCAACACACACATTCTCTTCCTCTTTCTCCCTCTCCCTCTCTCCCCCCCTCTCATACACACACACACACACACACACACACACCTACATCATAATCCACAGCATACTTATTACAAAGTGTCTTCCAGGAAGAAAGCCTAGCCAGTTGACCAGTTGACCCGTTCTGTGTGCCTCACCACAGGAGAAAACCCACCTCTCCCCAGCCTCCTTCCCAACTAAGTGGAGCCCAGGCCCTGGGAAATCATCCTAGCTGGCAACCCTGCCAGCCACCTCTGCTGTCATCTGGCCACAGCGAAGGGAGGGTGGGATGCTTCCTTTTTATGCACAGGGAATACAACGCTCCAAGAATAGAAAGAGCCTCAAAATTAGAGTGGAAGCTTCTTCACAGGGAGTCACTATTTCCTCCGGGGTTCAGTGGTAGCAAAATATGGCTCTGGTGATTATGGGATGGAAGTTAAGGGCAAAGAAGGCAAAAATGAGGAAGCATGCGAGCTCACTTCTCAAAATTTACCATCCACCAATTCATTTCACAAGTACCCATGGGAAGCCTCCTTGTGCTCCAGCATGT
Organism: Acomys percivali; assembly: GCA_907169655.1. Taxonomy (NCBI): domain Eukaryota; kingdom Metazoa; phylum Chordata; class Mammalia; order Rodentia; family Muridae; genus Acomys; species Acomys percivali. The sequence goes on along the minus strand of OU015748.1, from coordinate 82,517,348 downwards.
GTCTTAGCGAAGGTGACATTCCCAGCCTATACTCAAGGCCAGAAACCTAGTCTCATTTACTGCAGATCTTAACTCAAAGCAGCCCATTTTACAGACAAGGCGCCTAAGACCCAGAGAAGGTGGACAACTCGCCCAAGGTCACAAAGCTAGTGAGTGGCAGGACGGGGGAATTAGACAGAGGTGCACAATCCACGTGACTCTTCTCCCTGCTGCGCCACCTTCACACCGAAGCCCTCCCCCACCCCACCATTTCTAGCGGCAGGGTGGGGATCAGAGACAACCCCCTAGGGCTCCATAGGCAAAGGAAGTCCATGTTCCTCTTTCCTCCCACCCCAGACACAAGACCCACACTCAGAGGACACATGGGTTCCTTCCAGACCTACTGTGTGTGCACGCATCCCCCTCCCCCCGCCCCGGAAAGCCCTGCTGGCTGCAAAAGCCTATCCACCTCTGAACACTGATCTACCATTAAAAAAAAAGATGATGATGGTGATGGTGATGATGATGAAGAAGAAAACATAACGGGTTAGGAGGAAGTGCAGTTTAAACGCCGGCGGGGGTCGGCGCAGGAGGAAGTAGGGCCAGTGCAAGTCTATTCGCCCTCTTGGTTCCTCAATTCGGCTGCCTGGCCTTGGGGGTGGGAGGGTGGGAAGCGATGAAGTTAGCGGGAGGACAGCACAGCGCACGGGTCAGGCCCTGCAACGCTCACCTGGACTGCAAGAGGGGTGTGCCCAGAGACAGCCACTCGGACCCCGCGCCCCAGCCTCCTGGTGCACGGCACCCCAGGTGCTGCCTCCCTCCCTGCAGCCGGGTGAAGTAGGGCGGCGACGCCGCAGCGATCTCCCTGCGGGCCCTGCACGTACCTGGTGGCCGGACGGGAGAGCTGGCTGGCGGTGGGAGCCTGCGGTCCACACACGCCGCTTCCGGGTCGGCGACTCGCGCGTCCCCGCCGCAGGTTCGCGAGCGGCCCCGCCGCGGCGGCAGCAGCAGCAGCAGCAGCAACAGCAGCAGCGCCCCTGCCCCGGCACGGCCAGAAATCGCTATAAAAGGAAGAGGCGGCGAGGAGGAAGAGGAAGCGCTGTTTACCTTCGCAGCCCAGCCCGGCGCCGCACAAAAGGAGGACGCGGCGACGCGCCGCCCCCCGCGCCCGGGCCCCGCCGCACCACGGGCCCCGCGTCACCGCGCCCGGGACCGCCCCGCGCCGCCCCCGCCCCAGCCCTCCGGGTGACCTTGGGCGAGTCCCAGGCACTTAGACTCGACCCCCAGGATGCCAGGCACCCGGGGCCCCTCTCTCACCTGGGATGAGGGAGTCCAGATGCTCCCGGCTTGGGCCCTGCCACCTGCCTGGCTGCTCCTGGACCGCGGGAGCCAGGCGAAATCTCTGCCAGGCAGAAACACTCACAGAGTCCAGTGGTGCAAGCCCACAGGGACCAATAAAGCAGAGGCGGTGGGAGGGGGGGTGGTGTCTGAGGTACCCACATGGTCTTGTAATTTAGTGAGGGGAAACTCCCCCCCAAAAAAGCTCCTTGCTGTGATTCCCATTTCGGTTTGTGAAACCCTGGCTTTCCCCCTGTCTAGGACATGATTAAGGGGCATCTTCCTTCCAAGCCCAAGTCATCGTTATCTTGCTAATCAACCAGGTTTTTCGGGAACATTTAATATTCTGTCTAATCTTTTTCCTGCCCTCTAAGATGACATCAAAAGGGTTATACCCACAGCTTTCATCTCTCCAGCTATGCTGGGTGTTTTGGGGTTCGCCCAAACAATATTGGGGACTGATTTAACCTTGGTCCATTTCATCTTTAACAAAAGTGTGCCCAGATTTTCCTTACACTGGGCCAGTTCAGGGAGCTCGGATGCCGAGGCGGACTCCAGGAGAGCTCTCAAGGACTTTTGGTTGGGTGGGTGGGATCCTTGTAGCACCGGATAGAGCCACTCCTCTAAATGATAGCTCGCTGCACTGGGACAAGCAATAAAGAGCATGTGTCTCTCTCAGAACAGCAGGCAAAAGTCCTTTATAGATGTTTTAGGAGGTATTTCCGCCAAGGGAAGAAAAGAATTGCCTAGAAAAGCCGAGAGCATGAATTCAAATCCTCCCTCACCACTGCACTCACCTGGGTCAACATCGAAGCCCACCATGGCATCAGGGCTCTGAAGGGAGAAGCCAATGCCACCTTACAGTGTGAGGAGTGGTCTCGGCTATAAACTTGAGGAGAAACAGGTTCGAACCTGACAGAGCAGAGCAGCCTGTAAAATGGGCCTGGATGTTCAGAGTGAACCAGATGCTCACCTCACTTGGTTCTCACCACAACCCACGAAGCACCCTGCCCAGAGTTATGCGTGAAGAGGCTCAGGTTGGGACAGATGGCACGAGCCTGAGATCATACCTATTACATGCCAGTGGAGTCAGGCATGTCTTACCGAGCCCAGGCTGTCTTACCGTGAAACCCAAGGCCTTGCCCAATCTGAGCTTCGCTGTGAAATGGAACAGTCGTGACTCCCTGTGCAGAACCTAGGGGGCTCTCACCGTTAAAGCCATTACTCTTGTAATATTTGTTAAATACACAAGGCCCTGAAGTATTCAAGGACACTAGGACGGAGAGGGGGTCCTCAAACAACTTAGGGCAGTTGGATCACAAGTCTGGGTATGGCTAGGAGTCAGAGAAAAACAGGGGAGGATGAAGGTGGGGAGTGGGGCGCCAGGCTTAGCCTACACTCCTACTAGGATGGAGTCCAGCCAGTCATACCTTTGTGCCTCGGATGGGGAAGTTTGCTCACCAGCCCCAGTGAGACCGAGTCTCGTTTCTTCAACCAGACGCTGATGCGCTTGACAGACCTGAGCAAATGCCGAGCTGGAAAGAGTTTGCGGAGCCTTTGGTGAGTTTCTGGTGGCCTGGATATCAACTCTGACGATGAATAGTGAATTCTATCATCCTGCAAGGAACAGTGCCTGCCATCCCCAACATGCAGGCACAGGCAAGTCATGTAACCCCCCAACTCTAATTTGTCCATCTGTAAATGGGACTGATAATGTCACCTTCTGGTATCGGAAGGACTGACTACATGAGATAATGAATTTTACATGATTTGCCAACTGTGGTGCCATCTTTTTATCTTGATATTAAAATCTGGATCTCATGGCATCCTTCAGGCAAACACTGCAATTTCTTTCATGTACGCAAAAGCCCTTCAAAAAGATGCCTCTAAAATGGGTCCTGCACGATGGCAGGAGTGGATGCTGTCCTGCGTAAAAAGCGACAGAAGGTGAAAGTCACGTGACTCTGACACTTACTTTTTGTCCTGCTGGGTTAGCAGTTTGCAATTACACAGATTCTGCAGCCCGTCATGATCAAAACAAACCCAGGGAAGCCCTCTTACCTGCTTGCCTGGCTACCCATCCCTCTGGCCATTCAGAACCCAGAGATGATGCAGAAGATGCTAACATAGCTAATGCCTAGCAAGATGCTGTGCTGGGCACATGAGGTAGAGCCCTGCTGTAGCATGAAGCTAAAACTAGAATAGTGGTTTTCCCAGAAGACACAAGGATTCTGAGCCTTCCATAGCTGATGCACCAACTCCATTCAGGAATCAGAGGCATGTGGCCAACCTAAGCCATAGAGTGAGGCCTTGTCTCAAAAACAAACAAAAGATGTAGGGTGCGGTGGCACACATCTTCAATCCGATACTCAGAGGTACAGGCAGTTGGATCTTCATGGTCCAGGGTACTAAGCCCTGGGTCTTGCACATACCAGGCACATACATTACCACTGAGCTACATCACATTGGCTATTGGAGATAGGGTATTGCTATGTAGCCTAGGCTAGCATTGAACTGCCAATCTTTGTGTGTCATCTTTCTGAGCACTGGAATTACAGGAATATCCCATCATGCCTAGCAGGAGTCTGCATTTTAATGTGTCTGGAAGAATAAGTCACATTCTCTGCCAAGGTCAGCAGATATGCTCTGCCCTGAGGCTTACACAGTGATATGCCTACCTCATAGTTGGTAGTTGGCAGCTTTGGCAAGTGACCTTGCCCAGCTATGTGGGAGCTACCTGCTAGAAGGAAGCTTTGCCCATGTTCCTTAGACTTGGGTATACATGGCAGTTACTTTTTTTTTTTTAACAGGGTTTCTCTGTATAGACTTAGCTGTTCTAGAATCGCTTTGTAAACCGGGCTGGCCTCTAACTCATAGAGATCTGTCTGCCTCTGCCTCCCACCGAGTGCTGGGATTACATGCATGTACCACCATGCCCCGAGAGACAGTTACTTTAAAGCTAATCCCACTGTTACAATGGCAGAGTCTCCTGACCTGACCCAACCAACACAGTCCCATTGGGAAAACTTACACTTTCAACCTGAATCATTTAGTAACCAGGATCACAACAGTAGGGAGACAATAGCAACATTGGGAGGATTTCTAGCTAAGATGGGCTATGCAACAAATAGATTTAACCTCTAGCCCTAAAGAACAGGGAAAATATAAAACTCAAGAACCAGGCACCATGTTGCCATACACCTGTAATTCCAACTCTAGAAGCAGAGGCAGGAGAATCACTGCCAAGTTCAAGTTCAAGGCTAACCTTACCTACTTAATGAGTTATTATACAATGAGACTCTGTTTCTAAAAAACCCAAACCAGCAAACAACAAACCAACTCCTAGCCAAACATTATATAAGCAGGTGTGTGTGTGTGTGTGTGTGTGTGTGTGTGTTTGTGTGTGTGTGCGTGTGCGCATGTGTGAATGAATGAATGAATGAATGAATGAATGAAAATATCCTTTCAGCAGGTGCACTGTGGGCAATGTGGATACCCAGCCTCAACTCCATTTGGAGATTCCTTCTATGCTTTAGTGACCAGCTCCATGCTGTGCCCTCAACTTCTTGTGAGAGGAGATCCTTGCTCTGCCTGATGTCCTTAGGTCAAGCACAGTGGTGGCTTTGATTATCCTCAGCCATGTCCACACATCTGGGGCCTGTCTAGTTAGGAAGCCACATCCACCTTTGCACATCTCTGTATGCCACACCATTTTTGCAGAGTGGCTCCTGTGACGTCCTGGAAGGAAGAACCTGTGATACTTTCCATTCTATTTATAATGAAAAAAAAAATCCGTTTGAAAGAGGACACTCTATAACTGGCAAAGTTCTTGATATTTTCACTGAGCAGTCAGCATAGGTGACTCTTTGGACAAGGTTCTGCCTGGAGAGAGAAAGAGCAGGCAACTCCTTGACATGGGCACTGAGAAGCCTCACAGCAGGCACAGGGAGAAGACAGACATCTTCACTGGCATCGTCAACCCTGGAAAGAAAATTCCTGGAGTATCAAAGGTGCTCCTGAGTGACAGGAAGGGCAAAGTGAGTCTTCCCAACAGGAACACTGGGAAAACCTCAAGGCTACTCCTTCCATTCCTCTGCTTTCAAGAAAAGGCGTGGAGCCAGGCAGTAGTGGCGCACACTTTTAATCCTAGCTCTTGGGAGGCAGAGGGGGGCAGATATCTGAGTTCAAGCCAGCCTGGTCTACAGAGCAAGTTCCAGGACTGCCAGGGCTACACAGAGAAACCCTGTCTATGCCATAAAGAAAGGAAGGGAAGAAGGAAGGAAAGAAGGAAGGGAGGAAGGGAGGAAGAGAGGGAGGGAGGGAGGGAGGGAGGGAGGGAACCAGTCATGACAAAACCAAAAACAATTTATGAAAACATTTTTTTATTTAGCAAAATTTATTTAAAGTTTAAAGAGGAAATAAAAGAACTAAACCCCTCTAAGGTACAGTGGCAACATCAAGTAACATCATCTTGCTTGGTTTTCTTTTGGGGACTTAGTACCAGAAATTGTAGATTTTACTGAGGTACATTCTGCTTCCCCCATGGCGTGTAAGCGCCATGGAATAAGGAGTGTATGGTGACTGTTCTCTTTGCCATGATAAAATACCCTGACAAAAGCAATTTACGGAAGGAAGAGGTTATTTTGGCTCACAGTCTGGAACAGACCACCATGCTGCGGGAGGCATGCCAGCAGGTGCTTGGTTCACCAGCTGGCCACACCCACAGTCCAGGAGCAGATGCTGAGTTCACTTTCTCCTTTTGATGCAGTCTAGGACCCCGATCCAGGCAATGGTGCATCCTGTAGGGTCCACATTCCCTGATGTCATCAAGATAAACTCTGCCTTCCCACATTCTCTGGTGATGTCATCAATCAGGATAATCCCCCACAGATGAGGCAGCTGGTGGCTTGCCCTTGGTGACTCCTGACCCTGTCAGTTGAGAATCAACTTAACCACTACAGATGTTTATTCTCAGTTCCTAGAATAGGGCCTCGGCTGCTCCAGGACCGACCGAAGGCTCTTCCGGAGGGAGTAGCTCACACCACAGCTCTTACCAACCTGGCTAAATTGTCCAAAAGAAAGTGGGCAGGGGAGGCAAAACTGAGCACAGAGCCCAAGGTGAGGCTGGGGGTGGCATGAAAGGGGACAGCAAGGACTTCCTGCCTCTAGCTTAGGTCTGGGAGATGCAAAAACATTTCAGGCTTTGATTTTATTAAAGTTCTGAGAATCTCAGCCTGCTGATGGATGACAAGATGGGCGTCCTGCTTGCCAACTCTACCTCCTGCGAGTCTCGTTCCCCTCTGGCCACCAAACTTCAGACCTCATGGCCATCTTGGTCAGTTCCAGCTGCCTCTCCCTGCTTAATGCACCTACATTTGCAGTCAGCCTTTCTCCCCCTCCCCACCCCCACTTCAGCGGGCAGGGGAAGTGCTAGACCTTCTTCTGGCACACCCCCCTCATTGCCCCTCCCTCCTTTAAGATGACCGTGTCCCTGAATTGGGGACTCAGACAGCCCCTGGTACCCACAAATACTATGTAGGATTTTGCAAGTTTTGAGACTTTTGTTTTTTTGAGACAGGGTTTCTCTGTGTAGCCTTGGCTGTCCTAGACTTTCTTTGTAAACCAGGCTGGCCTCGAACTCACAGCGCTCCGCCTGCCTCTGCCTCCTGAGCAGTGCATGAGCCACCACACCCAGCAAGTTTTGAGACATTTAAGAAGGGGCTCTAGTGGCGCACGCCTTTAATCCAATCCCAGCACTCGGGAAGCAGAGGCAGGAGTATCGCTGTGAGTTCGAGGCCAACCTGGTCTACAAAAGTGAGTCCAGGATAGCCAAGACTGTTACACAGAGAAACCCAGTCTCAAAAACAAACAAACAAACAAACAAACAAAAAACAAAAAGAAGAAGGAGGAGGAGGAGGAGAAGCGGCTCTAACTTGTACAAATCCTCTGCTAAGGTTCCTCTCTGAGCCCTTGCCAGCACTGCGACCCTTTTAAAAGGGTTCCCATGGGTACAGCATATCTCAGGATAGCCCAAAACTTGTGGTCCTTCTGCCTCAGCTTCTTGATCAGCTAGGATTATTAGTGTGTGACATCACAAAGCGTTAACATGTTTGTTTATTTATTTATTTATTTAGCTAGTTTGCTGGGCATCATGGCCCAGGCCTTTAACCCAAGTACTCAGGAAGTGGAAACAGGCAGATCTCTGAGTTGTTTGAGGCCAGCCTGGTCTGCATACTGAGGTGCAGGCCAGCCAGGATTATTTACTGAGACCATATCTCAAAAAAGAAAAAGAACTTAGCTGAGCACAATGTTGCATTGTTCTGATGGGCCTCCCATTTCCAGGAGCTGGCAAGCTTGTCAGTGTTGGTATTCCTGGCACCTCCTACGTATACGGCTGAGAGGACTGACTATTGTGCATGGGCCCCCTCCTGGAACGCGCTGTCAATCTGGTGGTAAGTGCCACATGCATTTGTTTTGCTGAATGGGTTCTCGGCGTCACAGGGAAGGCCTGTGTGGGTTCTATCCTGTGTCTCTGGAGCCTGGAGGTAGAGTAGCTACACAGCAAATGCTTGTTAAAAGAAAGAAGGAGTCAGTTTAGTAAGAAGAGCCTTGGGACACTAGGAAGAGGGTGCCTACTTCTGGGAACTGATAAGAGACGCAAAGGGATGCTAAGCAAGGCTGTGATTCCTAGGTGTCACCAGCAGCTACCCAAGAGCCTGTTGGTCCTAACTACAGGCAGCCATCTGTTGGGCTGGCCCAGGCCCGGGCTAGGGTGTGCGCATGCGTGTGCGTGTGCATATGTGTGTGTATGTAGAGAGAGAGAGAGAAAGAGAGAGACAGAGACAGAGGCAAAGAGACAGAGACAGAGAGAAAGGGCACTCACTGCCATGGTCAAAGCCACCAGCTCTGTGGGTGATAGCTCCTAAGTTGGGACAGAAAGACTACCATCTCCAACTGTGGAGGAAGACCAGGCACCCAGGCCACCCCTGACCAAGACTGTCTGTTCTCCAGCTGTGTGACACAGGGAAAGAGAAGAGTCTTGGCATGGTCACATTGTAATCCTAGGTGACCTTATCAAAGGGTGATAAGGGGGGCAGGGTGACACCAAAAGAGGAATTGACCATGAAACTAGAAGTCAGCGTCCAGTGTCATGTCTCAGAGTTAGAAAAATGGGCCCCAAGCCACGGAATGCAAGCAGCTCTGAGAAGATAGAAAAATCAACTAAATGAATTCTTGAAACCTCCAAAACCACACCACCCCCAACACCTTTATTCTAGACTTCTAACCTCCATAGCCATAAGGAATGTGTTGATTCAAACTCCTGTGTCTGCTCGGTTTGTTCTAGAGGCCATAGGAAACCACCCCTGAGCCCCTGGATCTGATCTGTAAAGTAGGGGCGATCCAGCCTGCCCTGTGTGGCTGCTGGGATACACTCAGGAAGGCTAGAACACTCCCCCTGCCCGCCTGCCGCACCAACCCCCCCCACCCCGCCCCGTGCGCGCGAGCGCACGCACACACACACACACACACACACACACACACACACACACAGCGCGCACCTACCATGTCACTCAGCCTCCCAGAACACAGACATACACAGGCATAGGCACAGCTGCACCTGGGGTCCAGCTGCTTTCAGGGGCTTTACACACAGAGGGCCTCCATGGTCCCCAGGCTCTTGCTCACTTAGTTGTACCTTGGAGGTTTCAGGTCAGCCTGGTGCACACAGCAGCCCACAGCTCTGCTTCTCCAGGGCATGTGGTCCCTTTTCCATGACTACTCACGATGCGCTGTCTCAACCTTCCTTCTTTCCTTCCTTCTGTGTGTGTGTGTGTTTTTTTTTTTTGAGGGGGGATGGTTTCAAGACAGGGTCTCTCTGTGCCTTGTTCGATGTTCGGGACTCACTTTGTAGACCAGGCTGGCCTCGAACTCACAGCAATCCGCCTGCCTCTGCCTCCCGAGTGCTGGGACTAAAGGCGTGCGCCACCCTTCCTTCGTTTCTAATGAGGCGCATCAAATAGAATTATGTTTATTCTATCTGTATTTTGTTTTGACAAGAAAAAGACTTACACTGTAACCTAGGCCAGTCTCAAGTTCATTACTAAACTCTGGAAAATCCTCTCCTGCCTCAGCCTCCTCTGCACTAACCATGCAGTTTATTTACACCAAGGCCAACCAAGGCCAACTGGATTAGAGTTTTAGAACCCTCCGCTGGGCCACCAGGAAAGAGTTGCTTCTCAGGGTTCGGGTAGGAGTGGGGCGGGGCTCAGTGGCTTTAAGACATCAGCTGAGGACTCACCCTGTGCTAGTTCAGGCAGGAGCTTGCAGGGAGGGGGCGGCAGGTGTCCACGGCACCCAGTAGGAGCTTGCTGAGTAGTCCTAATCTGAACCCACAGCTCACTGAGGAGATGAGAAAGCGCTAAGAGGGGAGGGCAGAGGCGTGGCCAATAGATGTCTCATGGTGCGGAAGAGGCTGCGGAGGGCTGTGAGTGACCTACAGACATAGGAGAATCTGGAAGAGGCCAGAACTCAGGCATCAGCCAAGTCCACTTAAGTTCTTCTTTCATACCCACCCACATGCTGTTTTGACTAAGTTAAAAAAAAATAGGGAGAGGGTGTGAGTGTTAGCTTACAAAGAACAATTATGAACCATCTCCTCAGAAAGTCCCTGCGAGGGTGTGAGAAGCAAGGACCCTCTCCCCTTACTGACTCAGCAGGCTCCCTCCAGCAAGTAGAGTCTCAGAGGGTCTGCTTATCCTGTGCAGACGTCGCATCTCCTGGGTTGCCAGGTCAGGTACTAGAAATTTGTTTTTGTTTTTGTTTTTCGAGATAGAGTTTCTCTGTGTAGACTTGGCTCTCCTGGATTAGCTTTGTGAACTAGGCTGGCCTCAAACTCACAGTGATCCGCCTGCCTCTGCCTCCCGAGTGCTGGGATTAAAGGCATGTGCCACCATGCCCGGCCTGAGGTTAAGTACTAGAGCACTACACTTGGAGTGGACAGTCTCACATATTGCTTGGCAGGGGTGAGCATTGCCTCATCTTGGCTCTGAGCCTTGACGCCTTCATGGCATCACTGGAGCTCTGGCCTGCTGGAGGTGTGTGGGTGGGCAGAGGCATCCTGCCTGTAGGGGTGAAGATGAGCTGCCCAGACATTAACACTTCCGCCTTGACACCAGCACTCTGAAACTGACTCAGAGCAGGGAGGGAGTTTACCACTAGGGCCTGAGGAGCAAAGACCAGGAACTTAGCAAGTTTCGTTTTTACTCCTAAAGCCACAGCTCATTCTTAGGGCATGCCTGTGGCTGATGGACCGACTTGTTACGGGAAGTCGGGTTCTGAACCTCTGGCTTCCCAAGGCCTGGACACTTTACCCAGGTTGCTCTGAACCCTGACTTAGGAAACGGAGCATGGCTGCACGGCTGTGCATCCCCAGCATGGTGGGCGGGCTCAGGTCTAGGGGCCCTGGGGCATAGCATATCCAGGCTGGGACCCCTCAAAAAGTGTGGTGACAGATATTTTCAGGGAGATTAAGAAACCCTTGCTGGGGCCAGCAGGTCCCTGGCTGGAAAAGGAAAATATAGGGCTTTCCTTTGTTCTCAGTGGACAGGAAACCTCAACAGGCATAAGGGGTGAAAAACACTCTAACTTAATAATTAATGAAAAAGTGTGGTATCTCCCCATTGTCCCTCCCACTAAAGGCTGGCAAAACCAAGAATGTCCTGTAGAAACAGGCTATAGCACTAATGGGGCTGTGGCAAGCTGTTTGACATAGGTACCTGGGAGAGACGGGGTTGGGGGGGGAACTGTCAGAGAACAAGCAGATTCTTACTGGGCCTCAAGTTTACACCAGAACAGACACAAGTCTATACTTTATTTTAAAAGCCTTAGTAAAGGAGCTAAGGAAATAGATGACTTAGTGAGTTTAGGTCCCCAGCTAAAAAGCTAGGCATGGTTATAGGTAGTCATGAGCCTAGTGCTTACAGCTGATGGCAGGTGGATTCTTGGAGCTTGCTGAGCAGTCTGTCTAGGCAACCAGTGAACTCCAGGTTCAGGGATACTGTCTCAAAAACTGAGATGGAAGATAAGCATGGTGCAAGCTTTTAATCCCAGCACTCAGAAGGCAGAGGTGAGAGGCGAGTTGATCTCTTTGAATTTGAGGCCAATCTGGTCTACATAGTGAGTTCAAGGCCAGTCAGGACTGCATAGTAAGACGTTGTCTCAGAGTGAGAGAATGAGAGAGGGAGAGAGAGAGAGGCACTTGTTAACCTCTGCCCTGCCACCCATGTACACACACATGCACATAGGTAAACATATACATGTGCACACACATATGTATATTAAATGTGTACATGGTAAAAATCACATAGAAAACCCACACTTTTTTTCCTTCCATTTTGTCTCATTTTTTTTCCCAAGGTCTTGCTATGGTCTGGAACTATGTAAATCATACTAGCCTTGACTTTTGGCAATCCTCCTGCCTCCTACCACTCAGTTTAGAAAGGTTATAACACTTTAAGTTTCATGTCCATCCTGGGAGGCCAATGGTGACAGTCACATTTCTTTCTTTGATTTCAATACAGTTCCTCTGTATAATAGCTCTGACTTGTCTGGAACTCAGAGATCTACATGCCTCTGCCTCCCAAGTGCTGGGATTAAAGGCGTGTGCCACCACCCCCTGGCTTACTGATCCTACATTTCATTGACAAGCAAACTCAGGGCTCAGAACAGTCAGGTAAGCTGCCCCATGCCTACTTAGCTTTGAGCGGGAGACAGCCATCTGACAGTCGTGTCTAAAAATTCACTCCTCTAACTCATGTTAGTGGCATTTGAAGGCAAGACTTTTGGGAGATGAGGTGGTGGTGAGCATCCACCTGCATAAATGCATTAATAAGCTACCGAGGAAGGGGCTTCTTAAGAACGCCTCTTTCTGGCACCTCAGTGTGTCTCAACATGCGGTCCCCCCCACCCTGTTATGAGGCAGGAAGCAGGCCCATCTCATCTTATGCAGATATGGCCTTGTGTAATTGGACTTCTAAGAACAACAACAACAAAAAATTCCTCTTCTCTATAAATTACCTGGCCCTAGACATTCAGTGACAGCTACAGAAAAAGAGGTATGACAAAATTCATGCAAATCCAAAGCCCACATCTTAAGTTAGCCCAGACACACAGTATTCAGTCCAGGAGTGAAGCCAAGGGCCACCACACATGGTCCAGATGACCTGCTGAGCCACTCAAGGCTTAGGAGTTTGTGGCCCAGAAAGTTCATCATCGTTTTGAAGAGGGAATATGAAGAGAATGCAGCTCACAAAATGGCAGAAAAATAAATCTGCCAGTCTTACAGCTGATAAGGACTTATGCCCAGAATGTAAAAACAGCCAACCTAGACATGTCTGTAGTCACAGCACTTGGAAGGCTAAGGCAGGAGGATCTTCATTCATGACTTTGAGGCTAGGCTAGGTTACACAGCCCTGTCTTAAAAAGCATCCCCCCCCAAAAACCCCAACCAACCAAACCCCCAAATCAAACAAGAAAAATACCCCTCCCGCCAGAATAAAAACAGCAAATAAATAAATAATTCAGCTCAAACATTTAAAGATGGGTAAAGGATCTGAGAACCTCTCCCTTCACAGATCTGCGAATGTGCTCAGCATCACAAGTCTTCAGGGAAATGCAAATCAAAACCACCGTGAGAGATCACTGTACCCTTTTTAGGATGGCTGCTATAAAAATAGAAAGCCAGTGTGGGTGAGGACTCCGAGAAATGGGAAGCCTCCTGCCGTGCTGCTGGAATGGAAATCAGGGTGGCTGCTTCGGAAACTGTCCTGCCTTGTCCTCAGAAGGCCACACATAGAACTACCCCCTGACCCATCACTTACTTGCCTTTCAAGGTACATAGACACAAACACAGGAAGTGAAGAGAGAGCCCATGCAAATCATACACAAGTATTCCCAACAGCATGGTTTATCACAGCCCAAAATATGGTGGCCAGAAAAAAAATGAAGTGTAAGCTGTGCTGCGGTGGTGCACGCCTTTAATCCCAGCACTTGGGAAGCAGAAGCAGGCAGCTCTTTGTGAGTTCAAGGACAGTGCGAGCTCCAGGACAGCCAAGGCTACACAGAGAAATCCCGTCTCAAAAAAAAAAAAAAAAAAAAAAAAAAAAAAGCCAAAAAAACCCCAACAACAAAAACAAAAAACAAAATAAACAAAAAACAAAACAAAAAAACAAAAACCAAACCAAACCAAAGAAACAAACAAAAAAATGAAGTGTAGCCACATGGTGGATGATTATTTGGAAATGAAAAGATATGAAAGGTGGATGTGACAGGGTCCTTCAGTAATCCCAGTACTTGGGAGACAGAAACAGGAGGGTGTTGGATTTAAGGTTAGCCTGCAATGTACAGCAAAGCTGTTTAAAAAAGAAAAAGCAAAAGATTTGAAACACCATAGATGAACCTAGGAGATAGTATATAAATGAGGCAGTAACAGAGCCTATGCATTGTACGATACAGAATTCCCTGAAGAGATCAGCTGTGTGTAATTGTCTGTGGCCCAAGGAAACTGGAATGACTGACTGGTATTGGGCCCAGGGTTATCTTTCTTGGATGATAAAACGTTCTTCACACAATGGTGGTGATAGCTGCACAGCTCAATGAAAATACAAAAGCTACTTAAATTTATACTTTGCATAAACTGTCTATTAATTATAATATGAAGAAGCTGCTATAAATTTTTTTTTAAAGTATAGGCTGGAGGGGTTGGAGAGATGGCTCAGCAGTTAAGAGCACTGACTGCTCTTCCAGAGGTCCCGAGTTCAACTCCCAGCAACCACATGGTGGCTTATGTCCATCTATAATGTAATCTAATGCACACTGTTTACTTAATAAATAAATCTTTATTTAAAAAAAAAAGTATAGGCTGGGATAAAGCTCGGCGCAGCTGGCAGAGTGCTCACCCTGTGAAACAAAGTTTGGCATTCACACCTCAGCACTGCATGAAACAAGTATGGTCAACATTCACAACCCCAGAGTCAGAAGCTCAAGGTCGTACTTGGCTATACAGATAGCTGAGCTACACATAATAGCCTAAATAGAAAAAAAAAAGTGTAAGTATGACACATGGACATGGTAGCTGAGAATTGTGTAAGAGCAAACCCATCTCAATGACCTTACATTTTAGTAACAATTTGCTAATTTTTCATTCATTCATTTTTATGTAGTGTGGTACTGTATTATCCGGCGTGTAAGACAACTGGGCATATAAGACAACCCCTAACTTTTCCAGTTAAATTACAGTGTTTGGAATATACTTGCCGTATAAGACTACCCCTCTGCCAACACATACCCTATGCAGCAGACTCAGGCATGTGTCGATTTACAGGCAGGGCAGAGACAACCAGGTGTTTTATTAAATGCCAGCAGAGAGCCAGTGCCAGCCTACACTGTCCCTTTAAGGCAAGCTCCACACTCAACCCAAAGACGAGCGGCCCTCTTAGTCAAATGGGTGGGTTCTGGTGGAGAGCCAACCCACATGCACGTTCTCCTCTTTGAGGTACAGGAATATGTGAGCACACAGAGTGGGGAATCAGCCACGGCACCCCCCCCCCCACTATATGCACTGGACATATGAAGCAAGGGGAAGCAAGCTGCAGGTAAGTACCCCCTACTTTGGCATGGATTTTTGGGGGGATAAAAAGTCGTCTTTTACGGTAATGCCTGCATGTATGTCTGTGCAACATGTGTATGCCTGGTGCCCTCAGGGGTCAGAAGGTGGCACTGGACCCCTGGAACTGAAATGATCCATGGTCGTGAACTACCATGTGTGTGCTTGGAACTGAACCCAGGTCCTCTGCAAGAGGAACAAGTACCCTTGACCACTGAGCCAGTCTTTGGCCCCAAACTGTTAAGATGTTTTCTGAGGTACACCTTATGGCCTGCTGGAGCTGGCTCAAGGCAACTTTTGACAAAGAATATTATTTTTATGTTCTTTTAGCTACTCACCAATATTTCTATATACTAATTATACACAATAATAGTTTTCATTGTGACATTTTAATAGATGTACAGGAACCTACTTCCAATAGTCTTTCCTTTACGCTTTCTTCCCCTACCTCCTCCAGTCCTCTTTCTGGTCTCCAAATCTCCAAGGAAGGCCTTTATCCTCGTCCTAGCCCAGTGTTCAGGAGCACATACTGGTAGGTTGTCACATCTATGCTAGTAAGGAAGATCCAAAGGAACTGGCATCGCCACAAATAAGGGTTTCTTTTTAAACCTTGCTTTGCCTTTTTTTAGAGAGTCCTATTATATATAGTTGTTCTTGGCCTTGAACTTGGGATCCTTTTTGACTCAGTCTCCCAAGTTCTTGGATCATCTGTATGCCACCAAACCTGGCTTGAAATTATTTTTAAAGTATTAAATTCATTCTGTAGTATTTTATATATGTGTGCTGCATTTTACTCCATTTTTCTTCCCTTTCCTCCCTCCAACCTCTTCCATATTCCCTTGCTTCCTCTCAAATTCATAGCCTCTTTTTATTATTGCTATGCATAATTAATTTACAAAAAATTGAGTATGAATATACAAATACAGCCTGCAAGAGTTACTTAGACAGTGGCCAGCATACCATAGAGAATAGCATAGGGCTAACGAGAAAGTGCAAAGAGCTTGAATTTTCCAACAGAACAAGCCTTCATGAGTGTCACCCACACAAATGGATTGGTGTTTGTACCCCAAACCCTGGCCCCCCAGGGCCTCTTCTAGTGGTTACCCCATTCTCACACATAACCATGCAATTCACCGAGCACCCACTTTGTTACATTAGACATCTTCAAACCTAATTCTTTTGAGTCTGGCTCCTTGGACTTGGCAGCTGTTTGTGAGATTCAGCATATTGTTACATGTGGTTGTGGACTGACTGTTCACTTTTCTTTTGTGTGTACACCTGCATGTTTGCGCGTGTGAGTGTGGGCACTTGTATGCCAGTGGGAGTCAGGTATCAGTACAAGCTTCCTACCTTGAGATGAGATCACTTGTTTAAAGCTTTCTACATCAGTCTAGCTAGCCTATGGGCTTTTGGTTCCCCAGTTCCTCACCTCGTCCTTGCTGCAGGGGCATGCTGGGATTGCAGTACGTGTATCTCTGGTGTCCAGCGTTTACATGGGTCATGTGTGGCCAGGCTGCTGTGACAAGTGCTTTACCCACTGGGACCCCTGTTTCGCCTGAACTGTTCATTCTCATGACTGAATATGTCCTACAGACACTGGCATCTTCTATTGTGGGACAGACAAGGGTGGGCCTCTAGGCTCTGGGTAGAGAGGCAAAGCAGAGGCCATAGGGACAGGTTAGAAAGAGCTAGCTTGGGCATATTTGCATATTTGCTGATTCTTTCTTAGGCTCGCAAAGCCATGAAGAGACTGTCAGAGAGGAGCAGCTGACTGGTAACTGAAGGTAGAGTCCTAGTTTGTGTGTATGTGTGTATGCATGTATGCGTGCGTGCGTGCGTGTGTGTGTGTGTGTGTGTGTGTGTGTGTGTGTGTGTGTGTGTGTATGTGTGTTGCCCAGGCTGGCCTTGAACTCACGACCTTCCTATTTGAGCCTCCTTGGTAGCTGATATGACAGGCCTAGGCCACTGTGCCCGGCTGAGGCTTAAGTGGTTCCAGCTGAGCAGGAACTAGGCTTGCACAATCAGACAATGTGCCCTTTGCATCTTTGTTCTGCAGCTTAGGGCTCCATAAGAGGTCCATTGTCCACTGTCAGTTTCTGGGTGGGAGTCAGCAGTATGCAGCCTAAGCGCGCTGAGCCAAGTGCAGCAGGATTCCCTGGCATTGACCTTCCATGGGGGTGAGGGGGCTCCCCAGGCTTCTGAGAAGAGGGCAGTGAAGTGCCTCTCCTTTACCCCTTTAACAAAAAAAGTGGCCCAGAGATAGGCTGAAATGTGTGTACAGGTCTTTCACCTGAATTCCTTGGAATCTCAGAAGTGGTAAGTGTCTTTTCCATATGCTAATGACTGGCTGGTGGTTGCTGGCCCCAAGGCTGACAATGGAAAAACCAAGGCAAGATGAGAGAGCTCTGACTTTGTAGCCCTATGTCTCACCTACCAAGGAGGGGAGGGGACTGAAGGTGAGGTGAGCCTTAGGAACCAACCTGCCCATAGAAAAACGTCTCCACAGACCCCCAAACGTTTAGAGCTCTGAGGAGGGGACCTGAGCATCTGGCAGTTCCTGGGTGTGGGCAGCCGACCTGGTTTGGAAACCCTGCTGGCCATCCTCCTGCCTCACTCTATACATATCTCCAGCTCGTTCTTGTGCAGTGTCCTCTATAAAAACCTTGAGTTTTGTGGCCATTCTAGCAAATTAAAACAAGTGGGGTCTGTGAGAACCCCAACTGACAGCCAGTGTCAAGCTTGCGACTCATGGATGAAGATCTGGAGACTTGGGGGGGTGCAAGGTCTTCCCTGTGGGATCTGCTGGCAACTTCAGGTAGAGATGGCACCAGGCCTGAGCTGGATCGGCACATCCAGCTGGTGCCTCCTGCTGCACCTTTGCAGCCAGGTCTAGCTTGGTGCTCCCAGTGGTCCTGCGGGATCCCTTCTAACTCATGACCATGTCACATGCTCTGACATTCTAGGACTGCCAAGTGACCACCATCAGAGACCCAGGTGTCCAGCACTCAGTAGACTCTTTTCTTTCTCATTTGTTACTGAGGAAGATGAGGAAAATTCTTCCCACTTCCTATCTTCATTTGGTAAGCACAGTTCAGTTCTAAAACCACTGCTTCCCCATTTACACAGGAAAAAAAAAAACACTTTTTTTCCCCCCTGAAACTTGAAGAGATTAAGGGTCAAACTCAATGTGTTTGTTGTTGTTGTCTGTTTGAATCCGAGGCTGTGTAATCCCAGAACCCAGGAGGCAGAGGCAGGGCAATCAGGTTTGAGGCCAGCCTGGTTTACATACGTGAGTTCAAGATCAGCCCTGCCTCAGACAAAAGGAAACGAAAGAACCGAATAACCTCTCCTCAGAAAAACAGAAACTCTAAAACAAAAACCAAAGTGGGAACCCCCGACCCTGTTGTGACTCTGACCCTTCTGGGTCTAAGTGACATTACAAAGGGTCCATCTAAGCCTATAAACTGCCCACCCTGGGTCTGGCCAAAAGATGCACCACAGGTGACAGGAAGTCCCAGGGTTCTCCCTGGCTAACAGGGAACAGGGGAGGCCAGTGAGTAGTTCTAGAAGACATCTTTCCAGCTTCTCCGAGTTGAGCACCTAGCTGCAAGTCGCAAAGCACATAATTATCAAAGGAAACTTGAGGCTCCCAGGGCTTAAACAGCCTGTGCTGGCCTCTCAGCAATGTCTGTTGACTCATTTGCTGGCATGTGGCAGAGGCTGGGATGAACACCAACATCTGTGTCCTTTTCTATGCACTTTACTATGGAGCAAGTGATAGCTGCAGTTTCAAACGTGCTGACCCCATGATGGGTTTACACTATCAAAGTGGGTCCCTGTGTGTCTCCATTTTGGTGACAATTCCAGAGCTAAAACCTGAGCAGTAGTGCTAGAGTGAACCTGTCTGCTGGTGGTACACGGGGCTCACCTGAGGGTTGGGCTTAAGATGTTGATCTATGGTTCCCTCCTGTGACTCAATTTCCAGAAAGAAGGTCTAGGAAGCTTGTTCTCTGTTGAGGAGCCGAGCAGCTCAGAGCTCAGCCACAGTGTATTTTCAAGTCATGGTGCAGGCGACACACTTGCCGCTTGCTTTCCGATCTGCTTGGAACTGTTGAGTTGGCCACTGAATCCCGACAAAGGCATCTCCCCTAGTAGAAACAGAAAGCCTTCCTTGCATCCAGCTAGGGTCTGCTGTGTGCTAAGACTTGTGCAAACAATTGTGTTTATCTGAGCTTTAACTCTTGTTTTCAGGAGCTTACAGGTTTCAGGGCCTGTGTGTGGTCTCACAATTCTCCCTGCTGCCTCCTTGGTCCTGTTGCACATGTTTAGGACATTAGTGCTGATTTGGCTGTGCACTGTCCGAGGACGCCTCCCTGCAAAGCCCTTCTGGTACATACTATCACGGCAATGAACCTTCCTGGCTTACACTCTCCTAGTGTCTACCTGGTAGACAGCTGGGGCAAGGCATCTTTAACTCAGCTTCTTTCTTTTCTGACCAGGAGCAAAAGGTCCCTAGGTTCAAACCCAGCTCCCACACCAGGAATGGCTTGTTTCTGATTAAAGTTACACCGTAACCTGTGAACATCAGTGTCACCTGCAAACACACTAGGAACTTGTTGTGGTGACGGGCCTTCCTTTGAAGAAAGGCAGGGCTGGGAGTGGAGACTTCACTCAACAGTGTAGCAAAGATGACTCTGAACTCACCCTGTCTGTGGCCTGTCTGCTTCTTGCTGTCCGCTCTGGCTGATTTCGGGCGCCACCCCTTAGCCCCGCAACCTCTGTGAGCTGAATCTGCAAATGCCTTTAAAATAGGCCACCTCTTTGTTGCCTTATAGCTGAACCCACAAATATTACCATTTACCTGAGCTTTCTCTGCTCTGTGAGCGTTGCAGGGAGAACACGGAGCTGTCTTTGTGCCCACAGGTCTGGTATTCCTCTGGCCACAAAAGGAATGTCTTAATCAGCTTAATAGGCTCAGGTGAGCATTTGGATGACCTTAACCTCATCTAGGCTACTGTCAGCCTGACGCCCATGGATGCTGACACACATTCAACAAGGTAATCAGAGCAGAAGTGAGCCCATTCACTCCGTGTAACACCCATAACACAAAACTGGGGGAGACCATTGAGATGGGCAAAACAGCTCAATGTTACTAACCAGTGTTACTACACCACCCCACCCTCTGGGACTTAGGAAGGCTTACAAATGGGGGCAGGTGGACACAGGCTTAGGACAGAAAAAGACAAGGGCAGGGAGGCAGGGACACTGCTGTTGAGGTCACAGGACTTGGGCTGGCACCGCTACCTGTCACACTGTGTGGCCTGGAGGCGATCACTCTAGCTGTGCCTAATGAAGCTCGCCTCACAGAAGGCTACATACAGGTCTGAGGGAATGTGGGCTGTCTGTGCTGAGTACCCAGCAAACCAGGGTGACTCTAGTGACCCTCCAGTTTCTGGACTATTCCCCCCTGACATGGCTGCTGCTCTCTGGGGTCAGCTGTTAAGTTTGTATGTCACAGGATTGAAAGCACAAGCAAACAAGGGGAGACTGCATTTTATCACAGGATTAGCTGGCTGTCCTCGATCCTGGATTGTGGAGGTCAGTGTTCTCCTCTTCCAGAAAGATCCTGATGGGAAAGTAGGGCCTTCCCTGTCAAAGGCACTTTCCTTGAGTGCACGGTATTTGTTTCGCTTTGTGAACAGACAGGAATGTGCTAGTTTTCAAGGAAGGAAGCTGCAGTATCTTCCTGAGGAGGCATTGTTCGCCTCCTACCAATCTCCCTTTGATCAGAACTGTGCCATGAAGCCTCAGAGCCAGAACCACTTGTGTGGACTCCTCACATCAATCTCCAACCCCGAATGCCTTTCTTTGCACCCCATTTCTAGGCCCCTTGGGCTCCCAGAGGGGACAGTAGATGCTGCAGAGTCCATCTGTTTTGTCTACCCCGCTTTGTGGCTGCATCAGGAGTGACAGCCATTCAGGACAGGCAGATGCAGCACTCAGCACATGAACATAAGATCCTGGCCACAGGAAAAGGGACAAAATGAAGGTATGCATATCAAGTCCTCTGGGCATGCTCCGTCTATGCCTTGACTATTCAGCAGCTGCGACTACCTGCAAGGCCAAGTACAGGAGACCTTTACATTCATTGTGGAGGAGGGACTCAGGAGGCCCCTCCCTAAGGATATACAGGTAGTTAAGGGTTGCTGGGTGAGGGGCTTTCAAGGCCCTCTCCTCCCTGATAGATCCAAGGTGATACAGGTCTTCATGGTATAGCTGCCCACACTCTTGGAAGTAACCCCTCATAGAAACTCTGGTAAGTAGCCCCAGTTAAACACACTGACTCACCAAGATAGACTTGGAGAAATTGTCTGGTCCATCCTTGGTGCCATATCTGGGATGAACAGATGTTTCATACAACGTGGGAGTGAGAGAGAGGGGACTTGGGTTATGCCTGGAGGCATACCCTGCTATGCATCTGAAGTGACTTGTGTTTCCCACCGTTGCTTCCCAAACTTACATCATTTGTTGTTGTTGTTGTTTGTTTGTTTTTCCCAGCCAGAAAGCAGTGGACAACTCACAAAATGGCCTGATTTCAGATGCTTGGGATCAACTGAGAATATGTTTATTTAAAGCAATTTTAAATATTAAAAAAGTAGAAATAAACACATACAGTACTGAGAAACTGTCACATTAAACACATGTGAGATAAGAAGTGGACTAATGCTTGATGCTAGCTCCCAGGTAAGAATGTGGGATTTAACTAGTGGTAGGCATGACAGGGCTCCTATATACCACAGCCAAGTTGTAGGCAATTAAAAAAATAAATAACAATTGCTGTCCAACAGTAAATTAAGACACACTGTTTGCAGACATAAATTTTCCCCTTTCGGGGAAAAATGGAATGGATATACTATTTCTTTCTTAAGGTTCCACACCTTCAAAATATTATGTCATGTAGAAAATTGTAGACAGTGGCTCACCAGGTTCCAGAATAAAGTCAGATTTAAACTAAACAAGATTGCCAAAGGAATGTCTACCTAGTTTTCCTATGTTCCACAGTACAATGCAATAGAGAAAACTCAAGTTCCTGATGGGAAACAAACAAAAACCAGACAAGAAAGGTATGAACATCCATTTATGTGAGTTCCTGCAAAAGAAGAGGATAATAATGTCATCACTTTAGAGATGGAGCTTGTTTATTTAAAAACCAGCTTATGTGGCCAGGCATGGCAGTGCATGCCTTTAGTCCCAGTACAATGGAGGCAGAGGCAGGCAGTTTGCTGTGAGTTCGAGGCCAGCCTGGTCTATAAAGCGAGTCTAGGACAGCCATGACTACACAGAGAAACCCTGTCTCGAAAAACCAAAACCAAAGCAAACCAAAACAAAAAGAATGTGTGAATGAACTGGCACACTGGGCAACCACCACATTTCTGAAACCATACGGCTTCTAAAATAAGGCCTCTGGGTGCTCCCGGACGCACACCAGCATGCTGACTGGCACCTTTGCTCTTGGTTTGGTGTGGAGAAGCACAGGTGGCCAGGTACTACGGAAGCAATTGCTTAAGGTCTGTTCCCAGTGACATCTGATAGGCTATTTTACAGGTTTGTCATGCAAGTTTTTTTCCTTGGGAGGGTATTCAGAGCTCTCACTGTAAGTTAGTATATACTGAGCGCTGTGGCCGTGAGAGGGCTCTTCCCACAGGCTTCATGGGAACTGCGCTTCTGTGAAATCGATGTTTCTCATTCACTGCTAAGATTATCTCAAGAATATTTGTCTTCTGTGCTGTGGTCAAAACAGCAAATGTAAACCCAGAATGACGCCGCACCTCAGAATCAGAACAGTCCTGGTCTCAGGGCCACAGACAACTACTGCATTCTTCCCCCAAATTTACACTGAAGCAGAAATGGAAACACGATGTGCTGCATAGGCTGAGGGAAAAAACCAGAACAAAAGAAAGCACAAGTAGTAACAAACCAGACAGACAGACAGGCAGGCAGACAGACAGGCAGACAGAGATGGCTTGCAGAGGGCTTTATCACAGTGCAATTCATAGCAGCGTCCCACAACTCGGTTAAAAACTGACTTGAAGGGCACATGTCTACTGGATAAGTTTAGGAAAAGACAATTACTTCGTAACTGGAGGTTAAGGAAGAGAGTGGAAGGGGAAAAAGAGGAAAAACTTGCTGTCAGCACCTGGATTCTGCACTAGAAAACGCAAAGACTGACTTTACAGTTTTCCAACTTGAATGGTAAAGGTTTAATCAAGCACGAAATGAAGAAAAATCACTTCAAACTGACCCTTTGGACGGACGCTTCAACACCGTTGAGGGGTGCTGCGCCAACATGATGTGCAAACTCTCTGGAGAAGGCCAAATGAGTGACCAGAAACAAGTGTTGTTGCAATCTTGTAACTTCTGCTTTAATGGCAATCAAGTTTAAAAATGTACAGTTCACTTCTTCATACTGTTTGTTCCTTTATAAAAGGCAGAATTCGGGTAAGCTTCTAGATGCATGCATAATGTAGAGGTGGATATTTTCTGGCAGTCCTTGGTTCCTGAAAGTTGGACTTCATCAGACGTGGTTTTAAGCTTTTGTCAAAATAGTCATGAAGGATATGTTTACTTCTGCATAATGAGGTAATATCTCAGGGTGGGCACTCGCCATAAGATGTACAAATCCACTCATCTAAACTTGCACGAGGCTGCGTACACTGTAAAATGCTGCAGAGGATTGTGTGTCAGTGGGCATTTGCTGAAGGAGTAACACATTTAACTGAACACGTGTCTGTAATAAATACCAAAGTAGGTCTTTGTAGCTGTAAACTGTGTACACAGATAAACTACAGGCTGGTCGGCCAGGGGGCTAACTTAGAGTTCCACCTGGAGCGCAGAACCCACCTCTGCTAATGTTGCGTGTTCAGTAACGCCACTAGGAATACTGCACTGTTAGGAGTCAGTTCTGCACCCTTCAACAGCTGCTGGAGACATCACCTGGGAAACCAGCAGCTCCTAAACTCCTGGTTTGTGTTTGCTCATAAACAGCACAGAGAGAGATGTAAGTGCCAGATGCCAAGGACGGCTTTGGCAAACCAGTAAGGCGCACCAGGTCCCGAGGATAACCTAATACTGGTGACGGCAGAAGACCACAGGATATTTACAATACATACTATATTCCCCTCCTGAGTGGCCCTTTCAATGAGTTCTTGGTCTGTAACAGCAGCTATATACACGTTGTACACAGGATTACACGGAGGCAGCGGTCTGGCATGAAG
This sequence comes from Acomys percivali, assembly GCA_907169655.1. Classification (NCBI taxonomy): domain Eukaryota; kingdom Metazoa; phylum Chordata; class Mammalia; order Rodentia; family Muridae; genus Acomys; species Acomys percivali. Next base: position 82,493,093 of record OU015748.1, on the reverse strand, counting down.
GGTGTGGACGGACCGAAGGTTCTGCTTTTGCTAGTCAGACAGGATGTGAACAAAGGACACGGGAAAGACACCCTTCCTTTCAGGCTGTCCTTCGATGTGCCCAATCTGTAGGGAGAAAGGAGTAGTCAGACAGGAGATGGCAGGCAGCTGCCCTGTGCTGGGGGTTTTGGGTAAGAACCTGGCCCTGTGCCTGCCTGCAGGCCTGGGTGGCACCAAGTTCACCCACCCTACCCTTTGGTGGACCACAGTGCTCATAGTAAACAACACAGAAAAGCAAGGGCCCCAAGCGAGCAAGTCCCAGGCCTTCCAGAGGTGCCAGCACTTCTTCCATGGTGCTACCCAGAGATGCAGTTACTGAGGAAGGTTTGCACAGGTGTCCGGTTCCGCATCCACGCTTGATGCTCTAATGAGCAGTCATCCCAAGGGTAACCCCAGACAAACCTTGATAAGCCTCTTATTTATAAAACTTGGTTTACAAAAAAAAAAAAAAAAAAAAAAGAAAAGGCCCTTCTCAGGCCTGCGTGATTAAGAAAGAAGAACTGTGTACACTGAAGAGCTGCTGCGCCTTCTGGTCACCATGGCCACCACAGATGCCATTAGAGAATGACAGTGGCCTATGGTAGTTTTCCCATTTGCAGCGTAACCCCATAAGCCACGGTTACTTGCAAAGCTTCCCTAATTACCTCCAGGAGACTGACTTAACTGCACTGAGATGCACCCTGTTGTGGGCTCTCCATAGAAAGACTAGCAAGAACACATGCACTGGCTGTAAATCCCCCCGAATACATGGAGGGTGTACTAGAGAGCTGCGTAGAGGAAGCCCAGACAGGCCAGCTTTCTTTTTCCTTCTCTCGGGTACCTGCAGTAGAGTGTGGTGTGGACTCAACAGCTGGCCTTCTAGTGTATACCTGGAGCAGGCTTGGCTTTGATTAAAAAAAAAAAGAGAGAGAGAGAGAGAGACTGGACAAGGAAGTGCCCAGTCAGCCGGCCCCAAGAAAAGCATCCCACTCAGGGATGCCTGGCCTGAGCACTGCTGACATGCTTTGTTGTGGAGCTTCCCTGAATGCTGCAGGGTATCAGTGGCACACCTTACTTTTACCAGTTGGATGCCCACTTTATTCCCAGGCCCTCATCATTAAAGCATCTCCTGATAGTGCCAACCACACAAAACCCTGTTGAGAACAACTGCTTTAGTCAAAGCAAAACCTACTGCCGGTGCCAGCCCAGAGGAAGAAAGCTGAGGTATGTGTAACCATGTGCAAGCAAGTGGATATGTGTTTCTGGGCAGTCACCTGTTCTGGTGGCCCAACCATGAGCTGCAGATCACTTCCTGGCAGACAGATATGGGCCCCTCTTGGTAGGAGGTAAATTTCATGCCGATTTTGAGAAGTGAAAGCAATGAATGTGATTGTGGACACCTTCATTTAACATTCTAACGCTGTGTGAAGAAGCCACTGTGGACCCGTTAGAGAGAGCTGAGGACTGGCTTAAGGGCTGAGCCTGCATGGGGCCATGGACTTTTCCCTCCTGGCTCAGAGTGTAACAGGCAAGAGTATCAGTTCATGTTTAGGGAAGGGCCTGACCTGGACCTGGCTGTGGTCATGCACTGTGACCTAAGCTCTTGAGCTTGGGTTTTGTATTGGAACTACTAGAACAAACAAACAAACAAACACACACACACACACACACACGTCATATGTTGTCGTATGACACCACGAGGAAAATGTAACATAAATGTTAGTTCTCTTGGCCCATTTTCAAGGTAGCATTGTCTTTTTGTGGCATAAATTTAGTGACCGAAGGGCAGATGTGAATGGCCATGAGGTGAGTCCTGGACTTGGCAGGGTCCTCACACCCGCCTAAGGCTGGAGGAACAAAGGGGTAAAATAGGCAGACACAGGTACGTACCCACCACTCCTGGTCCTCTTCCCCTGTGACAATGATCACCTCCCCCTCTATGAACGTGAGCTCATCGTCGTTGTCTGCCTGGCAGTCATAGATGGTCTTCACACGCCTCACTTTATTTTTCCCCTGGAATAAAACACTAGGTTTGAGTGGAGAGTGGAAAAAGAAGGGAGGAACAGAAGAGGACTCTTCACAAGGTGGGGGAACCCAGGCAGGGATCTCTCTTTGCCCAGCCTCAACTTTGTGTGTGTGTGTGTGTACATGTGCATGTGTGCATGCGCGTCTAAGACTGGCATCCTCCCCGGGCACTGTGCATTCTCAGGAACAGCAGTCCCTCCTCCTCTGGCTGGCATCAGCAGGTCATTTTTGGCGGAGGGCAATCACAATTCAGGGTTCTCAGTATGCGTGAAGAGACCTGTCCTCCCTCGGCTGCCCCCCTGCAGCATCGGCTTGCAGAGAAGTGGCAGCAGAAGCTATTAAAATGTTTTGTTTTGAAGGGAACATGATATGAAGCAACATTTGCAGCTTCTGTATGTTGAATGTGTAGCAGACAGATTTCTTAGCACCTCATGCAAATCGGGTCAGGACACGGCAGGAAAGAGCCTGGCTCTAAGCAGTTGTGATTCTGACCAGTACTTATTGTCTGGACTTCTAGTTCTCTGAAGATAGCAAGATGGAAACAGAGGCCACGCCATCTAAGGAATACTTCCAGCACACAGCCAGCAGGAGTGTTAGCAATAAGGACAGCAAGCTATCTCTTTAAGTGCTTTGGGCCAATGTCTTTTCCTCTCTGTCCCTGGCTTCTCTCTGATGTTCCTGATGACCTCGGTTCCTTCCTGAGCTCTTGGAGGAGGGGCTGGGGCATAAGTGCTGGAAAGCTTGGAAGACTGACAGAACCATGGCAGCAGATTTTCTTCTCAGTGCTGAGAGACGAAGGAGGCCTGTAACGTGTTAACTTATAATGGCAAGGTTTAAGTGAGGGACTCCCACTAACACAGGCAGCGTGAACTGGAGTTCTGTGTACATCAAAAGACTAGAGAGGCTGACCGCAGTGCTGAAGAAGGCAGGAAGAGTGGTGAACCAACAATGGTGGGCTCAAGTCTATGGGAAGATGGGTCATTTTTACCTTTAGTGTTGCTGTGTGGCACTGGTATAATAAAATGACAGGACAGAGTGTCAGACACATAAAGAGTTTGGGTTCTCTCCCTTAATCTGGAGTGCCTGAGTCCTATGTGACATCTTCTTGGAGTATCACACTTCCTTAAGTATTGTGGGGCTCTTAAAATTTTTTTTTTACATCAAAATAAGGTTGGTGAATTACAGAGTGTGATACACTGTATGGGACAATGGAAGGACAGGACGGCTATAAAACCCCATCTGGGCTTTTCCTATGGTTGCAGAGGGAAGATACAGTGAGGAACACCATTCACAAGCTAGTCAGAATTCAGGGATGGGGGGCTGACCCCAGGGGAGTGTGAGTTCAACCCTCACAGCTCCTAAGTCAGAGACACCACTGCTGAGTGTCTGCTGTGTGGCCGCTACACAGTGCTCCCCGGCAGCTGTGCTGTTGCTCATGAGCTTAGTATCATATATGCCCTTCCTGTACCCAAGAAATCAGGCTTAGATAACACAAGTGCATCGTTAGCTAGGCAGTTGCATCAGGCACTGAAGCTATGTCCCAAAGCATGCCAGTTGGGGTCTAACTGTCTGTACCCACAAGGCTCCACACTGCCAATAATGTTTCAATCAGAGGGAGAGTGTGTGTGGGCTGCTGCTCTCTTACTACGGTGGAACATGTCCTACCACCACCTTTGGGAACTGCAGCTGAGTCTAAGGATGTTGCCTAGTGTTAGGGTACAGAGCACACATACAGCTCTGGGTCCAATCCCAGCACCATGAAAGGGAAAGTAAAATGAGCCTTGCCAGAAGAGCCCGACACTGGCTCCCACCCACCGTGTTGATTTTTCTTGGCAGTGGTACTGGTGTCTCTGGCAGCGTGGGTGTGAGGTCATTGGAGTCCTCAGATGCCTGCTTCTGGATGGCGTCTCTGGCCTGCACGTTTGGAGATAGATCCCCAGTGTGTGACTTCTGTGTGACCTCCGAGGGTGGCTGCACCTTGGATGAGCCTTCGCTAGCCTGGGACTTTGCCAGCAGGTCTCCCAGCTGTGGCTTTGGGGGCAGGTCCTTCATCTGTGGTTTGGGAGGTAAGTCTGAGAGCTGTGGCTTAGGAGGCAGTTCACCCAGTTGGGGCTTGGGGGGTAATTCTCCAGGCTTAGGTGGCAAATCTCCAATTTGGGGCTTGGGGGCCAGTTCTGTGGGCTTCGGGGGCAGGTCTCCAGGTGGTGGCTTTTGGGGTAACTCTACCAACTGTGACGATTTCTGAAAAGTCTCAGGTGGGATGTTGGCTCTGTCAAGGGAGAGATGATGGCTGGTCTCTGTTTTCCTTAGTGCCACTGTGGGAAACGATGACAAGAGAGGAGTCATGACACAGAGTAAATAAAGGTGGTTGGTATCATGGTCATGGAAAAAGACCAAACACTCACCCAAGTTAAGCACTGGGGATGACAAGGATAAAGTTGGAAACTAAGAGCATATCATTCAGAATTAAAGAGCACATAATATGATTTACAAAAAGAAGACTTCCCTGTGTCAGTCTACCACCCATTTTAAATATTTTTATGTACTTTCTCCTCGATTTTTCTTTCTTTTTCCCTTTTCAAGACAGGGGTTCTCTGTGTAGCCCTGGCTGTCCTAGAACTCTCTCTATATAGGCCAGGCTGGCTTTGAACTAAGAGAGTCAGTGCCTCTGCCTCTGCCACTAGAAAAGCATCCTTATAAGAGCAGGGAGAGGATGAAGAGGGGCTACCTCAGTGCTGTCCACTGCACATCTATCTGAGACTGCTTCTGCTGACGGCCTGTCCATGCCCATCTCCAAGGAAACGAAGCTCAGAGAACCCTGCTCATGCCAGGTGGCATGGCTCAAAAAGTGAAGCTAGGGGATGGAGAGATGGCTCGATCTTCCAGAGGACCCAGGTCTGATCCCCGGCACCCACATGGCAGCTCCCAACTGTTTATAATAACTCAAGTCTCAGGGGATCTACTGCCCTATTCAGCCCTCCATAGGCACTAAGCAAGCATGTGGTACACAGACTTACAAGAAGGCAAAACAGTCATACACATTAAAAAAAAAAAAAAAAAAAAGTAAAACTAAAAACTAAAGCTAGGCCAGTTATGCTCCTCCCTTTAAAGCATGAAATTGGGTAACCTGAAATCTGCAGTAGGCAGAAAGGGAGGAAAGATGGAGGCTCCCTGTGACAGGGAAGGGCTTGCTATGATCTTCACTTATGGGAGACACAAACCTCAAGTGCTGATTCCCAAACTCTCAAAGGCAGCAAATGAGCACAGAAGTTCAAAAGTGGTCTAGGGCTATGACCACGGTGGCTCATGGCCCCGAACATGAGACAAAGGAGGGAAGCATCGAAGAGGTGGTGGAAGAAGCATGTGGACCAGTGCTGTGAGGATGCTACAGAGGCATCAGGAAGCTAGGGCAACGGGATTCAGCATTGACAATAACCAAGTGCGACCAAACCATCAGTGTGGGACCCGGGCTAAGGCTGAAGGAATGGACCTTGGTTCTGACACAGGACTGCAAACTTCTCCATGTAGACTGATGGAGTGTGACTCAGAAAATGCTTTGCGAAAGCTTGAATCTACATCTGGTGCCAGCTGACAGAAACCAGGAAGAGAGAGGAACAGGAGCAAGGAGCACAGGGGATGCAAACACCACACTTCAGAGTGAAGAGCTATAGGCACAGAAGCACTGACGGAGCATGATGCCAGCACTGTATGTAGTTCATGTGACCCCGGAGTCTCCTCCGCGAGCTCCACAGGTGCAGTATGGCTGAGACAAGTCATGAGGTTGGATCCCATGGCTGGATCCTCATGGCCTTATAAGAGCGCACAGACAAACAGATACTCTTTAGCCAAGTGCTGTCTAAGCTAGCACAATAAGGCAGGGTGTTGCATCAAATGCAGTGCTTAGACTTTACAGTTCTGGAACTCTGAGGCTAAATAAGCCACTTTTCTTAAAAAAGTTACCAGTCTCAAAAATTTTATTACAGTAATGAAACATACAAATAAACAACAACAACAACAAACTTTAAGAGACTTAAGAGATAGACTGACTATATTTTATTTTGATTCTTACTCAAATAATTTGTAAGAAAAAAAAAAAAGAAAAAGAAAAAGAAAAAAACAAACCCATAGGGTATCAAGTCTCTTCTTGGTAACCTGCTGTCCTTCCTCTGAGTGCCACCAGGTCTCCCCCTCCAGGGGACATGGTCAAATGTGAGGCACCAGAGTACGTGAGAAAGTCATATCCCACTCTCCACTCAAGTGTGGAAAATGTTCTGTCCATTGGCTAGATCTGGGTAGGGGTTTAAAGTTTACCAGCTGTATTGTCCTTGGCTGGTGCCTTAGTTTGAGTGGGACCCTGGTGACCATATACAGGGGGAGGTAATCCCCCTCAGGAACAGTCATAGGGGAGGGGAATAAGGGGAAACTGGGAGGGAGGGAAGAATGGGAGGATACAAGGGATGGGATAACCATTGAGATGTAACAAGAATAAATTAATTAAAAGTAAAATAAAATTTAAAAAACAAACAAACAAACAAACAAACAAACAAACAAACCCATTTATGAGACAACTGAGATGAAGAAACTTTTGATTTTTCAAGATGTGACAACTGGACTGTACACACATGAAATGACATGATGTTTGGGGATCTGCTGTGTAATGACATGGGGGCTCTGAGTAGGGACTCAGACAAAAGACTAAGGAAATGTTCTTCGGTATCAAAAATGGCTGAGGAGCACCTGGAAGGCTGCATTATAGTTTGGTTTTTATTTTTGCATATTTAGCAAGTCTCTTGTGGAGAGATTTCAGCCAGTGAAAACATCCACATGGAGAACGTGGGAGCAGTCTGTGGGGCGCAGGTCAGCATGGGAGATCTGGTAAACATGTCTGTGTTTTGGTAGGGGATTCAGAGGACAGTCATTCAGGAACTTGAGTGCAGTCCTGAGGCCTGGGGGAAGGGAATTTAAGGACCATAGACCACTGACAACACAGGCAGGTGGGGCACATGATGGTGGCAGGGGCAGACTTATACCCTCCAGAAACTGACTTTTTTTATTTTTATTTTTATTTTTTAAGGACAGTGTGAAGAGGGTGACTGGTAAGGTGGCACATGTGAGGAACACTGGGCAGTAGGGGACTGCATGAGGTTATGGTCAATGACCGACACACAGGGTCAGCCAGGGAGCACAGTGCAGTGGGGGTGGTGAATGTCAGGGAGAGCCTTTTCTGTTGGACTCCCACTGGGGCAGGAGGAGGGGGAAGGTGTGAAAGGCATGAACAGAGGCAGAGTGGCAGCAGCCACAGGTGGGTCCCAGTGGGGACTAAGAGTCCTTTGGATATGAACCTAAAGGAATCAAGAGGAAGGGAGAAGGGTTCAGTGGAAATGCATGAGAGACAGAAGACAGAATCTGGGCAAAAACACTAAGAGCCTCCAAGGCTGGAGCTGCACTTGTGGCAAAGTCTGAAAAGCCACTGCGAGCAACTGAGACAGACTAGGTGAGCTGAGGAGCCAGCCTTCCTGCTCCACAGACAGTCAGCAGCCTCCTGGAGTCTGCTACCTAGGCAGGAGTCCAGCGCAATCCCAAAGGTGCCACTTGACACTGAGCTCTCCAGATTGGAACATCTTAATGTCCCTCCCTAGCTCGGGCCAGCTCTGCTGCGGACACTGAGCATGGGCACTGGCAATGGGAGCTATCATGACTCTGTGCACCTTTGTGTGGTCGTAAGAAGCTGAAAATTTCGTTTTATAAATGAAAAGCATGGTCAGGATTTCTGAAGCTTTGGTCAAAGAGCCAAGTGTCTTCTTGGCAAAGCAGCAGCATTGTAGACACTGGTTTCCTGTGCTTCCCAGGCACAGGTGTCCCTGCTCTGCATGACAGATGCCATCCCAGGAAAGGCTGCCTTTGCTACCGCCTTGTGAGGGGCCATCTGAAACATGACTTCACGCTGTCCTTACACAACCTCACTACTACAGATGAGGACTCCATGCGGGTAAAGCTAAGTCATTTGTCTAAGATCTTGCAACTGGGAAGTGGGACAGCAGTAGGTCACTGGGTGAGTCTGGTCAGGTTTCTGACTGGGAGACTGGTACTGACAGCAGAGCATCTTCTGAGAGGAGTTCTTCAAGGAAACTACAGTATTTGCTATACAAACAGGTTCAGGCTTAACTTTCTTCATTTAGCAAATGTTTGCTGGGCACCTAGTCCACACTGCTCTAGACACCCGGGACAGATCAGCAAACAAATGGGGCGGCACTCTGTCCCCAGGAGAGGGGTGACACTTCAATATGAAGAGGAGGATCTTACCTTTCTGAGGTAGTTTAGGAAGCACTCTTGGGCCAAGGGCGGTCTTAGCAGAACCGGTGCTGATTAACAAATAACAGTTGTTTAGTGTCTAGAAGAGCCACACTCAACAGTGATCTATGATTCAGACTAATTAGAGGCATCTTAAAATTATCTTAGGGACTTTGTTTTTCTATTTTCACTTTTCCTTGTTTTTGTTTTTTGAAACAGGGTTTCTCTGTGTAGCCTTGGCTGTCCTAGATTCACTTTGTAGACCAGGGTGGCCTGGAACTCACAGTGATCCACCTGCCTCTGCCTCCCACTGCTGGGATTAAAGGTGTGTGCCATCTCCAACCCCCACCCCCACCGTCTGTTTTTGCCTTTTTTTTTTTTGGAGACAGGGTCTTACTATGTTGTCCTGGCTGGCCTGGAACTCACTATGTAGACCAGGCTACCCTCAAACTCAAAGATCTATCTGCCTCTGTCTCCTCAGTACTGGAATTAAACTTGTCACCATGCCCAGACTCAAACTTCTTTACTAGGGGTGGAGTGGTGGCTCAGACAGTAAAGGTGTGGTCATACCACTGTAGGTAGTATTGCGTCACATCTACAGAACCCCCTGTTGTAGTGTGTTACCCCTTCATATCATACACACATACACACACACACACACACACACACACACACACACACACACACACACTTAAAATAGAGATAATTTAACAAAAGGTCATGGTGTACTTTCTGTATTTGGCTGGGCCATGTGGAGAATTTCAGAGCTTTGTTTGGAGGTGATCACATGTGAACGGTCCTGGCACTGCACACTGTGAAAGGACTTCACCTCATGCCCTCATCACCCTCCCCTCCAGAGAGGCAGACTGAAGTGCACCACTGGTGGCAGACCCAGCTCTGCTTTGGTGCTGCCTCTCTGTGGAGGACATGCAAATGAGTAGGGGAAGTAACACCTAAGTCCCTGGAACAAGCCGGCACCATGTTGTTTGAATAATCAAATGTGACATCTGCTAGCTGGAAGCCACTACTTCCCTTTCACAGGAGGCTGAACTGCTCCTCAGGGGACCCAAGGAACTCTCTACAGCATTTGGGCAATCCAATCTCCCACTCTTGGGGCCAGGGAACAGCCATGTTCAGAAGCTACCAGGACAGGAGGAACAGTGAATAGGAGAGGGAGGGCCTAGTTTGCATTATTTACTGTGTTCTCCTCATGTTCTGCTTCGGTATCTTCTTGGGGAGACACAGCTGCCCATTACTGGTCAGTCACCCCTGAACACAGGTAAGGCCAAAGCCTAGAGGATCACGGAGTCCTTTTCAGGGAGCCTCCGTGCCAGTACTACAGAGGGTGGTCTAAGACCATGGAAAACACAAGTATTTACATTATAACTTGTAACAGTAGCAAAATTACAGTTATGAGGTGGTAATAAAAATAATTTTATGGGGAGCTGGGGAGATGGCTCAGAGGTTAGGAGCACTGTCTGCTCTTCCAGAGGTCCTGAGTTCAATTCCCAGCAACCACATGGTGACTCACAATCATCTGTAATGTGATCTGATGCCCTCTTCTGGCCTGCAGGTGTATATGCAGGCAGAACATTGTATGCATAATAAATAAATAAATAAATAAATAAATAAATAAATAAATAAATAAGTAAATCTTAAAAAATAATAATAATTTTATGGTTGGGGTCACCACAACATGAGGAAGTGTATTACAGGGTCTCAGTGTTAGGAAGGCTGAGAACCAGTGTTCTAGGGTGCTTTGGGCAGGTGAGGGTGGGCATGGTCCAATTCACAGTAACTTGATCCCGTTTGCAAACACTTGTGAACACTTTGGGTCACTCTGCCCACTGCAGATGACCGTCCAACTGTAGCCCCTGGAGAAAGAGTAGGAAGGAGTCAGGATGAAGGTGAATGAAGGGACGGAGGGCCACTCTGACGTGCTGGAGCGTGTAAGAGCTCTGAGGTGGGACTGTGGCAACTGGGCGGATCTCACTGGGGTAGAGAAACTAGAAGAAGTAGAGTTCTATTTATTTACTTTTGAAATCTTTGATGTAAACTCAAGGCTGGCCTTCCCTACCACAGCCAGTTCTCTTGCTGAGGTGTGGCGGTGGCTCTCTGCGTGTTGCCTGCACCTCCAGAGGAAGCAGAGGTAAAACAACTCTGTCCCTAGCAAAGCTCCCACTCTAGTGCAAGGAGGGGAGAGACACTCCTGTTAGCTCAAAACAAACAAATCCTTCTCCCCTCAACTCTGTCTCTGAGTCTCTCGAACACACGCTCTTTCTCTCTCTGACACACACACACACACACACACACACACACACACACACACACACACACTTCATTTTTATGTTAAAAAGACCTTTAGGACTTCAAAAAAAATGCTCAGTTAAAAGGTCAGAAATAGACTAGGCACGGTGGGGCACACATTTAATTTCAGCATTAGGAAGGCAGAGAGGTAGGTGGATCTTTGTGTGTTTGAGGTCAGCCTGGTCTACACAGCAAGTTCCAGGACAGTCAGAGTTACATTGTAAGACCCCATCTCAAATTAAAAAAAAAAGAACAAAATAAGTGGTGGTGGTGGTGGTGGTGGGGGAAGCTGGTTATACTGGCTGTCTATAATCCCATGTTTCTTGAGAAGTTTTGGAGGAGCACCACAAATCTAAGGCCAACACAGGCTACACTGTGAGACAGTCTCTTAAAAAAAAAACCAAACCAAAACAGAGAAAGAAGCCTCTTTCCTACAGAGTCCAGACCATGCCACAGCCCTGTGGCCATCAGTGAGGGGGTGGCACTTGGTGGCAGTGCAGGGAGCTGGTTGTGCGTGCAGGTCTGTCCCAGGCAAGGCCCCCCCCCCCCCCCCCCCCCCCCCCCCCGGCCGGGGCCCGGGGGACCCCCCCCGGGGGGGGCGTGTGCCCCCCGCGCGGGGGGGGGGGGGGGGGGGGGGGGCCGCCCCGGGACCCCCCCCCCCCCCCCCCCCGGGGCCCAGCAGGGATGTGTCAAGTAGACCGAGCCAGGATGCTGTTTGCCTCCCTAACTGGTGCTGGGAAGGAAGGCAGGTTAGCCCAAGTCTGTAAGTCTGCCCACAGCAACTACAGGAGGGGAAGGCAGGGGTGATGGCTCACCTTGCTTGCTGAGACAGCCCCTCAAACTTGTTAGCTGTCTTACTTGAAGATGATGGGCCCACATCATTACCTAGGAGGAAAGTCAAAAGTTACATCTTAAGATATGCACACGAGAGAGACTTTGGCAAGTGGACTGGCATCCCGAGGGCTCTAGAAAGCACCAGAAGGGCTCAGTCAGAATAGCATGCACTTCCTGTGTTCAAACAAAACCAAGCAGCACCTGGACTGATGCTTTTAGTTCTAGGCAGGGACTACTGCTAGCCAGGGTGAGCAGCCTGCCTCCAGGTAGGTTTCTAAGATCATAGAAACCTGCTGATACCCAGTGGCTGCGGATCTGGTCCTTAGTCTGGAGGGACAGGGGGAAAAATCAGTTAAACATCAAGTTCACCTACAGCAGTGGTTCTCAGCCTTCCTAATGCTGTGACCCTTTAATGCAGTTCCTCATGTTGTGCTGACCTCCAACCATAAAATTCCTTTTGTTGCTACTTCGTAACTGTAATTTTGCTACTGTTATGAATTGTAGGTAAAAATTTTTTAGAGACAGAGATTTGCCAAAGGGATCACAAGGTACAGGTTGAGAGCTGCTGATCTAGAGGCTAGTTACCAGACTGGAAGAACACACTCGACTCACACGTGAGGGCCCATGTATGGGTGGGTGCTATCAAGCAGCCATTACACCATGGCCACCTGCACAGTCCTTATGTGCTCAGTATAAACACTGTTTAGCACCTACTATGTGCAAGGCATGAATGAAGAGCAAAAAGAACACAAGCTGAGACTATGCCACTGCTCTCCCAGAGTGCAGGATCTGGCTCAGGGGGTTACATAAAGGAATGATAGAGTACTGTGGGATGAGATAGAGCCAGGCTGGGTGCTATGAAAATGAAGAAACAGTTATCTAAAAATCCATCTGGTGAGCGAGGACATGGCACTTTAAGGAGGCAGGAAAACTTCCAGTGGGGCAGTGTCCAAACCAAAAGAGCTCATGAGGACGGATGTGTGCGTTACGGAGAGAACTGGTTAGACCGTCAGTGGGGCTTCTGTGGTCACTGAACAGTGGGTGAAGTGCACTGTGGAGCTGGGCCTCAGGGTCTCTATAGGAATTAGGGGATGAAGAGGTAACCCAGCTATTTCCCACTCCACGGTGACTTCCATGTTCCAGCACAACACCTGCTAAACGTGTTCTCTCCTGTCAGCTGCCATTCTGAACACACGAGAAACGACATTTTAGCCCTCTCTTAAAGGTAAGGAGGAACTAAGTTTCTGAATTGCTGCAGGTTCCATAGCTCTGCAGAAGCCGAGAATGCTGGCCACAGAGCTGTGTGCTCTAGACAAACCATCAGGGTGCCCCGAAAGCAGCACAGATGACAGCACCCACCATTTGTGGAATACCACTACAAGCGTGGCATTTGCTAAGGACGTGTAGGCAATCCCGTTCATGAGACATAACATAATCACTTCTTCCAATCTCCATATGAACAGAAACAAAGGCCCAAGAACAAGCTGTTGTTCTCACTAATTTATCCTTTCTACATGAAGACATTTCCAACAAATGACTATTTTGACAATAGCAAGAGAAGGTCCCTGGCTCCACTGTGGTCATTCTCTGCTACTGCACAGGTAAACATCAGGGCAGGCTGGCGGTGGCCCACACCTACAGGCCTGGTCCTCCGTACTTCTCTTTTGACATCCCTCTTCGGCCACTCAGAATTCCTTGCTTCCCTCTAAAGGAAATGCATGTTGGCTTCTGTCACTTTGCCCCTCTTGTTTCACCTGCTGACTGCCCCTCCCACATGTGGTCAATTCTTGTACATCTAAAAACATCTCCCTGCCTGACTTGATCCCTTCACCCTCTTCTGAGAAGAAACTAAAGGTACAGATGTGGGAGCCATAAAAGTCCAGTTTTGAATTTCAGGTGGAGCATTGATCTGGATTTGAGCTCAGAGGATGTTGCTTATTCTGCTGAGCGCCTGTCTCCTTACCTACATAATAAAAGGAGTAACAACCGTGCCCACTACAACAGAGAGACTGGAAGATAATCCACAGTCCTGGTGTGCAGAAGCATGACACAAGCGATACTTATTCTATGCAGTCCTATGAATGTGATAGAAACTATGCCAATATAGTCAGTGAGCTGGTACCCCATCGACAGTAACTCCTTCCGGGCCTCTGTAATCCCACCTCCCACACAGGGTCTGGAACAGAGTAACCAGCGCAGTCAGTTAACGCCTCAGCTTCTGGGCGTGTGACTTCTCAGAGCTGGACAGGAAGCCGTGTGTTGTGGGGACTGACACGAACTCTGATGTTCTCACAGCTAGGCAAGGGCTGGCGGGTGTGTAGGTAGAAGTGGGGCTTAGAATAATTCTGTAAGACGGAAGGCGCGAAAGCACAGAAGCAACCTAAACCCTTCCTTTCCCGCTGCTGCACAGCTTGAACTTGCAGCTTGGACGCATCCGTATGTCACATAGAGGCAGTTAGGAGGCTGTCATAGTTTCTGGGCAGGCAAGTGGAGAGATTGTGGCCAGCTTTCTGCTTTACTCACCATGGAGCTTAAGAGCCATGGGCTAAGATTTTGTGGGAAGAGCAGAGTGCTAATTAGTCATGATCGGCACGTAGGCTGCAGGAATCTCTTGGACAGTGAACTAGGGTGTGGGTCGTGAAGTCAGAAATGAGTTCAAATGCCACTCAAGTTATCAATCTGTAATCTTATGCAAGTAATTTAACTTTCTCTGTGTTCCAATTTCCTTGCCAGTGAATCAGAATGATGTCATCTTATCTTACAGGATGAATGTGAAGGCTTAGCACAAAAACGACTAAAAAAAATTATCTGCTTTATATTTGTATTTAAAAAGATTTCCAGGAGAGGAACAACTTGGAGTTGTCAACCTTTTTTTTCCCCTTTTCTTTCTTGTGAGGCCTTTTGACTATAGGATGTAAAAAACTGTTAACAAACAACAAAACAACAGAAACCTCACAGGGACTTTAGGTCTCGGTGGTCAGAGGTGACACCCCCCCCACCCCGGCAACTAAGGCAGGCTCTGTCCCTATTTCCTTATCACTTATATGTATGTGTTAAAACACATGCTGTTTGTTTTAAGGTAGGTCATTTAAAAGGGGGGAAACTCAAAGAAGTGCAACTCCCAAGATCACAGGTCGCCACAGATCCTGTACTTGCCTGCAGCCCCTTTGCCTTCTCACTACAAGCTTGCCTGAGAAGTCTCCTGAGACAGATGGCTGAGTTCACCACCAAGCAGGACTTTAGTCATGTGACTCCCAGGCTATTCTGGGCACTGTGGACACTGTAGTTCTGGCAGGAGCCACACAGCAGTGTGCTGCAACAGGGGACAAGGACACACAGCCAGTGTGTGTGCCTTCTCCAGGACTGATTCCAAGCACAGAGACAAACACAGCGAGGAGGGACAGCCAGACACTCACTCTCCTGCGCTTTTCCAGCCATCCCACGCGGTGTGTGGCCGGGGTGAGGGGTGCAGGCTCTTAGCCATGTGGGCTTTCCACATACCAGCTGTGAGAACCAGGAAAAGTCCTCAACCTTTTTATTCTAGAATCTTTACAGCCCAGGAAACAGCGCGTTCTGTCCAGAGATTGTGGACAAGAATCAGGGGCACTAGTGAGCATCCTAAACTGGAAAGAGCATCTGCCGGGAAGATAAGGAGCTCTTCCGTGAAGCAGCTTCATTACAAAGCCCACTCCCTCGCAGGTGTGCCAATGGCTATGCTACTGGCAGCATTCTTTTCTTTTGCTCTTTCCTCTAAGACTCCCATAATCAAATCTATGGTGCATTTCCAGCCACAGGTTATGACCTGATGCTCCGGATTCCGAGAGGAGCTCATTCTATTCCACTCATCTTCCAATGCCAAACTCAAGCTCTGTCTCCCCCACAATCTGCCTTCTCCCTCCTTGAAGGCCACCGTGGGAGGAGGTCTGGTCAGACTCACATGCCACAGGGACTCGTCATGAACACAAGTAAGGGCAGGCCCTATCAGTCACAGCCATGACAAATGAGATGAATGCCAAAGGTGTCCAGGGACATGACGAGAACACTCAGCAGTAAAGACTTCAGAGTGACAGGCAGCTGGGTGTGGTGGCAGCTGCTTCTAATACCAGCACCAGAGGACGTGACTGGAATTTTCCAGGTTCAGGCTAGCTTATGTTATATAGTGAGACCCTATTTTCCAAACAAACAAACCCCAGAAAAAAATCAAACAAAACCCGAGAACTCCTCCCCTGAAGCAGCAGCAGCAGCAGCAGCAGCAGCAGCAGCAGCAGCAGCAGCAGCAGCAGCAGCAGCAGCAGCA
>OU015748.1:82443102-82477311 GCA_907169655.1 Acomys percivali | reverse complement strand
CAGCAGCAGCAGCAGCAGCAGCAGCAGCAGCAGCAGCAGCAGCAGCAAATCCCACAGCAAACCAAAGAGAAGGGGGATGGCTGCCACACTACAGGAAGTCACAGGCCTGGTAATACTGCTGGCCACAGGGCTGGGTAGTTTTTGAGGGCTGAGAAGAACAAGACAGAGGATTCAGACTTAGTGAGGGTGAGAGGAGGTGTTACTGTGTCCAGGTATATTGGGTGTGCAATGGATGTGAATCTTTGAGCGCCAAGAGGAAGGCTTAGGAGTAATTAGTAATTACAAGATGGACACCTAAAGATACCAAGTCCAGGCTGGAAAGGGAGCTCAGCCTGGAAAGTGCTTGCCATGCAAGAATAAGGAACCAAGTTTGATCCCTAAAACCCATATAAAAACTGGGTGTGGTGGTGCACTAGGAATTACAGTGCTAGGAAAGAGATCCCTGGGGCTTGCTGGCCTGCCAGCTCAGCCTACTGGAAAGCTCCAGGCTAGACGCATACATGCACGCTAAGGCTCCTTAAAGAAAGCCCAGGAACACTGATAGTCACTAGAAACTGAAAGAGACAAGGAGCAGGTTTTCCTCTAGCTCCCTAGAAGAGGGCATGGCTCTCATGGATGTCAGACTTGCAGGTTCTAGAACTATGGGGACAGGTTCTGATTGTCTTAAGAGTCCAAGTCTGTGGCATGGTTAGAGCAGGCAAGGACACATACAGCTTTGTCGTACACATATAGGATTGGCTACCCAGCAAAGCACGGGGCTGAGACAGTCACAAACAGCGGGCAACATTTGCTGAGCACTTTCTAAGTCCCAGGCCTTATTCGTCATGTATTTTTCTCACATAATCTTCCTGAGAATTCCATATAATACATAAGAATATTACTAATCCTTGTGTTTTTAGAGAAACTGAGGCATTGAACAATGGACAAATACTTGCTAAAAGCCATTATGTGGTAGTTCACACCTCTAACGCCATACTGGCTGAGGCAGGGTTGTCATAGGTTCAAGGTCAGCCTAAAGTATAGAGACTGATTTTGTTTAAAAACACAAAAATCAGGTGGAGAATATTACAGTGGGGTCCACCAGGGATGGTATTCCGAGAGGGATGGGCAAGGAAACAGGATCATTGGGACAACCCCTAGGCAGACACAAAGAGAGTGGGGCCTTTGAAACAAGTTCCAGGAGAACAGGGCTTGAAGGATAGCTAAGCATCAATATAGCTAAGTAGAGGGAAAAATGTTGTGAGATTATGCTATGACAAGGCCCCTGCAGGGTGGGATGGGATAGGATGTGGACTGGACCCCTGCTGTGAGGCACACTGGTCAGAGGTGGCTACTCAGATTTCCTTCGCTGTGTCTACTCAGGTACTCCATCCCTAAGGGCCAAGAAGAAATGGGAGGTTCAGGGGAGAGCTAGGGAAGCTGCAGCACAAGGGAGAGGCTATCCTGAGGCTGACCTCTGTGTCTGGTTGCTGACTAAGCAGTCTGACCCCTGCCTTTGCCTGGGGAACACAGCATCAACAGGAGACAGGGAACAGGGTCACCGGGCAGCACTCACTCTGAAGAGTACACAGGCCAGGAGCAGTGCAAGTTTCCCCTGATGGTCAGGAGTCCTGCTGTGCACCTTTAGTGTGCTGATGCTACTAAGCCTTGTCTGCATAAGCATCTGTCTCCTGTATGTGCACACCTACCACCCACAAACAGGCCTTGAATCAATACTCTGGCTGTCTGAGTGCTTGCCACAGCTCTGCCATATGGAGCAGTGCCACATTTGCTGAAGGTAGACTTTGATTTTTGTTTCTAAGGGCTGGCTGAGGCCCCATCTAGGAAAAGCTCTAATGCTCCCACCTTACTGGCAGGCAGTAACTTTTATAATGTGGTAGCAACTTAATTTCTTCAGGAAAAGGCCAGAATTTTACCAATATTGGAGATAAAACGAAAAGTCAGGTGTTAGATAACATCTGAGCTGGAAAACAGAAATTTTACTGATTCGAGATATGTCTCTGTTTCTATAAGGAGCACAGTAAAGCACACAGGAAGTAAACAGAGCATCAAGCTCAGTGAACTCTGGGAAGAATCTTCACCTGTGGGATGAAGTCTACCGAGAAAGTCTGTGGCTTCTGGGGAATGTTCTGGGCAAAGTTCATTATTTTGGGCAGATCTGGGACTCTGGAAAGTGTTGAACGCAATATCCAGGTATCATCAGTGTTAAGAATTCTATGTGCTTGCATGCCTTAAATAGTTCTGCTTTGACTATTTCTGATTCCTGAAGACTCATCTTGAAATGTGTCCTCTGTGTTGACTTTATTTTCACACCTCATTTTCCAGCACTGCCATAGAGTTTGGCCAAAATATGCACCTTGATACTGAAGGAATTATATTTTGTATACCCCCTGAGCTCCTCACTGCACCATAAGTGCCATGGGAGCAAATACATGGACAACAGACACAGCAGATATTCTGAGTACACCTGTTGAATCAAAAGACAAGTGACTGAAACAGAAATACACATTTGTATTCAAACGTGCACACACACACACACATACACACCACATACCCCTGTGGCATTTGGGACTGTGTGACACTCTTAAGTATATATTCTGGCTTTTCCTCAAAACAAAACCAAAAACCAAGCAAAACAAAAAACCCAAAACAAACAAAACAAAAGAACAATTTAAATAGGCTTTGAGGAATCCTTTAAGATCATTAAGCTGAATTACCTACCACTTGTTAAACCCAATATATAAAAAGGCAGATATCACAATGGAATCCACTGGTGAGAAGAGCTGGCTAGCATGCTCATTTGGCAGAGGTCATCTGCGTACCACTGCCTGGATAACAGGCAAGAAGCTAAGCATGGGATTTTTGTTGTTGTTGTTCTTAGGAGTGTTTTGTTTTGTTGGTAGACAAGAGAAGTCCTTAAAGACAATGTTCATCAGCAGATCACACTGACTGACTAGGTAAAGCTACTCGTTCTCAAGAAATTCCCAAATAGCCAGTTGGTGCCAGGTAGGATTCCACACAGGTGAGAACAAGACAGACAAGGATGCTTCTCTCACGGTACTCTCATTCTAGTGGGGTAGACAAAACATGCAAAGAATTTAAGTCTGATAGTATTCCGGAAGAAAACAGAGGAGCCAAGGAGGCAAACAAGCAAGGACAGAATGCCAGGGAGGGCTCAGGCCTTGGACTGCATGCATGGGAGGACAGGAGGTGGAGGGCAGAGTGCAGAGCAGAGCCCCTTCTGCAGAGTCCCAGGGCACCTGACCTCAGGAGGAAGTCACTAATAGGGTGAAGAAGAATGTCTAGGATAGAGTTTCTGTTTTATAAGGAAACTATTCTGGTTAGCATGGAGGAGTGGATTTTTTGTTTTTGTTTTGTTTTGTTTTCTTTTCTTTTTCTGGTACAGGGACTGAACCCAGGGCCTTATACATGTTAGACAGACAATCTAGCTAGCATGGAGACACATGCCCAATCCTAGCCCATTACTTTGCTTTTTTTGAGTTCTGTGAGAGTCATAGCTCCAACCTCACATGGCTTCTATTTCCACTGAGATTTAGGCTATGCCCATTTCCTATTAGCGATGTCTTTGGCCTCCACATCTGGGGGTGAAAACTATTTGGGAAAAATTGTACGTACCAAACATGGACCCTTTAACATCACATTTATACATCATTATGTATGCTTTCTAGAGAGGATTTAAAGTGTGTGTGCTCAGGTTATTCAAGTGCTATGCCACTATCTAAGGGTTACTAAGGCATCTGCAGATTTTGGGGTGTATGTGTGTGTGTTTGTGTTCTAGAACCCGTCTCCTGATGATATTAGAGAACACCATATTCATTACTACAGTTTTGTGTGGCCCCAAAACATTTTTCAAAGTGTTTCCTTGCCTTAGAAGGCAAGTGCAACCAGATCCATACATGTCTAAGCCCTCAGCGTGTGTGTGTGTGTGTGTGTGTGTGTGTGTGTGTGTGTGTGTGTGTGTGTGTGTGTGTGTGTGTTTGGATGGTTTTCCTAATCTGCAAACTGTCCAGCGCCCATTGGAGTCCCCCCAACTCTTGGGCTCTGGAAGCTTTGAGCCTGACTTTAGGAAAACTTACCCCAAGGAATAGCGCCTTTGTTTGGGGGCCCATGAGGTAGTGGGCTGGGAGGGTCAGACAGGGTTCTCTTGTGTCCGGGTGGTGGGGGAGGAGGCCTCTTCTTGGATAGGGTGGAGCTGCCACTAGAGGTCTGGGTGCTTAGAGGGAGTGTTGAAGGTGGGCCAGTTGGACCTAGAAAGGAAATTGAATGGGGGGGCAGGAGGGTTAATCCCAGTGTCACAGACACAGAACAGCCAGTATGTAATTACTCATCAAAACGTGGCATAACATGGGAGTCCACCAGCCCACCAACTCACAAATGGATTTTTAAACTTGATAGTGGAATGCTCAGCCCTGAGCAGAACATCTACGTCACACCCTCTCCTCCTAAGGCTCAGTCATCATTGTGGAAAAGGGAGGCAGAATGATGAAAGAGCCAGAGACAGCGGATGGGCACAAGGAAACTATTTTCGGGACACAGTAGGGACCCTGCACATATGAATCTGTAGCAGTTGAGGCAGCACTCGGAAGACGTGTGCAAGCTCAAGTCAGCTAAGATGACAGCACAAAGTCTTCTCCCTAGCTAAAGGCCTGTTGGCAGTTGACAGCTGCTCGGGCACAGTCACTTTTCTTTAAGGGTGTCGTCTCTAGTGGACTGTGACCACCATCTAGTGAAGGCCATGCACCCAAGAATAAATATGCAGCACAAACTGTACTTGATGGGGGGAGGGGGAGTAGAAAGGACACAAAGTAGAATGCATAGGGAAGGGGAGTGGATCTGGGAGAAGTCAGGAAGGAGTGAATATAGTCAAAATATATTGTAGGAAGTTCTCAGAGAAGAGGAAAAACACATAAGAATTCAGGCGATAAGTAGATGGGAACAAAGAAACTTGGCTAAAATAATTACAACAAAAGAGAAGAGTATTTTTAAGGAGCAAAATGCCAGCTAGACCAGGTATAGTGGTACAAGCCTACAATCCCAACCTTGTGGGAGGCCAAGGCAGGGTGATCATGGAGTACAAGAATTGTACCTTCAGTTGAAAAAAGCCAAGGCAAAGCAAGAACCCAATAGTAGTGACAAACGGTAGTGAACACAGAAGGCCCAAGGAGTTAGTTCCTCCTTCAGATGCAAGGCGAAAAAGAAAGCGTGAACACATTTTCAACCAGGAACTCACTGGAAATCACTAAATCTACTTACGAGAAAGGCATGCTGCCTTGCTACCAAGATTTGAGAGACGGGCAGCAGAGTGCTGGGAGCCCAACAGTCAGTGGCACACAGGCTCAAGTATTCACCTAGCAGAGTTTTAAATTCTACTACAGATTTCTTTAGTCAGCAAGTAAGTTTTTCTTAAAACAAAACAAAACAAAACAAACCTTTTTCTCCCTACATAACAAAGGGATCTAAGATGATCTAGAAAAAAAGAACTCCAAGCCTCTTTTTTTTCTAATTCTGAATTGTTCTGGAAATCCCAAACCATCTGTTATTCTTGAAGTCTGAACAACAGCTAACAAAGCTGTTTTTGAAGCATTTCCGGAGCACCATACACATTCTTGAAGTGAGGGTGCATGCCAGGTATTATGCTGGACAACTGGATGGGTACCTCTCCAGAGAATACTATGACAGCCCTGCTTTAACTATGTCCACAAACCATGGTGTCTATAAACATTTAGGGAGAAAAAAGAGAAGTAAGAGAAACAGGAGTGAAAAAAAGTTAAGAACACCACCATACCAAATGTTTAACTCAGACAGGAGATAACGTGACAATCTAGAAAGCCCCCAAGGAGCTTTTTATACTCTGTGTTAAAGAAAATCTTAATTACTGCTAGCCTTCTTCCTGGATAAACTTAAGATAGTTTTAATTATTAATTAATGGCTAGTACTAACAAGGATTAAGTCATTAATTCTCAAGGATAGACTGACAAGGCAGTAGACACTGATCATGTCAATAAGATAGCAATGTGTATTAGGATCAAATGACCATAGTTACAGAATTGATTCTGTTTTGCTGATGTGACACAGGACAGCAGTTTTATGGTTATGTTAAACCAATGCCTTGTCACACTATTGGTCACTATGGTTTTATATACCATTTCACAATAAGGAGGCTATTACTACAGCTTTACATCTGTGTGACACTTTGCCATCTTCAGTTGTGTCTGAATATGTTACTTTTGACTTTCAATACAATCCTGTGAGGTATGAGTTTAGTATTGTCCTATCATGCATCCAAGGAAAGGGGCGTGGCACAACAGAGCCCACAGAACAGGATGCATGGAGCTGGGACAAAGCAGGATGAGAGACAGGGAAGCACTCGCCCCAATAGTCAGTGCTGCTGGTCCAGAGCAGCATTTTCTGCATTTGGTCCATGGGGAAAACAACAATGTTCAGTATGAGGAAGTGGAAACAAACGCGTAAGAGATAATAGACAATGGTAAGTTTCTCTTGTAATTTCATCTTCATCGCCATCTAGGGACTTTCTGGTAAAGTACCTCTTACAAAAGGTCACGTAACAAGGCTCTGATTTTGTCCATAACCAAATACTGAAGTAAAATGCTAATAGAGATGCAACTCAACCAGAGGGGTACTATGTCTAAATGACTTCAGGGACATCATACGCAAGAGTCACCCAGTCACCACCAACCAGGCAGAATCTAGAGGGTTGGCCAGAGAAGGCGAGAAGCTGTATTCAGTGAACCAAGGCCAAGCTCTCAGCCCTGAGAACAGCTTGCTTTTCTCACTAACCAGTCTCTGGACAGGAAACACAGACACACAGTGGGGATCTCTCTTCACCTCCTACCCACTTAAAAATAATTTTATTAATTTTTGAGAATTTCAATACAATGTATTTTGTTGCCTTCATTTTTTTAAAAAAGGGGGATTCATATGTAACTTTATTCAGAATGTTTCTTTAATACCTCCCTCTTCCTGGAGTGACTGCTGCTAATGTATAGACTGCAGCAAGGCTTCCAGAGAAAGGGGCTTCCACCGCCCACTCTGCACTTGCTGACTACCCTTCTTCCTTCTCCACCTGTAAGCTTCCATGGGAGAGACTGCATTGCTTTTCTATCTCCTAGTGCTGGTGCCTGGCATAGTCTGGGTACTCAGTGCATGTCCATGCGAACAATTCATGGCACAAGTCTGCAGGGTGATTTTCCAGTGCGTTGTGCATTCGGGTTTCAATAAATCTGAAAACCCAGGTCTTCTACCATGGGGACCAAATAAAAGTGCAACTTTCAAATTTCACAGAAAAATGGCTTGAAAAAAATACCTTGAGCAGTTTTTGAAAGGCTTGTTCTATAGATCTGTAGTGTACATACACTAATGTGTCTTAAAGAAGAGTTGATGACTGAAGTTATACTTAAATAACTCTGATAATACAAATGAAAGTTCTATCATTTTCTAAGGGTTCTCCTTTTATGTTCTGAATCAACAACATTGGGTATGTTCGTTGAGCCACGCTGTTGCTTTGTGGGATGGTTCATTCAGCCAATTACCATTTATCACCATGCATACTCGCTGTGGTAAGAACACTCCAAATCTACTTAGGTCTTAGCAATTTTCAAGATTATGGTCCATTATTATTTACTATAACAACATGTCCTACAATAGATTTCGTAAACTTTTGTGGCTGCTCCTCTGAGGTAGCTGATCCAGTGGTTTTTTTTTTTTTTTTTAAATAACGAAGCATTAGCAATTATTAAAATAATAATAAAAAGGGATATGGGGAACTTGATAAAGGCAATCACCACTACCACCACCACAATAACAAGTAAAGCCCAAGCTAAATATAAATCTAATGTGATTTAAACGCAAAGCCTGTGAGTTGTTATACCAAGCCACTCAAGGGTTGTCCAAGGAGACACAAGCCCCAGGAAATGGTAAAGTCACCAATGAGTAAGCAATGCTGCTGAAACTACTTCCCAGGCCTGTAGGACTCAGCCAGGGTGCTCTTCCTCCAGCCACTGTAAGAGGCTCACTGGGAAGTTTCTCACTCTCTGCTTGTATCTGACTTCAACTACAGATGTCCTGGCGAAGGAGCTACAGTGTATCGAATGCTTCCACAGCTGTATTTGGTAGAGGTGTTGTAAATATTTTATGCAGAGGTCTCCTGCACTTCTCTATGACATGTGGTCTAGTTTCATGTGTGGCTTACTCCTTAATTTAGCTGTGTATTTTTGTGACATGCTTTCACTGAATCTGTTGCCTATACATTTAGTAACCTGACACAGATGAACACCCTTCTCTCTGTACTGTGCTAAGACAATAGATCCCTAACCCGCTGTCCTGGAGGAGTTTTAACAGGGCAGGATGAAATGGAAACCTTGTCTGTCAAAGCAACAAGCTTAGCGCTCCTCCTGCATCGCCCCCTACTGGCCCAGTGGTGCATTTCATGTTTGCTTTCTTGCTGTGGTGAGGGCCCAAGACCTTCTTCCCTCTCCCCTGTATTCCTGTTTCTGGAATAGTTGTTGAATGAGCACATTAGGACCTGCACGGACTCATCTGCTTGTCAATTTACTGTGTGTGCTGGAAACAGCGACTCAGAAAGGCAGTCACCAAGTCCTTACTTCTGGATAAGACCCTGAAACTCAGCTGGGTCAACTAAATACCAGATGAGAGACACAGGGCTGGACTGGCCCTTATGGAGAAAGAATCCCGAGGTCTCGGAAAGGGTATTGGGAGCTGGAGAGGGAAAGAAGCTTGAACTTTTTAGGATCATGGCTGCCGAAGCAGCTGTGATCTGGCCTGTTACAGATGGAGTTGTATGATTGTTTATAACTCTCAAACTCTGTTCTTTGGTTAATGAAGATGCAAGGGTGGCAGCAGGCTGTCATCAATAGCACTCACTGTGGCTCTCAGTACTAAGTACGGTGCTGCTTTCATAGAAGCTGTTGCTGTAGCAGTCTGAGGCTAGAGCCTATGTGAGGCAGGAGGCCTCCAATCCTAGCAAGTATGCAGGCTTACCATTCACAGGAATCCATGTGCTATCTAGAGTGGTCATAGTTCTGGATTCTAGCATACTTGTTCCCGTTTCTAAGAGCTTAAAACTTAGTTCTTCAAACCAAGTACTGTTCCTGAGTTCAGATTTGTTGTTCCTTACTTTATAAAGTTTCTTTTTGGTAAGAAGCAAGTACATGTCAAGTTGTAATATGTTACATGCTACTCCAGCCAATGGGTGACTCCACTTTGGTCCACAGTTCCCCGAAGACTCCTTAAAAGAGACAGCGGTAGAGAGGTACCAAAGCCAGGCAGAGAATCAAGCCCTGATGGATCACATGGTGCCTGAGTGCTGTACCCAGTGTTTCCTACAGTAATGACTAGATGTTGGGTATTCGCTTTTGCCACGGACATGCAAAAGACATGAAGATGAACAACGGCAGACAGCCATGGTTCTAAACCTTAACAGTGTCAAACATAGTTACGTTAGTCAAGCAAGTAAGGCAGCAAAGCAAGCAATATGTACCTGCAAGAACCTGCTCTGTGGGATGGGCTGTCCAGCTCTGCTGCTCTCCATGTTCCTGTACTCCAGAAGCACCAGCAAACCTAACACCAGTGTCTCTCCAGACACTGTCTCAATGGATTCTGAGGCCTACTCCATGAGGCAGGCAAGAGAAAGACAGATGAGCTCACTCAACAAGGCAAGAAGGTCTGAGGTGACTTGCCCTAGGCCAGTATAACTCTCTCCTACTTCAGCACCGTGTGATCTGAAGGAAACTGCTTAGGTTCACTAGGCCTCCGTTTCTTTGTCGTATAATGGGATACAGACTATGCTAGTCCTTTAGTAGCTTCTTAGATTTAAGGAACCAAAGTTCTATGCCAGCATTCAAATGTTAAAACATGTGAGATAAAAAAACAAATCGATTCTGGTGAGCCTAAGGCTCACTATGTTTAAATGGTGATGATCATGAGAAATAGCTACACAATCAACTTCGTACCTTTCACTGACTCTCTCTGGACTTCCTTCTGCAAAGGAGTCAGGCAGCAACTGCCTGAGCCCTCAGCATGGTGAAGGTAGGACTCTGAGCTGCTGAGTTCTGAGAACTCTGAGCTGCTGAGTTCTGAGACTCACTACTAGTCACATACAGGAGGTGCTGGCTGGCGGTAATTTATATCAAATGTCTCTGAATTCTGATAAGGCCTCTGGAGGGTTTTGGAAATATTCCTAAGTTGGGCTCAGGGGAATTCTTTCTCTTGCTGCCTTTTGCACTCCCTCTCTCTGTGGGGACTTGGTCAGAGGTGTCTGTTCTGCCACAGGAAGCCATTATCCCGAGGTCCCTAAATTCGTGTCTGTGGGGGTAGCTTCTGCTATAATCAAGAACAAGGGCTTTCCTTGCTGTGGACAAAGTAATGACAATCAAAAAAAAAAAAAAAAAAAAAAAAAAAAAAAAGACTGATTCCAGACAGCTTTGTTCTCTTGCAAATGGTTCTGCCAGTTAGCAGGATGGATTGGGGGAAAAAAAAAATACAGGGACCACAAAACACAAGCATTTCCACACAGAGTGTCAGCTGACTTTTTAACAGTAGCCTCTAAGAATCATTTCAACACTGCAAGTTTTCCACATGTAAGGGCATGTGAGCCCAGCTGGCCAAGGAAAACTATGGTTCAGTGCCTGGTCACTGTCATTAGAGACTGCCTGTCTGTGCCAGCAGCAGACAGTCCAATGCTCTAAGTCTGTAAGTTAGTCAGCAGAGCAAATCCAAGCATGTTTTCAAGCGTGGACTTTATTTGTAAGGGGGAGGGATAGATGGTCTATCTTTAGTTAACTATGGTTGCTACAGCCAAATCTCTAAGCCCCTGTTTCAGCAGCTGAACCAGTAAATAAATGCAGTCTTTGTTTTCTGGGTCTTTGGTAAGAGCTAGTTAGAATTTATTCAGTGACGGCAAGTGATGCCTGGCACGAAGCCAGGGGGTGTACTTTATGGTTTTCTACATCCCTGTGAGATAATATTACACAAGGAGGTTGCAGGGGGTGGGGGTGGGTATACTAGTCCTTGGGTTCTGGTGTCAGTGAAAGCTCCCTGAACAGGTGCAGGCTTTGCCCGTCAAGATGGGTCACTATATAACCAGGGTACATGAAATCCTTCAGATCCGTCCTTCCATTGCTTTATCAGGTCTGCATGGTCCTCTCTGTCCTCTTGTTAGAAGCATGATTTGCTGGGGAGCATGGTTTTGAAGAGGGGACAACAGCACAGGGCTTACAGGGTCTGGATCTATAGGCTGGTATGTCAGTGGTCTTTAAAAAGGTCTTTAAGAAGACTGTGGAATGAGAAGAAACACTTAGCTTACACCTGCTATTGCTGTTAAGGCCGCCTCTTGTCTTTGATGAGAACTGCTCATGCCAAAGCCTTATTGTAACGTTCCTTATTATTTTATGATCCACAGGGCCATTTGGGGTCTCTCTAAGAACACAGCTCCCATTTATAACATGGTTTCAATGGAGAATACGCTGTGAAAAAACAGTTTTGAATAAAGCTCACATTTGCCAGAAAATAGAAGCAGTGTGATTCACATAGGCCTGTCATTGTATACCAAGTGGTGATGCTGCAAACCTGTGCTAATTTGGGCTGAGGGCACTGGAGAGTCCCACATTTGGATTCTCTGCCAGCCACAGTGCTCAGCACATCTCAGCTGTAGCTCTAGCATTTCTGTGCCTCAACTTATCATTCTACCCTGACCTCCCGAGCGGGGCATACTCAGGAGAGAGGACAAAAGGCTAGTGTTTGTGGTGATGGAACAGCAACCATCTCCATCGGTTTCATGCTGTGCTGGCGAAGATATCTGACATCATACAGAGTAATGATAGCCTAGGCAAGCCTCACCACATCTATGAGTATAGGACTGTGGGTTTTGTTCATACAGGATCTGGCTTCAGATCCCAGGTACATGAGAACCTGTATTACCTACCTCATTTGGAGCCTTTGGGATAAGAAAAGTTTGGTGTGTGACTTCTTATGAGGAGAGTGCTACACAATTACTACCTACTACTGTGACAGTCCCCACCCCACTTTGGAGTCTGGGTCTCTTGAAATCCAGGTTGTCCTCATACTTGCCATGAAGGCAGTAATTGTTAATTGTTTCCTGTACTAGCCAATTAACTAGGGCATTATAACTATGGATGTTGTTATGGTAGTACTGTTGTTTTTAAATCAATCAGCAATAGTAATTCATTTGCGTAGGAGTCCTGTAAGAGGAGGAAGGTCCCCAAGTGATAGAAAGACTATAAGGGAGACTAATATAGTTTGGCAGGTGTTTTATTTCATAATTTTGAGAGGGAAGTAATTGATGTAAAGGGATAAAAGGAAAGTGAAATGAATACTGTAGTCATTTAAAGGATCTGGTGAGATGGTTCAGTGGTTAAGGGCACTGAATGCTCTTTCTGAGGACTTGAGTTCAAATCCCAGTACCCACATGGTAGCTGACAATTGTCTGTAACTCCAGAATCTGAAACCCTTACAAAGTCGTACATGTAGGCAAATCACCAATGCACATAAAATAAAAATAAATAACTAAAAATTAAAAACTAAAAAAAAAAAAAAAAAAAAGAATACAAGTAACTATACTAAGAAGCATAAAGGCTGGGTTATAGAAGAATGGCAATTATGCAATCATGACATGCAACCTTACGTGGTGCTGAGGATCAAACCCCGGGCCTCATGTTTGAAAGACGAGCTTTCTACCAATGTTCTACCTCTTTAGTCCAGAGAGTCACATGTTTACCACAGAGGCATCTCAGTATGGACAAAAGTAGTGTTTCAAAGAACTAAGACTATACTCTTGCCACAAAGAGCACAGATACTAGAGCTATATGGCTCTCAATCTGAGTCTTAACTACTTATTGGCTGTGTGACACTGGAAAGTCACTTTATCTTTTTTGCTCTTAGTTTCCTTTTCTGTAGGATGGACACACACACACACACACACACACACACACACACACACACACACACACACACACACAATGTAATTCACAGGAGGCTAATGCAAGATAACACACCTATAACACCCAAGATACTGCCTTTTCCATTCTGGTGCCTGAGAAACGACACAGTCCCCAATTTTGAGCTGCCCCCGACATATGTTCCATATGCTGCTACTTAAGTGGCAGGCTAGCAGCCACACGGTCAAATTGACTTCTCAAACCTGTACCTTTCCCAGCATTCCTAGGTGGCAAAGGGGGAGCCTCAGTGGTGGGTGATGTGGGCAAGTCTGTGCTCGTAGAGACGAAGATCTGGTTGGTGAAGGCTCCATAGGAGAGCCGCTGCTTGTCCCGTGGAGTGCTGAACCCTGGCAATGCCAGCTTGTCCTGTGGCGAGATGCTGGAGGAGTGGCAGAAGCTCTGGGGTCTGGGTGAGCGCTCCTTTTTGATGGGGCTTGGCTGGTACAGGAAACAACAGATGAGATGAGATTCAAGGGCTGTCCTTGAGGTGTCCAGAAGACCCCTGCAGAGCGGGTTTGGGTCACCTGGTTCCTGTGGCTCTCTGTGTGGTGTGTGGTCAGCCATCAACACAGCTTCACGGGGACACCGTGAAGGGAAGGCTTTACACCTCCTACATCCTCATCGCTAACAGTCCCACCAATGAGCGACAGTTAGGGATCAGTAGGGCATTCAAAAGTGACAGTAAGGTCACAGTTACATTTAGTTATTATTCAACAAACACCTCCCTGCAAAGGGCATGTCTGCCTCAGTTGAACAACATGCCTGTTTACCTATGATCTGTACATGGAGTGAGTTCCTTTCACTTTCTCTCACCCTTCTTCCACCCTGGGCTTTGCGGTGCTACCCACATGCTGATGGCTTGGAGCTCTAAATCCCACCCCCATTCTTTGGTTGCAAACCATTTCCAGTTGCCCACGTGGTGTTTCACTCACCATGGCACTAGCACCATCCAACTGTTACCTGTGGCAATTACACATCACCTGCACCCATGTACTGCATGGAAACCTCCGATGGACCTTCTACTGCTTTGTTCTTAGCAAGGTGACCACTGCTCTCACTGCGGCAGAAGGGCCCTGACTCTTCCTCCCCCTCACTTCACTGTGTACACTACACAGCCCTCCTAATAAGCCTTTCCTGGCTTCTGACTGGGTAAAGATTAAAGTTGGACCTGACTCTGCAGGGTACCTCCTCCCCTTCCTCCTAGGGATGCTTCCCACTCACAGAGCTGATCTGATCTGTTATTCTCTACTTTTCTCTGGCCAATGCGCCTCTACTCTCAGATACCCATCTCCGCTGCTACTTCCTTGATGAGATGAAAGGCTTACCAGGGTCGAGGAGCTAGGTCTGAGGAGCTCCCCCAAACCTTGACTACAGGCAGTCACACTGCCATCTGAATTATCATGTCTCTCCTCTTGAAATGGAGAGTGGCATTTCTGAACATTCCTCATGTCCTGCCTGGTACACAAGAAATGCCTGGCACACACCTAAAGATAAACATGGCTGAACTTTCTTTTTTTTTTTTTTTTTTTTTGGCTGAACTTTCAAAGGCAGGTAAACACCACCTCTGAGAGTGAAAGGGTCTGGGCTTAA
The DNA here is from genome assembly GCA_907169655.1 of Acomys percivali. Taxonomy (NCBI): domain Eukaryota; kingdom Metazoa; phylum Chordata; class Mammalia; order Rodentia; family Muridae; genus Acomys; species Acomys percivali. Next base: position 82,462,708 of record OU015748.1, on the reverse strand, counting down.
TCCTAGAGATGGTCTCTGTCAGCTACAAGGCTTCAGAAAAGATGCCAAGTCCTCTTTGTATTTATATTTTCTCTGGGAACAATAACCGTATCTCTGTGAGTTTCAGAAAAAGATGATCTGAGATGGCAAAAAGTATTTAGCTCAACTTGCACTACATATAAATCCTTAAGTGACAATTATGAGTATTTATTAATTAGTTGTTTATATGGTTAGTTCCACAGCTTGACTAGGCTATGGTGTTGCAGTTACACATCAGTGTAGATATAGCTTTCATTTTTAAGGTGACTGCAACTTAAATCTGTAGGATTTGGTCTACTCTCTAAAATGTCTGTGGGTCTCACCCAAGTCACCTGAAGAGCTTAAGAAACAGTGACCATGGGTCCCCAAAGAGCAAGGAGTTTGTCTTTCAGACCCCCTTCAGCTTCAACTCTGCTATATCACCTGCTGCTGGACTTGCAGCCTGCTTGCTGTCCAGCCCCCATATGCATGGGCCACTTCCTTCAAATGACTGTCTCTTTCTCAATCTTTCCCATTGGTTCTAACTGTGCAGCTGTTATGTGGTGCCCAACAGGGATCAAATTGTTTCATCAGGTAATAAGGCCCAAATCAGTGCATGTCACGGAAAGTGGCTCTGAAACTCTGGAGCATCCTTTGCACTCACTTTGTCATCCAGATCGTCATCACTTTCATCCATCTCGTCCTGCCGAAGATTCCATTCATACTCTACATGGACGTGTGGATTGAACTTTCCAGATTTAGCCTGGGAAAGCTAGAAGGAACAGCAAGTGCACACCACTTAATGGAAATGCTCGAATACTCCACCACTGAGCAAGGTCCCCACCTCCCTCATCCCCAAAGCATCAGTGGGCACAGCTGGAACTAGACAAGCTGGGGGCTGCAGGACCAGCTCAGGGACTGTGGAAAACTACATACAGATAGAACCTTTGTGAGTCTGACTGCATGATTTTCTTCAAAAGTAGAAGTTTCCATACTGAAAAGATCCTCATAACTACAGGTTATGGGTTAGAAAACAGAATCAAGAAGCATCAGGTTTGAGAGCAAGGGCTGAAGTTTAAGGCAATCTGTGGTTCTCCTTTTCTTGTTCATGAAGTGTGGGCAGAGACAACGGTCTCAAAAGACTCCAAGGGTATAACATACAGGTGCTGGAGAAATGGCTCTTGCTGTGCTTGCAGATGACCTGGGTCTGGTTCTTAGTACCCACATGGTGGCTTACAATCATTGTAATTCTGGTTCCAGGGGATCCAACACTCTCTTCTGGTCTCTACGGCACCAGGCATACAACTGGTGCACAAGTATATGTGTAGGCAAAACACTCATATATAAAATTAAAAATAAATAAATATTAAGGGATAACAAGAACATAAAATACAGCCAGTGATGGTAGCACAAGTCCTGGCATAAAAAGCACAATTGCCAGGCCTGGAATCTGACATTGTGGAGAAACTCAAACCTGGTGGAAGGCAATTTCTTTTTCTACTCTCTCTCTTTTCCACGTGCAAGGGCTTGTAGCCTCTGAAATGCATAGTTATTTTTCTTATTGCAATGCCTCCCTATATAGCTCAGGTTTGCTTTGGACTTGTGAGCCTTCTGCTTAAGCCTCTTACGTGCCTGGATCACAGGCGTGCCTCACTCTCTCCAGTCCTCTAAGTGAAAACTTAACCCTCATCACGAGGTCTTACAAAGGTGGACACTTAGGAACGGTACTGAGAGGCAGGGCCTTCGGGAGGTGATGAGGATGAGATAAGGCTACTAGGAAGGAGCTGTAATGGCTGTGTATTGGCAACTTTAGAAGAGGACCAAAGATCAGGAAATGGAGGTGCTCCCGTGTCTCTCATAATGGGACAAATTGAGAGAGGAAAAAGGCTACCACAGATGCAGCCCCTCCACCTTGAACCATGAGTCAAAATAAACCTGTTTTTCTTTGTTTGTTTGTTTGTTTTTTAACAACTTGCGCAGTCTGTATATTGTGCTGTCAGCAACAGAGAGCAGACCCTGTACACTATGGTTAAGACAATCATGCTTGTGTGAAGGTCCAGGGTATTAGGTAGGAACGATGGGGTGTGCACAAAAGGCTGGGAAGCAGCAGGGATAGTGCTTAACATGCAGAAATCCATACACTGGAGTCTACTTGTCCAACCTTTCCAAGTGACTTCCTACACAATTCCTTCCCATAAGCTGCAAGGCAGCCTGATATCCTGGCAAATGCACAAAGCATGGTGCTAATCCTCAGTCCTACAGAGGCCCTTCATCTCCAGTGTGACAACTGCCCTCAGAAAGCAAACCGGTGGCTTCAATACTCTTTCAAACATACCTCAGTACTTACCTTTATTTCTTTAGCTAATGTTTAGAAACAAAATCAACTTGCTTCTTCTTTCCTCAATTCCAGCCTCTGCTTCTCTGAATAACATTTAAAGACCACTGATGTCTAACAAATCCCCCTCATCCTAGTTTTGCTTACCAGATCTTCACATTGGGTAGCTTTTAGTCTCTTGGCTATATCCAAGGCAGTTTCTCCATTTTGGTTAACTGAAACAGTGGAAGAATAAAATTGGATAATCATCTAGGATACTACCTCAAGAAGCAAGAACAACGATAAAGTACAATGCATGTATCAGTCCTGCGGAATGTCTGAGAATCGCCACACTCACCAATGTCCACGGTGGGCTTGCTCCTAAGCAGCAGCTTCAGACACTCTGGCTTGCCGTACATGCTGCAATAGTGCAGAACTGTATTCCCCACAGATGTTTGCTTATCCAGGTTCCCACTGAAAGAGTAAAGCATTGTTACAAAAGTAAGCTAGTCATCCTCTCTCATCTGTGAGGCACATATGTCTTAAGGAGCTCTCAGAGGAAAGGCTATACCTTTACCCAGTTTGGCTGTGCCCATGCACCATTCTTTCGATGAGCTTAACTTCCCTATCTGATCCCTGCTCTCTGCATAGGCTCAGCTCTTCTCTAAGTCTGCTGCTTATAGTAAAGGCTCAGGAAGGGCCGGGCCGAGACGAACCTCCACCGTTCTGCACTGTACTCTCCCATCATGTCCTTCACACGAACTAGGTACATCAAACCTACGACAATGAAAACCCTAGTCTGACTGACCTGAGCCGCTCAGCACTTTCTATTAGTTATGGCCACGGGTTGGCCACATGTGGCCGATGCCCTGTTTATGTGAGTGAAGATTTACTAACACAGCTTCACTAACTCATGTGCAGATCGTCTTCTATGGTTGCTCTAACCACAATGGCAGAGATAAAGTCCTGCAATTGAGCTCTCAAGGGCCTCTGCACAGTCTTTTAACTAGCTAACCATAGAGGACTCAGCTGGTTTGTGCTAGTAAATCAGACTCGGTTCATTCGGATGAGAAAACAAAAGCCATACCAGTTCTGAACAAGGAAATCAACCAGGTGGAGAGACGTGTGGTCTGCGGTCCTGACAGCAACATGAAGGGCTGTCTCCCCGAGCTCCTAAGGAAGGAGGGTGGACGTGAATGCAGCGGTCATGTCTCTGGCAGCTTCCCGGCCAAGCAGCCCCAAGCAATTATCAAGAGCATGTGGACTCTCCACGTCTCTTGAACATGCTCAGCTAGAGTACACGCATCTCATTAAACCAGGAGGACCTTAAACCAGTTCCAGTCCCTCTGCCACTTTATTCCAAGTGCTATGATTGCAGAAGTATGCCTGTACCACACTTACTTTTTACTTTTTAATCCTCGGGTTTATGTGAAGCCTTACCTGCCCAGGCTCCAACAATGGCTCCATTAACTCCACCCCCTCTGCATAGACTTGGATTAGTGCAAGTAAGTCCCTGGACTTGATGGCCTCAAGCAATTCATTCAGCTTTGCTGAGGAAGAGGCACAGGTCTTCCTGGAGAACCGGTGGTCAACATACTTTGCAGTGATGTATTCTTTTCGTACAGTCCTGAAACAAACAAAATGATCAGAGTGTTTCTGCTTTTTAACAGCTGAGAAAGATTTCTTCTCTCCTTTTCCTTAATTAAATGTGCTTTATTATTATTATTAATTTTTATTCACTTTACATCCTGGCTATAGTCCCATCCCTCCTCATCTCCCAGTCCCATCCTCACTCCTTGTCCCCCATTCCTCAGAAAGGAGGAGCTCCACTTCCAATCCACCCCAGTTCATCAAGTTACATCAGGACTGAGCACATCCTCTTCCCCTGTGTCCTGAAGCTTAGAAAGGCTGCCATTAAATCTCGGGCAAGAAGTGTCTCAAGGAAGAGGTTGAACTGCCTTCCCTGCCGAGGCTGCTTTAGGAGCAGGAGCTGGCAACTCCAGGCCTGAAGTCAGAGTGGCTCTGTGTTATCCATCCTTTGTGTGTCTAATCACCCTCACCATGGAAACTCAAGTGGTCCTGGGAGACTGGGCCTATCTCCCAGCCCCAAGGCTGAGAACAGAGCCTCAGTGGCCCATTCATCACTCTGTCATCAGCAGAGGAAGACTGAAATGGAAGTCAGCTCAGAGGAAACCAGATCAGAGCCAGGGAAAGAGAACTGAGGTCAGGTGACACCATCTGACAGCTCAGAAACTTTCTGTCCAACCCTTGAGTTTCCCACTTATACAAGCTAATCAGTAAAAATAAATGAAGTTTTGGTTCAAATGTAACCTTCTACTTCATACCAGTTATGGGATACCAGGCCAAGTATTGAAACTTTATGAGCTTCAGGTTTTTATCACTTGAAAATGGAGACATCTCCTAACAGGCACAACAGACATTTATATATTGATTTTTAATTTACGTGCAGGCCTGCCTAAGTTTGTGTGCATGATGTGCTTGCCCGCAGGCTCCTGAGGAGGACAGCAGGGGTGTTAGATCTCTTGGAAATGGAGTTATAGGCAGCTATTAGCTTCTTGGTGTAGGTGCTCGGAACCAAATTGCTATGCCACACTTTCCTCAGCCATGATTCTGTAACTACCCGTTGGACATCTTGGGCAGTGTCTGCCTTCTCTGCTAGATCCGAGGTATCACGGGTGAGGTTGACAATGACAGTTTGCTTTGCTGTTTCCTCAGCATAGAGTGAGTAAACTGTAAGCACATGCAGATTCAACAAAAGAACACCGTGATGGGTGGATTGGGGGTCAGGGGGTCTGCTCAAACTACTGCTGCTGCCTAGCTTCTGCATTACTACCCTGGGTCACAGCAGTGGTGCCAGCTGACTAAGGACTGTAACCTTACTTAATGAGACATGTAGGCAGAACTACGTATGCAAATGTATTTGGTTTCTGAGTATGTGGTGGAGTAACGAGAGGGATTTAATCACAAAATTTAGCCAAGTTTCTGAGTGTGACTGTGGGTCTAGGTCCAGAGGGTCTCTTTTTCCCCATTCCTCATTTCATCCTTTCCCAGAAGACAATCTGCTTTCCACTGTGCTGTTCTTTTCAAAATTTACAATCTTGGAAACCACTTAACCCAGAACATAGGACTTAGCTTTTTCATGTCTGCCTGCTTCGTCATCTGATAGAGACATAAGATTCCCCTTTTCCCAGTGTGTGTGTGTGTGTGTGCATGCGTGTGTGTATATATATATTTATTTATTTTCCTATCACAAAATAGTACTAGTTTCTAGAAGTGGAAGAGCACAGTCCAGGTTAATAGATTTATAATTCTGGTAAGGAAATCCATTAAAAAAATACTCTGTCTTTTTAAATACTCCCACTTAAAACACATTAGACAGAATGTCAACTTTCCCAGACTTTGCTAAGTGGGTTGTTCAGCATCTCTATCTTGGACAATCTGAAAGAGTTCTCCTGAGACCTCTCGTAGTGACTAAGGAAGCCACGGAGTTGGCCTAGCTCTCTTTTTCTCAGGCTGCTGGTAAGATGGCAGGCATTCAGATGGAGTGTGCTTACCAAAAGCAGCCTACAGTCTTTCAAAACAGCATGTTTTACTGGGAAAACTCCCTCAGTGTTACAAAAATATTGGTCTAGGCTTGAAGATGCCCAAGGAGGCCACTGAGGGCATCTACATAGACAAGAAATGCCCCTTCACTGGTAACATCTCCATCTGAGGTCAGACCCTGTCTGGTGGTGTGACAAAGATGAAGATGCAGATGTTGTGACAAAGATGGAAGATGTCATCAGCCAGGGCTATCTCCATTACATCCGGAAGTATAATCGCTTTGAGAAGTGCCACAAGAACATGTCTGTGCACCTGTCCCGTTTCAGGGAAGTATCGATGGGCGACATTGTCACCATGGGAGAGTGCAGGCTCCTGAACAAGATTGATTCAATGTGCTGAAGGTCACCAAGACTGCTGGCACCAAGAAGCAGTTTCAGAAGTTCTGAGAGGACTCTGGCCTGATCCTCAGAACAAATGAAGCTATTTTCCAACTTAAAAAAAAATAAAAAAGGAGTTCTGCTTGGCATGTCTATTACCATAGCACAGCGTGACCAGACATGACTGTCCCCAAGATCTGCTCCACAGAGCTGGCACTCTGCAGCAGCTCCCAGGGAGGGTGAAGCTGAGAAGAAACTTGCCTATTCCAGACACATGCTTCAAAACACCTTTCTAGCCTTTTCTTGATTGTGAGGGAAAATACTGTAACCACTAGCTGCCTTTTTTTTTTTTTGAGTGGGGGAGGGGAGGAAGATGGAATGGAGAAATATTCATTTATTCAAAATACTTACATATCACTTGAAGGGGTGGGCTTTGGTGAAGGGCTGGGTAAATTTGCTTCCATAATATCATTAAAACTATTGTTTCCTACATTCTTGGCCAGCTGTAATGTAAATAAACAGAATATAGTAAACTATCACTGGTTAACAGACCCCTATTATTTCCTTTCAAGATTTTTGTATATGTATTTTCCTTCATCTGACTCTGAGTATACAAACTGTCCCTTTATCAGAAATTTCCTGAGCACCTGTCACACGCCAGGCACTGAGCTCTGAGGTCGAGCTGGAACAGGTAACAGTGCTTGTTTCTCACAGGTGTCCAGAATCTAGTGGGGTCAGGTTATATCAAGGCTACTAACAACATCTACAGAGGTGATGTGATAAATGCTTGAAGAGATAAGGACTTGAATGCCACCTCCAACACATACTGTTTCTGAGATCAGACAGACCTCCACATGGGAGCCTAAACTCACCAACAGTAACTTTGCGAGCACTAGGATACATGCTTTTTATATTCAATCAAGTTACTTCTGGTGGGCAGAAAAGAAAAGTAGAATTATTCCCTTCTTTGGTACAGAAAGCACCCACAAAACATTTTGCTTTGGAACTTAGTTTCAAGAAAATCTTTGTGTCCTTCAGAAGAGCCTTTTGTCAAATGCATAACTCGTCAATTCATGCAAAGCTCAAGAAATGCAAACAGGTCTTTGGGTAGGAAAGTCTTGGGTTTATTGTACAGTAAGTATTTAATATTTGGACTTTCTCATTTCCGGCATCAAGCCTGGATTTCAGGTGTGTAAGTAAAGGAGCTGCCACGATACCACTTCTGTACTAAGGAGAATGTGCTCCAGGGCTCTTTATGTCCGAGCTTTTTCTCTGTAACCCAAAGTGAACCGGAAAGCACAATTCCACACTTGCTAATCAACAGGCTCATACAACAGGAGACGGACATCACCCAGGGGCTGCTCACATGGCAGGAGCCGCAGCCGAGTGAGACAAGGCTGGTCCTGAGCTATGTCTACTGTTCTCTTTAGCAGCAGCTCATTCATATCTTCCTCAAGAGAGACCCTTTCATCTGAGTTCAGTTTCAGTTCAACAAGTTTCATTCCCAGTGCACAAGGGTAAAATTATTCAAGACAAGGAACCATGGCTGTAGGCATTATGGGGGAAGCCAACTGGCCCTTTCACTACTGTTTTCAGTGTATCACAAGGACCAGAGGAACTCTACAAAGATTTCAAATTTGATGGGAAAGATAAAAAGAAAAACGCATTTAAGTATTCATATCTTTTATATTTTAAAAATTGTAAAGCAGTTTATCCCCTTAGTAACTATGTAAGCTAAAGAGTAACTGGTTTTGTGTTTTGGTTTTAGCTAACAGGCCATATTACTTTCACAAATATGTAAGCAGCAAAGACTAAAGTGGGAAAAGCTTTTCAGTTATTTGTTTTAATAATATAAAGCACTAGGTAATTTGCATGCTTTAATTGCCATTGTAGTGAATTGCATGAAAACTAATCCCCAATGAGAAAAGCAGCTTGGAAGACGCCACTTCCCAAAGGGGCAAGCCAGGTCCAGGAGAGACCACTCTTTTTCCTTAAAAGGGAACAGAGATAAGCAGTAAGCATTACATATCACAAAGGCTGAAGTCTAAGTATTCGGGCAAATCCACCAATTCCATAACTATTTGTAACCATTAGAAACATGCATACCTCTATGAGTAATATGTTAAGTATATCTGAGACTACACACTTCTCTTCTAAAGCAGAGGGCAGGACTTACCAAGAGCTCGGAAGTTCCTAATTTGTCTAGTTCCAAAGACTGAATGCGAGAAATATGAACCCCCATTTCCCTATGGATTCCGGAACATTCTATACAGGTCAAAATACCCAAGTTTGTTGAAAGCCATGTGGGTTCTGTGGAAAAGAGTTGATGAAACAAGTCATTCAGAGTGCTGGCTCCGGAGGAGACCCACGTACAGTCAGTCTTGGTAAGGGTTAGGAATGGGTGCTGGGGCTTTAGTTCAGGGGCTTTGGGTATCCTTTCAACGCTGAGTTAAACATCAAAGTCAAGCCCCTGTCTTTGTAAACATTTGCTTCAATCCTACAGAACAGTCTCAGGCCTCGAGCCAGGGTCTCTTCTTGCCCCAGTCACAGGAGCTGAAGGCCTATGAAGTGCTCAATTCTACAGCCGGAGTCAACATTTAGGATACGCGCAGCTCTGACTCATCATCCCCATTCAATCCGCAGAAGTAGAAGCACCAGGTTTGCATTTCAACCCTAAGCAAATCACTTCCATCCTCATCTGTAAGAGGAAGGCACTGGTACTTTATGGGCACATACACTGGGAGGACAGCATGGTAAAAAAAAAGCAAAACACCTAGCATCTCCCTCGCCAATGGTCTGTTATCTGAAAACAGTAGCCTGAGGGGTGCGGATGCCTCCCTGGTACAGAGATCAGGAAAGGCTTCCCAAGGCAGGCAGGGAGGGAAGTCTGTATCTCATACATTATTTTATTAAATGCCTACAGCAGGAGGATTTCCCCCATCCTAGGAGATGGCTTCGAGTGGCAGGCTTGGACTGAACAACGTGAGCACCATGTTCTGTCCTCATCCACTTAGTGATCATGGTGTATACTCAGGGAGAGGAACACTGTGTCAGGTGACCATCTTGGAGAACAGGTTGGGGATCCCCATGTAGGGAAGAACAGCCCAGTGGGGAGAATCTTCATGCTTGGAACCTGTGCTGTGAGCATCTAAGTCAGCCCCTAAACGGTAAGGAATTCAAGCAACCATCTCATTGCAGGCTGGAGAGAGAGAGAGAGAGAGAGAGAGAGAGAGAGAGAGAGAGAGAGAGGGAGGGAGAGGGAGAATATGCTCAACAAGCCAGCGTGCATAGGACAAATACCTGATGAACCACAGTCACAGCAGACGTCATTCCCAGGCAGCCGCTGTACATCCTCGATGATGGCTTTGGTCAGATCCTCCAGGCTGTTCTCCCCTGTGCTCTGTTCACCACGGAAGGCCATGGTTAGGGCCTCTTCTTTGCTATTCGTCAGTACTGATATCCACCTGTGGTCAAGATAGCAGAGGAAGGTAGCCTTCACAAGGGCATGCAGACTGCTGTCTTCCTCCATTGGAAACATACCTTTGGTAGGAACTTTCAAAATCCTGGCCCCTCCCCACCCTGGCAACTTGGCAGATAATGGGAGTGAAGTGAGGAGAAATGAAAAGCTAAACTCAAAGATAAGAGATGGTTAGGGTTGTTTGAGCATATGTGAGGTCCTGAGTTCAATCATTAGATGACAAAAAACTAAACACAAATGAAATAATGCAAATAAAATAAAATAATGGAAAGAAACAGAACAAACGAGGGGTGACTGGAGTAGACAACACACACAGAGACGGTTGGAGTGGATGACAGAAGGCCACTGCAACTGAGGACCAGTGTGAATACACAGGTGCTTCCATTCCTGTGTGGGCAGAAAGAGGGGACGCTTGATGGAAGAGGATTCCCATAAGGCACACGCAGTACAAGGACGATAGGAAGTGGTGAGGGTGGAATGCATTCAGCAGAAGGCATCTGCTGTCTGGCAGCCTATGGCTGCAAGGACATTTAACAGTGAAACCGAGTGGTATACTAAGAGCAGCCATAAAGTTTGTGCGTTTGATAGGAGCGTAGTAATTAAGAAGCAAGACACATAATTTGAAATCTGAAAACCCTCCATAAGCTCACATTTGAGTGCTTGTTCCTAGATAGTGCTGCTCTTGTGGGAGGTGGGGGGAGCTTTGGGACACCAGACCTGCTACCACAAGTTGGTCACTGGGGTTGGGACTTGAAGGTGGTACCTGCTCTGTCTCTCTCTCCCTCCCCTACCCCACTTCCAGATCTGCATGGTGTAACTAGCTCCCGGTACCACAGACAGCCTTGCTAAACATCATGCCTTTTCTGCTGTGACAGACTCTGCCTCTGGCCCAGGAAGTGAAGTAAATCTCTACATTGCTTCTGCTGGTAATTTGTCAGAGATGGGGAAAGTGACATAGCAGCAGCAGCAGCTGTGACTATGAGACACTATACGCACCGAACAAATCCTTTGTTACCAAGCTATGTGTAAAACCCAAAAGCCCAGCAAGCATAAAATGTACCCTCTCAAATGCTTTTCAGGATACCACATATTTATTTATTTACTTATTTTGTGTGTTTTTATGTGTGTGCTTCTGCACGTTATGGTACGTGTATGGAGAAAGTCAGAGGACAACTTGTGTAAGTCGATTCTTTTCTTCCACCATGTAGGTAGGCCCTAGAAATGGAGCTCAGGTTGTCAGGCTTGGGGGCAGGTCCTTCTACCACTGAGCCATCTAGCTGGCTCCATCAAAAACAATTTTTGATGGCATAGGAGAAACATTCAAGATATGTCTTATGAAACAGAGGTGAAAACTTTTTAAATGATATAACAGCAAATTTACATATATGCATCAATTACGTAGTTTTGTTTTCAGGAAAAAGTTTAAAAGGAATTTTAACCAAAATGTGCTTTTCTTTTGAGTGATTTTTTTTCCATTAGGGAAAAACTGATTCAGGAGTGGTATATGTGATTTACCAGATAAAATAAGCTTGTATTATTTTCATAATGAGAGATAAACCCCAAATGACCACACAAAACCACAGCCAAATCATTACTTTTTTACACTGAGAACACTGACAGCTACTATTTGCTCTTAGTTAATAACACACAGGTTAAGGCCTGAGTCTGTTGTTTGGATGAAATACAGGGTGACAGACCATGGAGCAAAGCACGAAATCCTACGGAGTAAATGCAGCAGCCAGAGATTTAAAAGCCTAACAGCGGTGCTGGGTGATGAGTCTGCAAGTCACACACTTGACTCTAGGTGGCGCTCACGTTCAGTTTGCTTAGAAAAACCTCAGCATTTTATTTCTATGACACAGCACTTGAGAAGCAAGTCTAGAAGTGGGTGGGGCACCCAACACACTTTAAATTACTTAGTGTTTGTTCTGTTTGTCTCAAGATAGAAACTAGAGATTGTGCTTTAAAAATACTTTTGAAAATTATTTTTAAATGTGTGTGTGCGCGTGTATGTACATGTGTGCACAGGTACCCTAGAGTGGGAGTCAGATCCTCTGGACCTGGAGTTACAGGTGGTTTTGAGCCACCACTGTGCAGGGAATTGCATTGTAGTCGTCTGGAAGAGCAGTGTGTGCTCTTAAGCCTGACCACTTCTCTAGCTCAATTCAAGAAGCTACTTTCAGCAGGGTGGATGGCAGCACTTGCTCCTGGACTCGTACTAGATCTCACGTGAGTAAGTGTAGGCTCGGTTTTGCTCTTCTCAGGCACTTTAACACTTGGATACCTAGCGTGGACCAGAGTCTCTAATGCATTTGATTCGTACAGTTTTAAAAACAGAATCCTCCAAGAGCTTCTACCTTGGAGGTTGAAATACTTAAAGGCCAGGAAGTCAGAAAAATTCTGTGACTTACCCAAAGTCTTATCGTGGACTGGATTACAAGACTATCTAAACTTTCAGAGCACCCTCCATTATACCATGAGCTCCTGGCTTTCCCATGGGCTCATGATTTAAAAAAAAAAAAAAAGCAGAAAATGTGCATTTAAGGACAGTTAATTCTCAAAAGAATTAATTCCAATCTGGAAGAACATAATGGAATGGTTACATTTCAAAAAAGAGGCTACACAGAGAAACCCTGTCTTGAAAAACCAAAACCAAAACCAAAACCAAAACCAAAAAAAAAAAAAAAAAAAAAAAAATCAAAAAAGCCAAGAATCTAGTGACTGTGAATATGTGTTTCATTGACTTTGGGACAAGGTTTCATGTACTCCAAGCTGATCTCGAACTCACTGGGTAGCCGAGGATGACTTTGAACTTCTGACCCTCCTGTTGCCACCTCCCAAGTGCTGAGTGACAGGCATGCAGCAGTAAGCCTGGTTAATACCATGCTGGGGTTGAACCCAGGGCTCTGTGGATGCTGGGCAAGCACTCTGCCACTAAGCTGCAAGCCCAAGCCATGGCAAGATTTTTTTTTTAACTTTTTATGGTAAAAAACAAACTTCCATGTTTTATTTTTCACTCTTAAAAGTTTTGTTAAGCCGGGCATAGTGGCGCATACCTATAATCCCAGGACTCAGGGAGGCAGAGGCAGGCAGATCGCTGTGAATTCAAGGCCAGCATGGTCTACAAAGTGAGTCCAGGACAGCCAAACTACATAGAGTAGAAACCCTGTCTCGAAAAACCAAAAGTATTATAAGATGTATTCCCTACGTAACCCGCTGCCTCTGCATGAGAAACTTATCTGGCCAGATCATCTGCCATTTAGACTAGGCCCAGGTCTCCAGACTTCAGATGTGCACCTGCTGCTACCTGCCCCCTCCCCAATGAGGAGAAGTCTTTCCTTAATTTGACCGGGCAGTTTCACATGGGAAAGGAAGTCAGTGCTGCTACGTAAACATGGAAGTAAATGAGCAGAAATGAAGCCCTTTTCCCCTACCAGAGTCCAAGGAGATTCAAAGAACAGCAGCCAATAACACCAGGATGGGCTGAAGGGAGCCTTTTACTAGGAGTGCCACACCCACAGGAGGAACCCTGCACCTAACAGGCCCAGATGAACTGTCTGCATGCTCGGAGATATAGAAAGCTTGTGTTTGAAACCGAGGAGAACAGAGGTCAAGTGGCTTCTACATCACTTCCATGTAGGGCTTTGAGGATCACGGAGTGATATTTCATAGACTATGACATGGGCACTGAACCTCTGTGTACTCACTCAGGCTGAGCATTAACAAGGCACAAGGTACACTCGGCAGGAGGTGGTATCCACACCAGCCCTCTATGAGTCGGGAATGGCGCAGGAGACAGCTTTCCTGACATCTCTTCCCATTCCTAGTCACTCCAGCCTGCCAGCTCAATGCTGCAGCATCAAGCCATCAGTTCCCTCCTGGGAAGGCAGAGAGCACTTCCCTAGCTTCCTTGGTTCAGGACAGGCTTAGCTCTCTGTAGAAAGCCATCTCTGAGCAATGCCCTAAGAATCCAAGTGTATGCTCCAAGTCTGGGTGGCCCCCATACACAGTCTCTTCTCAGTCCCTGAGCTGATAGCCAGCACCATGTCATGTGGCCTGACTCATCCTTAAAGCAGGTCTGTTTGGTTTAATACTGTATTCTCACTGCTTCCATAATTCTTGGCCTTCACTAGCTCCTCTGTTCTTTCTCTGAACTTGACCTACTTCCAGCCCATATCTCTTTCAGCTTCCCTTCTGAGGTCGGGAAGAGTGTAGTACACTCCAGAAAGAAAGGGGTGCCAGGGGAAGAGGTAAATGAGGCAAATGGGTGTGAACAGAGCTTTGTGGCTCTATGAAGTTAAGGAAGGGGTAACAGTTACTGTGTCACTGATGGGACAATTCATGTTTTTGGTAGTTCATAAATTACTCATGAGAAATAAAAAAATGTAAGCACCTCAAAGGTGGCTTATTTGACTGCTTTCACACCAATGGAAACAGCTGGGAATGCAACAAACTGCTATTTCAACTCCAGTAAGGCTGCCAGAGAAAAAAAGGGAATGGGGCTGACTTTAGACAGCAGCCCAGTGGTGTATGTGACACCCAGCCTAGCTCTTCCTACTGCACATGCTTCCCTTTGACTGTGCCATGTGCAGCAAGAGGCCAGTGCCAGTGTCCTTCATCAAAGCCAGCCTCTTCTGCTTCTCTCACAAGAACAGCTAAGCATCCAGGCAGCACCCACAAACACCCCAAATGACTCACAGTTATGACCAAACACCAATCACGACACCTACATGCAGGTAGCATAACCACAGGATAACCAAGGCTCACCACTGTTCTCCAAGAGCTCAGGGTCTCTAAGGGCTGTGCATGGACATGGACCAGAGGAGCACAGAGCGGCGCAAAGAAGCTACAGGCAGAGAAGAGGGAGCAACAATCCTCGTGGTACAGAGGCTGGGGCTGAGTATCCCAGGTGAGCAGGGCAGATGGAGAGGCGGGCAAAGTGTGAAAGCCCAGAGGCAGGAAAGAAGTGTGACAAACTACCAGGATAGTTAATATAACTTCATGCCACTGCGCTGTCATTTGAAAATACTTACGCCACATAGTCCTGCTCATCTTCTGCCTGAAAGTGGTATGTCCTATTATCTAAAACACAAAGATACAACACCTCAGAGAGTACCTGCAAGCATGCGTAATGCAGTTTTAAAGTCCCCACAAAATCACAAACTCAGTTTTGTTTTTTTTCCCACACCATTACATATCAGCAGCTTCCTTAACCACAAAGGACTAAAGGATCACAAACAGCATGCAAGCTGCAGGCAGTTTTGTTTATTGTTTGAGACGGTCTTGCTATTTGTATCACAGGATGGTCTTGAGCTAGCTTTCTTGACTTAGCCTCACTTGTGCTGTTGGCTGCAGGTGTGCACCACCACAGCTGGCTGAGATGCCTCTTTGAAATATAAAGAAGGGGACAAGGTCCTATCTGACTCAGAGGAGCTTCGGTGGCAAATTGGCACAAGTCAGTATTTTCTACCCAGAAAGGATTCCTGTTCTCTCTAGGATTCCAGCTCAGCAGGGGAGCTGCACTCCTGGCCATGTGTGGGCTGCCTTTGGAGAAGGCCTAACACTGATACAGTGGACAGGATGTCCATGAGGGAAGTTCATTTAAAAAACTCAGGACTGCACAAGTGCTTCAACATAACATATTTAGCTCAAGTGACACGGAACAGGTCCTTATGTGCAGCACTCCCACTCAAGAGAGAGCAAGGTGCACTTCAGAGGACACATACAGGTGTTAGTGCCCTCCTTAGTGCCGGTGACCTGGCCCAACTCATCTAGCCCTTTCTTCTGTAAAATGGGCAAATGCATGACCTTCTGTGAGAATTAGCAATACTTCGCAAAATGCATCTGGCAGATTTAAGACACTTAGTAAGCAATGCCTATTAACAACGAAGTCATATAGCAATTATCATCAATGATCGGAGTAATCCCAGAAATCCCAGGGACTCTAAATTGCAGAGGCGCTGCAGGAGACTCAGCCTGACCTGAAGATCCTCATGCATGACTCAGAGGATCTCATGAGAGAACTTCAAGGGCAGGGCTGCACATCTGTGCTTCTATACAGGTCTTTTGGCTCCCAGACTGCCATGCTAGGCTTTGAGTTGGCGTTGCAGTATTTCAGGATAGACACAGTGGCTCTGGGCTATCTTATCTGTTTAGTTTTGAGGTGCTGGGGATGGAAGTGCGCATGTACCAGCAAGTGCTCTCCACTGAGCCGTACACCTGCTTCTGAGTCTCACTCTCCTGTAGAGCAGGGTAGAAGGAGTCCCCTCAGCTTCACTCAGTAAGTGCAGGCTAGCAAAACAGTGGCTCCCACCAACTGCTGGACACAGGGGCTGTGGGATACTGGTAGAGAGCTGGTGGCTAGCTGGTCTTGCTCCCTCATCAGGGTGAAAAGCAAAGTGCCCAGTGGTGAAAAGGGGGTGGGGTTGTGGTGACACCAACTCAACAAGTTTCAAAGCAACTATATGGAAGCAAGGGAGCTGATTTTTTTCCTTGAAGAGCCTGGTCTGCAAGGATATAATGGACAAGTGAGACACACCGCAACAGCAGTGTGGTGTACCTGCATCTATAGCACAACTCCCCCAACCCCCAGGGCTTCTCTGCGTAGTAGCCTTGGGTGTCCTGGACTCGCTTTGTAGACCAGGCTGGCCTTGCACTCATGGTGATCTGCCTGCCTCTGTCTCCCGAGTGCTGGGATTAAAGATGCGTGCCCGCCTACAGCACAACTTCTTAATCACCAGGTGCAAGCTGGAAACTCCAACAACTTAAAAGTATCTGGCATTCACATCAAAATGTTTATCTTTTCAGATCAATGAGCGACATCGTAATATAATTAGAGAACTTGTCTGAGGGGACATTAGAGACAGCTCAACACACAAGCCTAGAGTCTTACTCTTTTTCTGAGACAGGGTATAGTGTGTAGCCCTGGATGCTTTGGAACTTGGGAAGAACAGGCTGGCCTCCAACTCAGGAGATCCGCCTACCCCTGCACCACCACACCTAGTTATCGACCCACAGTCTACACACGGTCACACAGGAAACCGCTGAGCCTCCACAGTGCAAACTCAGAGACAGAGGCGGGGAACCTACAGACCCTACAGATTGACAAGCTGAGGTGAGGTTGCTTAAGTTCGAGGTTAACTTACGGGACAAAGTAAGATTCTGCCTCAAACAAGGAAGCAAGCAAACAAAAGGGTTCCCAGGGGTCTCCCTAACTAAGCTGAGGGTTAGCTCTGAGGGACCCGATTTTGAAAATTTTTGGTGCTTAAATACCCGAACATGTAGATGGCGGAACCACAGGGGCCCAATTGGTTTTAAAAAGAAGACTCACGTGATATCAGGTCAAAAGACTTCTTGTCCTCCGCATTGGGTTTCACCTGGCAGGTGAGGAGGTTTAACTTAGCCGGCTGCCTGTTAGACTGTAAAAGGGAAAACGGGTTATAAATGCAGCAGCCCACTCAATGGCTCATTGCAGCATGGGTTCGGAATGCCGTTCAGGAACAAAAGGACACAATTTTAGCAAGGAAGAAAACAGACATCTGAGCTCACTAGAATAAATCAACAGACCTTTGAGTTTCTGCCCTCACATATAAGCTAGTAGGCAGTCTTGACAGACCTCATGGGATCCTGACCTCAGTAAGGGGGTAAAACCAAATTAGTTGCCCTGCTCAATGCCTTTTAATCATACACAAGCTCTCTGGAGATCAACCAGCATGGAACCAGGAACAGTCTGCCTCACTCTCAGTGAAGACTAGGCAGAATCCATGATCACAGCCCTCTAGAACCTGGCCATCCTCAAGCACACAGCTCGTACTTCTAAGCCCATGTCTTACTGTGAAATGTCACTAACCTGCTTCTTCATTCATTAACACAGGAAGGCCCCTGTAATCAGTTACCCCAATGTCAATGTCACAGGCACTTTTGAACACTGGGTGCGATATAAAAATTACTTAGGCTCAATGTCCTAGGATAATTACTACTGGCCAGGCATTGTGTAATGAGCCCTAATATCTGAATAGAGCAAAAACATGGTAAGGATTTGTGCCACTTACTAGTAAATTCTACATCATACATTTAAAATAGACCCTACACACACCTAGACAGTAACTTCGAGGTACAGTACACTATCATTCTGGCCTTCTTGCCTGCACTTGCCTAGGCCCCCTGCTTCTCATATATACAATAAGTAAAGAAAGAATTGTCAAGTGTTTGAGGTCAGCTATCTTTCAGCATGAGAAACCTGTGGAACTTTCTAGTCAGACTTTATGACAGTCATGACCTCAAAGAAGGTCCCAAATGCTACTGAGGAATTTCATTTTCTAAGGACATGGAGGGGGGCAGACGGATGACACTGTAAGGCACTCAGATCTGCACATCAGGGATGGCGCTGGCAAGAAATTTCAACACACACACTGCATCTCTCCTAAGCAGCAGGTCTTAGAAAACAAACTGCTCCCTGTGTGTGCTCCTCATTTTGAAGAACCCCTCCCCTCCGTGATCCATGAGATCGGACACAGAAAACAATGCCCCATCCTCACCCCACATCTAGCTGCGTCATAGCAAGAAGTACTGGGAGCAGAGGCGGGGCACGGGATTTCACAAGCATTGCATTTCTGATTTACAACTGGAAACAAGTACAGGAGAGCTCTGTCTAGGAGGAAACAGTGATCTCTGCTCTGCAGGATCATCAGCTGAACCCAGAACGGAAGGCAGGAGGTGCACCCTGGGACCGTTTCTTAGACAGGCACACTAACTGCCTACACACTAGGCGCCATCAGCTGTGGTCCTATGGCTCATCTTTCTGGGTGTTGACAGTGTTTCCTAGTTCCTCTATGAGTGATTAGGATGCGTGGCAGCCTGGGAAGGCTGGAGAGGAAGGAAGGGGCGTTGGCTAATAGTGAGCCTTGAATATTATTACGTTCTGCTTGGAATCTGAATGTAGGGAAGGCTATGAGAAAGCTTAGGGGAATCAAGATGACTAAAGGGATGGGAAGTGGAAACTGTGAGGATGGGGTGAAGGCATCAATCATTTAGTTGAGAGGAACAATGGTGGGTGTGACCTTACCTGTGAGCACATAAAGGTTGTCATTGGGAAGGTTGGGCAGCTGTTTTCCATTTGTACAAATGAAATGGATTCAAACCATAAAAGATTTGGGCCAGACATAAGGAAGAACTTCCCAAGCTTAAATTGGTTAGGTATAGGAAGAGGCTTTGGGATTCCTTTAAAAAATCTTTTAAACCAATGTTTAGGATTCTTAAGTAGAGAAATCTCATTTTTGAAAGTTTAAGACACATTAGACAGTATTCATATTGAATGTGTCAGAAAGCTAACACAGTAATTTCTTCTTTCCAAATATGCTATTCCTAGGTGTTTTGTAACATGACACATCCAAGAAATAGACGCAAAATCTTAAAGATCCTGTGAGTTCAGTATGAGCTACACACAGGCGGGTCAAGCAGCACCGCCCACTTCTCACTGCTGGACAGCTTCTGGTAAGGGCGTTACTTGGTTCATTCCACAAGTGACCCAACTATTCCATTAGCAATAACACTTGGAGGTTTATCTCAGAGTTGTCAAGTCTGCTTGCGCCCAAACCAACACAAACCTCAAGTGTCGGGCACATCTTGCCTGTACCTCACATATACTACCCCAGGCTGAGCTGCAATAGTGAAACAAAAAGTGGCCGATACACCCAATGCTGAGTGCAGGGACATAAGAAAAGGGCTTGGGAGTGGGGATGGGGAATGCTCTACTTTTAGCAGAAGCATAGAAATCACGACAGTAATTAACAGTCATTCCAGATATTTCTATAGCTTACAAAATTTCAAACACACTTTCTTGACATTCAGGTTAAATTATAGCTATACTGATGAAAG
>OU015748.1:82431900-82443002 GCA_907169655.1 Acomys percivali | reverse complement strand
TTTTCGAGACAGGGTTTCTCTGTGTAGCCTTGGCTGTCCTGGACTCATTTTGTAGACCAGGCTGGCCTCGAACTCACAGAGCTCCACCTGCCTCTGCCTCCCGAGTGCTGGGATTAAAAGCGTGCGCCACCATGCTCGGCTAAGACACAATCTTTTTACAGATTAAAATTATAGCAAAACTAAACAATTTGGCTGGGCTGCATCATGGTGGGATAGTTCCGGATGTAGCTTTATACTGTCCCCCTCCCACAACCTCCAGGTCTTTAAATTCATTATTCAAAAATAAGCTTTTCATCTCGGCCTTAGATGATGAGCAGGGGCAAGGGCTAGTGGGACCTCACTTCAGGAGTGCCTGCTCCAAAGGCAACCAAACTCCCAGGCTTGGCTTTTTACAGCTTTACCTTTCACTAAAATAGTACAAACTCACTGAAAAGCTAGGAGACACAACAAAGGAGAAACTAGACCTGGTTATTCACAATTTTATACCCTCTGTTATTATTCTGATTTTAACAAGATTTCTCTGAGGAGCTTGCTTTTATTTTTAAACATGCATTGGTTCAACTTGTATACACTGTTTTGAAAACTGCTTCTCAATTGACTGTATACTCATCTAAGGGCAAACACATTCAACTTTTTGATAGGAGAAATGTTTCAATTAGGGGAACCTTGGACACATTCCAAGAAGCAGAGGGGGCAAGGCTGTCTGCCTGGCTTGTCATTCAGCTAGCTGAAACAATCAACTCCATCAGGCTTTGCCGCCAGAAAAACAAGCAAGCCCTGCTCCTTTGTCCTGAGGCAGCTCAGTGGGTACCACAGCGCTGTTTGTGGTGGAGCTGCAGACTTACTGGCACAGGCCTCCTTCTCTGTCAGCAGAACACAGCTGCTGGCATTGAGTTCAGAAATGAAATTGCATCCCCACTCATCCTGTTGAACTGCTCTGCCTCACAAATAAGACGCGAACATCATTAATTACTTTGGAAATAAGCCTGACCCCACCAAGCTGGGGTAAAAATAAAACAAATCTCTTTGTACTTGCTAAGGCAGTGCTTGGAAATAGAGCTGCTCAGACTGTTAGTCACTTCAGAATTTTCATTCAGTTTTAGATGCTTACTGTCTCTAGGGGGGCAAAGTATCTGACATGTGCTCCACGACAGCAAGAAACCCTTGGCAAGAAATCAGGTCCACGCCAAACACCTGCCAAGGAGAGAAAACTACCGCCACAATTTCAGCATAGAAAAACAACTGACTTTTGGAGGGAAAGACAAACATTTTATTTATAATCTCTTAAATTGTAGGTACTCTACGCTCATATAATTCTTGCAACAACTCCATGAATTAGGAGTGCATGAGAGAATGCAGGCATGAGGTGGTGGTCAGCCTACTTGGAACACTGGGCTTCTAACTAAGAAGGATGGCACGCCGTGCTGCTCATCAGAAAACTGAAGCAGCGTGAGCAGCTGGTAGCTGGCCTGCTGATGTGTCTCTGTTTACGTGCTTCTTCCACATAGAGACCCTGATGGTCAGAGCACTCCCTGTCCAATCCAAGGCAATTTGCTAACCAATCACAGTCACTTGGTTTCTGGTATATAAATGGCTGTTCACATGCAATAAAGCAGATGCTGTTCCCTGAAACTATCTCCAGACTGGCATGCCCTCAGCACTGAGGTCTTGTTGAGGGATGCCCCAGTAATGACAGCATAGGTACTATTCCTAAATCTAGTTCAAAGGCATGGAAGCCAGGGGTCAGGAAGACGAGGCACACTAACCCAGCACTACAAGCAGAGAACCTATCCCATCTCACTTATTATGCTGCCTCCTGGTCAAGGTCAGATGTGGAAAATCTGCCAAGAATCTTGAGGTTCTCCTTTTCTGCTTCTGCCTTCCCTTAAAGAGCTAGCTCTTTCATTTCCCCTTCAAACTACACAGAAGTCTGCTGAAAACTCCCACCATTCTTAACATGGTTCAGACCCCAAATTGTGACTGCGGTCACAAGCAAGCCCCATGCACTCAGTGATCTTTCCCACAGCCAGGAGGAAGAAAATGGCTAACAGCTCATACTGGAGGTCCTACCTTTCCCAGCTACAGTAACCATGGGACCAGTTTCCATTGGGCAGGAGGTACATATAAGGAAGAAATACCTAAAAAGAGATATTTTCTTTTTCTCTTTTAAGTTTTTTTGAGACAGGGTTTCTCTGTAAAGATCTGGCTGTTCTGGAACTCAGTCTGTATTTCAGGCTGGCCTTGAACTCAGAGATCTGCCTGCCTCTGCCTCACAGTGCAGGGATTAAAGGTGTGTGTCACCATGCTAGGATTAAAAGGGAACATTTTCAAGAAAAATCTCTGTAATTAAAGAAAGAAATCTGTCCCTTTATTTGAGGAGTATGTTCCACTCTAGAGTAGACATTAAATTGTGTAAAAAACAGTATAAATTGTGTAAAAAACAGTATAATGGCGTAAAGAGCTTATCAGGATGCTAATGAGAAGTGGTGCTGTTATACCTGATGAGGGTGCTTCAGCCCTTGGTGGTTTTTTTTTTTTTAAAGCCATTTCTACAAACATGAAATGAGTGTTGCTATTTGTGGTATACAAAGTGTAATTCAAGCAAGATGCAGGTCAGTGAGGGTTTTTTGTTTCTAGAGTTTTTCTTTTCTCTTTTTCCTTCTTTCCTTTTCTTTCTTTCTTTCTATTTTTTTTTTTTTTTTTCAGACAGGGTCTCTCTACATACCCCTGACTATCCTGGAACTCAATATGTAGATCAGGCTGGCCTCAAACTCACAGAGATTTACCTGGTGCTGCTTCCCAATTGCTGGGGTTCCATGCATGAGCGACCACCAAACCTGCCTAGTAAGAAGAATTTTTTTTTCTTTTTTCTTTTTCTTTTTTATTAATTTATTCTTGTTACATCTCTATGGTTATCCCATCCCTTGTATCCTCCCATTCTCCCCTCCCTCCCATTTTCCCCTTATTCCCCTCCCCTATGACTGTTCCTCAGAGGGATTACCTCCCCCGTATATGCTCATAGGGTATCAAGTCTCTTCTCAGTGACCTGCTGTCCTTCCTCTGAGTGCCACTAGGTCTCCCCCTCCAGGGGACATAGTCAAATGTGAGGCACCAGAGTACATGAGAAAGTCATATCCCTCTCTCCACTCAAGTGTGGAGACTGTCTTGTCCATGGGCTAGATCTGAGTAGGGGTTTAAATTTTACCGCCTGTATTGTCCTTGGCTAGTGCCTTAGTTTGAGTGGGACCCCTTGGCCCAAATTTGCCTATCATAATGTTCTACTTGTAGGTTTCTAGGACCCTTTGGACCCTTCTACATTGCTATTCTCACATGGTGTAAGAAGAATTTTTAAATTCACATTTCCTTTGTAACTATAGTAGCCATCCATTTCAATTCATGTCTGCTTACCTATCAAGGATTTATAAAATCCCACACCTTCTGGACTCACAGTATTTGTATGAAATGTATTAACTTGATGATGAAACATCCAAGCAATAATGATGATGATGATTTTTAAAGACTCTCAAGTTATGATATCCACAAAGTGAGCAGGGAGTGGCTGAGTCCAGGATGTTTAGCAGGTTCCTGTTAGCCTCACACAGCAATAAGTAAGGCTATCATCATGGTGTCAGGTGTGTGGTGTCACGTGCCGCCAGAGTTTTACATATGTGTATTCATTTAACTCTTACAACACCCAACACGTCCCAGTTTGCTCTCTGCAGCCATGATAAACACCATGACTACAAACAACTTGGCAGGAAAGTGTTTGTGTAGCCCACATTTCCCGATCTCAGTGCATCACTGAGGGAGGTCAGGGCAGGAATCACAGGGCAGTGCTTGTTAATGGCTTGTTTTCCATGGCTTTGCTCAGCTTCCCTTCCCATAAAACTCAAAACTGCCAGTCCAGGTGTGGTCCTGCCCAAAGTGGTCTTGGCTTTCCCACACCAATCATCAACCAAGAAACTGCCCCACAGACACACCCACAGGACCTATGTGATAGAGGCAGTTCCTCAGCTGAGGCTCTCTCTTTTTAAGTGACTAGTTTGTGTCAAGGTGACAAAAATGAACCGGTACAGTCTGTGGGCCACACTACTGTTCCCTGTTTGGCAGATGAGGAAACTGAGGCACAAATAGTCAACCAATCTTGCTTGTAGGTCACAGCTGGGGACAATAGAGCATCGGATGAAGCACTGCATGAAAACTGACTGATTTAGACACCAAGCTGCTCCACCACAGCCACAAGTGGCTGCACTGTGGGCGTCACATGACAGGGTTTGGCTCTCCCCACTTTCCCTAGAATACTGGAAGCACACAGAGTGATGTGTTCTCATCAGACCTCCCAAGCATAAGAATCTCAAAGCCATAAGCAGGGGGCCTGCGGCTTTCATCTGTGTTTTTTTTGTATTTTAATTCCTCACTTTCACTCCCAGTTCATGAACGGAGCCCCTTGCAGGAGTCTCCTCCAGTCTCTGTTCAACATGAAAGCAGAATAATCTGGAAGGTTCTCAAATCCAAGGCAGCGTTAGCACTGTGACAACCTTGTGATTCCAGAGGATTTGTCAGAAGACAATTATGAAAATCAAGGCTGCCATGTTGCTGTTCTTTGAAAATCAAATGACAGACACTATAAAACACCGCGGACTTCAAAGGAGCCACACACAGTACGCCATACATTGAGAATCCTATGCATTTGGGACATTTACAGTGACACAGGAACAAATTTATGTTATTCATATTGTGGAAGGCAGGCAATAGGATGGACAAGCCCCTCCTGAGACCCAGGAAGGCCACCAGACTGGGCTGAGTTTATACCTACACGTGTATGAACAGAGGCAGGAGCAACTTTCTCAGCCCCTCTGAGCTCATTTTCTCAAAATGAAGAGGGAAAGTAATGTCCTCTTGGCTGTGACAATGGACTCAGGTGATCTGTGAAAGAATCTACTGCTCTACTTAATGACCAAAAGGTAGCACAGACTCTTGACCCAACTTCTTGGGTTCAAGTCTGGCACTTACTGGCTATGGAGTTTCCAGCCATCTTCCCTTCGAAGTGGGGAAAACAGTTACTTGAAGGAGACATTGAAAGGCAAACAGGAAAAAGTTATGTGAAGTGTATAGCATATTGTGAGTATTCCTTTTAGTACATTTTGTTACTATAATAAAGGACCCGAGGGTAGGTCCCTTACAAAGCAAAGATATAAGGCCAGCACTTTTGGAGGCTGAAAGTACAGAGGCGCAAGACACTGCTTCTGGTGCAGGTCTCTGCCTAGTCACATGATGGTAGATGACATCATGGCAGGGTGTACATAAAAGGGACAGGACATATGGTGAGACAAAAACTCAGAGAGTAGATCAGGGAACAGACTTGCTTTTTTGTAACAACTCACTCCTGGGGGAACTAACTTGGGGTCCTATGAGAGCTACATCAAACATAAGATAAGCAAGCTTTCATAGGGTCCCACTACCTCAACACTGCCATATTGGGAAACAAAACTTACCCAAATGAGCGTTAGAGGTTACATCCAAACCAAATCTAAGCTACAGCAGTGCTCAAAGTCAGCCATGATTTTTATGATGACCAGTTACTTCCCATATAGCTACTCTGATGGTGTGCAGATAACTGACACACTTGGTTTCAGATTCCCTGTTAATGTGTTCTCACTTCTGGGAGCTGTTCACCAAACATTGTGGCAGATCCTTTAACATGAAGGTTACAGAGGCGCTTGCTACTGAAGAGGCCTCAGCAGTGGGAGGGCAAAAGGAGTGGAGAGGGCTCCAAGCAGACAGCAAAGCAGCAAAAGGGAGGCTTAAACAGCATAGGGACTGAGGACTTAGGACATGAGACCAATTCACTGCTTTAACTTTGTTACTAATTAAAATGCCACTCTACTAGGGTAAAGGTGATAGCAATAACCTTTACTTCAAAGCGGCCATGATCTAACAGAGGTTGACAAGTGACTACCAACCTTACCAGTATCCTGGCAATACGTGCACCCCCCCCCCAAGTCATCCCCTCTGCCTCTCTGCAACTCTGGCAGAAAGCCGAAGTGCTCGGTAGTTCTCTACTCCCGGTGAATGTCAGCACCATCCAGGAAGTGTCGTCTCCAGTCTCATGTGCAGGCAGGATAGAGAGCGATAGATTCATTTTGGCCAACTGCACCATCTTCTGACCATATGTGACATTTATTAAAATGCCAGTGGTAAGGTCTTTTCTTTGAAATAAATTGAAATGCTGCTGCTAATATACAGCCGTGGAGTTCAAGTAGTAAAGGGAAAGAACTTTTATCAGGATTCAAAATAGTAATGATCTCTGCCGAATGGATAAGGGTCTCATAGAGTCTGCAGATAGCTTGCTAAACCTGCTCTTATAGTTTGAATTCAAGAAGCCCTCCAATAAACTGACCAGGTGGAGAGGCCTACAGGTGTTCTGTAGCAGCCCC
Organism: Acomys percivali; assembly: GCA_907169655.1. Classification (NCBI taxonomy): domain Eukaryota; kingdom Metazoa; phylum Chordata; class Mammalia; order Rodentia; family Muridae; genus Acomys; species Acomys percivali. The sequence continues at coordinate 82,436,565 of OU015748.1, read as the reverse complement.
GACTCTGCAAACAGTCCTGCTTATTTCAGTGTCTAAGTGATGCTGCCACTGTGGTCACAACTCCCATTTCTTTCCTTCACATGACTGTGAAGAAGGTTCAACACCAGTTGCACTAGATCCACAGCTGCATTTTGAACTGGATCATACAGGTCAGTTCTACTCTACTGTCTAAAAGAAAATGGGAGGAGCTGGAGAAATGGCTTAGCAGTTAAGAGCACTTGTTGGATTCAGTTCTCAGTTCGCAACCACCTGTAACTCCAATTCAAGGAGATCCAGGCACATGTGGTATACACATGCAGGCAAAGCACTTATAAATATAAAATAAATAAGCCTCAAAGAGAAAGAGAGCGTGGGGAGGGAGCGAGAGGGGTGGAGAGGATGCAGAAGTGCAACATGGTGAGAGGTACTACCTTGTGCTAGAGGAGACCTGGAACCTGTTCGAGTGGATGAAATATCAACACAAATAAAACACAAAGTACTACGGGTTCAAGAACATGCAGCGGGCAGTTACTTTGAGGGCTGCCTCTGTGCTATCCAGGAGCTGTAATCAGTAAGAATCCTCCTTCAACCTGCAAACTCTATCCACACCAGCTTCGTGAAGCTCCTTCCTCCTTTGTGGTGTCTAGGCTGGGGATTTTGGACCGAGCTTTCCCCTCCACTGAAACGCCTGCTCACTTAGCTGTAGCATGGCATGCGCAGCTGTGCCTACAAGGAGATAGCTGCCCTTTCATTTTCTCTCACAGCACCCTGCTGGCTTCTTCTACAGCACTTGTCCTAGGTGTGCAGGGCCCACCCTTTTCATCACTGCATACACTGCCTGCCCCAGTGCTTGGCTCAGAAAGAAACCAACAACTGAGAACCTAGGGCTCCAAAAGATTGAGTAACTCATCCAAATTTTACATCCTATTCAGGGTTTACCAGCTGTCTGCAAGTTTGTTCCCCTAGAATTTACAGTGCTGTGTTTTGATTTGTTGGGGGTTGGGGAGAGAAGAGAACTCTCTCTTCCCAAGGACAACGGGGACCAATGGAAGCAGAGGGGAGTCTAGAAAAGGCTGGGAAAAAAATGCCACAAAGGTCAGTCACAGAAGCAAGGTATTAAATACACTGCACTGAAGGCATGTATTAAGTACATCATCTTGCAGGCCTCTGTGAGCTTCCTCTATGTGTCGTCAGTGTATGTGGTAAAGGCCTGGCTGGAGAATGTTGTCTTTAGAGCTCTGGACAGTCTTGGGGAACTGTCAACTGATACAGAAAGCCCAAGGGTAAGAGGAGAGAGGGAGACCTAGTTCTTCCTCTAGTCAAGTGTCCTGAGAGGGGATAAAACTGCTGCCAACCCCAACCAAGTAGAAACTTAACTAATTAATTAGTTAATTAATTTTCTTTCCTTCCTTTCTTCCTTCCTTCTTTGGGTTTTTGAAACATTGTCTCTCTGTGTTAGCTTTGGCTGTCCTAGACTCACTTTGTAGACCAGGCTGGCCTTGAACTCACAGTGATCCATCTGCCTCTGCCTCCCGAGTACTGGGATTAAAGGTGTGTGCCACTATTCCCAGCCTGAAACTCAAATTGATTTGTGAAGTATGCATACAAGTAAAGGGAGGGGTAACTGACACATTATCATCTGACAGGAGGGAACTCTGGTTGTACAAATGCCTCTGTGAGATCAGGCTGCAGGTAGGTCAGCATGACATTTTCTTAATCAGTAATTGAAGAGGGGTGGCCCATCCCACTGTGGGTGGGGCCATGCCTAAGCTGGTGGGACTAGGTTCTATAAAGCAAAAAACAAAAGCCAGGCTGAACAAACCATTGGGAATAAACCAGTAAGCTGCACCCCTCTAATAGCTCGGCATCAGTTCCTGCTTCCAGGTTCCTGCCCTGTTTCAATTTTTGTCCTTCCTTCCTCCATTGATGAACTGTGATGTGGATGTGTAAGACAAATAAACACAGTCCCCCTCAGGTAACTATTGCTCGTGGTATTTCCTCACAGCAATAGTAACCCTGCCTAGAATGCTGTCGAAGCTCACGCTTTGCCCTCATTTGCCCTCTGGCTGAGGAGGCTAGAAAGCGTGAGGGCAGGTAAGGAAGTCTTGGGTCCACTTACAGTTGCATGTGAGATGGTCAGGATCCCGTTCTTGACGGCACACTTCCTTCTCTGCCACACTTTCCGGATCCTGAGGAGCAAGTCAAACAGAACTCGATATTGCACATGATTCACTGTGGGGTATGCAATCATCACGTGACAGGAGGCAGAACAGTAATTATGAAAAGCTGTCCTTAATAAAACCAGCTTCCTTCCCCAAACCACACACAACAAAATCCTGGATGTGTGTTGTTATGCCAGGAGGAAGGAAGTTCAGAGAGGCAGGCATATTGAGAGATGCTCATGGTAGAACTGTTTTTGACAGTGAAAATAGAAAACACAGACTCTAGCAGCAGAAGAAATACAGTTACTACAGTTCCCACACAGACGGTCCCTTCTCTGGGAATGAGGGTGCAGAGCTCCACAGGGGATAGTGCTAACGAGGATTCTTGGCCACAGCTGTGGCTCTTGGCTAAGAAGGTGATGCTAGTAGATTAGCTCCATAGTTAATACACAATGGAGCTAAAAATTAAGACATCTATGGTGCAAGGAAGAGTCAGAGGCTGCCTCAGACTATGGAGAGAAGAGCTTAGTCTACAAGTTAAGAACAGCACATGTTAGGAGGTTTTAATACTTTCCTTTCAGGGGTACAAGAGTCCTCCTAGAGAGATCTCTTTGATGCTTCTGGGAAACGAAACTGTGTTAAGACCATGCACAAGGAGACATGAACAGTTTGAAAAATTTGACCTGATATGATAGTTAAAAAAAAAAAAGCCAAACAGCTTCTATCAACACATTTTCACACACATGCAAACATATACACAGAGGAACACAGAGGTGCACACACACATGCATACAAGCACGCATGTATGTACACACACACACACACACACACACACACAAAGCGGGGAGGGGGCATGGGGCTGCACTTGGGACTACAGCCACCAGGTCCTTAGGAGCAGGGAGACCCTGGGCAAGGGAAGGGGCCAGGCCTTCTGTTGCTGTAGAAGCTAGAGCACCAGGAGGCCACTGACGGTTTTCCAGGCCTAGAAAGTGTATTCTGTCAAGCTTCTGCCTACTTCTCAAGTCAGTCTTGTAAGAGGACTGCCACAAAATCAACTAAAAACATTGTGTTCGTGTATATTCAGCTACTAGAAGCAGTTTGCTCCAAAACATGGTACACTAGAGGGAAGGGAAGACCTACACAGTCGGATCAGATGTAAACTGAACATATACACAAAATGCTAATCTCCTCCAGAGGGAGGAAGAACCATAAGCTGAGAAACTGTCCTCAATTACAGCCAGATGACACACTTTCTTCCACAAGTACTGATGAGGGCTGTGTCTTATTAGAGGAAGCATCTGTCAATCATACCTGCATCTGGTTTACATCATTAGCTCTATGCAAGTGGTCCTGCATCTCATCTACACTCACAGGAGCCTGTTAAGATCCCCAGTAAGGCACTCCTTGCCTACGCAACACCACTCGCATCCCTCTACCAACACTGGACTGCTGACCTGGAAGGATCGGTTCCTACTAGATTCATTTATTTTATTTAAAATATTATTCACCAGTCTTTCTTATTCACATATATTAAGGAATATAATATAAAACAAATCCCCTTATTTTCTCATACAGCTAATAAAGCTAAGAAAATTAACAAAAAGCTCTCATCTTTCTGCCTGAGATGGCTAATGAAGTGTTTCCTGGTCACTAGAGGAAAGACTCCCAAGATATCTCCTGCACAGGTCGGGGCAGCTGCACCTGACCTTTGTGACCAGTTTTGACAGCTTCTCCCTATCCCTGGGAAAGTGACCTCATACAACTAAACAGGTATTGATGCTGACACTATTGATTACTGAATGTGATCATGTGGCATACTCCCAGTAAAGTTTTCCGGTTTTGCTCATGTATCTTAACCTCTTAGAGACTCTCTTTATCTGTATCATGAGAAGTATCTGGGATTATATTGAGAAAATACATGAAAAACAATCTCTCCTTTGTCTCTTAGTATCACTTAGTAAGTGCATTTGAGGTATAAAGTTATTTAAAAATCTAAATTGTTCTTTGAACTTTTATAACAATTTTTAAGTAATATGTATTACAACAATTGGGTCAAAAGCTACTAATGCAGTGACCTTTGTAAGAAGATGCAAACCACACAACTACAAGTGCTTACTGTTGACAAAGAGGTCTGCCTTCATGTAGAAGCATTTCGGTATTTTTCTCTTCCTTAGAAGTCATCAAAAGCAGCTCTGGATTGTTACTTCTCACCTCTCTACCTATTTGAATGTGAAGGATGGATATGCCTTCTTCTCTTCCAGCTCTGAGATAAGAGCTCTTTCTCCTCTGCTCCTCTCCTTCCCTGCTCTTTCTGGTAGAAACTGAATGCAGGGCCTTGCCCATGTTGCTATCAAACCATCGCTATCTCTCATCTCTTTCCAACAAATGGCAGGCTGCATGAGAGCAGGACACATTCCCTTAGCTTTTACCTTCTAGTATCTAGAAGCCTGCTTCAGATGCTAGAATGTGTGACGTGTGTGTGTGTGTGTGTGTGTGTGTGTGTGTGTGTGTGTGTGTGTGTGTG
>OU015748.1:82412424-82430149 GCA_907169655.1 Acomys percivali | reverse complement strand
ACACACACACACACACACACACACACACACACACACACACACACACAGCAGCAGCAACAACAGATATAAACAAGCCTGGCTTCACTCTGGCACTCCACTGGTGCTTAACCATGGACTGTAAGGACAGGAAGACAAGAAACAATGACACACTGTGAAAATCCAGGAAGTAAAAGACAAACAAAAGAAAAAAAAATAAAGTTGCGCTGCCACATGAGAACAAAGGTCACTAGACACATAATAGGACCACACATTCTCACAAAATGTATGAACTTACTCTCCTAGACTTCGATCAGGAAGGGCAAAGCAACACAGAAAAAGAGGTAGAACGTTTGAAAATAGTTAATTATGTTAAAAAACTTTATCAGCCATAATTTAAGCAATTTGTGAAATATACAGAGAAAACATCATTATAAAGATCAACCAGAAAACACATCCTGGATGATAGCGCAGTAAGTTATTTCCACACCAATCAAATTTTATGTATTTTAGCTCATTTGTAGTGAGAAGATAAACAAAGTCAATGAAGATGATGAGATGTACATTTCTCAGATAAATGTTATTGCACAGAGAAGCAATGTCTCAGCAAAACCAAAATAAACTGAACATTCAGAAAATCTGAGAGCCATATACTGTGATGGCCTCTGTACTGTGTCCCAACTGAAGTCTGAGCACGTGTGTGTGTGTGTGTGTGTGTGTGTGTGTGTGTGTGTGTGTGTGTGTGTGTGTGCACGCGCGCGCGCATTTGTGTGCCTGTGTGCATACACCCACATGTATAGGTGCATATGTGTGAGGAGGCTAGGAACCACTTTCAGGTGTCTTCTTCAATTAGTCTCTCACTAACTGTGGAGCCCATCTCTAGCTGGCTAGATTAGCTGGCCAACAAGCCCTAGGGATTTCCCAGTCCTTTTTTTGTTTGTTTGTTTGTTTGTTTTTTGAGACAGGATTTCTCTGTGTAACAGCTCTGGCTGTCCTGGAACTCGCTCTGTAGTCCAGGCTGGCCTCGAACTCACGGAGATCCACCTGCCTCTGCCCTCCAAGTGCTGAGATTAAAGGCAGGCACCACCACTGCTTGGTGGATTTCCCTGTCTTGCATACTCATGGGGTTCAAACTCAGGTCCTCCTGATTATGTAGCAAGCATTTTTGGGTCCCTCCCAGACCCAATCATCTCTCCAGTCCCTAAAGAGGGAAGAGTATTGTGTCCAGTCACAAGAAGTAACTGAAATTTGACGGCACAGAAGGAACTAGCTACCTTAGTCTCTGGTTATTAATCCATGGCTTGTGCCCAGCACATGCTGAAAGCCAGGAGCTTCTCTGACATTCAAGACTCTTGCTGGTCAAACAGGGTGTGCTTGGTGATGCAAATGTTTAGTAGAAACAGTTGGAGGAAAACTGCCAGGACAGTGGAAGTTTGTAAAGCTATTCTCCAGGCGCTACAAACTCTGTGCTTAACATATGCCTTGAATGTCTTGTCTCCTAGGGCCAGGAGAGATGTGGGGTTCCAAATACAACTTTGTGGAGCATGCTCATGCTGCGCTCAACACCAGGCAGTCTCAGCCTGAGAGAAGAGGTTACCAGTGATACAGTTTCTTTTGGTAGCCTGTCTGTCTTCCTCTTTTTTTTTCCCCCTAAAGGGAAGATTATTTTGTTAACATTAATTTTATCTGTAGGAGAGTTTTGCCTGCATGTATGTATGTCTGTGTACCACATGCATGCCTGGTGCCTGCAGAGTTCAGAAGAGGGACTCAGACGCCCTGTAACTGGAGTTATGGGTGGTTGTGAGCCAGCATGTAGGCACTGGGAATCCATCCTAATTCTTTCAACTGCTGACTCATTTCACCATCCCTATTAGTCATGTCTTCCTTAATATAAGGAAGTTCATTTTCAACAGGCCACGTTCCTTCCATAAAATTGAACAGATCAGATTGTCTGGGGTAGGGATGTGGTGTGGAATGAGACCTAGAGGCCTCTTGTAAAATTTCTTAATGTTTACTTTTTAATGTTTCTTTTTACATTTCTTTATGGAGATATGGAGGGTAACCCCCTCCTATGGGTACAAGGGACTAAATTTAGGTCATCAGTCCTGGAGGCGAGCATCTTCACCTGGTGAGCTATCTTGTCAGCGTCTGGAGTTTACTTTGAACAGGACCATGGTCTTGGTCAGCACAGTAATATGACTTACTAAATCCTTCCAGATCTGACTTTCTGTATAAATGTAGAAATTAGCTAATTAGTGAGTTTCATGGGTTAATAAAGGTATATAAATTATTACTACTACATTATGAAATAATAGCCATTCAGCTTGCTTAGTAGAACTATTTTATTTCTTGTGGGTTTTTTGTTTGTTTTGTTTTTGAGACAGTGTTTCTGTGTGCAGACCTGGCTACCCTGGAACTCACTCTGTAGACCAGGGTGGACTCAGAAATCCACTTGCTTCTGCTTCCCAAGTGCTGGGATTAAGGTGGGTACCACCACCATCACCCTGCTGTTTAGTAGAAATATTATCAATAAATGAAAAGATGTTTTTAATTTTGAAAAAGTAGATCTTGAAAAATTATCAGTACTACTTATAATTTAGCACATACACCTGAGGAATAAAATAGGTCGTCAGTTCTTTAACAGCATGACAGAAATCAACTACATCATCAGGAGAGAAAGATGCAAATCTCAAACTAATTCAGGCAAAAATATGTAACACTGAAAATAAATAATGAAACCTTTGGGAAATTTTATGCAATGAGCTAGGAAATGTATTTACCTTCCTGATTTCAGTTTACCCTCCTGCACCCTGGGAGAGAGATCACTGTAGTTGAAGCCATTGTGACATATAAAATGCACTATTAATCTGTGAAACTTCCTCTCACTGACTTGGATGTGATTCCCATTCACTGATTTAATGGGTTTGGGAACATTTTTGATATCCAACTGGAAACCACAGCCCTACAACAGAGCTTCGAATTTACAACAGTAGGTGTGGCTGTTGAGTAAGGATCCTACTGTGCCTGAACTCTGACTAGTATCTGGCACACTGAGGAGAGGGAGGAGTGGCAGGCTGAGTGCATCAACACCATGAAGGGTTATTCAGGGCCCACGAGTCAAATACTCCTGTGTTCTAAACACAACCTATAGAATCACTGTTAGAAACAAAATAGTTACAGCCCTAGAAATATTTGAGCAGCAAGTAGTTCTTTTGGGGAGTTAGGTTATTACAACAGGTGCAGGTAAGTCATTTCACTGAACATTTACCAAAAGACAACAAAAAATTGACTTTGATGAGAAAGAGAATGAGTTTTCCAAATATCTAGGGATCCTGTTTATGGCTGTGATTCGTTAACAGCTGCTATTTTTTTTCTTTTGCATTTGTTTGTGTGTGCCTGTGTGTGCTCAGGACAGAGGGCAACTTGCAGAAGTTGGCTCTCTCCACCACAAGGGTCCAGGAATCCAGCACAGGTCATTGTCTTGGTGGCATCTTGCTAGGTCATCTACCTGGGCCCCTAAAATTCTTGAAACTTCTTTTTAATTGTCAACTTGACACAATCTGGAACCACCTGGGAAGGCAGTCTCCAAGAAAGACTGGCTAGGTCAAGCTGGCCTCTGGAAGAACCTACTTGACTGCAGTAGCTGAGATGAGAAGACCCCCCCCACTCTGCATGGTACCTTTCCTTACGCAGGAGTCCTGGCATGTGAGACTAAGAAAGCGAGCTGAGCACTAGGAGGCATGCATTAATTCACTGCTTTTTGCTCTTGATTGCTTCATGTTTCTTTGCTGACTTACAATCATGGACAATAACTTGGAACTGTGTCCAAATAATCCCTTTTTTTCTTTTAAGTTGCTTTTTGTCAGAGTATTTTATCACAGCAGCAGGAAACAAAACTAAGACAGTTTCCTTTAATCCAGCCATGTTAGAAACCAGCCAAGGTTAAGTAGGTTAGATGATGTGCTGGGTGCTTTTTATTTCCCATAAAATCTTTTCGATTACTTTGCACTCTTCTCAAAAACTAGGAAGAGGATAAGAACTCTCTGGTGGATACTGTCCTTCACATTAACTCACTGGTGGATAGTCTCTATTACCTCAAAGTCACTAAAAATAATTACTTGCTAAGTTATTTTGCAAAAAGAGGTGAAGGCATTAGAAAGGGGCGGGTGGCTATGCTGTGAAACATCAATTTTAGTTGTAAAATACTTGGGAGGTGTGAAAGCTAAAACCCATTAATCAACTTCAGGTGGAGTGAAGTATCAATCACATGCAGACACTCCCTTTGTTATAAAATGTTGTTTCTTAGCTAGCCTGAGCAGAAGTCATCACTACCTACGCAAAACAAAATGACGACACCACCCCCTTCGAGAGAACATCTATATACGGGAACCCCGGGTAACAAACCAAAGGTAGGAAGTGGTTATGTGCAAACCAGAAAGAAAAATCATCACAAATTTCTCTAGACAGATGTCTACCCTTTCCCCTTCTACTTGGGCCTTTCTATTGCACTTACACTTAGAAATCTTCCAGGGAGGTGACAGCAGAGAGTATCTATGTTTCAGCCTCTAATAAAGAAATCTTCCTGAGATAGTCTGAGGCCTTGGCCACAGGCACAGCCACGGCCTGAGACTTTCTGGGTAGAGACAGATATTCTTGGGAACTAGGCCAGCTCTGACAGGAGAGCAAGAGACTATATATGTTAAAGAGCCACTGACTCATGTCACTTTGCCAAACCCCAATCATTTGTAAACTCCGAACTTGGATAAGAAGAAAGAATAAAAATTATTTCCAAATGTGCACAAATATACAGTTATAGCCTTAGTAAAGGAAACTTTTAAGAGCTACAGTAAAGGGTTAGTGTTAACTAGTACAGGGTTTTGGTGTGTTTTTTGGGGGGACTAGTAATGGAGCAAGGGTGTCTGTCTTTGTTTAGGAATTATGAATGCCATTCAGAAATTTCAGGAATTTAAAAAACAGTGAATGTCACTGTTGGGAGCTATCACAAAGAACTGACAAAACAGATTAAGTCTCTTATGCAAGCATTAAACAGTGTATTTAAATACTGCACAAACAGGCACATTTGACTTTCTTCCATGTAACAGATGATGCTATTTACCCTTTTACAAGGAAGTCTCTTAGCACAACATCCAGTGTCCCCATAATCAAGCCTGGATTTTTATCTTGGATTCCTATTTTTCCCTTCTCTATCCCTCCTGCTGGCAAACATTTGTGGCCTCTTGAAAACAAAGCTCTGTGTCTTTCAGAGGTTCTCCCTGGCTGCAACGTATCTGACAGGAGTGAGGCACTTTAGTCATGACTTCTTACTCTGCTGATCCCTTCTACAAGCTCTTTGATGAAGGGACTTACACTTAGCACCTAGGTTACAGCCAGACACAGCAGGTATCAATAGCTGGACAAATGACAGTTGTAACTAAGGGTCAGAGTTGCGTTCATCCACATCCACCATTCATTCTACAGTTTCAACATCCAGAGGCCCTCTCAAGTGAATTATCCTAACTCTAGGGCAAAACCACTTCTGGCTGCCCAGAATAATGGGAGAATCATGGAGTACCTGCTTTGAAGGTGGTAATAATAATAATGGTAATAATGATAATAATAATAATTCTATAAAGTAGTAGAGTCCAGGGTACCTTTTATTTATGAGGAGGTGAAGGAACACAACTTCTTCTTTTTGAGGCAGGTTCTCACTATGTATACCAGGCTGTGATTGCCTCTGCCTGTCAGTGGTGAGAATGAAAGGCCCTCACTACCTTGCCTGGTGGGAATGCATTTTCTATAGTGGGCATCACTGTAGATAGACACTTTTCTCTTTTATCTCATGTGTCCCCACAACTACCGCAGTAGGAGGCTGTCAGTGTGCCTGTTTCACAGATGGGGAAGCGCAGAGAGAACCACAAGCAGCTGCACTTACGCTGTTAGCCCTGCTGGGAACATACAAGCCACCTACTTCTTTCGGATCGAGCTGCAGAGAGGACTTTATAAGGTCTCGGAGTGCAGTTAGCTGTTTCTTTTCTTCATCTTGGGTTTGCTTTATCTACAAAAGAAAAGCTCACATCTGTTATTTATCATTCATTTTTTAAGACCAAAGCTCAATTATCTAAACATAGCTCTCATCAAACAATTCAATTTCATAGTTGCAGTAAGCTTTCCTATGAATGTTCCAATACTGTCTTGCTTTTAACATAAGAGGTAGAGTCTAATGCTAAGAAAGTACCCAGAGTTTACAATTAGTGAATTAAGCATCAGGCTTTCTTATTAAACAACAACATGTGGTGACCCAAAAACTCTGAATCCTAATATCCTTTATTTCTGGGCAGAAAGAATACCACAGTGAAATTAAATGGGCCAGAAGAAAATTATATGAATGACTGAGAAAGAGATGCCAATGGCAGAAGCATACACCAGAGCTTACATAGAACCACACAAGGATCAGGGTTTCTGCTGCTTATTTTTAATCACTTGAGATTTATTTGTCACTGATCTATGTTCAGCAACTAAAAAAATTAAACAAAACATATAGGTATGTTTGTTAAAATGTTACAATAAGAATCAGGCTAGCTGGGCATGGTGGTGCATGCCTTTAATCCCAGCACCTGGGGAGGCAGAGGGAAGGGGATCTTCTGTGAGTTCAAGGCCAGCCTGGTCTACAAAGGGAGTCTAGGACAGCAAAGGCTCTCCAGAGAAACCCTGTCTTGAAAAAAATAAAAACAAACAAACAGAATCAGGCTGCCTATTCATTATCTGAAATGCATGGAAGCAGTACTGTCACCTATTTTCTTGCATTTTGGAATATTTGCATATATGTAATGAGATCTCTCAAAGGTGGGATCAAAGTCTAAATATGTAATTGGCTTGTTCCATATAACCTCAAACAGAAAGGCTAAGCACAATATCCATATAGTTTTTGGCATATATATATATACACAGCTACATTTTGATTGCAATGTGGCCATGTGTAGAATTTGTCTTTTTATGCTGTCATGCCAGTTGGTTCTCAGAGTTTCAGATTTTAGAGTATTTTCCATCTGCAATGCCTTATCTGTTACTTGTAACTCTAAAGCCTTTTCTAACAATACCTGCTCATATTCCTAATATGTTTTCTTTTAACATTCATCAGCCAAGTTATTTCCAAATAACAATTATTCCATCTCTATGTATAGATTCCTCACCCCTTCTGAAAAGTTTAAAGTTTCATTTCTTATATGCTCCTCCCATTCTTCACAGCCTCCAAAGGTTTGCTGCTAAGACGAAGGCTTGTCTGTCAGGTTCATGCTGACCTGTACTGACACCTTGTGCTTAACACTCTTCGGCTACAGACTTCACACGCACTGATGCTCATTACACTTTAAATGCAGATGCTACACAGGGAACTTACATTATATAAGTCAGCAGCCAGCTTTTCAATGTACTGTTTCAGCTTATCAGCTGTTTTCAAGCCGTCCTGAAAGAAACTACAATGGAAAACAACAGTGGCTTACCAGCAGCAAAAAGGAGGAATAGAACCATGTGCAAGTCTGGGGATTCTTCCCACATCTGTCTCCCCACACCCTCTTCCAGTAGTTCCCACTAAATAAACATAAAGCTAAGTTCAGCAGCTATCTATAGATGCACCAACAAACAAAGTGTGCTCACTATTAGAAGTCTACTAGGAGAGATTACAGTCAGCACAGGAACCACTTGCAGTCCTCACTAATTCCATGTGTATTACCATCTACACACAGATCATTTCTTTGTGGCTGGGCCATGTTTGAATCGAAGAGAGGAAGACAAACTACTCCCTGGCATACAGAAGGCTGACAGGACACAGTAGAGACTGGTATATTGGGCCCACTGCTGGAGAATAACATGTAGATGCTGTGCTCCATCTCAGGCTAATCAAATCAAAATTTCTGGCACGCCATCTAAGGCATGCACTCTGAAGTTAAAGACAGCAGCTGTAGGTGTGGCTGAACCATGGTCCAGCTCCTAGCCCTCATGGGCCCTGTAGTAGTAGGTAGGGAGGCTGATTTCAGATCCCAGTTGCTGCAGGTTCAAGTCCATCAATGTGGGGGTAAGGCACAGCAGAGAAAAGACACAGACCAGCTGTGGGGAAGGGTGCAGGGAGGGGCTCTGCTTGCTCCCCTTCCTCCACTCAGTGACACATACTTTCAGGGCAGATGTTCTTCCCCCAGTTAATTCTCTCAGAAGTCTCTCATCCACCCAGGGGTGGGGTGGGGAGGTATTGCTAGTTCCCCCAGGTGATTCTGATTCTAAACCTGGTAAATTGATAATGTAGATTAACCATCCCAGATACTTTTTGTTATTTTCTCTCAAAGTAAAGTTCAATTTTAAGCTGAGCTACTCTGCAATTTTTACTATATTTGCAATGCTGCACAACTGTCATCTAATTCCAGATGCTTTCCATCACCTTGGGAAGGATCTACTCACTCTTCCTTCCCCCAGTCACTAACCTTACGTCTCTATGGATCACCTTTCCTGGGCATTTCACATACACATACATGCAGCCTGGTATGTGGTGGTCTGTGTCTAGCTTCTTTCACTTGGCATAATGTTTTAAATGTTCATCTATGTTGAAGAATGTATCAATATTTCATTATTTTACATGGCTCAGTACTATTCTACTATATGGATAGGCCCCATTTGTGTAACTTGATAGGTATACATGTTTCCAAGTACTGTAAATAACAGTTATATAATATCCACACACGTGCTTTTGTTTGAATACCTATGTATGGCTCCTCTGGATATTTATCTAAGAGTTTTACAAGCAACTGTACTATCTTACATTCCTAACAGTGATGCATGGCTTTCCCGCTCTTCACAGCCTCTTCAAGATTTACTTTCTGTTTTTGTTACTTTAATTATAGCTGGCCCAGGAGATACGAAATGGTGTCTCACTTCCCTAATGATTAATGATGCTGAATATTTTATCATGTAATATTTGGCCAATTATACATCTTCTTCAGAAAAATGGCCACACAAACTCTCTGCCCACTCAAGAAGTTGGATTATCTTTTTGTTGGATTCTTTGTACGTCTGTATCCTCAATCTTTATTAGCTATGTGATTTACAGATGTTTCCTCCCATGTGGTGGGTTGTGTTCCCATTTTCCTACCGATATCCTTTCATACACAGAGCTTTGAGTTTTGATTTTCCCTTGGTTTCTGTGGTTATTATGTCTATACTGACACATGCTTAAGCATCTACTAAACAAATGTCACTGTGGACAAGTTTCTGATCATTTCTGAATTGAAGTGTCCTGACTCTGTGTGATATAAAAGGGGAATTATACATGAGTCCACACACCCTGAGCTGGCACTAGTTCCTGGGAGCTGTTACTTTTTAGTATAATCTGTTATGATGAAAGAGAGTAATGCTTGTAAATGCTCTGGCCTCTGCACATCATAATCAATCCCGTGGTAAAAGGAGTGGGCAGTTTGTTTTGAAAGTAGGATGTTGCTGGCAATGTTCTTGTGTGAGTGAGTAGCAACGTGGGTGAGCTGGAACAGGTAGATACAGTTTGTTTCTGCTCCCTTTCCAATGCAAACACTGAATCTACACCGAGGTGTGGCAATTCCACAAAGCATTACCCAGCAAATTCCCTGGTGAGCACTGGCCAAGACTACTGAAAACCATCTGGAACTGGAGCGAGTGCTCAGAAGAAATCTTTTAAATAAAAAATGTGAGTAGGGAATGCTTTACAGGACAATACCATGCATCTTAAGGGTAGGAAGAATCTCTGAAAGAAAACTTCCGCAGCTTTCTGGTCCCCTCAACAGGGCAATTTAGAGACAAAGCCCAGTCAATCCTTCCTCCTGATGGCTCAGAACCTCATCCCTCTCCTGAGGAGCTTGTCCTGTGGGTTTGTCCTCCCACCCATCTCTCTTCCCTGTATATCCACCTGCTAATACAGATGGCAACAGTACTGGCACATTCTCACACATAGGCTCTAGCTGAGCACTCATCTAAATTAGCCCATCATATTAAGACCCTGCCACGGACTCACCAACAGAATGAAATCAAACACATACAAGGCACTGCAGTGAGTGTGGAGTAATGCTTGCCTCTTAACATAAAACACTGTCTCACAGACATCTGTCTACAGAGTTAAGCGTTCGAAAGGTTCCAAGTATTAAAGTTTAGGTCATGAACCCCTACCAAAAAATACGGGTGGAAATACATGGTAAAAGTAACAGGGAAATGGCAATGTCTGGGGAGGAGCAGTGTTAACAGAGTGGTCTTAGTGGTGACAAGGGCTTTCGCACAAGTGGTAGAAGAAGACATTGCCTGAGACTAATCAAATAGTTGTTTATTGTAAGCTACTAATCAGTAATACTGTTCTTTATCTATTTAGTTGAAGGAAATCACTGTAACAATTGATGGTCACTAAGTGAAAGAAAATGAAGAGAAAAGCAATGAAACAGAGGGGCGGGGCACAGTGAGGGCTGATAACAAGCAGATAAGTAATGCAACACTTACTTGCACTGTGCATGATAATACTTTATCAGGTTCTGCAGCAGGTCCACACCCTTCTTGGTCTTGATTTCATTAACTTTAATGAGATACTGTGGAAAGAAAGCAGAATTTGATGTTGGTAACTCCAGACAGACTCTCAAGTTCACAGGGGAGAACAGCATTCCTAACCCTGCACACAAGCAGGTGAGCTTTGTTTAGGGAAGGCTGTTGGGGGTCAGTGCGCACAAACGCAATTAGTGTTAGCGTTTGCTAACGTCTTACGATTAGTTTACTACACAAACAAGAATGAAACACAGCAAACGCACTCCATGACAACTGACTGCTCCTCCCTTGGTACAGTGGATCTCAAACTTATATTCACACAGTCCTGAGAGATGGACTGTTCTCTGCAGAAAACAGGGGTGACAGCAGTCCCTTCCAGAATGTTCCACAAGATATTGAACTTTAAACAAGGAGACAAATCAGAGGAAAAAGTCTCTATTTAAAAAGAAGCAAGTTCGCCAGGGGTGGTGGCTCATGCCTTTAATCCCAGCACTCCGGAGGCAGAGGCAGGCGATCAATGTGAGTTCGAGGCCAGCCTAGTCTACAAAGTGACTCCAGGACAGCCAAGGCTACACAGAGAAACCCTGTCTCGGAAAAAAAAAAAAAAAAAAAAAAAAGAAAAGAAAAGAAAAGAAAAGAAAGCAAGTTTGGGAAAAGAATAAAAATGAGTTGGTGCAGTTAACCACATTGCACTGGCTTTCATTTTATCAGTGGCCCAAATCTTTCATCAACATTTGTGCTGCTATCTCACTTGTCAGAATCTAAGTACGAGTTCATACACAGAAAAGGTCAAGAAGCCAAAGGTTTATAAGGAAGAAAAAGGAATACAAAAGAAAAAAGAAAAAGTGTGTGTGTGGGAGGCCCAGCGAAAAAAAAAACTAAATTACACATTCTTCATTAGGCTTCTGTAAGCTGGAAAGTATCTCTATTGCTCAAGTTGCTTTACAGTGAATGTTCAAGTCAATGGGGTGCAGGTTTTGGTGGGAATTCAGTTTGAGAACCAAAGCTCTAAGTTACAGGCAGCATGCTTTTTACTGCATTTTTCCATGAGCTCAGACTTCCTTCAAGCTGGACTCATGCTTTAAAAAAAACCCCACATGCTCCAAAGTTGTAATATTCACTAGTGTTAACCTCCCACCAGGACTTCCTCCCCCAATCACTCACAAGCAATATTAAGGCTCTCACCAATGAATCCTGTTTTGGCTTAAAGAGGTCCATAGGACCAAGGCTCAAAATATGAGACAACAGTGCAATGGCGGGTCCCAAAGGGCTTGGAGAGAAAGGGAGATTAGAGTCCTTAGGAAACAGTCCCTCCTCCAAGCACCAAACCTAGCCTGCTGACAAGCAGGAGAAGAGGCTGGGTCTGGGAAGGTCTGTTCTTACTTCACACATCTGGAGCTGAAAGAGACGCCGTTCCTTTTCCATTTCTTCTGCAATCTCAGCTCCAGTTATCTCTGTGCGGATCATCCCGTGCTGTTTTGCGTGCTCTCTTTTCTCCTTCTCAATTTTCGTACTGCAATTAAAGCGCATGCCACTTTTAAAAAGAGAGAGCGCTGCACACCACCAACTGTGAACCTGAGTATAACCTTGACCCTAGATGATGCTGTACCGATGTGGGTCCACCAATGAGCCACATGTACCGTAACAGGAGTGTCGTGGAGTAGGCTGTGATTTCATGGGGCAGCTGTGTATGTGTGACAATGGGTAAATGGGAGCTCTCATCAGCTCCTGCTCAAAAACACTGATTTTGAACTGGGGATGTAGGCTGGGGTAGAATGAAGGACTTTGCGTTCAACCACTGTAAAGCAAAGCAGTTTTTAAGAACGAACCACATCGGTATCTTTCCTTTAACCAAGTCACTGACAGCTTAACTACTGGCTAAGAGGCAGTAAGTCTAAAGTTGACAGAATCAAGTCATCAGTAGAAATGTGAGTTCAAAGGGAACAAACATATCATATGTGAACTTCTAGGAAGCTCCTGACACGTTCTCTTGGATGTTACAAAAGGGATAGACACAATTATCTTTATATCTTGGTTGACATGAGTAAATTTGAACAGTTTACTTTTTCATAGGTAAATGACATTTTGATGAAAAAGAAGCAGAAAGTTAGAAACCTCAGAACTACTTAAAGACAAAGTACAAATGGATTTTGGTCTGTACACTTAAAAACTGGTTAAAGATATTTTCAATACTGTTATGTTTCAGTAGCACAGTTTAATTATTTCACCACTTGTCATGGAGTTCACAAGGCAGGGCCAGGAGAAATCCCTCTGTCTAATTTTGGATTTTCACACTAACTCGATAGTACCCGAGAGTAGAGATGCTTGCTGCTTCCAATAATCCACTTAACTTGAAATGGTCTTCAAATGTCAGAAATAGCCTTGACTTTCCAATTGTGACTGCAAAGACTGACTGATTTAACCTTTAAATTGTAGTGGATGCAGGATGGGGAGCCAAACATGGTAAGAAGCTAGGTAGCTTTGCCTATACACAGACACAGGGAAAAAATCAACTGTCAACCAGCCAATGGTAACACTTTAGAAAACTTGGTGGAGATTCATTCTCATTCACCAAAAGCTGCATCAGGCAACATTTTGATGCTGCCACTTCCGTAGTCGAAGGAAGTGGATTTTAGTGGAGAGTGTGGACCTTAGCTTCCTCCACTGATGTGGTCGGATGAGAAGCAGAGGCCTGAGAAGTGTGGGCACAGGGTGAGGGCTGTCTGTTTCACCCTGGGGACTCAGCACAGCATGTGCTGACTCACAGTGGCACGGCAGCCAAGGAATGAACATGGTGAAATAAGCCATCTAGAGACAGGAAGAACTGATGATGACAGCAGATGAAAGCGCTCGTCAAACATTTAAAAAGCAGTTAAAGCAAGGAAGAAGAGAAAAGTCTACCTTCCCCTGGGAGGAAAAGAGGAGCTGACAGGAATAGGAGGAGAGGAAACCAGGATTTATTATGCGAGGGAAAAAAATCATTTTTTCAATAATAGAAATTAAAAAAGAGAGAAAAAGTCCAGGACAGTGAGAGGACATGCAGCTCCAAGTGAGGGAAAGCTGGACGGACAGCACAGAAACAGAGGTCAGTTTCCCAACAGGCAAAGAGGTGCGCACTAGTGAGTGGTGTCAGGGGATCATGCGTGTAAAACACGTTTTGGTACAGATCCTGGCAGTCAAAAGGGTATGACAAACGCCAGCTAGTCTTTGATTATTTCCCAACTGCTGTACTACATAGAAATGCAGATGGTTTATAGTTATGTGATATGATAATAAGAGAACATTGCATATGCGTAGGTTTCCAACTTGACAGTTCAAGCAGCAACTAAAACAGTGGCCGTCATTCCAGACAGTTAGCACAGGTAGTGTAACATTTTTGTCTTGCCATGTAGCCCAGGATGCCCTTGAATTCACTAGAGCCCAGGAGTGCTTAACCTCAAGAGTGCTGAGGTGATTGTGTGTGTGTGCCACTTAAACTGATCAGCACCCCCATTCCTCAGCCCTTAATATACACAAAATACTGCTGCTAATATGTTAGCTAACTGGGGCCCTGTCCTGTTCTCAACTTCGGGAAACTCATGTCAATGGTAATAAAGTAAGAAACAAAACCAACCACTACTTACAACTTCGTCTCATAATCTTTCCAGGCTTTGTCAAATGGCTTCTTGAGATCCTTAGAAAAGAGAAAACAAGAAAATGAAAACTGCTATGCATCTTTCCTCAAATAAACAGCTGAAAAAAACCCACTTCCTTGAGGGACATCTGAAACCACACGTACACAGTTTACAAATGAGAAGCCAGAGAGAGGTGGGCAGTGTGCACTCCCGACCCTGTCAAAGAAGCAAGAACCCACAGCCTCTGAGAGCCTGGTCTACAAGAATCACACTGGGAGGTCAGCCTGGGGACCAGCTTCTCTCCACCCATGGAGGAGCTACCAATCTTTCTGAAAGTCCCTAATGCTGTTGCCAGTCGGTGCCATTACATGAAGTGGCATAATGACCATTTTCCATGAATGTTTACTTTATGCTGAAAATGTTCAGAGATTTTCAAATACAAGTAATACTATGATTGTAAAAGAGGAAGAAAAAATTTCTAACCAAATCCAATCTTTTCAACTGAAGACACTGAAAATAACAATTTCTGACCACTTACTCCTTTGACCCCCTTCAAGTCTCCTTTTAACAAGGAATCCAAGGTGAAGATCACATTGTGGCTCAGACCCTGGAGCTGGAAAAAAAAAAAAACATAAAAGAAAGATGGGAGGCAGTTAAAAAAAAAAAAAAAAAGAATGTACAATAAACAGGGAACCTATTCCTGCTGACTCACCCACCCAAGGCTCAGTGAAGAGCTGCATGTCTATTACATGTCTACTGTATATGCCATCCTCTCGATGGCATAGATCCCAACACTACAGCTGTAGAAATGAGTGGCTTATACATCTGCAAGCAGAGCGCTGCACAGTGGCTCCAGCGTGATGCTCTGAGATATTGATGTAGTACATACATATGGGTACTAACAACTGCCACTCATTTCAGCACTTTCAGTGCCGCTTCCTCCAATGTTGCAAGTCTTGGTTTGACTTTTCTTCAGTTACCTGTCAAGAATATGGAGGGAAGTGCATAACTGGCTTTTACTGTTTCCTTTTTGTGCTCTTATAGCATGCATCATATCTGAGATTATATTTATCTTGCATGAGATTAGATACTCATTGACAACAGGGACCTTGACTGTTCTGCTCACAGCTGCAGCCTCAGTTGTTGTTGTTGTTGTTATTTTGAGACATGCCTGGCTCACACCACAACATTCATCTAAAACTATTCTTTAAAGGTTTGGGGAAGCTGGGAGTGTTTTCTCCTGCTCTGTAGCACTGGTCTGTGCTTTATAACATGATACATGGAAGTCTACTGGAGAAACAGCAGAGGAGTCAAAGAATGGTTAAAAACACATTCAACAAGACTCTGGGAATTTCCAGGGAGACCTGAGCTTGCAGAACTCTGACAAGCCAACAAATAGATAGGTTTTGGA
Source organism: Acomys percivali (assembly GCA_907169655.1). Lineage (NCBI taxonomy): Eukaryota > Metazoa > Chordata > Mammalia > Rodentia > Muridae > Acomys > Acomys percivali. The sequence continues at coordinate 82,414,609 of OU015748.1, read as the reverse complement.
CATCCTCCTTTAAGAAAGTTTTTCTCCCATGTAAGTATATCTACTTGTCAGCTTGTCCATCTATCCATCCACTCTTCATTGGAGTGATTATACATTATGCAGCTAGGTAGAGATGAGCAGCCCATTATTCTTGCCACAAGCAGGGTTTCTTTCTACACTTGCAGTAGACACACAGAGAGGCTAAGAGAGATTATGATATGAGGCTGTCCAATCAATGCTGCCTGATGGCTGATAGGAGTGTCCTACTGCCAGCAGCTGAAGATGGAGTGAGCCAACACACATGTTCAGTGCCAGTTTACAGACACTTGGTGAGTGCTGAAACATGCTTATTTTTCAAACATCAGCTATCAATCAAGCAATGAGGGGCAGAGGCGCAGGGAAGAGAAGGCCTGTCCTTTGCTTCTGCCTTCTCCCAGTGCTTCCCTGTTGCTCACACCTTGGGTTTCCCAGCAGCTCTGTCATGCCCTCTTTGCTAAACTTCCACAGGCTTTACAGCTAAGAAAGGTTTTCCAGTATATACTACCAGAGGGCAGAGGACTCCTGCGATGGCAATTCTGTCTGTGTGACAGACATAATTCAGCAAAGCAAGCAGGCCAGACTGCTACATTTTGAAGGTCTATGAGAATCCACAATAACAGTTTTGGAAAGTAGGGCAAAAAGACCACTTAAGAGTCAGCTAATCAATTAATTAATTTTTAAATCCTTTATTTTCCCCTCCCTCATCTCCTCTCAGTCCCTCTCCCAACCTCTCCCCGATCCCCACCTCCTCTCCCTCCTTTTCTCTTCAGAAAAGGTCAGGCCTCCCATGGAGACCAGCCAACACTGGCATATCAAGATGCAGTAAGAAGTGGTGCATCCTCTCCTACTAAGGCTCCATTTAGAATTTTTAATTGTACTGGAGAGATGGCTCAGTGATTAAGAGCACTAGCCTCTTTCAGAAGTCCTGAGTTCAATTCCCAGCAACACATGGCGGCTCACAACCATTTATAATGAATTCTGATGGCCTCTTCTGACATGCAGGTGAACATGCAGATAGAGCACTCACGTACATAAAATAAATAAATAAATCTTAAAATAATTTTTAATTGAGGCCCACAAAAAGAAAAAAGGCTGAAAACCACTGGCCTTGGACATGGCAGGGAGAAAATGAACATTCACATAGACAGAAAACTGGAGAAATATTTTACTCTTAGCTCTCAGTTTTATTCTGGGCGTACAAGTCCCCAGGGCCCTCTGTCCCAAGGCTCTTATGATATAGTGTGGATGACGGGTGAGGTTGGGGCCAATTTAATTCTTTGCTAATCAAGCCAGCATCAACACTTCTGCTTGTGACCACCCTGGCACCAACTTTACTCAAAGAACTTACCATCTCCTACTACTTTTGTGGATGCCCACTTCATTTGTTTACTGCCTCTCCCCAGTATACTCAAAAGCTCCTTGGCAGTGGGGTCTTTGTGTCCATGGTTATATTCCCCAAACCTAAACACGGCACTGTACTAAAATGCTGCTCCAGCAGGACTTGCAGAAGGTATGAAATACAACAGTGTGTGTACAAGGTTCTCATCCTACAGGGCTGCTCACAGAAACAAAGAGCCAAACACTGGGCGTTGGCTGGGGAAATTATAGCACTTAGGAGAAGTTTCTTTATTTACATGATATGTGGACAGACAAAAAGTACTTAGAGCAGATAATATTTACTTTTTAAAAGATGAGGGAAAAGGTTGTATGTGTATATATTTCTAAAGAAACAGAGTAATCTGCTGGTATCAGTGCTCAGAAGGACACCAGGGCACAGGGGATGCAGGAGGAAAGGAGGTTTTTGTTTCTGTTTATCCCTTTTTCCATTTTTTACTATTATTATTATTTAAAGGGCTAGAGAGAGTTCAGTTGGTAAATGCTTACTAAGTTGGCAAGCATGAGGTCCTGAGTTAGATGCTAGAACCCATGTCAGAAAAGGGCAGAATTACCTTAGCCCTGGGGAAGAGGAGACAGGCAGCTCCCTGGAGCTCTCTGACTGTCAACTGAGACTACTCGGTGAGCCCTTGGCTAATGAGATAGTTCCAGCCTCAACAAACGAGACAGGTAGCATTTGAGGAACAACAGCTAAGGCTGGTGCACACAGGTATGCATACACACACACACACACACACACACACACACACACACACACACACACACACACACA
>OU015748.1:82357123-82404106 GCA_907169655.1 Acomys percivali | reverse complement strand
AATAATAATAATAATAATAATAATAATAATAATAATAATAATAATAAACAAAAACAAAACAAAACAAAATGACCCAAATCCTTTCCCTCGTGATCATCCACCCCCCACTCTCGTGAATAACCTCACTTAACATGATGTCCCACAGCACTAGCTGGTCACAAGTCACATCTGGGCATGAGGGGAGATGTAGTACAAACACTGAAACCTTCCAATACGGATTCTCATTCTGTGAAAAGGTGAGACTTCTGCGGAGAGGCACACCTAACAGACACATGTGCAACACAGCTTCTTTACCTAATGCTCACAGAACACTGCCAAGAGGGGCTGCAGGATCATGAGAGCTGGAGGACAGGGGATCTGTCTTGAGGCCGTGGTTCCGAGAAATGGCAGGGATACTTCACCTCACTAACATGGCTACCTACACAAGACCCAAACTTGTTGTCACACCAATACACACTCTAACATGGAAGGGAAGCCTCAGGAGTCCCCACCTCTAGACAAAGAACAAGAGGCAACTGTGGAATGCTGAAAGCAGAAAACAGTCTCCCCAGGAATGAGCCCCCAATCAGATATCCAATACCAAGTGGTAGGACAGAGCGGTAACAGTGAAACAGAGGGAACTAGGGGTCCGGGGTTTGGGAGGGGCTGAAGGGGAAAATGATGTAATGTATTTTAGTTTAATTTTTTTAAAAAGATGAGATCTTTCAAGATGCATTAGAGTTCAGGGCACCAGCAATTACTCACCACTGGACATAAGGATCATCCCTTCTACCCTTTTTAACATTAAAAAAAAATTCTATTAATAGTGTGATAAAAATCTAGATCAAGCATGTGTGTTTTCAGCTATTTTCATCTGGAGGGAAAGAAACTTAAAAACAAAAACAAAATAAAATAAAATGCAATCCTTAACCCAAACTACAACATTCTACAGGAAACGGGAAGTGCCACCCTGCCAGGGAGCTTTCAGCTCTGCTCCAGCAGCTCTAAGCGGTAACTGCCCTCAAGTGCTGAAGGAGAAGGGACAGGGCTCTGCAAAGGTTATGGCGGGGAAGGGACCTGGAGCACCAAGAGGCATGCCTGCACTAGACTCCCTCTGGGCACAGGTGCCTACTGATAAGTAAGGTTTCCATACAGCCTGTAAAGCCACTGCAACACTGACTGAGGGCATGGGTCCTCCTAACAACTGAGAACCTCTTCCCCAAGGCAATTTTGCAGTTTGGGAACATTAAATGTATGCAATGCTCTCTGTTCATGTTTCATTTCCTTTGCCAGGATCACATGACCAGCCAGCACGGTTGGAAACCAGTTTACTCCTTTCTTTTCAATGGCTAAAAACATGAACTTAATCTTGGTACTGTATATTTAATCAAATGAACAACAAAAGCACAAGCAGCTAAATCCAATAGCGGTCTACTTTTATCTATTTATTGTAAGCGCACTGAGAAATAAGTCATTCTCATTAAGACACTGAATGTTAAAGGGGCAGAGTAGGAGGGAAAGGAGGTACCAGTGCCATCATAGGAGATCCACATGTAACATAGGTGCTTTACACAACTTTGGAAAATGCTTCCACACCACAGACTTCAAGAGGGAGGCTCAGGGGTGTGTTTTCTCACTGCTACGTCCCTCCTGCTCAGTCACAGTATTTGTACTGAACCTCAGTAAATAAATACAATATATGCACTGAGTGACATGGCAAGGGGGATCAATCTCACTTCATAACAGAGAAGAAATCAAGACTTAAGCATCTTTCCAGGCCACAGAGGGAAGCAGCTGCTAGTGACCTTTCCTTTCCTAACCCTCTTCTGTTCAAAGCTTAAGCTCTTACATCCTGTCACACACATTAAAGATAACAAAATTGATTGTGTCCATGCTTCTCTAGTTCCTCGCCACTGAGAGGCAGCATTTCCTAGACTTAAGGAGGCTAACAGCCCCAGCTTCGGGAAGCACAGAGCAAATCCCTCCACTTCTCAGAATGACAACCACATAAATGATGTTAGGGAAAGAAATCCACCAGGAGGGAAAAACTGACCCACAAAACCTAGGCACGTGCAAAGGAAGCAAGCTGAAGACTACTCGCTAGGCACCTCGGGGCACGATGGAGGCCAGTGGACTTAGGTTCTATGCATTTATTTTACAGTGAAGTTTTTAAATAGTGATATTTTATTAAACATTTTTCTTTTTTCCTCTCAAACTACAATTTGATGCTTAGACTTTGTTTTATATTTTGAGAAATTTAAACTCACAAAAATTTGAAAACACAGTACAAATAGGGCCCTGTTTACTTTTCAGCCAGCTTTCCCAGCAATAACAGCTTACCTATTATTTATTAAAATCTAGAAACCGATAACAATATGACTAGACTACAGACTTTATTTAAATCCCACTAGTTCTTGCATATACTTTTCTGTCTCTTAAACAACTATATTTTTGTACACAGTTCTAAGGAAGGTGTGGTTATTAATCTATATAAAAAGCCCAGTGTTTGACTTGGGATCACAGAAAAGATGCCTCACTTGCTTGTGTTTGGTCAGTAAGGCACTTAGAGGCAGCAATAATTGTTGCTCAAATGGACCTGTGGACAACTCCAGCTAGCCGACCTGAACCTGTCCATCTGATGTTGGTTTTCTAAGGGTTAGGGGTCATGTGGCTTCCAACAGCATTCCAAAGAAAAGCCTGGGCCCAAGCAGTGCTGCATCTCAGAAGTCTGCAAGCACCATCGGACAAGGCAATGCATAGGGAAGCTATGAGAATAAAGCCAAAGCCAGGTCCACGGGAAACAGAGGTAACAGCACTTGTTAGGACAAACTATATGCAAAACTGGCCCAAGAAGAGTGACCCCATGGACTGCACATCAACTCCGGTGTGAAATGATTATTTTATGGCTGCTCACCAGGAACACCATCACCATCTTCAAAAATATTTATTTTTATTTTCTTAATGAAATAAATTAGGTCTTACAGCATTTCTTTTTTATCTACCTTATAACTTGTATTCTATGAAGGAGAGAGGACATGGCAAAACCCCACCTCCCACCAAAAAACAAAAACAAAAACCCAACAAAACAAAACACTACTTAGACTGAGTATATCTAATGAAATAGCTACACCAGCACTTTTAGCTTGGAAAGAGAATACCCAGAATATACAGCGGCAGAAGCAATACACAGTGGTAGAGATAGAAAGGTGGGCTATGGCTACTTTTTAACAGTGTGAACCAACAACATACACCATCTCAGTGTGACCTGGTACCCGCAGGGAAACCACCTCACACAGAACAGCTATGCATTATGGTAAGACAGTCACATATCACCGTAATAGTTACTTTTCTTGTCCCTGAGACATAATACTTGTCAGGAAGTACTTAAGGAAAGAAAGGTTCAGTGCAGGTTGAGAGGGCGCAGTCTGTCATTTTGAAGAGGGCATGGTGGAGGTCACTGAGACACCTCACATCTTGCTGGGTCAGAAAGTAGATGGCTTGGATCAAGCTGTAACCCTCAAGCCCCACCCTTATGCCAATGGGCTTTATGCCCAGAACAATGCCACCAGCTAGGAACATGAACCTGTGGGGACCATTTTACATTCAAACAATAACAAGCACTCACCACACACTGCCAAGTTCAAAGGTCTTCAATAAACATTCATTTATATGGACATACATGGATATATTAAATAAACACTTATTTGCTTGACTGTCTTGTACACATAGATACACAGTTGAGCATCAGTATGCAGTGTAGTCAAATATATCTGACAGGCTGGTGTGGGAACCCTGGAGAGTGGTGACTCTTGGCTAATGTCAAAGCACATTTGTCTTCTGGAAAGTGAGATATTCATGTGAAAAGATGTACTCCTGGGGAAAACCTAGCTTCCTAAGTTTTCTGTCAGTTATTAGCTAAGTGAGGGTGCATCTTACTTCACTTCCTTTCCTACTATCGGTCATCAGCTTTCATGATTATTAGTCTACAAGCAACCCCGCACCCCCAGCAAGTGGCAAGTAATGCCCAGAAGGAAGAGGAAATGAGATTGAAGTAGTCTAACAGGTAAAGAAACACCATGGGCTTGTTAATCCAAAAAGTATAGGAATGTATGTCTTAGGTCTTAGGTTCACACTGTCTTTTTTTAAGCTTTTGAAAAAACAAAGTATTTTATATTCAACATTTTTTCAGATTATATGATTTGCACGTTTAAGACTTATTTAATGGCATAAACCACCAATTAAAATGAAACTGTCAGGAAAAAAGGCATATGTAGGTTTTTAATACAAGAAAAAAAAAAATATTATGACGGGCCAAACCCCTCAGGTTAACAGACTGTAGGAGGCTTTCCAGTAGGCAGTATTCGTCTACTGTAAGCTATTTGTATCAAATGGATTTATGACAGGATTACCAGCCAAGGCCAGAGAGGCTCATTTGATACATCTGATACATAACCCACCTAAGGCAAGGGCATTTGAGCTTAGGCTCCAGATTCTTAGAGGATGCAGAAGTGCAATGTTGTGGAGACAGGAGAGGATAGAATGCCGCTTCGCCAGGACAGGAACTGAGGAAATTAAGGCCATAAATCATCCTGCTGTGGTTAAGTCCCCTACCTCTTAAGACTTAGATGATATTTGATTAAATCAAGTCAAGACAGTTCTTAGAGAAGTATTTTCACCAAAACAACCACAGACATGGCCAGGCCCAATGATGTGAATGCAGTTAAGATATGGTGTTACCCAGACAAAGTGCTGGCAGGCAAAACCCTGACTGTTGTCCCATCTGTGTCTGCCTTCTTGAGTCAATATCTTTAAAGACTTCATGTTTTAGGATTCTTCCTGCCATCTAGTTTCCCTAAATCCTAAAACCTTTTTCCTGAAGGTCTGCGGGGGCGGGGGTAGGGATAGCGGTAAAATAATATGTAAACTTAAGGGAGGCTAATGATTTCAAGCACCCAAGACATGAGGGTATCTTTATACAAGTGGGATACAATACAGGCAGGTGTATTTCTATTGCATGTTCAGCACTGAGAGCATCATCACTCTTCTAACCAGCTTACATTAAAAAAAGAAAGGAAGGAAGGAAGGAAGGAAGGAAGGAAGGAAGGAAGGAAGAAAGAAAGAAAGAAAGAAAGAAAGAAAGAAAGAGGCAGGAGGAAGCTGCATACACAGGGCCTGTACAGGTCACACCAGATACGAGTCCTAGAGCTGAAAGAAGTGGACACATGGCCCATCCCTAGCCTAGAAGCTATCTCTAATTGACAACTTACAAACAAAAATTTCGTTTTCTCCAAGGGAGTCTCATTGGGGAAAACAAACCCCTCCTAAGGGTAGGCTGCAGGCCCAGCAGTAGATGGCAACAGAGAGTGAACTCAATGGCGTTTTTGGAGGTTCCTTGTCTCATAATGTCATGTCAGAGCTTGCTGAGTGTGCAAATGAGTGCGTCCATGTGTCTATATCTGTTTCTTGAACCTTTCTGTTGGGCTCCTTTTGTTCTGTTTGTTTTGCCCTATTCCAATGACATGTTAGCTTTGCTTTTATTATTGTCCCTTGGAAGCCTGTTAGTTTTCTAATGAGAGACAGAAAGGGGGTGGGTCCAGATGGGAGGGCAGTTAGGCAGGAACTGGGAAGAATGGAGGAAGGGAAACCATAATCAGTATCTATTGTTATGAGTGGGAAATCCATTTTTAATAAAAGGAAAAAAAAACCCTGCTAACAGGAATCTTAAAACAATAGCAGTGGTAGAATATAGAAGGCAGTTAAGTGGTTTCTCTCCCTTCGGTATAGCCACCATGCTATAGGCTGGGATAAAGACACAAGGCTAGAAATTTTATCCTGAGACTTGTAAAAGCAATGAGCTCCACAGGGCTGCATGGCTTGTTACTTTACTCTTCACTCCCAGGACTGAGGGCTGAGGTGAGGAGCAATGGCTTACTCTCTGTATGCCTGGTGAGGATAAGAGCTCTGCTTCAATATCTATGGCATGACTTACCAGATTTTTCAGCAGCGTGGACAGTTCCTTTGTAAGTGTAGAAAACTTGACAAAAGCAGTGCCAAGGTCAGGGTTGTCTCTACTTAAAAAATTACTTCCGAACTTATCCAGAACTTGTGCATAGTTTTCTTCATTTTGTACATGATCTAAAAAAGAAGCAAAGAAGAGGTATGAGTGGTTATTTCACAACGAAGAGTTCTTTTGAATGCTGATCACTGGAACCTCTTAAAAAGAAAGGAGATAAAAACAGCATCAATTATTTATTGAGCATGTCCAGAGGCTGGCAGTATACTGAATGTTCTTTTCTTTTGAGACAGGAGCTGATATATAGTTCAGACTGGCTTTAGGCTTGCAACCTTTCTGCTGGAGGCCTCTCTTGTGCTGTGATTACACGTGTGTGGATGGCACTGCTCACTCTCTGTCTGTCTCACTCTTCCTCCCTTCCTCCCCTCTGCTTTCTCTAAGGAGGAATCCTGTTTCTTTCAGAGCACTCAGCTCATTTATATCCTAGCTCATCCATTGTCTCTCCGGTTTTTTTAAGGGAAAAATCCTTACCACATTCTCCAGCAACTGAGTAACTATGAAGAAATTTCTTATTAGGAAACTCAACCTTGGAATACAAAGGAAAACCTCAAGTGTTCTAGTATGTTTCTTTCTCTGCATCTAATCTTGACGCTTTATTTTGATTTATGCCCTAGGTCTGCAGAAGAACATCTCTAAAACCTTTTTTTTTTTTTTAAATACCATGCCTAGGCACAAAGTGTGCATTCTGGATCAGGTGGCTCTGTGTTTGAAGTATAGTTTTGGTACTTAGCCACCTTGCTACTTTATTATTTGCCTTAGAAACAGCCACAACAGCAATAACAACAACAAAAACGTCTATGCTTACTACCTTAGCTGGCACACAGGAGTATTCATCTTCTATTTATACATCAATTTTCTCCCTAGTTCTTCCTTTCAAGTCTACAAATTGAGGCCAACTGTACAGGACTGTGCTGCCAAGGGCTTGATATGAAGCACAAAGACATTTCTCAGTAGAGTGGACACCCACACAGGAATCCACCCCACCATGAAACCCCATAAACACCCTCTGCCTTGTTGTCTAGGACACCATGCTCTCTTTGTCATCCTCTACCTCATGGCTGCTCCCTCCACTATCTTTACTGCTTCTTCACCTGTCTGATCTCATCATAGTGAAATGCCTGTCCCTGCCATTGGGACTTTACTATTTTCTATCTATGCTTACTTCTTTGAGATCTCAAGTCTGATCACTTCAAATGCTTTCCAATGAATTGATACCTCGACCCCACAGCTCACTCCTAAAACACAAACTTACACACCCAACTACTTATCCACTCTCTCCATTTGGATGCCCAATCTACAGGCTACAAACGGACCCCTTAGTCTTCTTCCTCGAGCCTTTTATCTCACTTAGTCACTGGCCAATAGCATCATAGTAGCTGCAATGTGACACCGGTCAAGTCATACTTGGTTTTTCTTTTTCATACCCTGTACTTCAGAGTAGCCACAGAAAGCCACTTACCAGAGAACCCTACCTTTAAGATACACTCGATCTGAGAACTTCTCATTACCCCATGTTAACTGTCACCTACCTAGCACCACCTCTTTCTTCTGGTCTCTTGGTTCTGTTCTTGTTTTCTTACTAAAGCAGCACCTGGGTGGCCCAAAACTGCACCAGATGTTAACTCCATCACACACATTGCCACTCTCAAGGCACCCCCAGGCCTGTGATCTTTACAGGCATATGGAGAGGCATACAGTACCTTTCTATACTCTGGGACTAATGAATGGAAGCTGGCTTAACTGGCAACTGAGTTGGAAGTGATACTACTTTCATGTGCCAGCTTCTGGAATGTTCCAGTTTAGCTCTATTCCTCAGTTTTGGTGTACAAAGAACCCGTATTTGTGTGGAAGCCCACAGTACATGCCTTTCAGAGTCCTAAGCCTTCCCTTAGTTAGAAGGAACCTTCTCTTGCCCGTAAGTCCTGTACCTCTGCATGTCTTTCTATATCACCTGTGTACATAAATAGCTTTCCATAGGAGACACAGACTGCCTCTGGTCATCTCTGTATTCCCACTCAAGAGACAACACTGTAGATTTTCCAGGGAGCTGGACTTAGGATGCTAGGACCTAGTAGGAATTCGTTTAGCCCTCTGAAATTTCTTAGGCTGTTTATCCCCAGCTATTCAACAACTGAAGTGAAATATTTTACTTTTAAACATGCCTCAGTAACTGTATAGGAGCAATGGCCGTTCATGAAACAGAACACCAGCCTGAGGAATTATGGGCAAGAAGCATCACTGTTGTCCAGAGAGACCAGATGAAGCTCCCTAAGACTTCTGCTCATCACAGCATTAAAATTCATGATGCCTGCCGTGGCTGCAAGCATTTCTGGCTGAGATATTTTAAAAAGATAAAATGCAGCTCTGGTTAGAAAAAACAAAAAGGCTACATCAGTTCAACAACTGGCTGTGCATGTCTACCCCAAAGCGAGGCTTTCTGCATGGGTCACAGAAGCCCATGAGTCACTGAGAATCAGACTTAATGCTTCTTTCTGCTTCGGCAAGCTAGTGAGGATCATTTCAACCCTCCCAGAGGAGAAAGCACCTCACTGGTAAGTGGTAAATATTGGCACACTGGCTTTCTGCTTGTTTACTTGAAATCATATAATTTTCAAATGCAATGTGTACAAATGTGTAAATTAACAGTATCTGGCATTCACTTCCCAGATTAAGAAAGAAATTATTACAAATTGGTTCTGGAGCCCCTTCCTGGCCATCCCACAAAACTGCAATCGCTTCTCTTCCTCCTTTGACATCTATTACCCTGAAATATAGATCCATGCAGAGGCTAGGAAGAGTTATGAGAAGCCCAGAAGATTAGCAATGATGACTCACCACAAAATCAGATGGACTGAGCAGGAATAGGTCATGGGAGGGGGCACTGATTTGTGTTTAACTGCTTTCTCCATAATGCCCTATTTCCTCCTCACCAGATCTCTGCAAAGTGTGATAGATGAGAGGCAGAAAGCCAGCCTGGATAAGTAAGCATAGGCTATGTCATAGATCTGGGAACCCTATATAGTGCCTGTGTGTGCATATGTATGCATCTATGAGTATGCTTCCAAACACAGTGATATGTAATATATGTGCAATACTTTAGTATAGATACAAATATTAAAATATAGCAGTATAGCTAAATTGAATTTGGAAATAATAATACTGATGGAGGGAGTAGCATAAGCATGGAGTATGCCAGTCATTGTTATCTCAGAGCTGTATGTAACATCTAAGGGCTCAGTAACATGTCTTATACATTTTAAGCATCGGTTAGCATACTGCATTATGAATCTATCAGAGGCAGTTTACTGAGAGCACCCTCCTGCAGCCCCTCTTACAAAATACCCCCATTTCTGTACAAAACCAAGAGTTTTCCAGGAAGATTTTTTTTCAATGTCTCCACTGCTCTGTGGAGGAAGTATCACAGGCAGAGACAGAGGGAGGCCATATTAGAGGGCAGGTGGCCATCTGAACGTGCTATTGCTTCAGGCATACAGGAAAGAAGAAAGGTTTTGGGAGACACCATCACAGGAACAGGTTGGCCTGACCATTTAGCGATGAGAAAGCTTGATGACAAGAGTTCTCTTTTATGATCTGTACTGGGAGGCTTAGAAATAACAGGACAAGAGGCAGGAGCCCTGGGCTTGTAGGAGAGTGAATTGTGGAAAAGAAGAGGTAGAAATATAGACACTATTTTGGTGAGGGTCACAATTTACAGGCTTTTGGGGGTGCATAAGGTCGCAGGGCTGAAGCCCTCACACATGTACTAAATGTGCTCTCTTTTTCTCTATTGAGCTGTGTGTCTGTCAATCCTGTTTGCAGGCCCCAGTCACTGAATTCAGCAGCTTAGAGGAAAAGCTCTCCCCTGCTCAACTGCAAAATCTGAAGTGAGACAAACTTTTATTCAATGTCTGTGTGTTCAGTACCGTGGTCAAGTGAGCTTCTCTAAGTTATACCTATAAGATGAGGCCAGCAATGGCATTTACCTCACAGACAGTTAAGATACTGTAGGCCAAATGGTTAACATATAAGCATAATAAGAATGTGATGGTGGTGCCGTTGCTGCCCACTTTGCTCACTGCAGCATAATTGGTCTTACATCTTTGGCCAGGTACCATAGGCATCAAAAACATTCTGAAATCAGGAAACTAACAGCTTATACCATGAGAGTTGGGAGTGCCTTTGTGTTGCATTGCAGTTTCATTGCTTTAGCACACCTTAAGGACTTCGTCAGTAATTCACAAACAATAGCAATTACTGAGTAGGCCTTTCTCTGAAGGCTGCTTACTTGTAGTAGATCTTACTAGACTTCCAGACTGGTCTACCAACCCAACCTTTGGCAGCTGCCATTTATCAAGCACTGAGTATATAGTGGGATCCATCACAGTTAATATCCTAAGGCCCATACAATAGTCCTTCAAGACACTATTTTTTAAGTTTATATTTTTATGTATATGCATATGTATGTGCCTACTCATCTCTGTGTGCATCACATGTGTGCAGTGTCCACAGAGGCCAGAACAGGGTACTGGATTCCATGGAACTGGAACTACAAGAGGGTGTGAACTGCCTAATAGGGAAACAAACCCAGGTACTGAAAGAGTAGCAGGCTCTCTTAACCTTTGAGCCATCTCTCCAGGTATGAGGGCTAAAGCCAGGGTTAGAGACCAGCTACGTTTGATTTCAAATCACACCCCTTCTGCTGACCCAAGTCAGTTAAGACTATGTGCCAGAACACTGTGTTAATACCTACTCAGAATCCACTAAGTGAAAGGCTTAGAGTAAGCACGAGGCATCCAACAGGCTTCTTTGTGCCTTAGTGACACCGACAATGCAATAATTATAGTTGTGTTGGAATTAAAATTTGATGAGTCAATGTGCCGGAGGTACACTAAGCATTCCCTCTACATTAACTCACCTGGTGTCCAAAATCACGTGCACGGCTACCATCTTCATTTTAAACACGTGGTGAAAGTGTTGAGAGGTTAAGCAGCTCACCCAAGGTCACACAGATAAAGTGGAGGAGTGGCAGGACTGAGGCCTGGCCCACACTCTCAACCACTCGGTGTTCCACCTGACCTCTAAGACACCTGAAGTCTTCTAATATGAGCCAGGTGCCAAGTAAAAGAAGGTCTGGATATTAGGTATTGTTCTAGTCTTTACTGCCTGGTCCTGGACAGACGACTAGTCTCTTGAGTAAGTACTCAATTCACTCATGTATAAAGCAGGTCCTGATAAGACTTAGGTCCTGGCCAGTGACTGGTAAGGCGTCACAATGAATAGGAGAGATCCTTTAGAAGAACAATAAAGCCACACATACACAAAAAAAAACAAACCCACCTGGCTTCTTTCTGATTAGTGACTATTATGTCACCAGAAGCCTATTTCCAAGCACAACTGCCAACGTGACTGAGGCATGGAGTCATGGAGCACAGAGAGGGTCTACACCCCTGCTCTGGTCCTCACTGGCCGTGACCTTAGAAAGATTACTTAAGTTTTCACTTGTCTCCAGGTCATTTGTGAAACAGTATGTCTATAAAATACACATCAGATTTCTAATATTTTTACATTTAGGTCAATGATCCTAAGACTGGGTTAAATGCTAATATTAATTAATGGGTATCAAATATAAACTTAGTATCAGGTATACTTTGGAGGATTCTGGTATGTGTAAGATAGCCATCAGGTAATAATATCTAGTTGGCATGGTCACGATGGGGAACTGAAGAAGAATCGCTATGTGAGCCCCATCCAGTGTCTGGCGTCTGAAGTGTTTAAGTTCTAGTACTCACTCCACAGTAAGTTTCGCTTTCATGTCTTCCCACTTCTTTCTTTATTCTCTTCTGCGCAGAGAGTCTAAGTGCAGAGAGTCTAGGATAGCGGTTCTCAACTTGTGGGTAATGACCCCATAGAGGTCAGATATCAGTTATATCGATGTTTACATTACAATTCATAACAGTAGCAAGTTTACAGTTATGAAGTAGCCACAAAATAATGTTATGGTCGGGGGTCACCACAGCACGAGGAACTGCATTCAAGTTTCGCAACAACAGGAGGACTGGGAGCCACTGGAACAGAGCAACATGTGCCAATGGCTTGTGAGCCAGAGCTTAGATAGTCTGGGGGACGGGGCATGCGCGTGCCTACACGCCGTGGAGTCTACGCAAAGGTATCTCCTCTGAAGCACCACTGCAGTTCCAGGCCGTAGCCTTCCTCATCCAAAGTCAATGTAAATCTACCTTTGACTTAGTCCTCATAGCTTTACCCCATTTGTGGTTTGTCCCGTTCCCAGAGGTCAATCGGGCTACAGAGAGTGCTCAGTAAAATGCTACTGTGAGTAGTGAACAAATAATGTTCCTTCTCTCAAAAAAGGTCCGTTTGTCATGTGCCAGGAACAGCAGCTGTAGTACTAAGGCGACATAAGCTGCCATATACACTATAATGCTGGAGCACCGGGAAAAGGACGTATTCTCCTCTACTGCCCTATAGACTCTTATAATTTTAATTGCTGTTTTAAAAAGTTTTAACTCACATGCAATTTTGGAGATGCAAAGATTGAAACTGTAACGTCCTCTTCCAATCCTACCTCCTTCTTTGGCCAACACATACACAAACACAGAGACTTTCTATTCAACTCATTTAAAAAAAGCCAAATGAGGTGTTGTGCACAGGACGCCATGGCTTCCTCTTTTCCTACGTGTAAAGAGCAGGAAATTCAACATCAGCACATCTTAATAATTATGTCAACTGTGGTTATGTTTCCCGACAGGCTGTAGTGCTAGTTATAATACTCTCTCTACTAAGAATCTTCCAAGTTGTTTGCAGCTTTCTCCACCAACAACCAACACTTCAATAACAACATTTTTATAAAAGATTTATTTATTTATTTATTTATACAGTGTTCTAGCTGCATGTTAGTGTGCACGCCAGTACAGGGCACCAGATCTCAGTATAGGTGATTGTGAGCCACCATGTGGTTGCTGGGAGTTGAACTCAGGACCTTTGGAAGAGCAGACAGGGCTCTTAACCACTGAGCCATCTCTCCAGCCCTACAACTTCTAAACATAGGCTCGTCCATGCTGCCGCTCTGTCTCTGGGAAGATGTACACAAACACACAGGCTTGCAGGGGATGTGGATAAATGTATACTCTAGTCTTACAACTGCTCTGCTTCCCTCCAGAGAGGGTGACTGCAGCAATCTCTCCAACAGCAGTGCTGTAGAGCAAGGGCTCTCTCTCTACAAACTCACAGGCAGAGAGAAGCACTGTCTTCACAGACATGAAAAACAACCACAGGAAGCCTGCTGTTCTGTATTTTACTGTTAGTTAACATCTCCTTTTCTTTCCTTTCCCTACTTAGCCTAGTTTTGAAATGTCGTCTTTCTCACCAGCATGCAAGCAGACTGCCTTCCACAGGGCGGACCTATCTCTGTAGTATGTGTTGTTAATTGTGATGTTTAGCTTCTGGTTTAAATTTGTAATTTCTCCCTGACGTAGACTATAAATCTAGAAGGTCTTGTGTTGGACACAGGTTCAGAAATTCAATTTTCCCATCTTTTTGTCAGAGCTGGTTATAAAAACAAACAAACAAACAAACAACAAAACAAAAAAGCCTGTTTGACCTACCCTGACAGGAGGAGGGGTCCTGTTCATAACCTGGAGGGAAACAGTCTGACAAAAGACTCTGTGGAGACAGATGCTGCTGGCCCCTCCTTTAGTCTCTTAGCACTAAACTGCATCCTTCTGGGCCAAAGACTTCAGCTAGGCTGTCTGGGCTGCATTTATACGCCACCAAAGGGCAGGGTTTGGAGGTCTTTAACAGGCTGAACACCATCAGGTCCCTAGAGGATGAGGAACAGGAGGGAGCTCCACATCCCTTCCTCTACACCTCACACCCTCACCTCTACATCTGGAGCCTTTGGAACATGGAGAAGCAGGTAATCGTGGTTCTGGGAGGTTAAGCAAATTAATAATGTCTTAGGAAAAGGCTGAGAGAATCCCGCTTCACAGACAGTCAGAGGCTTCCAGAATCATGTCAGAACTCTGAGCATTGTGTGGGAGTGTCCAGGAATGAGTTGGATCAGAAATATATGCTACAGAATTTCTTGAATTCTTGTTTATGGGGCCTGTGGTCTAAGTGTACAAGAGGAGAAACTCAGAGTTTGATTTTCTCTTATATGACAAACATTTTCTATTTGTCTTTATTTTGTTTACAGTATGCTTTGCCACAGAGAAAAGCTTAAATTCCATCTAGCTAAAGATATTACTTGTAGCCCAAACAAAGAGGATTGGATTCTCTGTTGCTACCTTCTGTTCTTAAACCTTCTAGTCGTTCATATTTAAAAACAACACAACACGACACTGTAGGGGCTAGAAAGATGACTCAGCACTGTTCCTATGGGGCCTGACTTTAGTTCCCAGCACCCATGTCAGGTAGGTCACAAACCTGTAACCCACCTACAAGGTAACCCAATGCCTCTGACACCCACAGATCACAAAGACACAGGCATATGCATAATTTTTAAATGATAAAAAACTTAAAAAAAATCCACACTGTTAATCCAAAGTAATGTATCTGTTTACAAAGTATTTATGTTCATTTTTGGAATACTGAGGACTGAACTTGGGGCCCTACATGCTGTAGGCAACCAGCAAGCTATAATTCTGCAGCTCTTGTTCTTTAAAACATGTTCTTAAACACTCTAACCATTTAATTTATTGTCTTTTTGATACTTAGCAATAAATTTATTTATATAGTATGAGAAATAGTAGTCATCCATATGAAAATACACTACTATTTAAAGGATTTAATTGAATAAATCACTCATTTGGAATCTAACTAACAAAACAGGGCAAAACTTGGAGGCAGAGGTCAGGGTTCATGAGATGGTATCTAAGCCAACACCCAATGATAAGGAGCTGTCTAATAAGCAGGTATGGGCTAAGAACTTTCGAGGCAGGAGGTAATGACACACCATATATGTATACAAAGTATGCAAGGTAAAGAAGCTTGTATTTGGCTGAATGGGCGTGTCATAGTCAGCTCTATGGCTGTGAAGAGACACCACGATCACAGTAATTCTTATAAAAGAAAGCATTTAACGAGGCCACAACCTCTTAATCTTCCTAACACTTTCAGATCACCTATCTCTGGGGCTTTGGATTCTATGGAGCGTACCACCTTGAGCCTAGAACTAGATGTAAAGTGTTAAAAGTACTAGTGTCCCCTCATTTCTGACATCAGATAGGAGCTCAGGTCCTTTTCTGCCACTCCCCACCCCGCAAATCAAAATAACTTATCCCGTGACCCTGACGAAGCTCTATTGGAATTTCACTGTGACCATGTTATTAGAAAGTTAATCGTTGGTTTTTCTCTTCCTTGGACACAGTGTTAACTAATTGGGATGTAATAGTCACTTGAGGAGAAAGTCAGTTTCCTTTCTTCTTGAGCCTTAGTTGCCGCATCTGTATCAAAGCATCACACACAGGTCTGTTGAGATTAAAGGCAAAGTTCTAGAGGTAGATAACCATGTTTGTGTGTGTGTGTGTGTGTGTGTGTGTGTGTGTGTGTGCGCGCGCGCGCACGTGTGCGGGGTGTGCTCTATATTGTAATATGCCTTCCTCCATGCCACATGTGGTGAGTCATCCTTTAATTTCTCTAGGCCATTTTAAAATTTTGCTTGTTATAGTTCCCACAAATCCTCATAAAGAGTCTGCCACAGGCCATGCTATGAAATCTAGAGGCAGCACCAATACTCTATTTCTACAGTCTTGTCAAATCTCTCATTTAGCAGAGCCCCCGAAAGGGAACCCCAAGAGGCTGGTACCTGCCTTTAAGCAGTACTCCAACCCCAACCCCAGGGCTTCATCACTGAGGCCTCCTACCTGCCAGAAGAAACACAAACACACATTCTGGTTTGCTTATGGCTCTGTAGGTAATGACAATGCTTTGAGGTCTGGTCCCAAAGAACAGCTGGTAAGGAGACAACAATTCCACTCCTATTTCAGTCTCTATAGGATGACGGTTCAAAAGAGACAAGACTTCCCATCAACGTGTGTGAAAAATTGAGGCACCATACTTTGCTATTTGATCTACTAACTTTCATTAAAAACTCACACCAGGATGTTCAGGTAGATTAGGTTGCTATGTTTGTGATCTTTTGCACATCTCTTAATTATCCTATACTTTAGCTTCTTAATTTATAGATTATGTACAAAAGACTTAGAAATGAACAAAATCTCACTGATTTTTGTCTTGATAAATGAGATGACGTAAGACAGGGTTCTCAAAGCTTTTCCCACTCATGACTGACTCCTTTATACCTGATAAATTTTTATGTGACTCTAGAAATTTAGGTATATATAATATAAGTATATGACAAAAATTTATTAATAATAAATCCCAAGAAACTTATCAAAAATCATTATTTGGTCTATGTATAAATTTTAAAGTTGCAAAATGTACACAATAATGGCTGGATGTGCTGTACACTTTTACATGCAGAATGAAATCATGGCTACCTATTTGATATTGCAGGATATAGAGCACTGATAACGCTTTCTAGAGTTCACTGATAATTTCATTCTGTATTTGTTAATGGTGACACTTTTGTTTCATACAGACATGAATAAAATATGGCAGAAGTACATTTAGGGTCATATCAGAAATCATTGGAAATTCTGTCCTAATATTCCATGCAAAAAATCAATTAAACAATTTTTAATGAAACTCATATTAGCAACTCAAATAGTAATTTATAAAATCAAACATTCTATCTGTACAGTCCAAAGATACTCTAATTTGACATTTACATGTTGAGCAATGGAAATAGGAAAATATCCAGAGTCTTTGTTTTTTGTAACTAAAGCACTAGATTTGTATAAGAGCAGAAAACTGTGTATGTTCAGTGAGACATACAGGGGTCTTGAATATGAGCCGGCGCATTTCAGGCAGCTTGGGGTGGTGCTGCATGGCATGACAGCAACGTCCACACATGTTCAGAACTTGGGCTGCAGCAAAGCCATGCAATGAAAAACAGGTGAGCACAGATGGGCACCTCAGACTCCTCATATGCTTGATTCTGAATTAATTTTTGGTTGCTGTGCATTAAAGAACATTTTATGACTGCCAAATTTTTTGCAACCTCAACAGTGGGTTTAGGTAGCCAGGCATTGGCTAGGACCTGGATCAAACACACACTCTCCAGATGTGGTACACTGCAGACTGTTTTCATCAGTAAGACATGTGAAATCATGTACTTCCAGAGATGCTTATTTACCTAAATAGCATGTGATCCTTTACCTGGTTCACAATGTCTGTGAACAAGGTAGGATTTCAGGAAGTCCCAGGGAGAGCACCACATGGAAAAGTCAAGCCCAAACCAGACTCTGGTGCTCAGCATCTTTGCTACAGTTACAAGCAGCTTTCTGGGAAAAGAGATTCACAGTTCATAGAGACAGACTACTCAAAAGTGTTGTCAAAGGGAGACCAGGTAAAGGAAGGCCTAGAATCTCCAGGATATTTTTTCTAGGTGGATGTGTTTAAAGCTGAAAGGTCCTTAAAGATAATTACACAGGATCTGGAGAGATGACTTAGAAGTTCAGAGAATTGGCTGCTCTTCCAGAGGACTCAGGTTGAGTTCCCAGCACCCATATGGCAGCCCACAACCATCTGTACCTCCAGTTCCAGGGGGATCTGACATCCTCTTCTAGCCTCCTCTGGTTTCCAGTAGGCATGTGGCTGGCGCACACACACACACACACACACTCAGGCAAAATGCCCATACACATAACGTAATAATAATAAATGTAATTATCATCCATACACTTAAAAATCAGAGATGTTAAATTTCTTAAAAACAGAACTGATTTGTATTCTTGTGATGTTTTTCCTTTCCAACCTTAGTATTAAGATCTGAATTAATTTACTCTGTTTATGCCTATTAAAAAGATCATGATTAAACTTAGCATTATATGCTGGAATAACTGCCAACTCTATTTACAACTGACTTTACACTATCTTTGAACATTTGAACACAGTATTTAGAAAAGCATCTAAAATAAAGTTGCTCACTTTCTATCCACTGACAAATCTAGTATTCTGCCTTTAAAACCTAAGATTTCTTTGTGAGATCTAGGAACTATTTTTTAAAATAAGTTATATGACAAAATGAAAATCTGGAGAACACTACATACTGATTTTGTCTTTAAAAAGCAATAGATTTCATTCCTAAAACTACTTACTGGTAATTCTAACAGAATAGAAACAGGAGGAAAATAAAATAGGAAGGCAATGCGAAATCAAGTGTTTTCTCTCCTGCACTGAAAAGGCAGAGATGGCTTCCACCAGCCTACCCTGCCCGTGCTTCAGAAGGAGGACTGCTCATCCTGATCATCATAGTACACACCACCTTTCCCATTAAAATTAAAGGAGTTAAAGTCCTTGTAGACTAACGATGATCTTTCCAGGGGGCACTGTATGTTGTGAGAAAGCTAACCTTTATTCCAAGCATCTTGCCAAACATTTCTTAAAAAAAACAAAAACAAAAACAAAAACAAAACCAACCAAACCAACCAAAGAAACGAAACACCAAGCAATACTAAATAATAAAACACACGTCTCAGTGGTTAGGGGTATGCCTCAGTTGGTAAGGTAACTGCCTAGCATGCCCAAAGTCATGGCTTAGACCTCTAGTACTGAATCTGGCAGGAGTGGGTGAGCACTTGGAAGTGGTGGCAGAAGGATCACAAGTTGAAGGTTATCCTGGGATACATGAGTCCCTGTCTAAAAGAGGGGGGGAGGGGGAGGGAGGGAGGCAGGCAGACAGACACACACACACAGAGTGGGGTGGGAATATTTCACATTTCAGTTTGAGATCTAATAATATAAACGTCCTGGGTTTTTACTCCGCAAGTACACTAAGGTCACATCAGAGCCTGTTAATAGATGACTGCACCTAATACAGCTGGCAGAACAATCAATCCACTCTACCTGCTGACTGACTCTTCCACTTTATAACACGCAGTATGTATCACTAAGCTCCCTTTTCTGAAGAGTCACACCTAACTTATAACATACATGCAGGGGCATAAGCACAGGGGCAGCAAGGCTACAGGCACTGACCCTGTCAGCCGGGGTGGCCGCCCACATGCTGTCAGCTCAGGCTTCTGGGGTTAGTTGGAGTGGGTGGCTCCTCCTCCAAGCCAAACAGTTAGAACGGGGCAGGTGAAAACTAGCACTCTGATGAACTAGCCTTTGAAATCACAGGGCATCATGGCACCACTTCATTCAAAGGAAGGGTGTTCCTACGTCTCCGTCACACTAAAGAAGGGGGAATTATGATCTGTCTTTGAAAAGAAAAACAAAGAATTGTAACATATTTAAAACCCTTTCTAGCACCCAGAAAACTGTCAGTTACTTTAAATGAATCACCAAAAATAAAGAAGGAGAAAGAGAGGAAAAGGGAAGGGGGCTGCAAGGACAAAATGACAGGATGCCACACAGGTTAATAAACTAAGGCTTTAAAATATGAAGCAGTACAGGAAAAATGGAATGGCTTGGGTAGCTTTCTCTTGATCTGAGGTTTTAAGTTTTGCATGGGTTTTTAGGTTTCCTCATACACGTCAGGGATAAGAGAGACAGATTGCTAAAGCAATTTCCAAAATAAAGAATTTCCGTGAATATACTCTGTTTTTCAAAAAATACTTTTTATTATGCTAACACTGTTCAGTAACCAATACTGACAGAGGCTTATGTATAAAAATAATACATGTTATAAGCACAGCCCTTCAGAATTGTTGACTACTTTTCAATTCAAATCATTTTGGGAAGGTGAGTGGTTGGTAATCTCCAATCAGAAATACAAAATGCTTCTTAGATCTTTAACCATCATCGAGTGGGATTTCTGTCACTTAAGCACTGTGAGAAAGCGAGAAAATCATGAAAATACATTAGGAAAGAGACGCCAAGGTCCAACCTCTTGGGGCTTTTCAGGATGAGGCAAAAAGCATCTGGATAGGGGCAGTGTGGGCTGAGCTGTTTTGAATGTATCATGGGAAGACACCTACCACTGTTTTCCTCATCTAACTATTTCTAAATAATTGACTGTCACCATACTACCCATATACTCTAATAAAAAGCTTATGAGTAGAAAAACACCACTGGGTGGCAGCAGCCAGTGAGGAGCCCCAAGCAATTTAAGTTTATCTCTACACTTTAACCACAAGTACAATTTCTATGTAATCTCCACTATAGAACCACAAAGTCAACCCACAGGTCACACTGCCCACAATTTACATTTGAGTGGTTCACTCACTAATATTCACAATAAGCTATTTTCAGGCAGCTTTTCGATGAGGGACCCATCTGGCCAACATACAGTGGGCAACTCATTACACACTTACCTAAGCTCTGTCACACAGCAGGTAAAAGATGATGAAAACAGCATGTGTAAAGAACAAAGCTGGGGCTGCTAGGCTCTCATCTTACTCCTAGGTATGGTACTCTGGGTAAGTTGTTTGGCACGCTAAGCTCCAGTTTCCATCCCCTGAGACATGGCATGCTGGCATTTACCTCATTGGCTTGTTTGGCTTAATCTAGAGTACAGCATCAATGCCTCAGGGATACCGTGTGCTCTGAGAAGCATTACCTTGGCACCCTGTCACACTGCATCAGATCCCCAGATCTCTTTTTGTGTCCTGTAAGGTTTCTCTTTGCAGCACTTCCCAGTTCCCTATTACAATACATTCCAGATTGATGTAAACTGCCACTCACCATAAAATTAACAAGGACAGAATCTCTCTGATTTGTCCTGTGTACCTGACACTCAGAGCTGATAAACATCTCAAAAAGCGGGACACAATACAAAGGTGAAAGATGTCCTTACGGGGAACAGGCAGACATGACAGTTGCCCTTCCTCCACCCCTAGGCTGCTCTAGTGGTATCTTAATATGTATGTTCACGCTATATCACTTTAACTGCCATGTTCCTGTGAACAATTTGTTAAGCATCTACCTCAATTTTGTCCATATGATATCTTATGTAGCAAACACTATCTTTTTTTTTTTTTTTTTTTTAGTATTTTTATTTAATTTTAATTTGTGTGCATTGGTGTGAGGGTGTCACATCTTGGGAGTCACACACAGCTGAGAGCTGCCATGTGGGTGCTGGGAATTGAACCCAGGTCCTTTGGAAGAGCAGGCAGTGCACTTAACCACTGAGCCATCTCTCCAGCCCACATTTTTACAGTGAGAATATGTAAGACTCAGCAGAGTCAAATATTGTACTTGAGCTTAGCAAGTATGCCAAAGCCACACTATCATTCCCTTTTTGAAAACAGTGCATAGTGTAACAACACACACATGCTATGCATTTATGAATCCCACTTGTTTTATGTGTTTCCTAATCCCAATAAAGGCTCTTGAGTATCTTCTTATATATATATTTCAAGTATATTTTATTTTTACCTCACAGCATGAAAATTAAGATAGCATTTGAGTAGGCATTAGAGTAAGCTTAACCACATGACCATTGCTCATGTGAAAAACAGAAACAAAGCAGAGTCAGCCACTTAAGAGCACCCCTATGGCTTTTCTGGTTGTTTTCTCTCACTTCTCTCAACGGGCTACTACAAAAGGCCCACCACACTGCAGGGGTTTATCAGAACCAAATGAAAGACAAACACTGTAAATTAGGTTTCTCATTTAGGTGAAAACTTAAAACAACAAGTCAGTAACTCCAGGCTGAGACAACTGTGATTGGTGGATCTTGAGTGTCATATGTGGAAATCAGCTCAATCATAGGCAGCTGGGATACGTGTAAGGATTTTCTTGATTGGATCACGTGAGGTGCGGAAGAACCACTTTAAGTCTGGCCACACCTGCTAGTGGCATCCCATATATGAGAACATGGAAGTAGAAGGTTCTGCTTTTTGTTTGCTTTCCCTCATTCTCATGGCAAGGTCACCTGTTCTGCTCCTGAGCGATTCCTTCACAGGTGCTAGAACCTACTTCTTCTCTATTCCAATATAAACTGAAGACTAACAGAGCCATCGAGCCTCATGGACTGAACAGCTACAGGATTACTGGCACTTCTGTCAAGAGACAGCCATTGTTGAGCTAACCAGACCACAACCTATAAGCCACACTAATAAATCCCTTGTAATGTTTTGTTTCTTTAAAATCCCTGACTTATAAAACAGCTACTACTTATCTGTATTAACTATCTCATCATTTTCTAGGATACAGAGAAACTAGGTAGTGGTATAAAACATGATGACAATACTATATGATGTTCTGAAGTATGGGGAGGAGGCTGAAAAGACCAAGTTTCCCCTCAGACTACTGGCTCTGAGCTCTGATGGTGGGTGAGGTAGCCAGCAAGGTTCTGGGGTCAGGCTTTGCTTTGCTCACACTCCTTCTAAGAATAAAATTAAGAAGAAAACTGAATTTACTGAATTCCCACAATATAATGCAGAAATTAGGTACACCAGGTCCCCTCAACAACTCTTTAATAACACCACCACATTCGCAAATGAGAAAAAGAGGCTTGAGAAAATCAAGTAGCCAGTTTAAAGTGGTTTTGTTCACCTCAAAGCACACACTCTTTCCCTCACAGTCAGCCATCTTGCCCTACCTGGTTTCCTGTGAGATTATAGACAATTGATGTATTAAAGAAGTGGCATCCTGTTAGTGACTGGGGCTGCAAAAATGGTATCAATGTGACTCAGAGACCTTGACACATTCTTCCCAATGCTTTCCTGGGGAGGCAGAGCCTGTCACTTCTTGTGAGTACCCACTATTTCAATTAATTTGAATTAATATCTTATTATAATTAATAACAACATATTTATAGCATATACATATTATTCATGTATATAAGAGTATATAATATTAATGTGTTAACATTAATAATTATTATAAAACAAAGTTGCTGTTACTGGACCAATGGTAAAACATTTAGTCACCTAAAGTCTCTGACATCATTAGATAAAAGAAAGAAAATGACAGTGGGAACTCTGTGAAGGTATGAATTTAACTTTCCCCTCCTAGCTCCCCTGCAGGGTCCATGGTCGGTACTGGTTTTCACTGTGTATAGGGAGGCTACTCCATGTTTAACTGAAGTCTCCAGTCAGAGGCTGACCAACCACATAAAGTGATCGTAAAGACCTCTTGTTATCTGTGACAACCACCAGCCTCTACTCCACTGAGTTCTTAAAAGGACATAACATCGATGTGTATCATAGAAACAATGACAGGCTTTGGCTGAGAGTTACAGACAGAAGGGGAAAAAGGAGCAAAGTTCAATTCTTTGGCCTACTTACCCTTTTCATCTGTTCAGGCCTTTTGTAAATATCCAACACGTGACAGAGACAACTCTGGACATTATGAGTGAGGGGAGGATTTGCTAAGTCCTTACCTTGACCAGAGTTATATATTGCTTTTACAGATTTCTTCACTTTCTGTAGAGCTGTTCTATCTTGGTCTAGAGCCTAAAAGGGAAAGAAAGAGGAGAGGATGTTGGAAATTTTGGTACATTAAAAAATAACTCACTCTCAGTTTTACGTCTTCTGTAGAGCACCAGAGCGCCAGCCACTTACAAGCAACCAGCTGTGCCTGCTTTACCTACATGGATTTTCTGGACAAACACTGGGTCACTACACAAGGCTCATTGTTGTACAAAATGGTCAATCTAGCTGACAAGCCTGTCAGTAACCATGCAACAACAATGTAGGGACTCTTAAAAAACTGCTTCCTTCCCTCACCAGTATATAGTCTGTTAAGGGAGAAGAGCAGGCTTGAGACACAGTGACACTATCCCCAAAACTTATCATCTGGTATAAATATGCCTAGAGGAAAAAAAAAAAAACCTATAAGCAGGAATGATCTTTTCACGGTGCCTTCAAAGTTGGTAATTTCTTTAATTAAAAAAAATCCCTGTCTATTAAAAGCAAAGATGAGGCTAGTGATTTAACTCAAGCCCACGCTGCCCCGGATTCCCACATGCTGAAATAATAGATATGCACCACAACACCCAGTCACCGCTGAGGGTCACTAAACCAATGACAGACTGAGCGCCGGGCATGGTGGTGCATGCCTTTAATCTCAGGAGGCAGAGGCAGGTGGATTGCTGTGAGTTCGAGGCCAGCCTGGTGTACAAAGTGAGTCCAGGCCAGCCAAGGCTACACAGAGAAACCCTGTCTCGAAAAAACAACCAAACAAAAAACCAAAACCAACCAACCAAAGAAAAAAACAAAACAAAACAAAACAAACAAAAAAAAACCCCAAGACAGCCTGAAAACCACCATGGACCTGCCTCCCACATGCTCCTCAGCCATCACGTATGGCATGCACCACGCCACAGAGGTCAGGGCATATTTTACTTGATGGTTTCAGGGTAGAGGTAAAACTGAAGCACTGTAGAAGTCTAACATGTACACTTTTGAAAACAGGAAAAAGATAGGCCACATTTAATAAACGGTAGAGTTCACACGGGCTATCGCACTTCGTCTCAGAAATAAGTCGTGACATGAGTACGATTATGACCAATTTATAGAAGAGAAAACCAAAGTGTAGAAAGTCCAACCTGTCTGGGGTGACACAGCTGGAATCTGAATAAAATCTTGACAACAGAACCTGATCCCCAATTCTGCCCAGTTCTGCATTTTAATCTGTAACATGATGGAATGTAAAAGTGCAAGTCATCACAGGGGGTACAAGAGAGAAACCCGAGTAAGCCATTTTGGATGCTGAGTGTCATGGTTAATACTGATTGCCAGCATGGTGGGATTTAGGCACCTAGAGACACCTCTGTGCATGTGTGCTAGGGTTTCTAGGGAGGCTTAAGGGAGGGAAGAGCAACCTTGAGAGTGGGCAGCAGCACCCCATGGGCTGCATAAACCACAGAAGCAGCAGGCGCTCAGCTCACCTCATGCTCACTTCCTGACTGCAGACGCACTGTGCCCAGCTGTAGGATGTTCTTACTGCCACAGTGGCCTACAGTCCCTCAAATGCTGCAAGCCAAACTCGACCCTCCACTTCCTTCGGTTGTTTTTGTCAAATATTTTGTCACAGCCAAGAGAAAAGTCACCAGTACATGCTAGTGTGAGAAAAAGAAGAGATGTCAAATCCAGAGTTACTGAAGATTACGCAGGAGTGTGGCCTCTGATGAACTGTGTGGATGACACACAATTATCATTGCTCACTTTCATATACATATGACTCCCCTACCCCCCAAAAAGAGCCCTGGGCGTGATAGAAAAATTTATCTAGTGTCCCACATTAAGAGGAGAAATAGCCTATGCATTTTTTCAAGCATGCTCCCCATCTGCTGTGGAAGTATCCATTTTCCTGGACCTCACCATCATTTCAAGAAAGGAGACAAGATGTACTCTCAGTTCAGTCAGCAGGTCAGCTCCAGGGGACTACTCAGAGAGAATTAGTTCATGGACTGCAGTGCCTTGTGTGTTACCAACACCAATGGGCAAAATACATGGAAAATTGCAAAACACTGTATGAGACACCGTGTAGTTTCTTGGGAGGAGAGGGTACTGAAGGGGGAGGCGATGTCTCAGAATTCACATTAGAGGCTTTCCCAGCTCATCTAAGCATGCAAAGAACTCATTCATAGAGTGCAAACCCATGTACTTTTAAATATTTTTAAGAGCATTTCATCTGGCAGGTACAGCCACAGCTAAATCTGAATGATTTTTTTTTTTTATTGAATCTTTTGTATTTGGCCAGTGGCCAGAAGCAGGCAAATAAAATGTTATTTTTATGAGTCCCACGCTGTTAGAGAACTAGAGAATGCTGTCCTTCAGTCAAACTCAGCCCTCTCCAGAAAAAACACCTCTAGATGTGCTAAAAGGTTTCATTCCCTCAAGTGCCAAACAACTGCAGTGACTGCCTGTGAAATGTCGTATGTAAAGTCAGATGAGGGCTAAAAGAAAATTGTCGTGCACAACCTGCACTCCACAACTGCACAAACGTGTGACAAGATATGCGCCTGCATTTCTTAGCGTGCATCTAAAGCTGACCGAGTCAGAAGGGGCGAGATGGGAGGGGCAGGCCAGAAAGCAGCACTCACGGCTTCGGCTTCAGTGTCCCCTCCAGCTCCGGCCATGGCTTCCACTGGTGTGGAAATGGGGCAAACAAACCCGTCCCTCCACAAGCTGCTTTTGGTCATAGTAGTTTGTCAACTAAGACACCCACTCTTGAAGGTCTGAAATGGATTCAAAATGACCTTGGGAGCACCCGAATCATGCCAGAGGTAGATCTGTGCTTTCCACTGAGAGAATAAACCCAACTAGCCACCAGTTAAAGGAAAACCCAACAAGTCTGAAAATTCTTATCATTTCTAACAACTAGAAATCATTTTTATAAATTCAGTCAACCAATACACATTAGTAGTGGAGACTATGGGTTAGGACATAGACCCCAAAATGAGTAAGATGTAGTCAGTTTATGTAAAGCATACTTTGGAGTAGCAAATTCAGGTCCAGGGGTTCCTGGATACAAAAGAAACGGAGAGTAAGAAAGAAAAGCAGAGAACTAACACTCCAGTGTCTGCTGTGTGCTAGGTGTTCCCTCGTGTCACCTTCACAAGTCTTGTTCATGGAGAACTACCCTTTCTCTGTTCCTGCACTAAGCAGGAAGGGCGATGCAGAAACAGTCACAAAAGACAAGCCAAGGTGGAAGGTAAGCAGACACAGGAACTAAGTACACACAGTTTTCACTGCATTAGCTGAGGTGAAGCCTGAGGGCTGTGACTCAGCGTGTGTGCCAGCAGCACAGCCGGCAGGTAGGGAAGGTTCAGTCTGGAAGCAGCAGCCCAGAAGACCTGACTACAGAGGAGGAGACACACGGCAAGAGCAGCTTCTGTGAGAAGAGGCAAAGATGTTATCGTTTGTTAGTTTCAAGATTAGTAGGAGTCGAATGAGGCCGCTAAAAAGGGGGAAATTATCAACCTAAAATAAAAGCTTATTTGCATAATGTACCCTCAAAATGGAAAGTTGATGCATCATACACAAATAAAGGCTTTAAGCTGTTTATCTCACTGTTGGCACTATTAAAAGATATTTGAGGATTTAGATTCTCCAGATATTTAATGTTCTCTGTTTTACCTACAGCAATGGTTGCTCAGAGTGATGCGATGTGGTCCACGGATAGATTTGTAGGTGGTATACTTCTAGGGTCTGGGTCCCAACTTGACCAGTTACTTCATAGCTCAGAACCATGGCAAAGTTTCAATGAATCATTTTGAGTGACAAATTATGAGCAATTCCAAAGAACTATCCTATTCCAGCAAATAACCACTATGCTAAGAAGAACCTTCTACACTAAAGCAAGGTGCAACACAGAACCAAATTTGACATATGCTTTCCTGTGTAGGCATCTCTTATCCTACTAGGCATATACTCTGAGGGGAAGGACAACACTGACCCTGAGTAAGGCCAGATATTCAGCAGATAATATATCGTGCTTCTACATGGAAAGCATTTAAACTACAAGTCCACAGAACCCAGCTGGCACTCTATGACATTAATGTTTTTCTCCCATGTGCTGGCTTAGAATCCTAGTTTTTATTCCAACCACCTGTAAGAAATGCCCTAACTAAGATAAATAAAGCAACGTGGTGGTGGTTGTGTGGGAGGAAGGTAGCATACATAGAACTATTTCCTGAGGGCTCATTATGGCCACAATAGACCCAAGCCTCATATTACCTTTCAAAGCTAAGTCACTCCTATGATGATAGTGAGATGATTTTATTTTCCCTGGTGAAAGCCAAGGAACATACTACCTTCAATGACTGAGGTTGCAAAGGAAGCCTTATACAACTCCCACATGAAAGAGACCAACATAACTGCATGGAGGGAAGAGCCTGCCTCTCTCCCTCCCTGTCCTCCACTTCTACAGATGGGAACATAATCCATCTCCTTTGAGGGCAAGAACTGTTGGAGCAGCAGGGGTCAGCCTGGGCCAGTGGTCAGTAGCTAATGCTCTTTTCAGCAAGCAACACTCCCTTTTGTATAGACTGTAGGCTCCACCAATTTGAAGAGAGAAAATAGGACAAGAGATCCTCTTCAACGCCTTTGAGATTAACCTGGTCACCGGGTTTAGCCAGTACATGAATTTTATAGGGAATCTAATCCTATCTTAGAGGAAAAGGCCAGGATTGAGCTCTCAGGGAAGCTTCCGCTCTGCACTGATGACCTACCTTGTGGGACATGCCACCTAGCGTGTCATCACCAGCAGCAGTGCCCACAGTTGAGGAGCTGTCAATGTTCTGGCAATCACCTAGCACCCGTTAGTGGAGTCAGTATTTAAAGCAGCAGAGCTTAGTAATGGAGCTGAGTACTACTGTGAAAAGAAATGTGATGCTGTGGCTGTGAACACAGGAAGCCCTGGGTACTTCCTGTCTGGCTTGGTAACTGTAGTAAGCTTAAGTCCCCAGATACTAAATGGTGTTGTCGATGTTTGTCTTCACACATCAGTGAGGTTGCTTTTTCCCATCCCCAAGGGCCTCAAATTCTTAGCTCAATTTGCCTTCTGTGCCAGCTGGTTTTATGTCAACTTGGCACAAGCTACAGTCATCAGAAAGGAAGGAGCCTCAGTTGAGGAAATGCCTCCATGAGATCTGACTGTAAGGCATCTTCTCAATTAGTGATCAATGCTGAAGGGCCCAGCTCATGGTGGGTGGTGCCATCCCTGGGGTGGTGTTCATGTCCTGTAAGAAAGCAGGCTGAGCAAGCCATGAAGAGCATGCCAGTAAGCAGCAACCGTCCATGACCTCTGCATCAGCTCCTGCCTCCAGGGTCCTGCCCTGCTCGGGTTCCTGCCCTGACTTCCTCCAGTGATGGACTATGATGTCAAAGTGTAAGCCAACCCTTTCCTCCTCAGCTTGCTTTTGGTTATGGTATTTCATTGCAGTAATAGAAAACCCTAACTAAAATACCTTCCATCTCCAGACTGATTACAAAAATACCAGTATGTATTACATACATTACCTTATTCAACCTTCACAGTAATGTACAAGGGAGTTTACACCACCTCTGCTTTACAGACTTGAAGAAAACTAAAGCTCAAATAACAGCAGATTATTCAGCTTATAAAAAGACAAAGGCAAGTTTCTAAGCCAGTCATCTTTGAAACTAATGTGTAAGCCCAGCAATTACATTGTCTGTGAATCTTCTGACTTGCAGAAAAGTCAATCAATAAGGAGACTAATGGGAGGTAGAGGGGCAGGGGAGGGCAATGGCATGGGGAGTATGACAAAAGCACATTACATACAAGTATGGAAATGTCACAGTGAGACCACTATTTGGTAATAAGAAATGGGGGGAAAAGGGAAGCAACAAGGGTTCAGTCATCAGGGCAGTAGCAAGATAGCTCCAGAAACCTTTCCTCTTCCTTCTAGGTAGCCCTAGGGTTACACTATCCGATTATGTCAGACTTGAGATGCCTATGAACCATGTCCAGTATGTGAAGTTCATTGCTGAATATTCTGCCTGGCTTATGGGTGTTAGTCAAAACTACAGTGGGCTTGCCTTTTGACTTAAGAATTGAGCCTTCTTCGGACTTCACTAACATAACACATCTTTGATGCTGGCCACCGCATTCTTTAGAACTAATGCTGTCAGGTGTACAGAGTACTTGCTCCCAGAAAATAGGTTCGCTAATACAAACCAACCACAAGAGCATCAGAGATGCACAGGCTCCTGAAAAGCAACTGATGCTTTAAGATATTGCTGAGTTGCTCAAAGACATCATTGAATGGCAGAAAAAAAAATTGAATAGAATTAGTGTATTCACCCTTGGAACCAGCAAAGTCATAGATTGTTTATAAAAGAGAGAGAACATCTCTACATTGGCATTTCCCATCTAGTTCAGGCCCACAGACAGGTCACTCAAGATTAGCCTGTACAGAGGAATGTAAGGGCAGTTGTTGACACCTAAAATAGGGATCCTTCACTTGTGAAGATCTGCTCCCCCAGATGTCAAGACAATGTTAGAAGTCCAGGTGCCTAGTAAAGACAAGATGTGGTGAGGCAGAAAGCAAGTGTGTGCCAACATTCTACGGAGAGGCATGCTTGTGGTTAAGCATCAGAAAGCTAGGTGGTGGTGGTACGGGCTTATCATCTCAGAACTTAGGAGGTATGAGGAGGACTGACAGGTCAGAGTGCTTAGTGGATGCCACCCGAATGCCTTCTCCTTGAGTTCTCGGTAACAAACAAGACAGAAAACACTGCCACAATTATCTCAATAGCACTGCCCAAGCCTATTCTTCTGGTTCTTTCCTTACTGTTTTCCTCCTCCAGCGAGGTCCTGTAACAGCCTGAGGGTTCCCATACTAACCCCATCTACCACTGCACCAAGGTACAATGTTCCCAAAACATAAATCTATCATGTCACTCTCTGGCTTTACAAATCTAGAATACTAAAGGAGAAACTGTCTATAGCTGTCATTATGTTGTGATTAGAATTTTTTCTTTTAACATAATTCTTGTATACACGATTATAAGGTTGATTATCTAAAAACTTCAAGTCTTCTAACAATATCTTCTAATTCATGCCGTGTCTATTTCGCCCTCAGAATTTCAAAAGACCCAATGACATGTTTAACTTCAATAGAAAATAGGGGAGAAATAGCACATACTCATGGTAATTTCCTGTAGCCTTGCAAATTGTACATTTAAAAAAATTAGTAGAATATTGTGTTTCAAGAGCTCCTGTCTGGGGCCAAGAAGAAAACTGTAATCACAGCAATTACCTTGTGAACCTCTAATTTCTGTTGTAGCTGCAAAGTTTGGAGTAGCACACCCACCCACGGGTACCATGGCTCTTTCATCTAGAAGCAATTTCTGTTCCATTCTTGGGAAAATAATAATTATAGGTACAGCAAGGTATTTAAAGAAAAAAAAAGTCATGAAAACACCATTTCCATGCTGTAAGACAGCGAGAGTCCCTGAAGGAAGTAAAACTGTGACCAGAACTAAGTCTGTATGTGTTAGGAACTAGCCCAAGAGACCAAAAGTTTATGTTGGAAAACAGACAATAAATTACTGAGCTGGTGATCCTTTTTAGCTCCTCCAAGCTCTAGGACCCCACAGTACTCTAGTAAATACACTGTTTTGGTCTTGACCCAATGCCTGAAAACATGCTGTGATGGTACCCACTCACTGAGGCTCAGTCAAGACAGTGAGTAAGGACTGGGCAGTGGTTTAGTGACTGGTATCTGGAGCAAAATTGGTTGGGGTCAAATTCTACTTCCTACCTTACATGACTGGGTCTAGCTAGTTAACCAGCTGTACCTCAGTTTCCCTATCTGTAAAATAGGAGTTTTTATAGGAGCCAATCTTAAGTGGATTAAGTGAAAAAAAAAATCCAAGTAAA
Organism: Acomys percivali; assembly: GCA_907169655.1. Classification (NCBI taxonomy): domain Eukaryota; kingdom Metazoa; phylum Chordata; class Mammalia; order Rodentia; family Muridae; genus Acomys; species Acomys percivali. The sequence continues at coordinate 82,372,668 of OU015748.1, read as the reverse complement.
TAAAGTGCCTTTAATGGTACTTGGAACAGAACAAGGTCTCAGCAAATGTTAGCTAGATTTGATGGGAAAGCTTTTTGATTTATCCCCTCCAAGGTTCCTGAGGGGTGAATAGTTAGCAAGAATATTTTTATGTAGACAGCAGAGCTATCATAATCTAAACCCTCTCTTCAGACTCACATTTCCTTAAGACTGCTCATCTCCCTAGAATATATATCATATAGTCCACTACAAGGTGAGAAGAATGAAGGTGACAACTTCAGCTGAAATCTTTATGCTATAAAGGACCACACAGAGAGATACTTACATGTATGCCCATATATGAAGATTGGAATCATGTTCAAAACAGGTTTGAAGACACAGTATAGTGGTTTGAAGACCACTATAAAACAAGTATTTTCTGAATATTATTCATGCTCACAGCATGGTGGGACAGGCAGAGAAAGGGTTCCCAAGAACTATGCCCAGGACTGCCTGTTGTATGTACACTGTACGTATAGAAAGAAGACACCCCCGTCCAACATTTCAAAGGCATTACAGGGCTCAGGATAGAACTCAGTGGTAGAGTGCTTGCCTATATGCACAAGCCCTTAAATTCAATTCTCATCTCTGGGGAAGAAAATAAAATAAAAGGCATTATCAAGACATTAGTGGGATTTTAAGCACTTGCAACCCATCTAATAATTCAGAATACAGGGTAACATAAAATGGTGTTAATATTATTTAAAAAATAAAAAGTCCTTTGCATTTTCTTGTCACTTGTAGTAAACTGTTGGTTTTCCAAACTTGCTGAAATACTACCGTCTTTCCTTTCTGAGAAACTCTCAGCCTAAGGAGATGAAGTTAGCTTTTCTAATCCCAAGCAGGCAACAAATATCCTGTAATCATTTCTTAACCAAAACGGATTTTAAAAAGTAACTATTCATAGGTATCCCTTAATTTTAAGACTTATGCTGCTAAAGCAAATAAACAGTTATTTGGGGTTTTCCGATTAGCTGTTATTCAATGGTAGAGAGCATGCCTGGCGTGCTTGGAGCCCTGGTATGGACTCCCAAGCACTGTATACACCAAGCAACAATATTTCTCCTATTTCCTGTTGCAAAGCACTTAGATGCTTGTTTTAGTAGTAAAAAGAAAAATATTACGCATGCTTGTTTTTTTAAACAGAACACACTGCAAATTAATATTTTAAAATTACATTCTTTCCGTGTGTGTTGTGTTACATGTGTGAAGGTCACAGAACAACTTGAGACAGTCAGCTTTTTCCCTCTACCTTGAGGGTCCCGGGGACTAAACTCTTAAGTCCTCCGGCTTGGCAGCAAGCTCTTCCCCTCCCAACTCATCTTGCTGGCTCAAACGTAAGTATCAAGTAAACGTTAGCCATGGCCCCACAGCTCTAAAACACTCTTTCCCTTTTTTGCTGACCTATCTTGGTACGTATGCACAGTCTCTATTTATGTAACTAAAGTCTTACATGCAACCTGCACTCAGCTTTTTCCACTTACTAGTAGGTTGCAAATCACTACGTTTTTCTGTCTGGGTGTTACCAACTGAGTGGGTGTGGAGGGCCTTTCATCACTATGCTATGTCTTCTGATTCCTACCCATTCCTGTTGAAAGCTAGTGTAATCTCCCACGTTTGTAAAGATTTTTATATTTAAAGTCTGATTATCAGCACTAAGCAAAAACATTAAGCAAAAAGTTGCTTCTACTACTCAAGTCGTGCACTTGTGTTTTACACATGATTACCATCGATGGGCACCAATGATATTTTTATTGTATTAGTAATTCATGATGCAAACAAAAAGTGTCAAATCAATGTCACAAAGATCTAGCTAACCCTCTTGCAAATTACATTTCAGTGCAATTTAAGACACTAGTTAACTCAAAGCACAGGATTTTTAAAAGGGTTCAAAGGCTAATGTGAAATGCTGGGACCATACCCAATGCACAGCAGCTGGCCCTCAGCATGCCACTCAGACAATGCTCCCTGAGGATCGGCTCGGATAGACTGCCTTACTAGAAGGAGAGTACTCATGGATGGGGGGCACTCTGTGATACAGAATTAATTACTCCAGGAAGGCAGAGATGGCTGGGGTAGTCTTTGCTCAGGCCACACTGTGTGTTTCCTTAAAGGCAAAATCTTCCCGGGTCCCAGTACTGAAGCTCTCTATAAACCATACCTTGGAAATCAAACATCTTTCCTCAAGATGCCTATCAGCACTTCAGAGACTCTCCCACTAGATGTCAGGTTTTGCGCTTTATGGAATGAGTCCTTTTATAATGTGCATAATCATTCTTAGGCCCTGGATACTGGCCAGAAATGAGCGCGAGCGAGTGTGTGTGTGTGTGTGTGTGTGTGTGTGTGTGTGTGTGTGTATCCATACAGCACTTCACACAAAAACTTTCATCCTCATTCTGTGTGTGTGTGTGTGTGTATCCAGACAGCACTTCACACAAAAACTTTCATCCTCATTCTCAATTAATTCACTTGACAAATACACAGTGGGGTGGGGTGGGAATATCATAGAGCTAGGAGTGCAAGGGAGATCCCTGGTCTCAGGGTCACTACTGGCTACCTTAATCCCATTTATTACTATGTCTCTAGGCACAATGTGTTCGAAAAACATGAATGCTCTTTTATAGTATTACAGATGATAATTCAAAGAAGTATGTAACCATTCACAAAAGTACAATTTAAAAAAAAAATTAATATTAAGACAGGAAGATAAAGGAAATTCTGTTTTCTTTTGTGTTTGTTTGTTTTTCAAGACAGGGTTTCTCCCTATGTGGTCTTGGCTGTCCTGGGCTCACTTTGTAGACCAGGCTGGCCTTGAACTCACAGAGATCCACCTGCCTGTGCCTCCTAGAGTGCTGGGTATATACTTTTTTGTAGTAGAAGTTTTGGTTTCTCTAAAAACTTGTTGTATAAACAAGTTTTTGTTTTAATCCTAAGTGTGGGATATGGGACTGCCTTAGTTTGTCCACAGCTGATTAATAATAGCCTATGGCTTAGAGAGGGGCGTGGTCTTTGCCAGCTGCATTAGTGGAATTCTGAGGACTCTTGGAGAGGCCAGAGAGAAGGAGCGACTACTAAGAGACAGATGGAGGAGGAAGAAGGCTGCTTGTTCCTCCTGCTGTATTTTGCCATCTGCTGTTGCTGGACTGCTAGATATCCTGACGACTAAGAATTGGTATTTCCCAAAGAACCCGATGACCCTAACCAGCTGGAATCTAATCTAAAGAGACTTATGTTCCCTTTCCTTCTAATCTTCTTTCTCTTTTACCTAGGGTCGGGGTGGTCGTGGTGGAAGGGAGGTAGAGACATTAAGGAGCCCCAAATACAGTGGAGTTTAAAAAGTAGCACCTACACTTTGTAGACTGAGTTATAATGTAAAGAGAAAGACAAACTTTCTTTCAGTTGTTTCTCTACTGTTTGGAGTAAAACTAAAGGGCTATCAACGGTTTAAAGGTGACCTCTATTTATGATACTAAACGTGGGAAATGGAACCCCTCTGGTTAAAGGGTACTAAGGGACTATCCTTTCTGCAAAGCGTTAATTTCATGAAGGTCATGCCAGCCGCTTTACAAATGTCCATGCCGAGGACATGGCAAAGGAGCGTGTTTGGAGGACACACTCAAGAGCCTAAGTGGCCTAGGAACTTCTCAGTGTTATCTACCAATTTAGTGCCACTTAGGACCATGTCCAATGACACAACAAGTTATACCACATCTCAGAAGTGAGCCACAAGTCCCCTCGCGGTGTGGACGGACAGACAGACAAGGTTTACGGTCCACACCCAGGAATTATTCATGGTTTGGCTACTGTTCACAAAGCTCTGCAAGAAGAATCGTGCTTGTTGCCACACTGGAGCTTACTCCACACTTTTTGTTTGATGGCTGTGGTCAGGCGTGAGGTTAAAAGGGGCATTTATGTATTTAGAGTACCCTTAATCTTGAAAACTACAACTACTCCCTTCCCAAGGGAGGCTGGTTCCAGGACCCCTAATGATATGCAGGCCCCTTCTGAAAAATGATGTATTATTTGCATATAATGTATGTTCATCCTTGTGTATATTTTAAATCATCCCCAGGTCACCTGTAATACCTCAAATAGTGTAAATGTGATGTAAATAGTTATTTGAACAAAACATGGTGGCACAAGCCTGTCAGCCCAGCACCTCAGGTAGCTGAGGCAAGAGGATCTTCATTTAGAGGCCATCTTGAGTAAGACTGCATCTCAAAACTAACAAGATATGAACATTCTGTACAGATACAAGGCTCTCTCCTCCCCCAGCCCAAATTTCAACTCAAATACATGGAAGCTGAGGGTACAGAGGGCCAACAGTACTCGCTTAGATGTGTATTTCCTCAAACCTGGACCACATAGCTTGGTTAATGAAAAGGAAACTCAGCAGGTCTCTTTTCTTTATTATTAATTTATTCAGATTACATCTCAATTGTTATCCCATCACTTGTATCCTCCCATTCCTCCCTCCCTCCCATTTTCACTCTATTCCCCTCCCCTAGGTCTGTGACCGAGGGGGAACTCCTCCCCTACTATATAGTAGCCTGCTTATTGTTTCTCTGAGTGCCATCAGGCCTCCCCACCACAGGGAAGTGGTCAAATATGGGGCACCAGAGTAGATGTCTGAGTCAGTCCCCGCTCTCCACTCAGTTGTGGAGAATGTCTTGTCTACTGGCTAGATCTGAGAAGGGGTTCGATGTTTATTGCAAGTATTGTCCTTGGTTGGTGCAGTAGTTTGAGCAGAGCCCCTGGGCCCAGATCCGCCCATCTTCTTGTAGGTTTCTAGGACCCTCTGGACCCTTCTGTTTTCAGCAGGTTCCTTAAAAGCTCCATGCAACAACCCTTTCTGAAAAAATTATTTAAGTAGAGGATGGTAATGTACACCTACAACACTTTAGTGCTTGGAGACTGAGGCAGGATAATTTTAAGTAAGGAGCCAGCCTGGACTAAACAATGATTTCTCTGTCAGTTTGGGCTACAAATGAGAACCTGCCTCAACAAAACCAAAGAACTGTTTCTCATCAGTACAGTGGGGTGGCCTGGATCGGCCTCTGTAAGTATTCTGATCCTTCAGGATTCAAGATTTTCGTTTTCCTCTGAGTTGAGAGTCTCGTGTAGCCCAAGATGCTTCCTGTCCTTGGGCTCCTGACTCTTCTTCCTAAGTGTTCAGACTACAGGTGTACACCTCCATACTGGGTGGGATGCGGGATCTTGCTCCCACTGTTTAGCAGCGGGAAGGTATACACAACAGGAGATCAATAAACCATGCCTGTTAGTTCTTAGGCTGTCCTCCATAATTGATGGTCTTTCTCACAGTTCTTTTCTAGTCTGAGTGCAATAGTTTCTGGTTATTCTGATAGATTTGTGTGTGACTGTAACGGACAGTGATTTCCCTCTCTTAAACATCCAGAAATGCCTCTGTGTCAATTCTGCTATTTCTTGTGCTACTTCCTCTCAATATCAATTTTGAGGTAATTGCCAAGGAGACCTTTTTTTCCTATCTGCCCCATCAATTCCCAAAGTAAAATTCCAGAAGGTGTCTGTGTCTTTGCTTTTCTTGTCTCCCCTACCCCACCTCCACACTCACTCTTTGAGGACTGAGAATAGGAAAGGAAATTCTGAAGAAGAAAGAAAAATATCCCCAGAGTACCATCCACAAAACCCATGACTTGAACTGACTAAAGCAATAACAATCTGTGTAACTCCGGACAGTAAACTGATGACTCATTTACTAAAATGGGCTGGAGTTTTCCTCCATGCCTTGGGATTGCTTAATATCAGAGAATCTCCCTTGGGATTTTCCCCAAAGCCTTTACTTGCTCCCTACAAGCTTCAAACACTTTCTAATTTTCCACTCCTTTAAAACATGTACTCTTTTCTAGTCAATAGTTGAGGTAATTTCTCCTAGGTTCTATTCTAGAAAGAAAATCCTGCAGCGGACACTGAGATGCTTAAAATTCACTTTAATCCTTTTCTAGCTCATGTTGGATGACATGGAGCCTGCCTTGGATGAAGGGCCTCCTCATCCCACACTGGCTTTTCAAAGCAAGGGCAGTAAGGCCAAACAGAAGCTGAGCTCTATCCAGACAAGTACTATTCATGGGCTGGTTATGACTACTCTAAACATTCATGGAAAATTAACATAAACCAGAAATGAGGTTCTTTAATATGCCCTAATCAATTCTCATTATCTTGTCAGGCTTGCTCACTAATTATTATGCAACACAGCCTTATGTGACTTGTACACATTTTAGAATTCCTATATAACAGACAGAGGCAAAGATTACTTACACTTATATATCTTCACCTGAGAAAGAAATTATAAAATGTTGGATTAGACCTTAGTCCACTGACTCTTTCATAGGGCAAGAATTCCACAATTTCTATGTTTTTAGAACGTTCTCCTGAGGATAAAGATATATTAAGGCTTTCATATTAACTACATTTATTCATTAACTAGCTTAAGGATTATTTTTATAAATACCTTACAACTGACGTCTCTCTTTAGAAAAGGGAGGGGAGGAGAGATAACTGATAGACCATATATCCACCTATGCGCCCATCCACCTAGTATCCCCCCTCCCAAAGAAAAGTAAGGAAAATACTGGTGAGATAGTTCTGATGTGAAAAGCACTGGCTCTTTCAGACAACCTGGGTTGGAATCCCAGAACCCACATTATAGCTCACAACTGGTTGCAATTCCAGACCCCGGGGCATTTGACACCAACTTCTGGATTTCTTAGGCACTACATTCATATAGTATACTCGTACTTGTAAAATGGGGGGAAAGAAAAAAAGGCAAACATGTTCACTTACAGAATTTCCAGTTAGTGTAATTTGTGAGGAACGCGTCAGTTGAGGAGCCAGTGGGCATGTCTATGGGATCTAGCGCACTGTAGGACTACTGGGGCAGGCAGCCCAGGCTGTAGAAGACAGTAAGCAATGCAAGAACCTGCAAATAGTGTTTGGCCAGAATTTCTTACCCTGACTTACCTCAGTGATGGACTGTAACCTGATAGTTAAGCCAAATAAAGCTTTTGGTCACATTTTAACACAGCAAAAAGGAGGAAACTTAAGAGCAGTGTACAGTGGTGAATTATCCAATCTGATAGGACAGGGGATGAGGGTAGACAGAGAAATTTCCAGCAGGTACATGCTCTGTACTATCTCTATCTCATCAAGCCACTTTAACTGTGGCTACTAGACCATGGCCTCTGGGCAGCAGGCCCTCTGCACCCAATGAAGCTGACTATCCTCTATGCTAGCCAGGAGTCAGCAGCTGACATGGAAAAAGTCAAAAGTTAGCCTTATTTTACTGTACTGTAGAGCTAGAAGAACCGTATATGTGGATGATATAGCCTAACTGTCATAGTTTATTTAAAACAAAAGCAAAAACAGAATGCCTGAGAATATAAAGGATTTGCTCATGTCCAGAGTTTAGACAGTCTAGCCTAAAGACTAAACCCAGGGTTGCCTCTATGAGGAGGATGTGACTGCAACTCCGGGCTCCAATGGTATATGAGGGCATTTGGTTCCTCGGAAGCTCAGATCCTGACATAACTCCAAGTGTTTAGGAGACATGGACCAACTAGGTCTCTAAGAGGATACAACCTCCAGGGTCAAGTTTGGAAAGGACAAGAAAAGGTATAGGATGGTGGGAGGCTTGGGGGAGCCTAGGGGATCTGTAATGGTGAAAGAGGCTGAGAAGAGATTGTAGGTGGGGAGAGCCAATACACATTTGATGTGATTAAATTAGAGCCTGGTAACTCCTTGGGTGCAAGTGCACCTGAGAAATCTATGTGGTGGTGACATGTGTAATCCCAGCTTTTAGAGAGGCTGAGGCAAGAGGGCAGTGAGTGTGAGGCCAGACTGGGCTAAGAGAGAGATCCTGTCTTAAAACCAACTAACTAAATGCATTTGCCCATATGGAAGAGGGCAAGTCACCTACAAAGAGACCAGGAGGGATCAGGAATATAGCCACCAGATTAACTGTTCTTAGTTCTGAAATACTGACAGCTTGACCTCTACCCCTAATAACTACCACATTCTCAGTACAATATGTGCAGAATACTTGTAGAATGATTCAAATGAATATGGTTAGCAGCTAGGAAAGGAAAAGACAAACGACCTTCCTTATTACTTCAAAAATTCAAATACAAGTAACTGTTAAAAAGACTATAAACATAATTTTCCTCTTAATACTCAGCATGTAAAAAAAAAGTATATTTTACACTCTATAACTAGTGCTGGTAAACAAACAACACATGTGGGTTATTAAACACATTAAACAAAGCTTCTATGTAGTCCTTTTCAGTAAATACTCAGGATAAAAATTAATCCTTTATCAAATAAGAAAGGCTCTGAATGCTAATTGGAACTCCTAGCTCTTCAAATATCTGTAATATTTAAACTACAAGAAGCTCCCACTTTCTATGATCCACACTGGAATAAAGGCCATCACAAAGTTTTGAAAATATTTATAACAGGCGGCACTAAAAACTGCCCCTTTCAAAACGACAGGCAAACAGCCCTTCAAACACAAGTTTATCTTCAAATACGTTATTAAGTGCTTTGAAATTTTTGTGTTAGCAGAAGAATAAACACAGATTTATTCTAAGACCCTGACCACAGGATTTCCTTAAATGACACACTAATGAAAAATGCAAACCAGTGGAAGTCTTGACTCACTGTACCAGGGTTTGGTACATTCCAAAGATCTGCTTTGTATCAAGAGAGAATAAAAAGCTCCTCCAACAACAAGTTTCCCTCAGCCACTTGCTTGGTGAATATTTCTGCTTTTGTATAATATGAAATCAAAAGACAAGACTCCCATCCTCAGGGATGTATGCATTAATAGGAATAACTATTACTTGTGTGTATTGCTTGATTACAGCATGTTCCAAACTAAAGATGAGATCAGGACTAGCCAGGATTTTTTTAGCCAGAAGCTACACTTTTCCTCTGGGTGTACTGTTAAAAGCAATAGGGAAGACAGACTGACCAGCCGACTATAGGCTGCGGAAGAAGGAGAAGCTGGTCTACCAGGCCCCACTGCAGGAGCTAGAACAGAAGGGATGGGGAAAGTGATGCAGAAGAAGACACAACTGGTCATGTACAAATCTTAAGGAAGAAATACCACTATAAGCAAGCAATAAAGAAAAGATAAATGAAACAGATATGAGTCCTTGCCAAACAAAAGACAAGAAGAAATGGATACAAGAAAGGGGCCTCAAGAAGGGGCCGGAAGGTGTGAAGCCCAGCAGTCATCCTTCTGAGGAGCTGACCTGAGCCTCGGCGAGCTCAGGAGGCCTACATGAATTGGCCTTGGTTATTTCACACACATCTTACATGTCCCTATAAAACAAGGCACACTGACCTCTGCAGGACAAAGACCTATTAGAAAGATCAGGACACAGAGCTCAGCAAGTCCTGCTCCAAAGCTCAGCTGACCTGCAGTAAGCTACCTGAAGTTCACTAAAATTACTGATGTGAGTGCTTACTAGGTTTGGCACAGGGAAACACTATCTAATGAGGCAGACATTCTTAATTATTTCATATAGGAGGAATCTGAGGTTCAAGGGTGTTAAGCAGCTTGTCTTGAGGCCACGCCTTAACAAATGACAGGGCTGTTGGTCCACACACAAGCTCTTCTGGCTCTAGTGGTTTGTGTCGAAGACATCGGCAATTATGAGACCCCGTGAAAACCGAGACGGAAAAAAAAACTACAAATATAAAAGGGAAAAGAATTCTTAAACATGATAGGGACATGGCATGGTATGAAGATGAACAAAGGAGTCCGTATGGATTGCGTGTCTTTTACCTCCACACAGGGACCTTGAAAACATGAGAGATGGACTTAAAGAATACAGACAGACTCAAATCAGGAGTGCCAGGCAGGCAGCAATGGCACACAGTGTAAAGGGATAGGAGGAATAAAAGTACAGATGCTCCCTCACCTCTTTTTACAGTTCAGCTAGAAGAAAGGTGTCACTAGGTCCTATACGTGATCTGGTGGTCCCCAGCACTAAGTCCAGGTGGATACTGGCTCAGCCATCACTCATCACTCTACAGATGGTAGTGGTGTAACCAGGCAGCTGAGAGACAGTATGGCTCCTGTTACCCTCTCTAAAGAGCTGGCCCGAGCACTGCCTGTAACCATGCCAGCTGCTTAGTTTGCGTAACACCATACAAACAACTTTTGAAAAATAATTATACTCCTGTAGTTACTCAGAGATTCATCATTCTATAGTTTATTTTGTCTCACTTCATGTCAGGAATTTAAGCACAGAATCATGCTAAACAGCATGTTTAGTTCCTGTCCCCTGAACACGAACACAAGATGGAAAGCAAATGCATCCCTTTCAGAAATGCAGGATATGGCAGTGCTAGTGTACCTTCAAGCCATTAAAACAGCAAAATGCTAACAATACACACACTACACAGAAGGCTCTAGAAGTCCTGCCTAGTAGGGCCAGAGTGAAGGTGGCTGAGCAGATGGGTGTTTCACCAGGCTTCAGAGAATAAAGAGCAAGGGCAGAAAGAGCTGTATGGTCAGAATATATAGAGGCACCAGTGGTTTCAGCCCAAGGTCAAAGACTATTAGGACGCAACTGGAACATCCAGCTCCTTACCTAGAAGGCAGTGGAGAGCCACTGACAGTTTCAGGTAGGAACGAGGATGGCATCAGTTCTTGTTTCCAGAGTGATTCCTCAGGGTACCCAGCCAAGGCAGAGTGACAGGGATGCTCATAAACATGAATGCCCAAATAAGCCATCAGGATTAGGGGATGCTAGGGGATGCTTAGAACAGGATGGCAGTTTTTCTGAAGAAGTATGCTTAGCACCTTCCCAACCCAAACAGTAGGTAAATGGGATATTTCACATAAAACCAAGGCCATACCCCCTCTAGACTCAGGGTCTCTACCATCATGAGAACATACGCTGAAGAGCTTCCTTGATCTTATTCATGAGGCAGTGAGTCAGAGTGGCACCTCCTTCTTCCTTTGTGGGACAGTCAGCCACAACTGAAACTTTTTCTTCTAGGTAGTATATCACATGGAATCTGTTACAAGGGACACAGTGAGGCCTGTCTAGAGAGAAAATCAGGAGCCACCACCTAAGAGATGGCCAAGGCAGCTGAGTAGCCCATTCTATAGTAATGTGGACAGCTGTGCCATGCAATACTGACAAAGCAACTGACAGGATCAGATAGCACCGCAGAATTGGCACTTGATTATTTCTGTCTTAGCATCTTCCTTCTGGGAATGTATCCCAAGGAAATTGCTCAGTTGGAAAAAAAGGCTAATGACTCAGAAGCGGATTAGAGCGCTGATGGTCATTAGCCAAAATTCAGGCAATCTCCAGAGAGCTGAGTACACAGAAGTGCCTGGGGAAAGTAACACACAGTTCCATACCGTTATAGTATGCTACTTGAAAACTAATGAAAAAACTGCAAAACCATAAAACAAAATTTTTATCATCATACAGGAGGAAAAGGCCATTGTTTAAGATTAGAAAAAACAAAGACTGAAAATTCATAATTAAAAATAGTTGGATTAAAGACATCACAGATGACTTGTTCACTTCAAATATTTTTTTAATGCAGTATTGGATAGTATGCTAAATTTGAAGGAAAAAAAAACATTCAAGGGTTCTTGATCATTTTCTACATCAAGAACCATTTACAATCGCCACAAAATTATACTAGTGTGTGTTGAGCTAAATTCTTTCCCTGAAGCACTCTCACAACAATCTGCCAATGTTAGCTTACATTATGCAGGACAAGAGGAATATCAAGTTACTTAACATGATTCAAGAAACCTGAGGGAGGAGAAGGGGGTGGAGGAGACAGAACAGTCAAAGGCACTTAAGCCACTAACAAAAACAGCACTGTGGCTCCTACATAAAACCATTATTGGCCTCCGTAAGTCATTATCAGTCCAATAATACATTTCTGTTTCAGACTTTAAAAAGTGTACTTGAAACCAGAACGGTCCTTGAATTTCAAACACGCAGAACTAAAGAAATGCCGCAGAGGGAGAACTAAGGCCAACTAAAACTGGCCTTTTGTCTAGATAGCATTCTCTAATGTTCGGGGGAAAGGCAGAGGCTGTTTCGGCTGTGCATGAATCTGAAAGTAAAATCTGAGACTTTCAGAGTGACCCACTGGCCAGAGACAGAATGCCAAAGCAGATGTTGATGATAAAGCGTCCACACAAAATGGTCATTGTGAGAGTGGACTGTAGGTAAGAAAACTGTTAACAAGATGCTCTGGGGCAGACCAAACCACCAATTACACATGCTCACAGGTCAACAGCAAGAGAAAGAACGTTGAACCTGCGTGCAAACACACCAGGCTGTGTAACAAAAGCTACCTCTCGAAGGTTCTTCTCCAAGTCTCAGCTTGCTGTGCTCCTTATCCCTTCTGAACCAAGGATCCCCATTTCCCACTAAAGAAAAGGTTTCCATCCTGATAATAGTGGCAGGGTCAGGGCCATAGGTCACTATAAAGGATCTCTGCCAGGGTGTGGTGGCTAGTTTTATGTCAGCCTGACAAACACTAGTGTCATTTGGAAGAAGGAGCCTCAACTGAGAAAATGTCCCCACTAGATTGGCCTAATTTAGGCAAGCTTCTTGATGGATGACTGATGTGGGACCAGCCCAGGTGGTCCTCCATGCTTTAAGCAAGCCATGAGAAGCAAGCCAGTAAGCAGTATTCCAGGGCTTTTGCTGTAGTTTCTGCTTTGACACTCTCGGTGATGGAGTGTGATCTGAGGGTTGTATAAGCTGAAATAAGCTCTTTCCTCCACAAGTTGCTTTTGCTCATGGTGTTTTATCACAGCAACAGAAAAGTAACTATGACACAGGGTAAGGTTCTTTTTCCCCTCCTTAACATTCATTTATTTATTTTGTGTGTTTGTGCACATGTGCCACATTGCTCTCATGGAAATGAGAGAATAATCTGCAGGGGTGGGTGCTCTTCTTTTATGATGTAGGTCCTGGGAATGGGAGTCAAGTCTTCCGGTCATCTGACCCACTCCACGATTAAGGTTTTTGCCTTATCTGGCCTCTGGAGAAGGGGGCCAACTATGTGTTTCAAAGTGTCCCAGAATCATTACTTGAGGCATTAAGGAAAACATAAACAGTCACCAAACACCTGCCACGGAGGCCTAAACTAAGTCATTCCCTGATTTGAACTGACACCCCCTTTGCTAGATCAACAGGGTTCATGTACATGTAAAACTACATGAAATTCACATTAGGACCCACCAATGCACTGGCACTTGGAGCCTGTCTAGAATTTTCCTGCAGCCAGGTGAGATGGAGCCAGGTACCCTCTCTGTAACCAGGACTAGCTCTGTGGGCCACAGTAGGAGGACAGAGCTCCATGTGTCTAAAGCACTCATGGGCTAGCGAGTGCAGAGGTATGAACACCACACAGTCAATGCTTTTCACGTTTTTTTTTGTTCTGTATGCATAAGGACAGCCATATGAGCATAAAAATAGTCATGTGATTCAAATATGCGCAGGGACATAATTATACAGAGGCCATATGCTTACCTCATATATATTTCTGAAGAAGAAGGTCATTTGGTTCTAAGTTAAAGCAACAACAAAAAAAATCCTCCAAAACAAAGAAGCACCTCAGAAATGAAGGCAGTGTTTGTCTAGCAGTGGAAGTTTCTGGTAAAAATAACAAAACATCTATTCCATTTCTACCTTTAAAAGCTAGTGGTCTGTTCAAATAGGTTTTCCTGCTTAGTCATGCTAATTTCACGTGTTTTTGGAAAGATCTTTCCTCAGTGGGTCTTTCATACCAGGTGTAAGAGCAGACAAACGCACTACACAAACCATGTGCTGAGCAATGTCTTTCCCGGCACCCAACACAACACTACAGTCTGAGGCCTACACTGCCCCTGTAAAAGGGACAGCCTCACCGACCTACTCATGCTTTCTGTGGCCACACTCGTCCTCATTCAATGTCTATTCCTCTGATCAAGAATAGAGCCTCATTCCTATGCTCAATGTACTGTACTGTGCTTTCCAGCAGATGAAGAGGTGAACTTTCAAAGTGTGCTGAACTCAAGAGCCAGTTTATTCCTGTATACTCAGACGTGTGTGTGGGGGGGTAGGGGGATTGGTTGGGGGGTGGGGTGGGGGAGGGTAGGGGCCAGAGGCCAGAAGTAGACTCAGCCGTCTTCCTCTACTGCTCTTCTCAATCTTCGAGAACAGTACCTAGAGCTCCCTAATGTGGTTAGATGGGCTGAGCAGCGAGCTCCCAGAATCCTCTGGTCCACTTCACAAATGCTGGGATGACAGCCACATTCCGTCTTATTTAGCTTTGTACTTAGCTTTTAATGTGGGGGTCTAAACTCAGGTCCACCTGTTTGCAAGGCAAGCACTTCAGTGACTGTACCATGTTCCCAGCCCCATTTCACGGTTTTGTTTTTTAACAATAAAGTACTGGTCAACAAAATGTGCTATTCACATACCAACCACATCACTTGTATGCTTTGTAATTTCTAGTTGGTCTTTTTTTAAACCAAAAAATTATAGTTCCCATAGTTTTGGTAAAATGAGTACTTTATGCACCACATCACACAGCAGCAGGAAAAGGAAAGAAAGCAGGAGCATTCCTTCCATGTCCACATGCAGAGCTCACACTAGAGCTGCTCACCACATTGCAGTTCAGAGCAATCCACCTAATCACATCTCTGCATTGCTCGCATTCACCCTGCATTCTTTAGGGATACGAGCAAAGCCCAAGTTGTTGTTGTTTTTGTTTTTGTGTTTTTGAGACAGGGTTTCTCTGTGTAGCCTTGATATCCTGGACTCGATTTGTAGACCAGGCTGGCCTCAAACTCACAGTGATTCATCTGCCTCTATCTCTGTCTCCCAAATGCTGGGATTAAAGGCGTGCGCCACCACTGCCTGGCTGGCAAAGCCCAAGTTTTAATGGGAAGTTATGAATTTGGTTGATCACCTTCTAGCCTAAGCTTGCTTTTACAGGTGGGATTTCACAGGCCCTCAGTGAAGCCAGGCATGATCATTCCTCTCTCCACTCTCCTTTCCTGTTTGCGCAACTAAAAACTCTTTGCAGAAATAACAACCAGATCCTTCTATTGGAAGGGGGAAATCAAGACTCACTGAGTCATTGTTCTGCTTTGAATGTACCCCATTGCCTCATATTTCAAATGCTCGTTCCCCTGCGGGTGGCATTCTGGGAAGGCTGTGGAACTTTTAGGAGAAGGGTTCAAGCTTGCAGACCTGGGTCACTAGGGCAGGCCTTTGAAGTCTGTATCTAGGATATACACAGTCTCATTGTGTACTTCCTAACTGCCGTGCCTTTCCTCGGCCGTGCGCTGCTCTGCTGTATCTAGCCTCACAGAGTAGATGCTAGGCTAACACACTCAAACAATATTTGCTAGGCTCAGCCTCCTCTTACTCTATGCCTAACTTTTCTGACTTGTTTTGTGAGAGAGAGAGAGAGAGAGAGAGAGAGAGAGAGAGAGAGAGAGAGAG
>OU015748.1:82316183-82357113 GCA_907169655.1 Acomys percivali | reverse complement strand
GAGAGAGAGAGAGAGAGAGAGAGAGAGAGAGAGAGAGAGAGAGAGAGTGTGTGTGTGTGTGTGTGTGTGTGTGTGTGTGTGCGTGCCTAGTAACAAATCCAGCAACCTCCCATATGCTAGGCAAGCAGAGTATACTCACATCCACACCCACTTACAAATCAGGCATGTTACATGAACATTCCCAATCTCTAACCAGCTGCATACCAACAAATAAACAGCTAATGTTATGGCACTAATTGATGAAAGTAATCTGTAAAGTCAAGCATACCATTTTCCCAGGGATATTAAACTGTCCCTTTCTCTAACATTTAGAAAATACAACTGCAGTATAGTACCTACCACACGTGACTGTGATAGGTCTCAGAGACAGCAAAACAAAGCTTCAGACCAGGGTAGGGTAACAGCAAGGTCTGGTAGCTCCCTCCACGCTTAATGCTGAATTAGGGGCCATATTCACTGGCAGGGTTGCGACAGGGATGAGGTCCTCCAAGTTCATAGCTCTCTAAGTTGTTTCTGACTTCTTGGCACACCTCTAATCTTACTACTAGGCCCCACAAAACTAGGCAAAAGGAAAAAAACAAAGGAAAGACTGGAGAGATGTATAATCAACATCAAGTAAATCCTCCAGCTGAGGATTAAGTGTGAGAATTTCAGACTTAAAAAGGGGAAGGAGAGAAACGTATTTTGCAATTGTGCACTCCTCTCTGTTTGCTTTTTGTATTTTCGGTTCAATTTTTAAAATCTGTGGATTATTATATGCAATACTTATTTTTGTTTAAAAACTTCTGGGGCCAGAGACACAGAAACTAATGAAGTTTTAAATGTGCTAAAAAAAAACCAACCAAACAAACAAACAAACAAAAAAAAACCACACCAAGATGCACTGACTTTATCTTTCTGAGCACATAACTCATAATAGGAAGCATGCTGCTTTGGAGTCTGCTTTGCTGAATCCCTACATATAATTTTCCTGAGAAGCCAAACTCAGCATTGATTGATGCCTATCAATACTCAGTTTTGGTGATATTGCAAAGGGCATTGTAATAAGCTAAACTTGAAAAAGCCAGAGGGAAATTGTATTATCAACAAATCAACAGATTTTTAAAAATTAACTTAATGGCTCTATCAGTCGAAAATTAACATTATGGGATGTCTGTATTCAATTCCTCTTGGGAGAAAAGCATCAAAAACAATGCAGGGTTTGGGGTATAGCTCTGTAGTGGAATGCTTGCCTGGCAAAGGTCAAATCCCCAACACTGCTAAATAAATAACTAAAATGGGTAAAAGTAGCATGCAGAACCATTCTGCAGTTCAAAGAGATGTGCCACTCAGACCAGACTAAGCCTAGTTTCTTCCACTTGGGATTTATAGAGGGGGCGGAACAGAGGCAAATTGGTATCAGGGAGCAAAGGACTCACCCAGGAATAGAAACCAGAAGAGAAATAACCAAAGATACTGGTTTCCCTAAGACAGTTACCTGTCATGACGTGGAATCCCAGTTCAGGCATCAAGAGTGGTCATCAAGACTGGGGACCCTGTATCTGCTTCTTAACCAGCACCCCTGGGGAGCCTCAAGGCAGGGGTCCTCCATAAGGGAGAAAACCAATGATAACAGACAGAGCAGGCTGGAACAGTTACTGTGCAGGAGGCGTGGAAGCAGTAAGCACTTCCTACCAGTCTGTGGTGGGGCCCAGGTACTGAGATATTATTAAAGCTTGCCAGGTGATTCCACATGAGGCAGCCGGGACTGAGAACACTGCTTTGCATGATCACAGTTGACACTCATGAGAAACCGGCTTATCTTCCTATTCTGATATGGGAACTCATTTGCTCTTATTTCCCCTAATTCCTGAATCCCCCGTTGGATAAAGAGGGCAAGGCAGGCATAGCTGATCTCATAAGAGTGTAGAGAGATCTTGGCTTGGCTGCTATAAGCTCTGAAACACTGTGAGGCCTTTTTAAATCTCGGTCCTCACTCACTCTGCAACAAGGAAATGTTTACAGCGACGCTCCTTCAGGTTAAGCACCTTGGGAGGAAGGTCACCTCCTCTGTTCAATACCAATGCACACCTCTCTCTTGCACTGCTTATTTCCCCTATAGGAAGTGCCAAGTCCAACTGACAGCAGGCCTTGAGATTATTCAAGGGGGAAAGACTTGATACTGTGGCGATAGAAGGAGTGGCAAGCAGGTCACCAAGAAGATGGAGGTCAACTGGCCCTTGTTGGCACACTCCATGGAGGAGCTTTGTGTTGGCAGAAACGTGGAGGTGAAAGGCTTGTGTTCTTTTCTTTGGTAGAGAGACGAGAATACCTAAGTGATACAAACCAGGCTGCAGAATCAGAGACCTGTGTGGCTCCTTGTCTGAATCCTTCCGCTCAACCTACTGTCCATCCTAAATGGGGAGAGACGGAAAGGCATGCCTAACCCCTACTTGTGCCACAGACTGCCATGCCATATGGCAAGTTCAGACGTTCTTCTCACTGTCTCCCGTGGCACTGACTGCCAGGCACATGTCTTTGAGCATTAATATTTCATGAGAGAGTATTTTATTTCACCCAAAGCTGACTGGTCGACTACAGCTAATTTTCTTGGGAGTCTTATTTCCTTTATTTAGCAGAGTAACAAGCACGGCACAGATGTATGAAGGTAAACCAAGGAATCTGTGCTCTTGTCTAGGGAACTGCCCCGCATAAAGCCCCATCAACCCCAGCACTGCATGATCTGACTGGTTCTTAGTTACAGCTACTTTCACTCTAATTTCCATACTCTTGTAGAAGGCAATGGAGGATGAACTCCTTTCTCTACCATTTACTGCCCTAGCATAGAAAGAGGCTGCTCAGTGAGGCTTGTGGAGTGGAGGCTCCGGATACCGTGGCTCCACACCGTAGCAGGAGGACCTGGGCTAGTTCTCTCATTTTCTTAGACGTGGGCACTTCACCAGTCAAGTAGGAATAGCCACCATGCCCATGTGGGGTTTGCAGTGCGAGAACGTATAGCGCTGTTAGCACCCAAAAGACAGTCACAAAAGACACTCCTTGTCTTTTACATGCCTTGAGACCCATGGTGGGAGATTACATTGTATTCCTGGCCACAGCAGAAGGAAACCACTGAAGGGTGGACAAAGAAAGCCTATAGAAGGGCTCTCTGCAGCTCACAGAGAACAAAGGCAGCCCACTAATGCATTTACTAAACCATCCTGGAAAACAGCAGTAGTAGCTTTCTGTGGCAGCACTAGGCTCATTCAGATGAAAGACCTAGGGTCAATACCCTCTTCATTCCCATCTCCCTGAGGACTCTCCTCACCCAAAGCCTGGGAACCAGAAAGCACCTTCAAACTAGGGTTACATACACTGTTAAAGGCTTGTCTACAGAAGGAAAGCGGCTACTATAGGAGCTGTATGAGAATCCAGATAAAGCTGTTTTCTTGCTTTTTATTGATTCTCCTCACAAATGCTAGAACAATCAAGAGCTCAAAGTAGCTGTCTAGTCATATGTTTGTACAGGGTATTGAAAATGAGAGGCAAGCTTCTGCAAAGGAAGAGACAGAGAAAGAATCAATGCAGTAATGCAAGATAATGCTAGAAATGTAACATAAAAGAACTCCAAGAAGTGACTAACTTTGGCATTGCTAATATAGTATGAAATCCCTAGGCATAGGAAACTCTCACAGCACAGCTCCCTATGTGCTTTGAAGGTGGTGTGTGTGTGTGTGTGTGTGCGTGCACGCAGTTTTAACCGCTAGTCTCTTTTATTTGTGGGAAGTTAAGAAAGCAAGTTAATATATAACTTGAGTTTATTTTATTGCTGCAACAAAAGCTAGATTTGTTTGCATTTAATAGTCATCAATTGACCACTCTAAAATTATATTGCTAGACCTGTAATTAGAGATTAAAACAGAATTCTTAACTCAAAGCTTCAGTTGTTTTGCCACAGCCAATTATGGATTACAAGATACCTGATGTCCTGTGCTACTGAGAGGTAGCCTGGCGCAGATGTTCTGCACAGGTTCACCCCCCTGCCAGCTTCTGACAGCACCTTGGGCCACAGCTGAGAATATCTAAGGGGGTACCTAACCCACATTCTGACCAAACAGATACGTGAAGAAGGCTGGCAGGCCCAACCCAAGTTAAGGAAAATAAAGTCTGCTGCCATGTGACTGTGTGAGCACAAACTGGAAACAAAACAGTCCTCCACAATGCCCTGCGGCAGCATAAGTGAACCTAAACTTAGAGGAAACTGAGCCCACAGAAGACAAGTAATGGAACTGGAGGCTAAGAGACCACAGTACAGCAACTGGACCTGAGGATCTCCACAGATGCAGGGAGCCCAGCTGCCCTGAAGCAGGGGACAGAAGATTCTGTCTGCTGTGAGATTCTACCCTGAGGAAACAAGTTCTCTCAGTTTCTCAACCATGTGTTTCTCTAGGTGAGGCCTACTTGGCTAACAGTTAAGTCCTGGCCCCTGTAGCCAAACCCTCCCGAGGAGAACCACTGTTTTTAAATGCAGACACTGGGTCTTACAAAGACCTCCCAGTTGACAATGTCTGCATTGATTTTGATGCACACTCTAGCTAAGGACCGTAGGACATGGTAACCAGAAGAAGAATGAGGACAAAGTAAGTGCAACAAGGTCAGGAAAAGGAGCCAAACTGTCTCAGTCTCATCTGGTCTGGCAAGTTGCCTAACAGGGTGGATCCAGTAACAACCAGTTTGTGTCTACAAGCAGCAGAAATCCACCCATATCATGCCACCCAACCCACTTGGTGTGCAGTTTTAGACAATAAAAAGATAAGACAGATGAAGCTGAGGTCAAAGAATTAGAAAATTTAGTACAAAACCAAATCCAAAATATTAATTCTATTTTTACCACATGTAAAAATGTTTAGGTGCACTTATTTTTAAAACCAGAATCAAAAGTGTGTGGGGGGGATCAAAAGATGTGATGGTAAATGTTCTCATGACAAAAATCCAAAATTAGCATCACGGAACTCAAAATCTAGCATGGCACCCAAGAGGCTGGTGAGTGGGAGATAAAGGAAGTAGAGGATATAGAAATAGCTTTCAAGTGCCTTAGAAGACATCACAGACAGGCAGCCGTGAGCGCAAGTTCTCAAGTGATCTGTGAGATTTCTCACAGGAGTTTCTACATTTGTCCTCAGATTGCATAAACGCTTCGCAGCTCCTGCTGTCTCCTGAGAATGGGCAGCGCGTGTGTGGGCCCATCACACTGACCTCAGCAGGGCAGCCCACAACAGTGCTCAGATATGGAGGAGGAGCCGTGGGGGCTGAGAGAGCCTCACCTGACAGGCAGGAACCCAGAGCAGACTAGTGCTCTGTGAAGCTGGGGGCTCCCTCTCCTGTACTGAGAGCCTGAAGAACAGCGCAGGCTGTGGAAAAGTCAGCCATGGAAGTCAGTGCCAACAGCTCCTCCAACCCAGGGTTGGTTAGTGCTACACAGTATTAGACAGAACGAAGGAAACAAAGTAAAACCTACATACAGGTTCCTCACTCTAGACCCCTGAGCCTGGTCTTTAGAAGGTATCCCACCAAGCACAAAAATCTGAATCACATCCCATACCCTAAACACCTTACTAAGCTAGAGAGGTGCTGCAGTTAGAAGTTACCGTTCCTATACTGAATGGAGAAAAAGAAACAAAAACAAAAATAAAACCATAATCCCACTTAAACAAACACCTTGCCTTTTGTCCCTGTCCCCCTGTGGTTGACATCAACAATATTAGAGTGAAAACAAAGAAAGAAACTACAGACCCATTGGTTTCTGTTCCATTAGAAACCCATGGAGACAACACCCACCAAGGAGTAAAGAGTCTTCTGAGGAAACAACATTTCTTGTTGTTTCTTTCCTTACCCGACATCGGTTTTGTAAGCAGGGTACACACTAGACTTACACACACGATAAATGAGCTAGCTGATACAGGACACAGATGACTGCATATTTCCTACCATAGCTGGTCCTCTCTAGACACAAGCACACAGGCCTGGACGAGAGGGGAGGCAGCTCTTATTTCTGGGCCACTCGGGATCTATTCACCCTACCTATAAACCATACTGTGGCAACTGTAACAAACCCATCTTGTTTTGCTTGTTTTTAATCTTTTCTTTAAGCCTATGAATACCCTCCCAACTACGAGCGCGCATGTTCTAAAGTCCTTCCCCATTCACTAGTCTGCTTCAAACGTGCTTTAGATGTAAACAATGCAGGAAACCTCAAACCTGTTTCACACAGGAGGTGGCTGAACTGAGGGAGTTAGTGAAAGTCATACAGTTAATAAAGAATGAACAAATCTGGTATCTCTCAGCCCATCAGCTTCTCAGGAAAGGGCAAAACCTCCAAATGTCAACCCATTGATTCACAGTGAAACTGAGGGGAAACTTGAGAAGCTCGTAAATCCTACACCTTCCTCTGAGCAGCTTGGCTGCTACAGACCACAAGTAAATGGGGGAAGCAAAGGAATTTACTCTTTTCTCACTGCAGTTCTGAATTATACCCAGGGTGAGAGGTTTAAAGACAAAGAAACCATGGCTCTGACACAAACTGCTTGTCCCATAAGGCCTATTAGCTCCCTCCCAACTGCTGGGGAAAAGGAGGGCTGTGTAGTAGTTTGGGGTAGGGTGTAGGCGTGTCTCAATGGCAAGAGTTAGAAATCCATGCCTATGGGATTGTTTAACCATGCTTTTAAATGGTCATGGGGAAGTCCCATTCTACTGGCATACATAAAAGCTCCTTGGTGTGGTAAAAATCTCATTTGCAAGGAGCATGCAGGCTCACATTCAAGTTTGGCTGCTTAACAAACAGCTGTATCTTGAATAAGAAACTCTCAGTTTTAATTCCTTGTCTATAAAGCACACAGGTTTGACTGGATAACTTCTACAGCTTTCCTAACTCCTATTCTCCAAGGCCTACCAGAGTCGGAAATATAGTGGAGAGCGAAGAACATGGGATGTGAAGTGGATCCACAGAACACTCAGGGGCATCTGTACCTGGAGCACCTCTCCCTACTGAACCAGTGAATGATGAAAACCTATGGTCAGTGACTCTCCACTGCTATCAGAACAGCTCCATCTGGTATTTGCATGTTCCTTGTTTTACTTGGCCATCAGGAAGAGGCAACAGAGGTAATGTTCTTGCCAACTTTGCTGACAAGAACACTCTGGTCCAGGGAGGTCAGGAGACCTTTAAACACATGGCAAGGCCCAGGAAGCGCACAGCTGGGCTTGTTAACTTTGTGAGACACACCAGTGCTCTTTACCTTGCTTTCTGTTTCTAACTTTCTTTTGTGCCTTGTCTGGAGGGATGGGTTTCAACAGAGCCAACCAGAATTAAATGGTGGTTTGGCTGAGAACACAGGTTTAGAAAAGTGGCGTGTCACATGATTGTCTCTTAATGTAGCCCCCAACTAACATGATTCACCAATATAATCATACAAACTGAACAGGCCAAGCTTTGAGCTGTAGCATTATTTATCCAAGCCAATAAAAGACAAGAGAAAAAGACGTGTAATCCATACATACTCATCAAAGATCCCATTTACAAAAGGAACGATCTAACAAAGATCATCCAGATACTTAATATTTGGAACAATTAGCTGTTTAGAGTGCCAAGAGCGAGTTTAATTTTCTACTTTATAATTTAACCAATCCATGTGTGGTGGTTCTTTCCTCTAATTCCAGTACTGGAAGGCTAAGACAGAAGAGTCCTGAGTTTAAGACCAGCCTGGGCTACCTTGTGGCTAAGAAGGTAGAAGGAAGAGATGGAAATGGATTTAACTGCATTTCAGTTTTTTTTTTTTACTGACATTTAAATATGAAAAATAGAGTGGAAATTTGTTATTCTGTTCTTGGGCATTAATGAACACCTGATTTGTGGCACAGAGGCTGAGACAACCTCTAGGTTGAGAAGAGGTGACTATATCATTTACAGGTGAGTATTTTCCAAATAACTAGGCAACAAGCCACATGTTATTTTTCCGAGTCACAAACAGGCATAGGGTACACACTATGAATATAAGCCCCACAGACTTCACACTTGGTAGGAGCATGGTCAGGTAGAAGAGAAGTGACTGGGGCAGTGTGATTTCAATGACCTCATCTGTAAGTGTGAGGATACATAATCAAAGAGCTGATGGAAGAAAAACACAAGCCCACAGCCCAATAAAACATAACTGCTATTGTTAGACATCCACAGAACAGGTCCCATGTTCCCTACCATTCCTGGCTCCTGCCCTGCTCCCAAGTTGACAAATCTCCTAATAGCCAATGCCCCATCAAGTTAAATGACTGATCTGTACAATTTTGATAAATGTGATTTGATACATAATCAAAGCGGAGACAGTTAATAACCTACAATTGTGTAGTGTTTTAGGATTAATCACTTCTAGTAATTTTGCCAAATAGGAGAAAAGGAAACATACAAAATTATACTGTGGCTACAGATAAACTTTATTTGTCCTTAGGTATTGATCCCTGCTTTTCAAACAACAGCACGATCATCAATAACAGTATTCAAATGGAATTTTTTTTTGACATCTCAGCTGAAACTGTGTATGGCCCACCAACTGTAATATGCCTGCACCATTGCTTGGCTACTACTATCAATCATGCTGTGAGAGTGACTGTGAGCACTTAGTGAGATCCCCTTAAGTGCCTTTCTCCTTTCAATAATACAAATAGAGCCAAAGAGACCGAAGCCTAATCTTGAATGTGACCGCATGAGAACTGAACTAGAGGCATAAGGTCAACAAATATTCTCGGGGAGAGATGAAAATTTACACCCCTTTCCTTCACCACTAATTTTCCTCAGTGCTTGTCTTGCTTTAGGTGTTAGGGACATAAAAATTTACACACACATTTCTTGAAGTGCAAAAATTCACAGGCAGAGCACATGCGTTAACTGCACCAGCCCAGGGAACAGGCTATATAGAGGGCACAGCTTGCAAGTTTTGTTTGTTTGTTTATAGACAGGATCTCATTCTAGCTCTGACTAGCTCTCGCTGTAGACCAGGATAACCTTGAACTCACAGAAAGCCACCTGCCTCTGCCTCCCGAGTGCTGGGGTGAAAGGTTTTTGTCACCACGCCAGCCTATAAGGTATAGGTTAAATAATGCACAAAACCTCAAGCTTTTGACATCAAGCCTGGGTTCAAGCTACTGCTATGAAACTTCCTGCTTCATTTCTAGCCTCCATTTCCATCTTTATAAAACTCCTGCTATTACCAGGAGTCCATGAAATAAAGCAGTCAAAGGCTCCCTGGTTCCTTCCCTCCCTTCTTTGCAAAGCCTGAGGCCTACGCTCATGGCTCTGTGCTCTTGGGAACCTCAGAGATGCTGAGGTATTTTGCACAGTGTGGTCATGATCATATTAAGCAACTAAGGTTTTCAAAGGCTGCTACTGGTAGGCAGGGTAGCACACGTACCCCAGCCATGCCATCCATGCCGCAGTATCAATACCGACTCCTGATCATGTAATTGCCAAGAGTGTACATACTCTTAGGGACTTTAAGGATCTCATCCCCTTTTCATGGGGGGTGTATGAAAATTACACAAATTACAATGTGAAGATGTAAGTTCAACACAGACAAGAGCCAAAGGGTCACACACAAATCAAGTGCTTTCCAGATACTGGAAGATGATATGAGAAAGAGAAACAGCCTTGCTGGAACAGAAGAGGACATGACAACAACAGAGTGACAATGGTCTTGACCATTTGAAGAAAATCAGCATGAATTAAAGAGCTTGAAATTTAAATGACAATAACTAGGCCAAATTGGGCAACAACCATGAAACCTCTGTTAGTGTCATGAGTGCTGCAGAAGCCAAACATCCAAGTGGGCTGCAGAAGTAGGGCCATGTGGTTGGCAACATAGGCTGTTGGTGAACATGCAGTGGCCCAGGAGTGAAGAGGAGACATGCCTGTTTATAAAAACAGGAAGTTGAAGGTGAGGCTACACATGTGAGGAAATGGAAGGTACTGAAGCCACACAGGGTTTCCCATTTCACCAACAAACAGGCACAACAGAGTCACTGTTTACTGCTTCTAACAAGAGGCCATGAACTCCCACAAAGACTAAAGGCTAAAAGAGGTGCGACCTTCTCATGTTAGACGGAGGAGTTTCCAGAGAAGCATCCAGAGATGCTATACCGCAAGGTGAGCCGTGTGTAATAAGGGGGGAGGGGCAGGGTGGCTGAGGAAGAGTCCAGGTATATGCAGATTTATGAAGACAAGTGCCACCCCTGAACGAGATCAATGGCTTGCGAGGTTATGTTTGGAATCCAGGGACAACGACCTACACAGACTCTGATACAAGGTGTGGCTATGGGGAGAGAGTGGGGCTCAATTTGGCATATTTGTCAGTTTCTCAAATACTGAAAAGGCATGAAAGGTCTGTCTGTGGAGAAGCAAAAATCCTTTCCCACCATAAAAACAAACAAACAAATAAATAAATGACATCTTCGGTAGCAATGGGACTCACCTCTTGCATACCTACTAGCAAGAGTAGATGGTGGCCCACAGAGGCTGGTGCTGACATTTGCGAAGGAAAAACTGAGGGAACCTGTCACCCCTACTCAGGCCCGAGAAAGTTAGCAGACCCAAGTCTTACAATCATAGTCCCACTGGCACCTTGATACTGCAAACTTCCTTGACTGCAAAATTTGGAGTGGGTTATTTCAGGAACACCAGGCCAAAGAGCAAGCCGACTTGGCAACTTGGACTCATTTTCCTACAGTAAGCATGTTGGGAAATACTAGCAAAACAAATACCAGGCTTTGTCTGTGAGGACTTACAACAGTTGACCTTCCTTGAAGGGCTTTCAGACTCAGGAAAGGAAAAGTAATATTCAACAAAGAATACTATAAAAGAAAAATTAGACACAGTGCCAGCCTGTGGGCACCAGTGATCACAATTCCACGAATGAAGATTACCTTATGTACTTCAGCCAAAACAAAATGATCTTATATTTACAAGCACTTTGGGTAGTCCACACAAAACCAAGGAAAGTGCAATTGTACTCACAAGTATTCAAGAGCCATTTGCATAATTTTCTTTACTGACACATAGAAAATCATCATGTTTAACTGCTAAAATACACAGACAGCTGTAACTGACTTCTTAGGAAAGTTAAATAAACATGTTATTTTCTTTTTATTTTTCAAGCTCTGGACTGGCTCTGATCAGTGCCAGGCTAGCATTCCAATAATATAAAAATAATAAGGGTGGGATTAGCTCCTGTCTTCCACAGGTGACAGAATTTCCTTAATGACGCGAGGTGCTTGGTCACACCTACCATGGTGGAAGTTTTGGTGCCCCAGCTTCCTGATGAATGTCATGATGAAATTCAGGTCATGCTCCAGCTGCGAAGGAGTAGGAGCAAGGCCCCCGATATTAAGTAAACGGAGGAAAACATTAAGCCTAGAGCTTATTGGCGTAGATACAGTACAATTTCAGGCCTGTCCTCAGTTAGAAAAATCACTGCCTGCCAGGAGGCTTCTGAAATCCCTCTTACTTTAGCTCCCAGTCTCTGGGGATCCACCACATGCCTGGCTGGTGCAGCTTGTACTTGGTGAATAAGCTGGTATCCTGCCTCCCTTTCCCTGTATCAAATCCTGCCTGACCAGTTTTATTATCCCATCCTCTATATCCTCCCTTGCTGTGACAGGCTTTCAGACCATGGAGGTGTGGCTTGGGCTAAAGGGAGTAAGAATGCTGAGGCCTTTGATGTAGTCAATGCATGATCCAGTAAAAACCTTCACAAGTAAAAACAGTTCATCTTCTAAAAGACCATTCTGCAGAGGAACAGAAAGTCTAGTTGCCAAGTTACCATTTGAGAAATCCAGTTATCTTGACACTCCCCTGAGGCCTGCCTCTATTGCAGCTAAAAATGAACCTCTGCATATTGTACATATTCACATACCCCTCTGGCTGGAAAAGAGGAAGACTGGTATATAGAAGGAAACGAGAGTGGGCGTGCCAGGTTCTCTTAGTGCTGGAAAAACCCTGACAAGACCAGAAATGACACCCAAGAAAATGCTGGGTGTAGAAATGGACAGCCACTCAACTATACATACTAAGTGGATTAGGTCCAAAAAGAATGATTACTTAAGCCCTCAGCCGATTCTTGTCTCTTCCTCCACACATTCCTACTCAAGGACTGTAGTCCTCAGTAAAGGAACGCCGTCTCCTGAAGCCCCCGCCCTCCCCCAGCTGCATGCCCTCAGAAAGTAACAATAAAGAGTGGTGAGATGAGCAGCTACATAACAATGTACCATATTCCTGTCTCCCATGGCATCCCCAGAAGGAAAGACGGCAGCAAGGAAACTACAAGCAAGTGCAACACATCACAGTAAATCAAGATAATCAACAAATGGATCAATCAATCGGTGAACAGTCGCACCTTGACAAGGCAGCCAAAGGTATTTTTGAAGCAGAGGTGATTGCTCATTTACTTACATGTTCTGGCATCCGAGCTCCCTTAAGTTTGATTTCTCCACTAAGGGGAGCCTCTACAGTCTCGTGTTACACTCAGTGATTATGAAGAGACAGTGAAGAAAGATAAACCCTAGCCCTTGTCTGTTGTTATTTGTCAAGGGCAGATCATACTCAAACCCAGAAATGCATTCCTTCTTTCAGGGCATTCTGCAAAGCTCTGAAGAGGAATCAAACTAAAATTTTTTGACAAATCTCCTACTTCTCCTCTCCCTTTCAGATGTTACTCACAAAGAAGACAGCAGGTAAAAGGCACTGGAATGCAAAGAATGCATGTGTGCTTGCAGTCACTAACAGGCAAGAAGGGCCTGAGTCTCAGGACAGGGGCTACTTTGTGAACAGGAGTTTTTCTGGGTCTTTGGGGAAGACAGTCTGGATAGATGATAAAATGGAGTGGTCAGCTTTATAACCAAAACAACCAATGAGATCATTGCTCCCTTCCTTCAAGTCTACTCTAAAAGAAAGGGTTTTCAGGAGGATGAGCCATCTGAACCACACTTTACAGAGGAAATGAACAAAAAGTAAGAAGAGGGAACTTTAAGTCAGGCTTTAAGTCAGAAACACCACAGAAACACTCTAAAGGTTCACTTGACTTATTCAAGATTCAGTTACTATAAAATTCCATTCCTAGTCCAGATTCTTCTCCCACCCACACTTTTTTCTGTTTCCGTTGTGCAAGTGTAACTACAGAAATGCAAGACGCTGATGGAGGATTTCTGACATCTTAGTATGGGAACTTCAAATCTGCTACTGATTTTGCTGTACAATTATAGGCTTCAGTTTTCTTAGCTATGAAGGAGAGATGTGATTAACTACATGGAAAGGACATACACAGAAGAGATATTTTCTTCTATGCAGTTAGCAGCTCAATGGTGGTGGTGCTGTGGTGGGGTTCTGTTGCTCAAGGTATTTAGCAAGTACTAACAAGTGGGAGCAATGAGTCTTCCGCTCAACCATGGCCACTCAGTGGCCCCACGGGAACACTCTCATTCTTGTGCTCACTGTCTCATCTAAGGTACTTAAACTTCTGGCTCTTTCCTGCCTTCTGTGCCCATCCCCTCTGCCCCAGCTAGTTCTTGAAACCAAACTAACATGTTAAGGTATCCTTCATTTAGAATGGTCACAATGTTCAGGTCAACCTTGTACAGAAAGTAACACTATGACAGCCAAGTTCAAAGGAGAAATGACATCTCTGGGCATCCCAACCAGCCACTGGGCTAAGGAGAGATTTGGAAACCAGTTTTGTATAAGGTAGTCTCAGGGTCACTATCCGTTATCTATTATTGAGCCACTTTCCTTAGATTACTTTGATAAGTGATCACATAACTCATGAGACTATAAATGCCTCTAGCGTAAGAAACCCCCATGCACTCTCTTCTGGCACAAGCCTGGATGCTTAAGTCCCTACAGCAAGTAAAGAGGGGAGAAAACAAATCAGCAACTAATTGTTACTGAATGTACATCTAGCATTAAAGGGCTCTGCAATGACTTAGGTGCTTCGGAGGAAGAAAGACTAAAACAGATCTTCACAGCCACTAAAGTTCTTTACTTCCCTACATAGGCACAATAGACCTTCAGCTATAGTTCATCTGCACTGCCTTGTGTCTCAGTTCTCACAGTGAACATGATGTAGGTATTTTGGAGATGAGTAAATGAAATGAAAAAAAAAACATTTTATATATATAGATTTGTGTGTGTGTGTGTTCCTATATATTCCTAAACAGCACCTTTGGTCATGCATCACACACAAGCAACAGGTATGACACAAGAGGAGCTGGACGGACAGGTTTAGGTTCTACTTCTCAACTTCTCAGTCACATGGTGACCCTTAATGATTTTGGCATCTGCACAAGACAGCAGCAGCTGGACCGTCATGTGGGGCTTGGGAAGGGGACAAGAGAATATAATTTCCTAAGTCTAAGTTCTCCTCTGTTCTTAGGGCCACTGCTTTGCTTCTGCTACAGAAAAACTGTCACAGAAATTTCACTTGGCTGATAGAAAATTACCCAAACAACAGTACAGTCTGCTAAAGGCCAACCCCAGTAGTTACTTAAAGTCACACTCCAATTAAGGAGACAAATTACAAGTGGCTCCTTGGTTTAACTGGGAAGAGAATAGAAGCTATTAAAAAAGATGATGGATGAGCCTCTGGTAGTTACAAGGGTGAACTCAGTCAATTCACAAGAGTGTGGACAGGGCTTGGCAACTAACACAAAGCGGTCTAACAAACACATTTCTGCCAGATACATTAGAGCCCTACAGGCAAAGACTGAGTCTCACCGATTACGCAGGAACCACAAGTGAAAACAGCAAGGCATTCCTTAATCATAATTTGGGCTCAAAATGTAGTTCTAGAATTTACTAGCTGGGTAACCCTAGATAAATCACACAGACATTCTTGGCCCCACTTTCTACAATGGTCAGACAGGGATAACAAAAACAGCTACTGTGAAGTTAGTGTAAAATTTTATAAATATCTGACAAAAAAACAAAGAAACAATTAGCAGATCTGTCAGTTACACATTAACCCTGGGAAGGCTACTATTGCTTTGTACCAAGCTACAAATGACCACAAGGTACACTTTATGTGAGGCTTTTATTCTCCTGCCACTGGTTCTAAAAAGGCATCTAAAAATATTGTGAAACTGCGTGTGTGTGTGTGTGTGTGTGTGTGTGTGTGTGTATCACTGATGTCATATATAATATAATAAACTATAATAATGCATATTAATTCCCTTAACGATATTTCATGGAGGTATCAGTAACATTTGTGCACCAGATCCACACTGTGCTACATTTAAAAGGTAAATTTACTAGGTTTAGGAACTGGTCTATATTAGAAAAAAATTCTACCCAATCAAAGAGACTGTTAGATTCGTGTGTGTGTGTGTGTGTGTGTGTGTGTGTGTGTGTGTGTGTGTGAGAGAGAGAGAGAGAGAGAGAGAGAGAGAGAGAGAGAGAGAGAGAGATTGCTGCCATCTGCAATCCTGGCCTAGTAAACTTTATTGGGAACCGGTTCTTCAATGCTCTAGCTCATCACTTACTGCTCTGCAAAACCACAGACCTATTGATACTGACCTGTTTCTGCTTTCTTGCAGTTACAAGGATGATGGCTTCTCAGAAGCAGAGGTTTACCTGATTTAGGCTGGATAATTCTGCTTGTGACAGTTACCCTGAGCCCTGTGAAAATCTTTCTCAACAGAGGCCAGTAAAGGGAACAGCAGACCCACTATCATTTTACTCAAGAGAAGTTCTCAGAGGGTGGCTGGGATGGGAACAGGCGTGTGCTTGCCTATCACCCTTATGCTTACTTAACTTGTTAGCTAGTTTTCCTTTCCCCCTTGTTGTTGCAGGCTGGCATGCATCTAGTGGTTTCCTAGTGGTACGACAGCTCAGCTCCTCTGGCCTTCTCCCTAGGAAGCAGCACAGAACTGATTTCTTCTGGCTCCCTACACCAATCCTTTTAAAAAAATTACTCATATTCGTGAAGAACACAGAGTGACTGACTACACACTGGGAAGGAAAGCTGTGACACTTTCCAGGCAGGTAAACTTTGTTCTTACAAACCTGCAGTCTCCCTCTGCTTCAGGCACCGTGAATGTCTCAGGCTGAAAGCCCCTTCCTTAGTCTCTGGTCCTTACTCTTCCACCGTGCAGTACAGTACCTTTCAAGGCTAACTGACCAGGTTGCAGAGAACACCAAGGATTCATATCTGTCATTCAGGAAGACGGAAACAAAGACCTCAAAGCCCTAAAAATTTCAAGGGACTGACACAGTATAACCGATGATAGACAGCTATGGGTAAACGTTTGGCTTGGGAAACTGCAGTCAAGGGACAGGGAGCTATCTATGGTCTACAGAAATGCATTATGTGCCAGATTTTAAAATACCCATTCTTTTTCATCTGCAGCCTGCTTAGTGTGACTGTCCCTGTTACTGGTGAGATAACTGGGGCCATGTAGCAGAGCTCCTCAGGGTCCTAGCTGCTGGGCAGTAGCCTGTAGCAGGCACATCTAGTACAGTCGAATCACCCTCTAGAAGCCTCCAGAGTCTGCTGCTCCTTTACACCCATCAGGTTGCACATAGAAGTGAATTTAGGTTCGAAACCCACTATTAAGAGATAAATAAAGCTAAGATAGAGCTGGAAGACAGCACATGCTCTTTCTGGAGGAACCCAAACTCCACACAGAGAAAGAGCACATTCAAGGTCAGCCTTCACTTACTTACTCAGCTGCCAAGCACTTCCCAGTCATCATCCTGCTGCTGAGAAAGACTGGGGCCAAGTATAGCAGGCCAAAAAAAAAAAAAAAAAAGCCACACTGTATAGTTAGCTAAATAGGCCCATGAGATTACTGGGCAGTTAATTCAAAGAACCTTTGAACTAAGAGCAGAGATGTGGGAGCCTAAGGAAATGTTCCCATCTCTGGATGGCCAAGACTTCACTGCTAAAATGTGGGGTTTCTCAAGCAATCCCTTTGTCCTAAGGATACTGGGCTCTTAGATGAACGTCAGAGAACTAGTGGATGAGTACAAAGCAGTGGTTCTCAACCTTCCTGATGCTGTGACCCTTTAATACAGTTCCTTAGGTTGTGGTGACCCCCAGGCATAAAATTATTTCATTGTTAGTTCACAACTGTAATTTTGCTACTGCTATGAATCATAATGTAAATATTTGATATGAAGGGTATCTGATATGTGACCCATAGGTTGAAAACTGCTGGACTAGACAGACATGCTTAACCAAACCAATATTTTATATTTACAGCCCAGGGCCTGGCAGCCATGAGAACAGGGGTCTCCTGGGCATGGCTACACCCACAAAAAACACTTTGATTAGTATGAAGGCCCTAAATGTCAGAAAAAGACTTCCTTTTCAAAGACCAAACATCATTTCTATCCTAGCAAGGCAGTTATGGGTTAAGCATTTCTTATATAAATTTACTTAAAATATCAGATTATTTTGCATTTCCCCCTGCAACTTGATTGTGCTGTTCTCAAGTGAGAGCTCTATAGACAGCAATGTTATGTCGCAATGCCAAAAGGTTAGACTTGCCTGGCAGCACTCATTACCTTTGACATATGCTGCTCTTTTCAACCCATTCTCCATGCTACAGTTAGAACAGTATGTCTACAAAGCAAATCAGAACACACCAATCCCTGTTTCAAATTCTAGGGGATTGGTGTCTGTCCCTGCTGTCCTTCCAGGCTAGTTACAACCCTCGAGATCTCCTCAGCAATCTTCAGTGCAACACCTCTTACTTCTTTCATGCCTCTAATCTGACCCCAAGCTAAGATATCCCTTCCTCTGTGTGAGTCTCCTCTGGTGCAAGAATCAAGGGTGGGTACCGTGCTCTGGGCTCTCAGACTGGCCCTGCAGTGAGTACATGACAGCACTGACCATGTCCCACCATAAATTACTGCCTGTCTGCCTGGTCCTCCTGTCAGAATAGTCGCAAAGCAGAAATCATGTGTCTTGTGCTCAGGGACATCCCAGTACCTAGTAGAGTGTAAAGCACAGCCCATGTACTTTATAAACATAGAGGAGTACCTCTATTGATAAAATGAATGCTGAGGACTACAGAAGATGGGAAAGGGCAGCAAGGTAAACCAGAAGGCTTCAAGACCTGGTAGAGAGGCCTGGGTGTCCAGCAGAGTGTCTCACTGCCTTCGCTTGTCTGCCCAGGGGCTGAGTGAGAAAGCCAGCAACTGGAGAATGCAGTGGCAACAGCCGAGGCTGTGTCCTATGCTATATGGAGATGTGCCCACTAGGGCAGTGAAAACCAGGCAGTTCTCTTTCCAGGATTTGAAGGTGTTGACAACAGAAGACGGTCTTAGTGGTGCACGTATTCATACAGGATTGAAGTCAAAGTGGGTGGTAAATGCGATCAGCGGTGCTAGTAACTGGGGACCACTCACAAGTCATGTCTTTACTCCCACCCCCTTGATCTCGTAGAGTTCTTTCTTCATCCTCAAACTCTCTTTGCAAACACTGCATATCCATGTATGTGGCTAGATAGCTATGTGACCCTGCACATTAAGTTGCTGAACTGCTGTAACTCCCTGTAAACTGCGAGAAGACAGAAAGGTAGACTACATGTTGCACTTGAACAATGCAGAAAATGCAAAAATATTTAGTATTTAAATAGACAGACATCAAGGAATCAGTGATTTGCAGAAACTTTCTAGAAAAAAAAAAAAAAGCTGAAAAATCTAATGACCAAAGGCAGCTCAGTGGAAAATAAATGATTAAAAAACAAACTTAAAAATGTTACATTTCAAGATGAGAAATTATACATATGTCAGAGAAATAATGAAAACTTTCACTAAGATAAGTAAGTAGTATAAACATATTAGGTGGCTATTTTGTTTAAAAAAAAAAAAATCTGGCCCACTAAAGGACAGCACCGTGAAATGAGCAATATTTATAAGATGTGGAAGTCAACTAGGCAAGGAGTCAGGCAAGTCCCTGAAAAACAATTTAACCAAAATGAATGTGAAAAGCAAACAAGCTTTAGCACATACAGTTTCTTGGCCAAATAGTAAGAAGAAAAAGAAAAATCCTCAGAGCCAACACGGCATTCACTACTAAAGGTTGACAAGTTCCCAGAACTCAGTGATCAGGCCATGGAAATAGACAGACAACAGATGTGGCATTCAACCTTAATTAAGTGTGGGATCTTAAAATAAATCCAGTTTATGACATTTAAATGAGATCACCATCATGTGTTTCTCCTTTTAATGAAAAGGAAGCTGGGAGTGGTGGCATAGGCTTGTAAACTGAGCACTGAGGTAGACACAGGACCGTCACAAACTCAAGGCCATCCAGAGCTATGCAATACAATCCTGTCTGAAGTGGAGGGAGGTTGAAATTTTTTATATGACTGGTTCTTTCTATGTTTCAGGAGAAAAAACTCCTGTGCCCTGAGCAGTTGGAACAAGCATACCCCGAGAACTGTTTGGGCTGCAAGTTGAAATCACTCCCAGTGTCTTCCTAGAGTTTCCCATTTGCCTGCTGTAAAACTCCCAGAGAGTTTTCACAGTTCCCCAACAAAATTCTAACTCATGGACTGCAAAGGTTAAGAACCCCATCATTTTTTCACATTAATAGCAAGTCCTTACTATCTGGAACAGTCAAGCTGTAGAAACAGATTCAACGGCTAGACCAAAATACATCACCCTAATTTTGAAAACAAACAAACAAACTTTTTACTATCCCCTTTCAAAATAAATGGGCCCTTAAAAATAAAGGCCTGCCTTCAGCTAAAACAAGGGAGAGGAGCAATTAACTAATCCTTCACTTCCTGCCTGGTCTAGATCCCAGCAGATCATCATCAGTCACGCTGTGGATCAATCTCTCTCTCTCTCTCTCTCTCTCTCTCTCTCTCTCTCTCTCTCTCTCCAGGAGCCCTGCCCCACCCCACCTCTCCTCCCCTTTCCCCTCCCCTCCCTGTCTGTCTGCAAAGCAAGCAGTGTGCTGAGGCTAAATCAAAACAGTCTGACAAAGCTGTAATAGGGCTTCTTAGTGCAGAAACCCATGCCCTCTGATGCATTAAAGGAAATGAAGCCAAAAAGGCCATTAATCCAGATGAGTATATGGAGAACAAACATCACACAGGACATGACAAGCAACAGCACCTGTACTGTACTCAGACCACTGTAAAGGAAGAACATAATTATGGGGCTACCTTTACCACTGTCCATTAAGTAATAAGAACAAAAAAACAGTCTTGGAGAAAACCCTCATTCCTCCAACACACTCAACAGAACACAGTCTCTTGTTAGTCTACCCTAGCTTTATAACTTACTATTTTCCCATGCCAACCAATATGTGTATGCATCTTTTAGTATAATCAACTCACAGATTTCCCTAGCACTGCCCAGTAAGGGTGTCTCAAGGTGTTTGCAGTTCTAAAACAAAGCCTGCACACAAGGTAAAAAAATGGAATGATGGATCAGAGTTCTGATAACAAGTTCTGATGACTATGAAGCAAAGTCCCTTCCAAATCATAGAAGACCATGCCGCTTGGTAACTCAAGTACTAGTAATGTCTAAATTTCTATGCTCTGGGAATCAACATTCCAAAAGTCACAGATGTAGAAATTAATAATCTGCCTACAGCTGCTGTCCAACATTATGTAAGTGTGCACAAAACTTTTACATAAAACAGTTTTAAAAATCCAAGGCTTATCTTTTCACTTTAACCAATAAAAGAAAGTTGTATCAATCATAATAGAAAATTCTCTAAAGTGATAAACACAATGGAAACTAAACAGGCTGATAAAAGAATAAGTATCTTAGGGGAGTGTGACTACAGGGCATGCTGCCATAAACAGCAATCTCAAGGGCTGACAGATATGAGAAAAGCTAAATATGAAGACACAAAATCTTCTGAAACAAAAAATGCTGCCTTTTAAGCCACCACTTGCAGCTGTTCCTTATAGCAAATAGGAAGAACATATCCAGAGGGTAGGATGCTAACAGGGACAGAAAAGACAAGCACCTTCTTCATCCAGATCAGCTGCCATCTGTGGAAGGACTAAACTGATGGCCACAGGAAGGTGACTGAGGGTGGCAGACAAGCCTCAAAGGCAGATCCCAACTCCAAAATAGCAGAGGGTGGGGCATCTAGAGCTTGGGACTTGCAAGAAGTGAATCAATACATTGTATCCCTAGCCCTTTAGCTTCTGAGATAAGCACATCAAAGGGAGAAAACAAACTGAAGTTTCTTTGAGGCCAGGGTCCCTGGCTTCTTCAGCAGTGTGGTTCTTATGACACCGGCATACTCTATGTATTCAAAGTCCTACACGGTGAGGTAAAAGACTTCAGGTAGCTCTATGATTGTGCTTTTCCTTTCTGTAGTACTGCAGATCAAACCAAGACCCTTGTGAATGCCAGGCAAGCACTCTGTAGTACCTAGTCCACACCACAAGAAACTTAAGTCACCACAGAAAAGGAGTATTGCATTTTTTGCTAAAAAATTAAGATATTGCACATACTACAAAAGAAAGAACCGGGCATAATACCCAAAGTCCCTGTATCTATGGAGGGTCCAGACGGGAACCCCATCTTTGCCTTTTACTATAAATAGCTGGCCTTCTGAATGCTGGGATCATAGTCATGTGCCACCGAGCCTAGCTTTAAATTGTGTCTTCACCTACAAAATGGAATTTAGATTATGTTTTGCTCCTGGGATCGCTGTGAGGCTAATGGTTTTGAACTGATATGTCTGCTTAGAATATTTCCCCTACACTACGAAAGACAGATTTGGGTCAAAACTTAACAATCTCCACACAAGTGGTATTTGAATGGGACAGCTCATTGTCAGGGGCATGTACTGTACGGCAGGGTTTGCCACAGGTGTCTGGCTACCATTATCAATATCATTCCTGCATCTTTGAGACTATCAGAGTTGGCTCTAGGGACATACTCAAAGATGCCCTTCATTAAATGGGTACGCCTTAACAATAGGATTTACTTAGCAATAAAAACAAATGAGCTATCAAGCTAGGAAAAGACTGAGTGAGTGAAGATGTCAGTCTGAAAAAGCTCTTCTCTACCATGTGACTCCAATTATATGATGTTCTAGAAAAGCCTAACTATGGAGACAGTAAGGTCAGTAGCTGCTGGGGTTAGGAGAGGAAGGGATGAATACACAGAGCACACAGAACTTCCACAACATTGAAATTAATACTGTAAAACAGATTCTTTTCAAAAGTCCACGGATCATCAGTGGGCACTAAACCATGGGCTTCAGTCATGGTACTGGCTCATTAGCTGTCACAGATATACCGCATGCTGAGACATGTGT
Source organism: Acomys percivali (assembly GCA_907169655.1). Classification (NCBI taxonomy): domain Eukaryota; kingdom Metazoa; phylum Chordata; class Mammalia; order Rodentia; family Muridae; genus Acomys; species Acomys percivali. The sequence goes on along the minus strand of OU015748.1, from coordinate 82,334,803 downwards.
CACATGATGTAATGGGAAGCCATGGTGGAAGTATAGGAGAGGGGGAAATCAGTGATATGTGAGAATCCTGTATTTTCAGCTCAATTTCCGTAAGTCTAAACTGTTCTTTCAAAAAAGCTATCAATATCATATTTTTGGACCATAAGAAGCACTTTTCCCCCTAAAATGTGTGTGTGTGGGGGGGAATTAGGGTGTACCTATGGTCCGATTGCTGTTTTTATGGCTTTTCTTGTTTTACTGGCTCTAAAAACTGGGTGTGTCTTATGGTCCGAAAAACACGTTACATTTCTGAACTTTTTTCTAGATAATACCGAATGTTCTCTCAGAGGGAGAAAGGCAAAAGTCACCACTGCCTGTTGAGAAACACTGTTTAAGTATATAGCCCCTCCCTCATCTTTTTGCTAGAAATGGAAATAAAGAAAGGTTTCCGAGGTGGTACTGGTCTTTTATGGTGGTTGTATAAAGCACCTTGCGTAGTTGCAGTTTCACATAGAAACAAATATCCAACACTGAGATTGTACTTAAAAATCTGACATGTCACTTTAAGAAGAGAACATCACTTTCCTCTCAATTTTTCTTCAATCGGCTGTTACATTAGAAGTGCTTATTTGTTTGATTTTCCTCAGTCTATATTTTCATTGCTTTTTAGACAATTGCTGCCACATTGGAGATACAATATGGTGATCATTCATTCATGCATTCATATAACCAACCATTTTCCATTTTGTCAGTGGGAAATTAGAAGGGTTATGTTAGTACAGGTCCGGCCCAGCACTACTCAGGTTATTTATTAATCACTACCTCTCAGACAGCATCCTGTCATCATCAGGGCACACCATTAACTTCATTAACTTAAAGTCTGGGATCAGGAAGATCAGGGTCTAAATTACACTTGGTTACCAAAGTGACCATGAAGTTATACTAGTTAAGCCTGATTTTGTTGTAATGGTGAGATGTCAAATAATGGTGATAATGATAACAACAGCAAAGAGTTCGTAAGAAGATATAAGAAGACTGAAGCATCGGAAAGTCATTGTACCGCAGGGAACCTATCAAACAGCAAGCACTCCTGAGGTATCAGCCTTCGTTGTAAGTACTATTACTTAGCAAGTGATTCACTCTCCAGATTTGCTGTCTTCTATTTGTGCAAGCCATTATAAATGTATAGCATGAGTGATTCCCTCTGAGCAGCTTCTTGGATAATGGCTTCTTTTTAAATGCCTCCCTTCCCACATTGACAATCCCTTAGCCTTTGATAAATGTTCTTTTTTTTTTTTTTAAAGCCACAAAATCAATTCAGAAGCAAAAAGGAAACCTTATCCATCCTCATTAGCTAAGGATCCACATGGTCAAAGTTCTGAGTAGAATCAGTCCTTCATCTCCACCTGAACTTTTTACTCCAGAGACCAAGAGACAGAGAGGTCAATAGCCTTGGGATGCAAAGGAAACGACCAGCTTTTGCTCAGGATTAAATTAGCAGATGCAATGATGAAAGGACCTGGGAAACCACTGATTTATACATTCAGGATGTGTTTCAATTCCAAGGAAGCACAGAAAGCCTTTAGCAGCCACGTGTAGCTTAACATTTATTCATATTTGCCACCTGTTTTATCTCTGTGGTCCTTTTTAAAATTGGAGTCTTATGGGCCAGAAATAGAGAGCCAAATGGAACTGGAACAGAAACTGCAGCGGACTAGACCTAGCTCAACCTTTCCATCAGTGGCCTCCTTGGACTAGAGCACCCATGTTTGTCTGGCTTTTGCCCTGCTCACACCTCAGGACGAAGCTCAAATTCTCTGAGCAATCCCATCCCTCCTCCATCAATGTCCCCTTATTTTAAAAGACATGGCTGCATAGGTGGACCTAATGACTCACATCTCCTACTCCTGCTGTGGGAATGATGGGGGTCAGAGAGACACACCACCATAGCCAGCTACCTGTTTGGTTCCTTCTTAGCAGTCATCACTACCTGAGTTTACCTGTACATCTCCTTGCTTTTGTCTGAGTCTCCTACAATGTGCCCTCTACACACACACACACACACACACACACACACACACACACACACACAAACACACCTGCTGTAATCCTTACCAACTAGAACTGCTATCAAACACTGAGCACTCAATGTAATAGCTCTTAAATAGATACACAGAATTTTGAGGAAATAACATTTAACTAACTGCAAGCCAAAAGTCTTCATCTACTTATGTGAAACAAAACAAAACAAAACAAAACAAAAACCAATGATGGCATGCATAAGCTTGAGGGATATGCTCAGAGATCTAGAGTCAAGCCACTTGTACCAAGTAGACCAGTGATATCCACTCCTGCCTATAGTGGCTGGTCCTGGAACTAAGCTGGCAAAATCTTATCTGCCACAGGCTTGCATTTATTCATTCATATTCTCTCTCTCCCTCCCCTCCCTCTCTCTCTCTGTCAGACTCAACAGGGAACTTTCTCTTCCCTGCAGAAAGACACCTCGCTCTCACAATTTACATGTTTTCCACTGCTCACTTGAGCTGCTAACTGGAAAGCACAGGGCCAACCATCTCCAGCTCCAGTTGCTATTCTTTAATTTCCCAGACATGAAACCAAATGACTTAGGGCAGTCAAAACGCCAGCTGGAAATCCTAAAGGACTAGGGCTGTAGTCCTGGAATTTGAAGACAGGCAGGTTTTTAATTAATTAATTAATTAATTAATTAATTCACTTTATATTCTGATCTTACTCCCATCCCTCCTCTCCTCCTGGTCCCATCCTCCCTTCCTCTCCCTCCTTCCCCTATTCCTCAGAAAAGGGGAGCCCCACCCCAGCTCATCAAGTTGCATCAGGACTGAGTGCGTCCTCTCCCCCTGTGGCCTGGTGAGGCAGTCCCACTAGGGGGATGTGATCATAAAGCAGGCAACACAGTCCATGTCAGAGACAGCCCCTGCTCCCCTTACTAGGGCACCCACATGAAGCCTAAGCTGCCCGTCAGCTATATCTGTGTCCAGTCCATGCACAGTCCCTGGTTGGTGCTTCAGACTCCACATGGCCCCCTGGACCCTGGTTAGTTATCTCTGTTGGCGTTCTTGTGGAGCCCCTGTCACCACCAGGTCCTCCTATCCTGCACCCCACTTTCCCACAAGACTCCCTATGCTTCACTCAATGTTTGGCTGTGAGTCTTAGCATCGGTTTTGAGGCGCTGTTGGGTGGAGCCTCTCAGGTATTTATGGTTCCAAAATGCTTCTTTCTCATGTAGTAAGCTGATTCTGCTAAAATATTATTTAAGCTGTTCTATTAGGAGACACTTGAGGGAAGTAACTTTTGTACAGAAAAGCTTCACTGAGCAGCTTCCTCCTTTACAGTTGTCTCTACTTCCTGGAGTAAAACTGAGGAAAGAGTTACATTTTAAAACCAACAGAACAAATCTGTCCCTAGAATAAAACATTCTCGAATATAAATGCAATCACATGCACTTTCTTATAGTGAGAGAAAATTTAAATATATTAACTATCTATATCTATTCTTTCAGTGCTGAGGACCAAACCCAAGGCTGTGTGCATGCTGTGGAAACTCTCTACCAATGAACTGCACCCACATCATTAAGTTAGTAGTGAACTACAAGTTATGGCTTCAAAACTGTATTCCAAAGATGAAAAAGATTCCACAAAGATTTTCAGTTGTCTAGTTTAAAATGTATTAGAGTGTTTCTTCTTGGGGCTGAAGAGATAGCTTCTTCGTTAAGAGCACTTGTTGCTCTTGCAAAGGACCAAGGTTTGATTCCCAGATCCACGTGGTGGCTCAAAACCACCCATAACTCCAGGTCCAGGGAATCTGACACTATCTTCTGGCTTTGATGGACAAATGGCACATATGTGGCACACATATATGCAGATAAAGCACTCATATGCACACAAATATAAAATTAATTTAAAAACTTAAAACAATATTATCTTGAGTTATTAAACATTTTCAAATTAAAAAGGCAACTCCACGATATTGATAAAAACGAGATTTCTGATCACAGGCCGACACTAGGGATGAAACAGACTACCTAACAAGTAAAATATAAATCAAAAAGACTAAAATCCACATCAGATCTTCATGGTGGTATCTTAAGAAAAGTGTCTTTTGGTAAGTATCACAATGTCAGTTTTGCTAACTTTAGCACCAACAGGGCTCTCAAACACAGATGAAACCCCTTATACAATGGTAAGCAGCAGGTGTGTGGAACGCTAATGAGGTATCTGCACGGAAAAGAAGGCAGTCGGAGGACCCCAGTAACAAGGGACAAGAATGAAACCTACATTGTTTGAAACTGTAGTAAAACGACTGTGTGATTCTGCAGCTGAGATCCCAACTTTATCATACTACTAGCCTCAGCGACATGGCACAGTTGGAGTGACTGTTTTGTGTCAGCTTCCTCAGGCATAAGATGAGATCTGACTACTTACCACAGTGGGAGGTGGGCTAAAGGACAGGACGACACACGCTTATTCCCTGCAAATAATGGAATAACATGTAACAGGTTCAGGTGGGACACTGTGGAATAGGACATCAGGAAGTAGTAGCTTCTACGTTCTAGTTAGAAGGGTTGTTTTAATTACACAAAACCGGTTAGCCACATTACTTATCTAACAACATTCATCTACCCAGCAACCTCTCCTTGACCCCAGGAGTCATCAAGTTGATAGGACAGATGGGGGAAGTGTGTAAACTGCATGGTGATGTATGTGTCATGAAGTAAATTAACCACAAAGGCAATTAGGTCATAAAAGCAGCAGTAGAGATATTAACTAGACAGAAGGCTCAGAGGATCAGCTCTGAAAAGATTTTATTAGCCAAACCACAAAATCCTGCTGAAAACATATCCACAATCTCATGAGTAAGTCACATGACTTATAAATTCCATCATGAAATCAGATTTTCATTAATTTAAAAGGAAAAAGGTCTGAAAGTATTCTTTAATAGGACTGGATGCCTGTCTATGTTCTTCCCTCCCACAACTCACAGTGAGTTTTTTTAGTAACCCTATCCCTATCTTTCTAATACACCTGAACTTTATACAAATCAACACCTTCACATGATGCCAGCACTTGTACATTATATTTTACCTGAGAATACACCATAAAGGTTTGGGTTGAAAGACCAACTTGGACCAGAATCAGGAACGGAAAGAAATAAAAAAAAAATCTCTTTGATATTAAGAGATGATATTGATATTTACTTCGCTCTTAAGTTATTGCTTATGCTTAGTGTAGGCTACCGCTGAAAGGGAGAGGATGCCCAGGGTAGACTCTCAGAAATGTCTGCCAGAGGAAGGAACTTTAGATGTGGGAAATGAAGCAAGGTCCCTGCTCCTATACACAATACCCCAGGGTGCCAGCTGTGATATGAGTCACATGAACTATGGAGTCATAAATTACATTTAGATTCACGTTCATGTGTTCTACCCAAAGTTTAAATTTCCCCAATGGCTGTTTTTAAATGAATTTTAAATTACTTTTCCTCCCATATCCCTAGTTTACTTAAATTATATAATAATAGGCCTCATTATGGTATTTATACAAGCGTGTACGATTGTGCGTATATGGTTATGTGTGTGCATATGTATATCTCATTAAACTGCTCTAATCCATCCCCTTCTCTGATTGCTTTCCACTGTGCCCCACCCAACTCCAGCTGTTTCTCCCTTGCCTCCCCTCAGGCCTCCCTTCTGACTTCATGTCACGTGTATACCATTACCCTCCTTCCCCCTCGTCCCTTAAAATCTTTCTCCCTTCTCATAGCTCTCTTTTTGGCTTGATGATCAATAAACACATACTCACACACACACACGAACTCTAGATTCAATAATCATGTTTTATACAAGTAGATAAAGATACCTACATATTGAAATTTTAGAATATCCAGGCACAGTGAGGCATGCCTGTAATCTCAATAGCTGGGAGGCTGAAGAAGGGAGTTTTAGGTGAACTTGGATTATATAGTGAGACCCTGTCTTAAAAACGATGTAAACAGCTGAGTATTGTAGTGTATACCTTTAATCCCAGCACTTGAAAGACAAAGGCAGGTGACCACTGTGAGTTTCAAGGCCAGCCTGGTATATATAGTGAGGTCCAGGCCAGCCGGGATACATAGTGAAACCCTGTCTCAAAGGGGGCTGGTACAATGAATGGCTCAGCAGGTAAAGTCACTTGCCATCAAGCCTGATGACATGAGTTCAATCCTGTGATCCATGTGGTAGAAAAAAAGAACTCACTCCAACAGGTTATCATGATCTGAGGCATACACTCTCTCTCACATACATACATACATACATACATACATACATACATACATACATATGAGAACCAAATGTAATACATTTTTTTTAACTGAGAGAGAGGCAGAGATAGATGAATGGATAGGAGATAAGAGAAATGAAAATATGCCCTTTCCCAAAGAGAAGCTATATTGACACTGTGTATGCTTCCTGATCATTTTTTAATGCATATGAATTTTCCATGTGAAACCATTATTTCTAAAAGATAAAATAAGCAGAAGATACCCATACCCAGAGGACACTACAACGTGCAAGTATGTGGTGGAGAGATGAGAGAGAATGAGAGTGGACAGGTTTGAGTGCTATGAAGAGAGGCAGAACTGGAGACGTGAGTGTAGAGAGGAAGAGCCTGATGTGAACAGCCTGCCCTGCCACCTGAGGCCAGGGTGAAGTCCCATGCTGTCTCTGAGGGCCAGGTCTGGGTCTGTGGCCATGCAGCAGCAGAGGGCTGTGGTTTATATTACCACCAAAGGCCATGCAAACATCCCTGGTCTGGGCTCCTACCTAGGGCCATGTTGATATCCAAGGGCTACACAGGGCTGGCCTCACCCCTCACTGGCTGCAGCACTCAGGAGAGCTGTCCCTGCCCCTCACAGCGGTGGTGCTGGAGAGCTCACCCTTGTGGTATGGGTGTGGGAGAGCTGGCAGGCTGAACAACTCAGCTTTCCACCAGGCCCAGATCCAGAGCGTTAAGTTGGCCCACCGCAACCTCTATCCCATCTATGAACTGCTGGAGCACACAAAGGGGCTGGTCCTGAAGAACAAAAGCTGTAGACTATCCATGACACAGGGCAACAACAGGGTATCTGAGAGGAGTCCCATGAGGATCCACCACAGCAGAAGCCAAAGGCGTCGAATCAGACCAATGACTCATTGCCATAAACATTTCAATTAAAGATGTGTGGACAAAGGGAATACCATGTGACACACTGTGGCTTGCATAATGAGATAGTTTTTGGTTTTGGTTTTTTATTTTAATCTATTTTCTTTTTTGGAGGAGATTTTAAGGGTGGAGGGCAGATATGAAGAGTCAGGGAGATGAGTGGGACTGGGGTGCATAATGTAAAGTCCGCAAAGGCTTTTAAAAAGAAAAAAAAAGCAATATACATGAAAAGTTTCTTATTATTTGCGAGAGCGATCCTCTTACAGCACGGGATCATAAGACAAACTCAGTGATTAAAATCTACTTTAGTGTAAGTCAGAACACCTCCAGATAACAGCAAATTGTTAAAGCAATGACAATCTAAATTCAAACCACAGGGATATGTACGCACTGTACTCCTTCCAAACAAGGGGTCCACAACAGTCTTGAACTGGGGTGAGTGGAAGCACACATTTACTTCTCTCACTAAATTCTAAGTGGACATTCCCCAGTGCAAAGAAGCCAAGTGGTGTGCCTAAAGGGTGTAGCTGTCACTGCTGCAGGAGCGCTGCTGTCCTGCATAGCCATGGCACCTTTATGAGAGGACCATGACTCAAATCCATACTGTATTTCATTCAACACAACTAAGCAGAACACAGTAATACTCAATGAAGGGTGTGGGCTGAAACTTTATTTTAAAAGAAGCACTGCTACCCACACCAACGCCTAGGGGACACCTCTCTTCCTCAACAGCCTTTTTGTTAGAGCTGTTTCTAGCACTGAAACATACTGGTTGCCTTAAACAACACTTTAAACCGTGCTCTGACCTAAGTATCCTGAAAACAAGTCCAAGAGGTCTGCAGATCAGACGAGGAGCTAAAGGGTAAATACGTAGGGTCTCATAACAACAGGATACATGTTTTAAGACCGGACTAGTGTTGAGGGGTTCAATAGACTACCTCACAGAACACCTGGCTATTGGAAAGGCCATCAGTAGTCAGTATCGGTATTAACATTTTGCTTCTAGATCAGTTTGATTCCTTCAAAAACGAGCTACATTCTGAGATGAAGTTTACATAGATACGCTTGGAGCTTCTGTGACTCTGCTTCTTGTCTTAGAGGAAGGTGAAGTTTTTCCTCAAGCGTGAAGCTATTCTAAATATCCTTCTGGATGCTATTGGATCCAATAGGGGACCACAAATGTAATCAGAGTTAGGATGGGAATGGTGTGGGTTTTTAAATTTATAGTACTTGTGTGACCACCAAGCGTTTGCGTTGTCAGCTTTCCTCATTGTTGTGAAAGGACATCTAAAAAGGAGGAAAGATCTATTTTTACATGAACAGTGTCAGAAATGCTTCTTGCTCACTTTGGCCAGGAGTAACTTCCATACGATGGATGCTCTACTTGAGGGTCACTCATACATTTCTGGTTGTTCTCCTGAACCCACTCAGTCCTAGGAGAGGAAGACTCTGGTGCCTAACTGTCCCTCCCTTGGGAAGTGTGCAACTCTCCTCCAGTTCCGCTCCTCAGCAGAAGTGCTTCAGGCCTGGAGCTCAGGATTAGGACTACTGCCTGCTGAACAAGCTCAACGTGTCAAGTGGGTTGCTGGAATGGCCTCCATTTGTCCTTCTCTTTTTGATGTATTTCACAATTTAGCCACAACCCGAGCGGATTTTGGCTTCCTCCAGCCCTAGCAAATACATCATCCTTTCCTCGTGGTTGGCAACATAATTTCTCACATTTTTACTGAAAAAAATCATAACAAAAACAAACATTCTAGCTCAGGGCCATTGTCACAGTTTTAAGTTTTACCTCTGAAGTAATGATGAGTTATGATGAAGCCTGGGGCCAAAGGGGCAACATTAATGAAGGGACCGATGATCCAGAAGACCCACCCTGCCGGTCTACCGTACTTCCTGTAGTATGCAGACCCTCCATGTTCCTGACTTTCAGGAATTAGACGTGTGAGAGGCCAGAGCACTTTGCCAGTCATCAAGATCTGAACCTAAAACCACAACTAGACCAACCCATAGCTTCGCATCTGAAGAATGCACAGGGAGGTCCACAAAGGAGGAGAGCAGAGATCAAAGCAGGGACAGCTGGCTCTTGTTCCATGTCTCCTCTGACCTTAGTTAAAATGAGAACACAGGATCTCAGGTTTAGGTCCTTGCTGGCCACCCTGAGCTAAGGGACAGTCATGTAGATTTCTCTTCTTTGTCTTTAGGAACAATAACATAACATAACATAACATAACATAACATAACATAACATAACATAACACAACAGTCAGTTTATCTAGATGCCAACTCCAGATAACTCTACTTGCCAAACAGGTCAAGTTCAGATGGCTTAGAAGGCCAATGTATAGACCTTTGGGATTCTGAGTAAGGGCAAGACTTTCTCAGTCCCTGTAGAAAATGAAGTGGCCTTTTTCTTGACAGGAGACACCAGGCCTATCCAACTATTATCACTGTGGAGCTCTTCACAGTAAATAATGTGACTATGTGGAAGTCACACCCTCTCAGGGCTAAAATGACTAGAATATATGCCACTAACAGTCCTCTAAGAAAAGATATTCTATCATATCATGAAAGCAAGGCCCTGTCCTAGTGTAAGAGAAATTAGAAAGTAACTCAAATTTTTCATAGAAGTAAGTGTTAATACACAGCCTTTGATCTAGACTGAACATGCATGGTCACTCCATTACTCCTGAAAACGTTTCAGTATTATGTGTGGCAGTACTAAGCAGCCGAAACCTAAGATCACCGAAGTTATATGTGAAAAAACATCAGCCAAGGACAACTTAACCTGTAGGTTCTTGATTATGCTACATCTCCTAGCCTCCCCCAAAGCAGGGTCTTGGACACACAATAAGACAGTTTGCAGGTGTGGACTAATGTAGCTGCAGTAAACTTACTCATAAAGAAGCTGTTGGGGTAGATTACCAACACTGAACAAGTGAGAATAATCCAGGCATGGGAGTATATGCCTGTATCTCCAACACTAGGGAGCCTGGGAAGGGTTGTGGTGGAAGGCTTCCATCAGATTAAACACATCAGCAGAAAGATGAAGTAACCCATGCAGTGGGAACAGTGTATCACAGTATCAAATGCTCACCTAATAATATTAGATGGCACAAGGCAAAGTGGCGCACTCCTGTGATCCCAGCACTCAGGGAGGCAGAGGCAGGTGAATCTCTGTAGTTTGAGGCCAGCCTGGCCTAGAAAGCCAGTCCAGGACAGCCAAGGCTACACAGAGAAACCTTGTCTTGAAAAGCGCCCCCCAAGCAAAAAGAATTAAAATTATTATTAGTTGATGCAGCTCACATTTCCCTATTTTTTCCTCCTAGGTGTTCCTCAGTCAGATGAGATATTGGGGGTGGGGGAACAAAACGTAACTGGTTCCTAAGCCTGAGCCCACTGGCTGATGTGAGTGTCAAGGACTGAGAACAAGAATGAACAGACCATCATGTGCTTCCTGAAAGAAATAAATAGTGCCCCATCTCTCCAAATCAAGAGGAAAGAATAAACTAAACTTAAATCTGCGTGGAGCCCAGTAACCTGTTCTAGCAAGTCTTCCAGGCGACTCTAAGGTACAACAATCTGAGGAGCACTGGGTTATTCTGCCTGTTGAAATAGAGAAAAATGCATGGGCTGCCTAGAGGAAAACTATGGAGAATCAAGGATATGAGAAGGGCTGAGTACCACATGGGTAGCAGGCTGTGCGAGGCACTCCTATGTGTCATCGATCTTGGTAGCCAACCATTCCTGGTGCTACTGTTTCTCAAGTTGCACGTTCGGAAAATAAGGCTAAGGGAAACTAAATCCCAGTGACAACTTTATGTTGCAACACAGGGGTCTGAATTTCAATCTGTCTGTGCCTAAAGCAGATGCTCAGCCACACTGGAGACAAGGCCTAGCGCCGACACTCGCCCTGGGGAAGCAGCTATTTAGCTTATTCAGCATTTCAGTCAGACCCTGACATTCTGGAGTTGGGTTTGTCTGTTACTCAACCAAAGAGACTAGAAAGGAGCACCACAGGAGAACATCAAATGCAAGGTGGCCAGTACATTTGATCCAACTGTAGCAGAGTCACAGTCACGAAGGTAAGACAGAAAACAAGCACACACCTGCTTAGGGAAGAGCACTCCCTGGGCAGGTATGCACACTGTGTTCTGAATCTTCTCCCTTAATCTTCTTCTTTGGTTTTTTGAACAGGGTCACTTTGTTTATCTCTAGTAGTCTTGGAACTCGCTCTGTAGACCAGTCTGGCCTCTAACTAAAGATTGGTCTGCCTCTGCCCCCCAGGAGTGCTGGGATTAAAGGTGAGCCAGCATGTCTGACTTCCCTTAGGAGTCTAATAGGTTTTCATGAAGAACCAGCAATTCATCTTCATTAAGCAAATTCTAGTAAATTTTGGAAGAGGATGCAGGTGGGCTAAAAGAACAAGTGGCTGAAACCTATAGCAATCCCATGAGCAAAACTCCCTATAGCCTACAGAAAAATTGTTAAGTATTTTTTGAAGGGATAGCACTCCCAAAAATGTCCTCTGTCTTTAGCAAAACAAAGTGACCTTAAAAAAAAAAAATTTAAGGACCACTTCCTTCTCTGTCTTCGCTGCCCTCAAAAATATCATATGTAAATTTAGTTCTCCTTCCCCATCTCCTGCATTAAAAAGGAAACTGCTACTTTGATTTGCAATAATGGGTCAGAGAAAATAACTGTTTTAAAGTAACACTTTTTATGCAAAGTTTCTGTAGAGTTTATCTGCAGCCACGGACTGGCTTTGTGATATTCTGGAACTCCAGTTACACTGTCAAAGCAGGCAGCTGCAATCTGAACACAGGGCACACTTGTCAGAAGCAGAACAATTGTACTCAACATCCTAGCAGGACATCAAGAAGTTTCAGCTAAAGAAAAATTTCAATGCCTAAAGCTAATAGGCCAGGATAATCAAAGCTTAAGCATTGCTTACATTCTGCATGAACTAAAAAGCCCATGACTCTCCCCCATGAACTCAAACCATTACAACAGTTTACAGAGGAAGACAACGAATCCTCCCCTGCAAACAGATACCTTGTCTGCAAAGAGATGCAAGCTCCCCAGCTATGATATCCCCTTGCTCTTCTCTCTCTCCCCTTCAGGATGGCCCTAAAGATTGTTGGCTTCTTTTGCACAAAGTTTTTTACAATCTGCCCTTAGACTGGCAGACAGCCCACTAGGCACTAATCAGTGTCACAGGAAGTCAATTTGCAAATACAAGCACTGCATGCAAATGATCATTATCAATGGAAGAATAAAATGAGTCACCCTCAATTTGGCCAGAAAGAGTCATTTTTCAGAAGAGCCATTTGCAAAGCTCTCCTCCTGGGTTACAAAGGTGACCATACTTCTCCACTCAGTCATACACATTAATTCTTCTAAGTGAGCAAATCCTTTCAGACTGTGATATCCTTGACCATTTCTTAAGTCTCCAGGCCACTTTTTATGAAGTATTCAATGCACTGAAAGAGGGTGGTGGTGGTGGCAGCAGTGGTAGTAGCGGTGGCTGTGGAAGAAGAGGATCATTTGTTCAGCCCCAGTTGTACTGTCACAATGGGCTGAGCCTCTTTATAGCAGTTTACTTAATGCTCACACTACAGTCTATTGTGCTTATCTTATCAATGAAAGAAAGTAACTACATCTGACACTATTCATACAACGGAGAAGTGGTCCCAACAATGGTTCTGTGCTAACAGAGCTACTGATAGTACCCAAACCACGCACCAGATCTCAGGCTAGTCCAGCACACAAGCAGCTTTGCTCATTTACAGCAGCTCACTTGTAAGGTGTGGACCTGCTTAATCTGGCCAAGCTGGATCCCTACAAGTGCTGTAATTAGTGCAATTTGAAGCAACCTAAGCCACAGACAAATACTGCTCATCGGGGGACCGAAAACTGGCTTAAATGCAGTAAGATTTGTATCTTGAGTGTTTCCTACTAGACTTGTTCAGGTCAGGCTTTATAATATCAGCTTGTGGTAAAGCTTTTTGTTTTTTTTTTTTTTAAAGATTTATTTATTAGTTATGTGCATGTGTGTTTTGCTAGTGTCTGTCTGTGTTCGACTTGCATGCCTGGTGCTCTTGGAGACCAAAATAGGGCATCAGACCACTTAAAACTGGAGTTACAGACAACTGTGAGCCACCATGAGGGTGCTGGGAATTTAGAGAGAGGGGGAAGGGGACCGTGTTTTATATCCTAGGTTTCAATCTTAGGTCTTCCACAAGTTAGCTGGGTATCCTGTAAACAAGTAATGTTTGCCACCTTCAATTAAGCTATGACGACCAATGGAGGAAATATGCAAAGAACCTTTATAAGCCAGGAGACATTATACGAATGAGCATTAGTATTACTCCAGCTGGGTAAACAGGTTTAAGAAGAAAACCACCAGGCAGCCTAAATCATGCTGTTACAAAACAGACAAGAAACAAAACCAAAGTGTCTGTGAGACCCCTGAGAATAATCACTCCTTCGGCATATAATAAAAACCGAGAGGACTTATGTAAACCAACAACCATGCCCACCTAAGAGTTAGCCTTGAATTCACAGGATTCCTTCCATCTCGCCCTACTGAGTGCTGGGGTGGCTTTTCTCTTCTTTTTAGAATCTGCCTGTCATAAGTGATACCTGGATCGCTCTGGCAGCAATCTTAAGTCAACGGGAGATGACAGGGATGGAAGCTATGCACCAAGGAAGGTAGGAGAGATGAAAGCAGGTCTAAATCTCAAATAGCAGCACAGATATGACGTTCTAGGCTTGTATTCAGATTTGCGTCGACAGAGAAATGACCAGTTACATTAAGGCTTCCACTCATTTGAGACTCTTCCTCCATGTGATATGTAGATCTACTGAATCTCAACTGAATCAAACCAAGAATAAAATAAAGAATGACAGACAATAAAATGAGGCACAAGGTCTCTAGCACAACTCATTAATGTCCAAAGAGACTGGAAAGTGAGTGTTAATAAAGTGCTGCCATCGTTTGGTTCCTCATACACCTCCAGATGGGTAATGACTTTGCTTTTCGCTTCCCAACACCTGTAAATCTCCGTAATTGTCCATAACATTACCTTTAGGAAAGTATCACAGGTACGTTAAAGAGAAAAAATAAATTACAAAACAGTATACCGCTGTTTCTTCACTGAGCTCATTCAGAAGAATGGGGGTCATTCCTCACTCGCCTGTTCCCACATCAGCAAATGCTGCAGAGCCAGAATGTTGCTGGTATTCTTCACTTCTCAGCCATCTGTTGATGGCAGGAAAAACCATCTTCATAATAAGTCAAAATGCCACAAGACACCATCAGGATTTGCTGGAGCTGTAGGAAGATGACTGGACTCTGATTCTCTCAGTGAATGCGACTTCAGTCTGGAGTGTGGGTTGATGAGCTCTGAATCCAAATGACCCATGTCCTCTGTGAAGCCTTTTTGGAGTCTCCTGGTCAAACCAAGCTAAGCCCACCACTGATGCCTCCACAGGAGCCTGCACAGGTGCTGAAAGGGCACCTGTCTCTACTATGGTCCCTTCCATCTGGAAGTCAGTGAACTCCACTGTGAGCTTTGAAGGCCTGGGGCCCTGCTGCCATACCACTTTTTGTTTGTTGTCACTGGAGCTAATACTTTCTAGAGTATAGCAGATGTTCAGTAAATGGTCTCTATATACACTCATTAAAGTAAGTCAGGTAGCCACCCGAAGAGTTCTACATGCATTCCTTGGACTTTATTCCACCCTTTCAGCATCAGTTGTCAACCCACACTGACAACTGAGAACTCAGGTAATACTGGCTAAAAGGGATACACAAGAGGTCAGAGATTACCCTGCTCTGATAAGCTGTATAGGCAGCAGGGAACTATCCTGAGATGACAGGAGAGGTATAGGCAGCAACAAAAACTGAAAAGAAAGGAGAGGAAGGCATACTGGAGCTTCTGGGGAAAAGATGAAAAAAATGGCTGCTGTACTTCTCAGTCACTTCTATAGAAATGCTAAAATAGGAATGGGAAATTCTTCACAAATGGTTGTATAAAAAATCACCCACTGGTAGTTTCTATGACGAGACAAAAACGGAAAAGCACTTTCTAATGGTCTGGTGGAACTGTGGACCAGATGGTGTTTTCTGGAGATGAGCATTTGCTGTGCTGTGGGGTTAGAGGGAAACACAAGGACGGTTGCTATTGCGTACATTTCCAGGAAGAGCTCCCTGTGTTCTCATTGCAATGGTGTGTCTGTGTCAGCAGGTGAAACAACCTGGCCGAGGGCAATCCACATGGCAAACTAGAACTCTCATGGTTCCCTCTGACTGGGGCTCTGTCCTTTCAACATAGCATCGCAGTTGATCACTCTGACAGCCATAGAGGGTGTATGATCATCTGCCCGCAAGACCTAAAACTGATATATGCCAGAGAACGAGGTTGAAACCCTTTCCATGTTATCAGAAATAAAAAACGGTCCATGGGGCGCATGGTGGTGGCGTTATGCTTTTAATTCCAACACTTTGGAAGCAAAGGCAGGTGGTTCTCTGTGAGTTCAAGGCCAGCCTGCAGCCAGGGCTACACAGAGAAACCCTGTCTCAAAACAACAAAACAAAACAAAAAGAAGGAAAGAAGGGAGGAAGGAAAGTGTCTGTGATGGGAAATACCAGCAAAACAAAGAAGAAACATTTTCTCCAACAATTCCTGGCCCCAGCACTAGCCATCAAGGAAGCTGTGAGGGAAACCCTGAAATATAGACACAGAATTGAAACCTGGACTTCCACATCATTTAAATACAAATTGTAAGACAAGACAATCAACATCACTCCCTAGATCCCATGGAAGTCATTTCTACAATAAGTATCACTGTTCACTTGCCAGTGTTTTACAATGCTCACTTCCTCTGTAGCAAGAACTGTACTTGGAGAACAAAAAGCCAAGGAAGCTCAGCACCTTGGTAGAAATGCTCAAAAGATAGCAAGCAAAGCCTGCACCACCAGAAATAGAATAGTACCTTCACTTAAGTCACTGTGGCATTGACTCACATAGCCAGGAGCAGCCTACAGCTGCTGCTAATTTTAAGACAGCCCTGTCTGTCCTGTAAGAAAGTAAGACTAAAAAAAAAGGGGGGGGGGAGTGTTAAGAAAAATGCCTGGCACTTACCTAACAGACTGTGGTACCAGTGAATGAAAAGTAATGAGCAAATGTTAGGAAGAACTCAGATCAAGAGGAAGTGAGGTCTTGACCAGACCATGGAGAAGTAGTGGCTGTCTTCCATGTGGGATGCAAGAACACTGAGTGGTCCAAAAATAGGCAAATATTCTACAAATCTGGGCATACGAAGTGATAGCTTACTCTCTCCCTGGGAAGACAAACCACACTCATATCCACCAGTGGGAACATTAGCTCATAAAATATGGAACACGGTTTGTGTGAAAGCCTTAGACCCAGCAACTCACTTTCCAAGGTCCCTTCCTAAAAGTTTACTTTTAGAAAAAGTGAGGAAAAAACCCCATATACATTAAAGTTTAAAAAAAAAAAAAAAGAGGGCTGGAGAAATTGCTCAGTGGTTAAGAGCAGCAGAGCTCAGATCCCCACATCCATATCAAATGGCTCACAACTGCCTATGACTCCAGTTCCAAGGGGTCAGGCATGCATGTGGTGCACATAAACTCATGCAGGCACACACACACACATACATATTTTTGTTTTAAAAAGGAGAAAAGGAATGGAGAAAACTAACATTAATAACTAATAAGCAACATTAATAAAAAATAAGCACAATAGCACAAACAAAAGGTAAAACTGAGGAGACAGCTACATCAGTATTGGTGAAAGCAGAATATAGCTCTATGAGGTATGCTTGTACTCCATACATCCTTTAATATGTGATGCATAAAATGTCAGTTGTTACTATGTAATGTATAGGAGGATGTTTTAATATGCTCTCATCTCAAAGAATTATCAAAACAGTGTTATGGAATTAAAAAAAATATGGGGCATTATTTCACACAAGAAGCAATTATATAAACACAATACTAAACTTATCATGCTTTTCAAAAGATTTCATTGTAAAAATGAATTAATTAGCCTGATGTGGTGGCACAAGTCTTTAATTGCAGCACTCAGAAGGCAGGGGCAGGCAGATCTCTGTGAATTCCAGGACAGCCAGTGCTCTGAATAGACTCTGTCTCAAAATGCAAAACAAAACAAACAGAAAGGAAAGGGTCGGTGATCATGAGGAACATAAGGAGAACTGGGTCCACGTCTACAATGCCAGCAACATGGAAGGATTTTGAGTCCTGGAGTTCAAGACCATCTGGACAACACTACAAGGCTCTCTCTCGCAAAAGGAAGGGGAGGGAAGATGTAGAGAGAATAAAACCTGATCCTTAGATTTAAAACTTGAAAAGACAAGCATGACACTATGAGGAAGGCCTAAGGGGGCCTGGAGCCAAAACCAAAAAGCCAAGAAGCAAACTACATACCCAACCTAGATATAGCTTTCTGTATAGTAAGTACCAGGGGCAAGGGCCTTTTGTGTCTAGTGTCCTCTAACATATGGTGACAGAAGCACAGGACTTCTCAGTTACTACCAGACGACTCTGGGAGTAGAATTCACCTATGGAAAAAAGTCAAAGTATCTGCCCAAGCCACTGACTAGGTCAGCAGACATCAACACCACTGCCCTAATTCACTTTGCCAGAGAGCACAACACATCCAAGTCTTTGGTTTGAGGCACTGGAACAACAATAGGTAGATGGCTAATAGGCTAATTATCTAATTCTAAAAGGAAACCTTGAAAAAAAAAACATAAAAGATGAAGCAAGAGTACTGACTTAAGAAGATGCAAACTTCTGTTAAGTGCACGACAGTAACTTGAATCTCTGGCATGTTATTCCATCCTATTCCAGAGCAGCTGCTGTACGACCTTGAAGGATAGTCAAGTCACTGGACAGACACCTCTGCTGCCGTGCAATGCAGAGAAAGCAATCTGCAGTGGCACAAGACAGGTGTTGGTGAAGGGGCAAGCCTGCCATAACACAAGCTACTGCAGCCTTGAGCATGGTACTATGCACCTCTGTAGATAAGTACTGATTTCTCAGCTCCATCTGTCCATCTAAGCTTAGAAATGTCTAATCCAGCATGAAAGCATCTAGTAGGTACGGACAACCAGGCCTGTAGCAGGGTCAAAATGGTGGTGACTGAATTGGGAAATCAAGTCCCACTGTAGTCAACAGAGACATGAATCGTTGAGAGCTCGTTTTCTACGAGTGCAAAAAGGAAACTGGACTTAATAGTCTTTATCATGTGTGCCATAAATCAATCATCCTTGGAAGTCAGAGGACACAGCCTAAAGGACATATTCTAAGTACATAATTTGTGTGCGTGTATGTGTGTGTGTGTGTGTGTGTGTGTGTGTGTGTGTGTGTGTGTGTGT
>OU015748.1:82248277-82316173 GCA_907169655.1 Acomys percivali | reverse complement strand
TGTGTGTGTGTGTGTGTGTGTGTGTGTGTGTGTGTGTGTGTGTGTGTATGTATGTAGATAACCTTGACTGTCATTCCTCCATGTGCAATCCACCTTGTCACCAATTTGGCCACACTGACTAACTAGCAAGCCCAAGTATCTGCCTACCTCTGCCTCCCCATTACCGACATTATAAATGAGGATCACTATATCTGCCTTTTAAAAACAATGGGCTCTGAGCAGCACACTCTGGTCCTCATGCTTGCACAGGAAGCAAGCACTTTACCAATTGAGATTATCACCCCATCTCTAAAGACTTCAACTCTAAGTGTTTTTAGCTCCAATATTTTATCCATCTTTTATACTTCTCTAATATTTCCATGACTTTTTCAAGTATGAGAAATGATTAATAGTCATTTAAATTGTCTAAGTACATCTACTCCCTCCAACCTAAATCTGAGTAAAACCGATATCCCAGGAAGACACAGCATGTCTACCTACAGATCAACAGTCTTTACACGTCAAGTCTTTATCCTAGGCTGGAGAAATAGCTCAATGGTTAAGAGAGCACACTACTCTTGTACAGGACTCAAGTTCAATACTCAGCAGCCATGTTGGGATGCTCACAACCACCTGGTAACCTCAGCTCCAGGGTATCCAACAGCGTTTTTGGACTCCAGGGGGCACTTACATTCACACACACATAACCTCACACAGGCATACACATATACAAACAATTACAAAATAATACAAATAAGTTTTAAAGAAACAATTATCTCCTGTCTTCCCATAAAGCCCACAGAACTCCTTGTCCACTGAAAGTTGCAAGGCTTTAAGGATCACAAAACAAATATCTGAAGTAATAGTGTATAGCATTTAGCACTGTGCTTCCTTCCCAACGGATGGTCAAGAAGCTAAGCCCGATTAGTATTGGCCACTTGTCAAATGTGCTTTCACTGAAGCCAGGCCTGAAAGCAGTTGCTCAGAAAAATCACAATTCTAAGACTAACGTGGGCTATAGTGTGAGTCCAGGGCCAGTCTGAAAAACTTAAGACTAACTCCACAGAAAAAGTAAAAACAAGGCTGTGAGTATAGACCAGTGACAGAGAACTTGCCTAGCATCCAGGAGACCCTGGGTACCATCTCCAGTAACAGAGAAAACAAAACAAAATGCACAAAAGCATAACTGGAGAGAAACTGTAAATATTGCATGAAGGATACAACTGCACACAGCTCTTCATCTCTCCAATATCTGTAGTGAGAAGTTTGGTTTCTTAAAAAACCCAGTAATGTTATGGGAATGTGTTTTTTGTTTTAATCCCAGTTGTGGGATATGGGACTGCTTTCAGACTGACTGCAGCTGCTAACTATGATTTGTCTCGTGCTCTCAGAGGGACATGATTTTTGCCAGCTGCAGATAGTTTACATTTGGAATTCTGGGGACCCTTGAGAGGGTATAAATGTGAGAGCCCAGAGAGGGCCTGTGGCAGCTGCTGCCCCCCACCTCCGCTGCTTCGTTTGCTATTGCTGGTTGGAGATATTCTGACAACCAAGACTGTACTTGCCTCAAGAAAGTAGAAGCCCCTCCCTAATCAGCAAGACGTAGTGTAAAGGTGCCTATGCCCACTTTCTCCTCTTTCTTTTTCTCTTACCTAGTGTTGGGGAGCTGAAAGGGATTAGGGTGGAGTAAGTGTTGAAAAGGTAGTTAGAGAGAACCCAAAAAAGTAGCCAAAAAAAAAGTACGCCTACAAATATCTGCTTAAAAAACAGGCTAAGGAGACAAAAGTAGCAGCCAACTATCAATACAAAGTAAACCAGCATCTTACAAAGGAGACCCAGTAGTAGCCAGTGAGTGACAAAAGTTCCTAAAAATCTGGGAGGAATGAGTGAGGCTCGGGGGTTGGCAAGTAAAGACTCATTTCAACCCAGTAAGTACTTCTTGAGCACTTGCTATGGGAAACCATCACCCTAAGCATTGTGAACAGAGAAGAGTGCTTGCCTAAGTGAGTTTACAATCTGGTAGAAAAAACAGGTGCTCCTACAAATAAATAGCAAAGAAATTGTTAGAAGAAAGTCTAACAAGGGCAAAGAGAGAGACTCAAACACAGGGCTCTAAAGAATAACAAAAGATTACTTTCAGGAAAGGGGAACGGAGACCATTTCAAAGCCAAAGTAACCCATGAGCTAGGGGATTGCTGCAAAGTGTTCACGGGGTCACTTTTACACAGGCTTTACAAGTCGTTTGTGAATATTCAAACTCCATGAGAAATCTAAGACCCAAGTGGACAAAAATACAGGAAATACCAACATCTCTGTTAGCATTGGTGACAAACACACAAACATGAGACAACACTGGCATGGCTCTAAATTCCACAGAACTGCTGCTGTTGACTAACGGTAGTGTCAGGAGTCTCAATCTTCTAGTTGGTCATGTATTGTTAAGACATGCTTCCCAGCACTAGAGCACATAAGTTGCTCTGCTCTGCTCTATTCTACTCTGGCAGGAACACTACACCCTGTCACTCTGTGAGGATGCAGCTGAGAAAGAGGAGCAGAAACCTTGAGGGGAAGCATGCTCAAAAGCTAAAACCAGCACAACCAAGCAGGGAAAGGCAGTATTCAACTGACCTGACTCTAAGCCACTGCAAGGCAAAGGTTTCTTCTTGCGAGATGCTTGCAATGCGGAAGGAAGTGAACATTAGAGCCATTTACTAAGATTCATGCTTCATGAAAAACACTTTCTACTTCCCTCTACTCTCCCTTCTCTCTATCTGTAACTGTACTCACAATACTGTACTATTGTGCGCGTCCTCACAGTACTGTACTAACCCCAGGCGTCTGTGTAGGTACATGCAAAGCATCTGACATCACTTTGGACACTGTACAAATGCTTGGCAGACAGTAGAGAGCTCCCTTCCTTCCTATGAGGCCCTTTGGTTAGTAGAGATTGAGGCACAGAAACACATCTCTGATAAGCTGCCCAGGCAAGTCTATGCAGAAGAGTCTCTCTCTCTCCTCTCTCTCCTTTCTCTCTCTCCTTCCCTCCACCCACCTCCACTGCTCTCTATCTCTGATTTCTCTTCAGAGCTACTTGGTTCCTCCTGAGGAGGCCACGCCCCAATTACCACCCTCTTCC
Source organism: Acomys percivali (assembly GCA_907169655.1). Classification (NCBI taxonomy): domain Eukaryota; kingdom Metazoa; phylum Chordata; class Mammalia; order Rodentia; family Muridae; genus Acomys; species Acomys percivali. The sequence continues at coordinate 82,313,058 of OU015748.1, read as the reverse complement.
TTTCAAGGCTTTACTATGTCAGATCACTCTTCTCCTGCCTGCCTCACCATCTCTGGTACATACCAATTAGCCAAATCCCGAGTCAAACACTAAACAAGAAGTCTACATTCTACACGGGGCTGTAAGCTTCTAGTTAGGAACAGTAGGCCAGTTTGGGCACAGCGCTCCCAGGACCTGAAGGAAGAGCATTACTTTGCTCTACCTCAAGCTGGCACACTACTAACCTTTTCAGAACATCCAGAAAAATCAGGTTATTCTCTTCCCTCCCCCTGCTCCTCTCTCCCTCAACCCCCTACCTCTCATGTAATGAGAACAGAAGTCTATGGAGTAAGAAAAGGCAGATCTGGGAGACTGGCCTAATGCACCTCAAGCTGTCTTGGAAGCAGGTAGGGTTTGAATCTCCTAACTGGAGACATGGGTCCACTTAATAGTGAGTTGTTTTTTCTTTTTTTGAACAGGTAACAGGTTTTCATGATGATCTGCGTTTGACTCATTATTCTGCCAAAGAAGAAACTGAGGCATGAGGCACAGGGAGATAAACTGATTTCGGTAAGGACTTGACAGAACGTGGACATCAGGTAGCTGGGAGGAACTGCCAACACATGCATCACAAACCTGGATGTGTTGGAAGGAAATTTGTTACATCTTGATGTAGCATGTATCAACATAGGAAGCATAATTCATAAGAGAAGTGAGAGTAGAAAGTTTCTGCTTCTATAGCCACACACAACTTATGAAATATTGAGACTTATAACTTCATCTGTTTTATTTAGATGCTTAAGAATAGCCAGGCAGGCAGTGATGGCAGCACATGCCTTTAACACCAGCACTTGGGAGACAGAGGCAGGCGGATCTCTGAGGTAGAGGTCAGCCTACAAAGTGAGTTCCAGGACAGCCAGGCCTACACAGAGAAACCATGTCTTCAAATCTAAAAACCAAAAAAAAAACCCACTTATTTTATAAAAAAGCGTATCCTTGCTTCATTAGAAAGTGGCAGCAGAATGTTGGTATCACATATACTGCAAGAAGCAAAAGAAGGTTCTGGTGTTTAGCCCTGAGTTCTGCAAGAGCTCAGCAAAGTTAACTGAACCTGTTTACAGCTGGGATGATGAACTGCCAAAATCAGGACTCAGCTGCCCCCTGACAACTCTGCTTGCAGGCCCTTGGAAAAGCAGTGTTTCTTATCCTAGCTCAAATACTCTCGTTGAGTTAGGAAACAGAATACCTCTGACAGGCTGGGTGATGTGGGGGGAGGTGAGAGAACAGAAGCAGTAGTAATTAATGAGTGGGTTTGCATTCTTCCCTTTTCTGAAAACTCTAGACTTTGCACCTAGCTTCTTCTTAGGACCCAATCTGGTGATTTCTCTTTAAGTGAGAGAATTAAACTATCCAAAGACAAACAGAATGCCTCGGTAAGAGCTCAGATAACACGGACTGTAAGAGGCGAGGCCAACTTCAGACAGCATACGGTGAAAAAAGACTCCCACTGCACTGAGCATACCTGGTTTGTGAACTGGGTAGCCACACCACAAACATCTGTGTTTGTTATATTTGTTATATTTTCCTTACTCTACAGCAAAGTAAAAGATGCTTGTCCTTAGGCTATGCATTTTATAGATTCAAATACTCTAGTTGCCAGGCAAGGCATATGGAGTACATGAAGTGCATAGCCTTTCATTACATCCTTACCACCAAGACACACCAACTAGTGACTGCACACAAAGCAGGATCATGTGTCATAACTACATGGACTATTAAGTACCCACATGCTGGGCATGCCAGCCAGCTGCCCGGTGTTACCGCTAGGCTAAGACACTTCCAAGCACTGTCTCTCTACACCTTATAAAACTGTTGAGATAGATGTTTTCTCTTTCACTTATAGATGACAAAACTAAGGCTCAAAAAGGTTAACCGCTCTTAAGCCATGCAAGCAGCCTTATAAGGCGTTAACCCCACTAGAGACTGTGGTGAAATGTGCACCTCATGAGGAAATGAACGGGCTAAAGTTAAGTAACCTTCAAGGGGCTGACTTGGAGACCTAAGGCTTTCTTTTAAACCCTGCAGCATGGAGCCTTAACCAGCCATCTAAATTCCTAAGCAGTGCTGCTCAAAGCCATGAGAGGCTTACATGTGGGGTGACATATGACACGGATACAACATCTCAGTGTCACCTCCCAGCCTACATCCTTCACTACTGAGAACTGAGAAAGCCCCAGCTCACTGGCACAGGAAGGAACTGGAGTCCACTTTGACAAGCTTACTAACAGGAGGAGTCTAGCACTCATGTGCCTACTTGCAAAGCCTGTAGTGTCTATCTTTTCTCCTTTTGTTTTATAAAAGTCAGTTCTACATTAGAAGCCCCCACTTAAACATAAAGATGCCAACATGCCTTAAGCAATTTTCCATGCAAATAAAACATATGTTTCAGCACAAACCATGTCGAGCCTGGTATATGTAAATGCTAGCCACTACATTCTGAGTTTCATTTTCAGTCTTTCCTCAAAGAGGCTTAAGCACCCTACTGGATGCCAATCACAGTGAATTAGCAGCGTGTCCTTGCTGAGTCCAGCAAAGCATGAACACCCAAAACAAGTGAATGAAAATGTTCTACATTTGATAGCATTAAGATCACCAGACATCATGGGAGCTCCAAGATTCTCTTGGGATAATCCCTACATTTAAAAGCAAAGCATAAACTTAATCTGTTTCTCCATAGCATGTCTCCCAGCCCTGGGACTGGAAAATGATCACAGATCTCCAGAGACGATGAGCACTCTGTTTCTTCAGAGTCCTTTCCCCCCAAGACTTCTATTTAAGCCCTTCAGACTCAGGAAGATCACACTGCAGCTGGTACGTGCTGCGTCTTCCAGGGCAGATGTGATGAATAATTTCCCCTGTCCTCTGAGTCCACTATCATTTGTACTTGGGCCTGTGACTGACCCTAATTCTACACTCGGTAAAACCTACAGTCTGGCGTTTGGCTGTCTTCCAACAGCTTTGTCTGACGTCCTCACTGCCCTGCCCCCCACCCCCACTGTGGCATCCTAGTTGTCAGGTCAGCTCTTGCCTCTCCTGAATACTATACCCAGGCCACAGCAGGGGTGTGCCTGGGTCTGGGGCCCAGGTTTCCTCAGCAGCCCCAGGAGCCTAAGGGTCCCCAGAGATGCTGCCTAGCACAGTGTGTAACAGGGTAGAGGGCAGGTAAGACTTTCTGCTACTTCTTGCCTAATGGATGGGGCTTCCGGGTAACTGTGGTGGAAGACTTCAAGAGAACCAATATGAACATTGCCTAAGAGAGTGAAGTAACTTAAAGTCAGCAATAACAGAATGCTGTGTAATCATTAAAAGGTATAGTCAACAGGGGCACAGAACACATGACTCCACTGAGACTCCATTGTGATACCAAATAGATTGGTGTTGGGGGCAGGGGAGAAATAGTGACTAAGGGATTGGAAGAAAATAGGCAGAGACTACTGGTGGATATGGCTTCTTTTCAGGGGATCAGATACTCTCAACGTAACTGTACAATATTGCAAATATGCTAAAACCATCAGATTCTGTGTTCTGAAGGGATAAATTATAACTGCATATTAACAACAACAAAATTATCACCAAAGCCATCTTGTGGAAGACTCAGGGGAGGGATAAGGCTTTACTTAAAATGACCTCAGTTTTGCAGAGCAGAACAAAATACGCAGATGTTGTTACCTTCTAACGCTACTCTTGCCGTGCCCACAGTGGGGATGCTCACGGTGCAACTCTGAGGCAGTCCCAAGTACTACTTCAAACATATTCTCACCTAGTGTCATTTAAAACTCTGGGGGCTGGATAGAGAGACCAGCAGTTTTAAGCACTGGCTGCTCTTCCAGAGAGACCCATGTTTGCTTTCCCAGAACCCACATGATGGCTTACAAGTGACCTTTAACTTCAGTTCCAGAGATCTAAACCCCTCTTCTGATCTCTCAGGCACCAGGCATGCATGTGGTGCAGACACACATATGTAGACAAGACACCCATACACAAAATAAAGACTGAGCCTGAGTCTCTTACAAATAAGACATCATCATGACTTAGCCTAGTACATATAATTAATACATGGCACATCAGATGTTGCAAGCAAGGACCATATGGACAAAGCCTAGTGTCATAACTCTGAGTTTACTACAGCAGCCAACAAATACTAAAAACAGTGAAGGTACATGTGACAACATGCACACTATTTGCTACACAATGCAAATTAATTTGGGGAACAAGGGAGGAGATATTATTGAAATTTTGCCAGTGTCTGCCGTCTGATGTACCTATTTGGCCACACAATGCTGCACCCAGTTATTTCCACAGGCAATATGGTCAACGTTAAGACAAAAAGCTGTTAAAAACAACAAGTGATCAATTACAGCTCAGCTAATGTAGAGTCCTGATTACATCTGGAAGAGGCAAGTCTTCCTTAGACTAGTGGAGATCCAGAAACTACTTCCCTTGACTGATCTGAGTTGGACATGACAGGGGCTTGGATAACCTCACTGAGGCCCTTGCTACTCTCAGAAGAGCCGCCACTACCTCGTGCCAGTGGGTGGTCAGTTCACATGTGTCTCTTACTCAAAAGTGGAACCAACAACTGTCCAAACACTAGCCTTGGATTGCTGCCTGAGTGACACAACAACATCCCCTGAGTCATTCAAACAACAGCCCCCAGCTCTGTCACAAGCCCAGTCTCCCCTTCCCCTCCCAACTTAACGCTGCCCTGTGGTGAAGCATGGGCTAGAGCCTCCCCTGCCGTGGAGTCTACAGAGTCACAGTTCCAACTTAGCTTTTCCCCAAGATGGACTCTAAAAACATGCCACATGCTCCACGAACTGTCTTAGTTTGGGGTGAAGAGCCTGGACTTTGGAATTATTCATTTCATTTTGAAGGGGGCTACTGTGTAAGAGGTGAGGTCAGCTGTTTCAATTCTATGCCCATAAATTATGGAAAACTGCCTGGGGGGGGGGGACTGGTTCAAAATTCCATACCCGACAATGGCCTCCTCATTTTCAATCTCTTACTAAGCATGTCTCTAGACCACCATATATGTTCAACTAACCAAAAACTCCAAATGGTCTCAATTTTCTGAAAGGCCAGGGTCCTTCGTATTGTAAGAACAGGAAGAGCTCTGAAACAGGAAGAGGAAATGGCACACACAGGAACTCTTGCAGTGAGAAGGTTCTAACCCTCCTTAACCTTCCCAGGAAGCCGCAGTGTGGCCTCTGTTCCCCGCGGAGGAAAATCCATGTGGTTCAGTCAGAAACCATACTTATTACTCACATAGAGCAACAATCTTATTTGTTCAAATCATTTCTTAATCAACACACCCAGAAGCCTTAATTCACTACTTCCTCCCACCCTGTGCCACAAAGGAAGGGATAGTCGGTATTACTGCTGGAGTCCTGGTTCTCAGGGAGAGATGGGTATAATCTAATCCCTCAGTCTGTCAAACAGGACATTTTCACTGCAGCTGGACTCAGCTGGATATGAATCTCTCCCACACACATTCCAACAGAACACAAAGTGTATACTACTGCCATGAAGACGCTGGCCATACTAGTCATCTATGCCGTAGACACTCCCGTTCTACCAGCCTTGGCTCCAGCCTTGGCTCAAATGGTATCAGAGCCAGAACGTTCTGCTTCTCTCTCCTCCCCACTTCAGAGTGCAGGCCAGGTCAGAAAGGACATCCTAAAGTCTCCCCAGCTGGAACCGGTGGTGGTCCATCATGTACTCCCAGAGCTACCATCTCATTACCAACCTGTCTACGCTGCACAGCTAATTCTGTATCTGTTCTACTTACCTGTGACAACCTTGAGAGCAGAAATCAGTTTTATTAGCTCATCTGCCACTGCTCTCTCAGCACCTACCATGGGCCAAGTACGCAGCAGGTAGCTCAACATCAGATCAAATTAGCCTGAACTGGGTCCAACATGAGGCCTTCCTAAGCATTTAAGACATCCTGCCAAAGAGAGTGTGTCTTCTGAAGTTTTATGATGAATCACCCTTTCTACTCCCAGGTTAAATTTGTGTGTGTATGTAAGGCGGGAAGGCAGTAAGAGAAGATTCCAATAAGTAATCCATGTTTTACTTTATGCTGTCTTATGGAAACTCTACTTGTTTTTTTACATACATTCCTTCTTGAGCCTATGAAGTCCTCCAGATGGGGATTTTTGCAGGAAGTCAGGAAGAACGCTCTGAATTCAGTCATACAGCATTCCAGGGTGTTCCCAACAGAGTGAAAAGCCTACTTCTAACCTTCCCTTTTTTCCCCTCTCTTTCATTTTGTTGATATTATGTGCCCAAAATGGACCTGGGTTCGAAACCTGCCTCTTCACATAAATCAGATGCTGAGTTCCACTGGCTGCAGAACAGGGGTAGCAGTTCCCACGTGGATAGACAGAAGAAACGGAACCCAGCAGGCACACATGAAACATCAGCTAATCTTAAATCTCAGGGCTGTGAGGCTCTGGAGGAGTGCATCGGTTTCAAGAGCAAGTAAGGACCTTGGACCACACCCTAATAGGTCAGCTGACACCACAATGTCATTTTGCTCTTAGGCCCATCTCTCTGAGCTGCCAAGCGGGGCTGCCTGCAGAGGAAGAACACCACCCCTGAGCAGTCCTGACTCGCCTCTCAACTTGGCTCAGCAGAGGCTAAAGAAAATGGGTCCAGAGCACTAAACAGCTACATGCTGGCTAGCACTAACAGCCTTCATTCCAATTGCTGACTCGAAACTCTCAATTTGCCAGTGAACTCTAAGAACAGGAACTCAAGTGTTAGAAATTAATCTTTCAAACATGGAAGTTCACCTCAGCAGGCAAAGCCCACCAGACACAAGATGCTACCTTACTTCCTGCCTTTGTCAGTGAACGTTACTTGATTTCTGAGCCTCAGTTTCCTCATTTACAACAAAATAGGAGTGCACACACTATCAGGCTTTTATTAGGAAACTATAAAATAAACATGTGAAACGATGAATGTTAGTGACCAGAACCTGAGGAAAATGAGCCAAACCCGCAAGAATCCGGAGCTTTCAACAGCACAAGCACAGCATTTAAAACACATACCTAAATGTACTGCACAGCATGTAAACACACACACACACAGTTCATCAAACAGGGAATGATCTAGAATCCACAAAAGGTACTGGAGAGGTGGCTCGGAGGTGAAGAGCAATGGCTGCTCTTCCAAAGGTCCTGAGCTCAATTCCAGCACCCACATGGTAGCTCACAACCATCTGTAATGAGATAGGGTGCCCTCTTCCGGCATGCAGGTGTACATGCAGGCAGAACATTGTATACATAATAAATAAATCTTTTTTAAAAAATCCACAAAAGCTGGAAAACTAGGAAATCGACCCAATTAGAATATCACAGAGAGGATTCTTTCTGTGTTTAATCCTAGCCTGGGTTTGCTTAATAGGAAGCACTGAAATCTAGATACAGTATCAGAGTACACAGAACAGCGAAGTTTAGGATGACAACAGAAGATCTGCTATGTCTTCAAGGTCCCATAAGGCTACTCTGTTGGTTAAGGATCACAGTAAAAATTTCAAGGCTAATATCTGAAAATTTACATTCAATTATTGTTGACAAAAGCTGATTTGGCTATACTTCTTGTGAAATTTACCACTCTACTTTAAACTCATGTGGTGCTTTCACCTAGGACACCAACATTTGTGCCACACGATGGGTCCACAACCAATCAGCACAGTCAAGTAACTACAGTGGAAATAAATTCTTTCTCTACCCAGGCTGAGAACGAAAACCCAATTTTGCTCAAACCTATATCTACCACCTACACATTAATATCCAATCCCATTTCAAATTAACCATCCGCTTTTATTCTGGTTTCTGTGGCTATGTAATATCACTATTATTCATTGTCATACTAAAAAAAATACACAGTTTTACTTCAAGATTTAAAATACGCTTAATTCCAAATCCCAAATGGAGTTCCACAACAACAGGAACACATCTGGAAATATTCCAGAAGGCAAAAGGAGCTTCATTTTTCTTTAAAACACTCTGGGGAACCCCCCTCCCCCAATCTGCTGTGAGTAAAATAGAAAGCTGACTTCCCTTTTAGCCAAGACTGCTTCTGTTTCTAAGTTCCTTACCACTTCTTTCAAATAAAATCATAGCCTTTATTAAATATTTCCCTACCTGGAAGGAGACCGGACTGCACATGCAGCTTGACAGGCAGCTTCCACGCCATTAGACTATTTCGGGAAGTGTTTTGGTTTCATCTCTGTTGCTATGATAAATGCTCAGGCCAAAAGCAACTTAGGTGAAGAAAGAGTATACTTCATCGTATACTCCCAGCGCACAGTCCATCAGTGAGGGAAGTCAGGACAGGAACCAGAAGGCAGCACTGCTTACTATTCCACATGACTTCACGCAGGGGACCTCACAGCCACCCAGGAGACCTTATAGCCAAGGGCACACAGTAGAAATCATGGAGGAGCTCTGCTTGCTGGCCTGCTCTCGGGCTTATTGATGCTCACCTAGCTTTCTTATACAGCCCCAAATCACTTGCCTAGAGATGCTACCACTCATAGTGGCCTGGGCCCTCTAATTAATAACTAACACAGTCCCCACAGGCCTTTCGGATTTGGAACAGTCCTCAATCAGGGCTTTCTGATGGCTGGGTCAAGTTGGCAATTAAAGTTAACTAAAGAAATATATATGTTCATTAAAACATTTAAATCTATAATAGGCAGAAACTGTTTTTCTTTTTCCTCTTGTGCTGAGGTGTGAACCCAAGGACCAGAAGCACCTTGCTACTGAACTAAATCACCAAACCTGAAAAATTATTTATAAATAAGCCACTCAGGAGAGTGGGGCCCCCTGCCCATCCCTTGCCAGCTGTGGCTTTGGGTGAGTTAGCTGGGACAGTAGTGGAGAGCAGCCATGGCGGTATGGATATGGGAAAGCTGAAGGACTGACCAATTCAGCTACCACCCAGGCCCAGAGCTAGGGCTTTTGAGTTGGCTCACCCAACATCTACCCCATTTTTAACTGCTGGAGTGTGTGAAGGAGCCGGTCCTACAGAAGCAAAGCTGCAGGATCTCCATGGCGCAGGGCAACAATAACAGGCTATCTGAGAGGAGTCTCAGTGAGGATTCAGTATTGAGAGTGGGACAGAAATCAGTGGCCTAGAACCAGACCAATGGGTTACTGCAATAAGTGTTTGCAAGTAAAGATGTTTGGGCAAAAGAGTGAACTGTGTAATACACTGTGACACACTGTAGCTTCCATCATGAGACTTTGTTTAGTTGTTTTTTCTTTCTTTTCTTATTTTTTTAATTTAATTTTTTTGTTTTCCTTTAACGGGATTGCAAAGGCAAGAGGGTGGATATGAAACGGTGGGGAGATGAGTGCGACTGGGGTACATGATGTGAAATTCATAAAGAACCAATAAAAATTTTTTTAAAAGAAGAAGAAAAATTGGGCATGGTGGCATGCCTATAACCTTAGCACTCAACAGGCTGAGGCAAGGTTACTTTGAGTTCAGTGCCAACTTGGGTTACATACTGAGTATCCAAACAGAGTATAATCTTGTCTCAAAGAGACAGGGACAGAAAGACAGACAGAAAATACTTAAGTGTGGACTTGTCTAAGAAAAAACTCACATGACAGAAAGTGCATGACAATATTCATGAAGATTAAGCACAAACTGGCTCAATCTTTCACACTGAACTTCTGTTCACTCTCCATGCCATGCTATTTTGCCAAGTGCCTCTCAAAACTTGAGAGCAAAAATCTGAGGGAAGTCAGTAGTCTAGACCACCCTACCATTATTCATTTCCTAAGCACACATCTTTAATTCAAACAAAGCAACCACTAAAACAATTACTTCCCAGTGAGTTATGTGACAGACAGAAATGTTAACTCTGGTCATTTTCAGATCAAGGGGTCATGCTTTACATTTTCTCCTTTATTTCTTTAGTAAACAGTCATGGCTATAAAAAAAAAAATAAAAATTTAATTTAGGACATTTCTCATTATGAGACAGAAGGTTTATAGCAGATGGCCACAATACCAAAAGGTTAGCACTCTCAATGACTGTACTGATAAAAATAGAAGAACAACTATGAGATATAGTTATACATTCATGGAGCTTTCTGGAAGGCCTACTCTGCACACTACTGAGTAGGCCGCCATGTCTGCCCTACAGGCACTAGTGTGCAGCACCCTAGGGACAGGAACAGCAAGGGTAGTCAGCATATGCATGGCCAAGGGACAAGGTAACATAAAAGGTGATATCCAACCTCAGTACAGAAAGAGGAGTCTGTGTTCCCCTGGTTCAGAGGACACGGGGACACGTGAGAAGCAAACGCCTATGGTCTGTGGTAAGGAGAAGAACTGTATGGAAAGAAATGGGAGGGCAAGATCCTCTCAGTGCAGCCAGTAAGGGGAACGGACCTGAATCCACAACCTGCAAATGGCGGGTTATACAAAAGGAGATACATATTCATTTCCATGTTAAAAAAAAAGTCCAAGGTATTGAGTATGTTTCTGGGCAGTGGAAACAGAACACGTGAAATGCTATCACCCAAGCAACTTGTTGTTTGTTCCACCATTTCCCAGCCCTGCAGAAACCTCATATGCATTGAGCTCAAATCCAGCCAGAGTCCAAGAGCTAAGGTACATGGTCCACCTTTTACCTTTAAATGATAGAATGCCAATACAAAATCCACAGAGTACATCCTGCTACAGTGAAGAGTTATCTCAATAATTACTCTACAGTTCCTCACAGCCACTGTAACGTGGTACTAAAATAAACTTTTATTTGATAATGGAGAGGAATCAAAAACCAAAGTTAAAAAAAGGACCTGTTATATTCCAGGTGTGCAGAGATTTCTTGTTTCTTTCACACTTCTGTACCCATGGACCATTTCACAGAGTACTTTTTATGCCATGATATCCACATTTAAAAAACTGGAAAATTTTGGCATCTCACTCAAATACCAACAGCTCTGTTTAATAATACAAAAGAGAAATGGAATTAGGCGCCATCTAACTAACAGAGTGCCTGCCATAAATAAGCACTCCCCCTAGATTATCCAAGTATGTATGCATCCATCCATCAAACTTCCCTTCCACAATACCAAGAGTCCCTCCCTTTCTTCACTAGTTTCCTTTATTTCCTGCTCACTGCTGCTGCTGCTGATATGCAAAGTGCTACTTTACTGTTTCCCTAGAATTAACGGGGGTCCAGAGAGCTGGGGCGCAGTTCCTATCCTATGCCTTCCTCTACCATAAGCACTATCTTCCCCAATCTATTATTTTAGACCATGATCCATTCCTTTATATGGAGGGCTAGTATCTAGACATCTATGGTACCTAGACCCTAGCTAGGCATTTAAATATACTAATCCATCTAACACAATAATGTGTCGGTATACAGTCCCTATTCCCATGCACCCTTACTAGCAAAAGTGGACAGAAGACATCACTGTATTCATGCATATTAGACTATGGAAAGGCTGATTTAAACCAGAAATCAACTGTGTCTGGAGAGTGTGAAACCACTTTGGCAAGAAAAGGAGAAAGAAAGTAATGTGAAGGCAGGTTCTGGGCCTGGCGTTACCCTTCAGGTTGATGTGCTGCTGAGGCTGTGTCCCCTAAAGGTAACACGCACACCAGCATACACTACAGATGACATCTCGGATCCTTGTCAGTGCATGAGAAACTTCTGTGAGCACATCAGCTACTCTGTGGGCTGAAACCTGAAGAAGGTGGCAAAGTTTTACAGAAACATGCTCTATGGTACTACTGAGTCACACAACTGCAGGAAGCCTTAGCATTTTTAAAAAATAAAAATATATTCTCAAAGACATCTTAATTACAAAATGCAATTTCTCGGTCATGAAATTTTCAAGTCAGCCAAAAGTCAGGGCCGACAATGGAGACTACCCATCTCCAAATGCTATCTGGTCACTGCCATGGAGCCACATCTGGGATTAAAATAGTACAAATGAAAGCTAAGAAACAGCCCTCTGAAAGCAATCAGATGACTCAGTATCGATGTTTACTGAGTGATCAGCCAACCCAAGGCAATTATTCTTGTTTTCTACTTAATAACCACCGTAGGGGAGAAAGCAAAGTCAAATGAGGGAGAATGCTTGTCTTTACAGCTGCAGATCACTGGTGCCTATCCTTGCTATTTGGTAATGCAGTCAACAGAAGCCTCAATTAAGAGCCTTTTTGGAAATATAGAATGCTGGGCCCCACCCAAAACCTAATAAATCATAATCGGTATGAAACAAGCCCCTTTAGTAGCTTGCATGAAAAGTCTGAGGAACACCAGCTAAGGTCCAGGAGGTACACTAAAAGCAAGCTGGACCAAAGACAAGGAAATATACCAAAAGAGCCAACAGGTGGCAAACGTCTACTTAGGTGCTTCGTGTGGGCAAAGGAAGTAACAGGGCAGTAGAACGGAGGGTCATCAACATCTACAGACAGAGATCTGACTAGAATTGAACAAGCCCATCTGGAAGAAAAAGAGTTGTCATTTATATTACACCCCCAACATCAACAAAGTCTACCAATCTGCACTATCCCTGAAGGATTCTATGACCATCATGAGGGCTGGGAGGGAAGCTGGAAGAATGCTGATCTCCATATGGAGATACAAGAGGACATTAAGATGAACTATGGCAGGCCACTTGCTGGCTCTAGGAGACAGTCTCTGAACTCACAGGTAATGGTGCAGAGGCTCTGGCCACACAACAGGAGCCAAAGGACTACTTCCTGGTCCAGGCACCTTCAATGTAACGTCAATAATTAAACAGCACAACTGAAAATTAACAGTGCAATAAACAGATTATTATGGGGAGCTGCTCTATTACTTCGAGAAGTTTGAAAGCTGCCCGAGGCAGCCTGAAGATGTTATCAAAGACAATGGTTTATTGCAGCCAAAGCAAACACAAAATGCACAGATTACCTATCAAGGGCCATAATTGGCAGCAGAGAAGTGTGTGGGGGGGGGTGAGTCACAATGTCTCTTCTATAAGTTATTTGCTATTAAAAACAAACAAAAACAATTCTTAACCCTACCCACCCCAGCCACATAGATGCTACCATGGGCTGTATATGATGTCAAGTAACTTAGCCACCCAGCTCCAGCGAGGCGGCAGATGACCCTCAGGGCCACTGCACACTGCCACTCCAGCAAGCTCCCCCGGATACAGGGTGGGACAATGCTTGAGACTGACTTGGGGAGGGCAGGGAGAATGACACATAGGGCCATAGTAGCTCTGCTCTCTCTGACTTCTGGCTCAAGAGTTATAGAAAGAGAGCCACGCTTGAGAGTCAGAGGGTTAATGCCCAGTTCAATCTGTATGCCAGCTACCTGCACAGCCCCTACAGTACCACTTCACTTATCAGGCCATACAGACTAAAAAAATAGAGGCAAAGAAAGAGATGCTTCATGACCCCCACCCCACTCAATGAGAAGCCTCTGCTAAAATGCAACATTATCCCTTTCCCCTGCTTCCTCAAGCCGTTCTGGGCCCCATCTTCTTGCTGGAATCACCACAGAACAGGAGCTACTACAGGACTCCTCCCTAAACCCTATCTTCTTTTCAGGTCAAGGTTTCCCAAAAGGGGCCTCAAAACTAATCAGTCCAAGTCTTCAGCAGTGACATGCTAATACAATACACTCGTACCAGGCCAATGTTCTCAAGCAATGCAGACCCATTCTGTAACAAACCTATCTGAAAGGAAAAAGTAGTAGTCATTTCATTATTAGCCCTTAGACAGCAATAAAATGATCCCATCTGAACTGTCACTAAAGGATTCTCAGCCACCAGAGATGCATTTTGTGATCTGTTTATGTGATTTGTGGGAAAATAAGGCATCCCCCCCCCCCCGCCACACACCCAAAAAGAAACCCTCTAAATACAGATATAATGATGGCACACACACTGTAGTGTGTATGGGTACCTCTTATAAATACTTGAAATTGTCAAAGAGCCAGAAGTAAGCCAGCCAGGCCACAGTCAAGAGTCTAAATGTAAACAGAGACCAAAATAGATCGTAACTTAACTGAAATGGAGGAAATATGTAACGGTCTCCTCCCTGACAGAAGTTCAGTGAGAGACGGTGAAAGTGGCATGACGCGTGGCAGATCTATAGCATGTCGCATAGCTGTCTTCTCTAAGAAAAGTTAATACAATCCCCTGTCAGTTGTGCTGAGTGGAGTATTCAGTCCTGGAGCCAAAGCAGAGTAACTAGAGACAGGAGACAGGAGAGAGACTCCTGCAATGGCAGGGCTCTTTCCCGACTCTCATGCTCATCCGTGACAGCCAAGGAGCAAGTGAATGGCTAACACATTCATTAAACAAATACTTAGTGGGCTATACGTGCTCCTTAAGTGGGCACTACTACAAGCAACCAGCACAGGCAGGAATCAGCAAGGCATGGTTACGTAGCTTCTCGACAAAGACAAGCCTCAAGTCAGCAACAAGATGAAAGGTGCTGGGTGTGACTGGTGTCTGCCTAGGGAGCAGGTACAGGCACCCCAGACACCGAAGAGGGTCGCAGTGTCAGAAGTAGATTGACACTGATCCTCAGCACTGCCTTCCTCTGGGCCACACAGCTAATACATGCCAAAGGGAGTCAAGATTTTAGGCCAGAAACAAAAAGTCCCATGTGACGAAATGTAAGGAGGTATATGGGTTGATGGCAAGCCGTGAAGAGACAGGGGCCAAAAGGGTAAGACAAGCACGGAAGGCATGCTGGTACCATGAAAATTATTTATCACGCAGACTGAGGCAGTGCTGCATTGTGGGAAAATTTTAAACTTCTTCTAACGAAAATCCACAAAATAAAACTATAATGCCCAAGATTTCCTCTCAAGGGGCACACAAAAGAAGGTGAAGAAACTACCAACTCAATTCCAAATGTACTTTCTCTGGAAGCAACACTTGTGAAGTGTTCGCAGGAGAGCCCTATTCCACTATGCCCCAGTCTGTCCATTTTCAAATGTTTACAGTCAATTAAAAACTACATGCTTGGAAGATGTCTTAGTCCATATTAGTGCCTCACAAGCAGGCCATGAGTCTGGATCCCCAGACTTCACATCAAAAGCTGGGATGCTGTGGGACAGTGCCCGAAACCCCAGCAACAGAGAGATGGGAGGTGGAGACAAGCAGATCCTTGGAAGCTCACAGGCCAGTCAGCCAGGCCTACGTGGTCAAGTTCCAAGCCAAAGAGAGGTGGGATCTCCAGTCAAAGCTGGAAGGCACCTGAGGACCAATAATCAAGATTACCTTCTGATCCCCACAACCTCACACCTGCACAACTTGCACAAATGTACACATATATATTAAATAAAAAAATCAAGACCAGTCTAACTCATTTCATCAACAGAATAAAAACCGTCTAGTATACAGGAAGGGGAGCAGCTTGGTGGACAGCATTTGACATTAAGTTATCCCATGCCTGCCATGCCCAGTGTCTCCTCAATCAGGGAAACAGTCTTTAACGTTCTTTGCTCAAGTAGGTCAGGCACCTATAAAGCTGGTGCAAACCTGATTCTCAGGAGGAACCTCTACAGGCTTAACAGTTAAGTATGAGATACTTAATGGGAGGCAATTCTCTCTCTGTCATGTGGGCTCTGGGAATCAAACCCACATAGTCAAGCTTGGTGGCAAATTAGTGCTTTACCCAGTGAGCAATCATGTTGGCACTGTTGTTGCTTTTTAAAGTGAGAGCTATAGCTACTGATATTTTGTGTAACAGAAATGAAAACAGAAAATGGTCCAAATCCAAAACACATTTAACAAGCTGTCAGAGAAGGCACCATCACTCATCACACAGCCCTTGGGAAACTCCTCAGAGAGAATAAGAGTGAAATGAGGAAAGAACACCTTGACATCATTATGAGAGGACTGACCTTTCAGAGGCCTTAAGCTTCTCTGCACCTGAGAGGGAACCCTGGGCCATGCTTCCAATATTTCCAACAGGGGCATTGACAAATAGTTAAGGCTGTCAGAGAACCTCAGGCCAGAACTCATGTTTACAAATAAGGAAAGGCTTGGCATATCAACATAGAAAATCATGGCACAGGCTAGTAAAAACATCGGATTATCTCCAAAATATTTTAAAAGATGTTGATACATTTTCTAATTTATTTTCTAAAAGTTTTGTTTACAAATTTAAACTACCACCTGAACTCTGAATGAACAGTACATATATGTCAAGTAAGATTATAAAAACAACTGATGAAAAGTGGCAATAGGGTTGATGTCCTATGCCACAGTCACCTGTGCAGGAGTTCTCATAGATAATCAATTTAACATGATACTTTTCTGGTACTGTCTCCAATATAACAAAATAAATGAAGTCCAAAAAGAATTCCTGCTGTATGTTACAAATTCTGACTGCTAAGTAGGCTAGTTTATCATAAATAAATCCTAGCTTGTCCACAATAATTAACAGGAAGTAAAGGAAGCTATATAATCCTGTCCCAAAAAAAGGTGATTATATGTGGAATTGGGTAACGGTGTTTTGGTTTTTAGTTTTTCAGCCTATAAAAGGAAAATTAAAATATTAAAGGATGGTGGGATCTCAGCCAGTGCTTCTCAGGGTTTCTGTGACACATCTGTCCCCTGCATTTTGTAATAACCTTTCAACTTTGCTCTAACGTCAGCTGAAATCTCACCCATTCCCAATGACATTCTGTCTTCTAAGTTAGAGCACAGAGCAGCCAGCGAGCAGACCTTGCCAGACACACTTGCGCCTACCATGGTGCCTACACAAAAAGCAGTGATGAAGGACAGCTCCTCCTGAGCGAAGTCTTAGAGCCCAGAGCTGCAATTTGTACCCAGCATTGACCATGGGACAATGGAATGTACGGTATCTAATGGCCACTGGCTTTTGGGGCCCACAATAATCTTTTAAACAAATATATCCACTTTACAGGTTAAGAAAAGGCTCCAAGGGCTGAAATGGCTTGTCCTAGATCAGGGCTAGGAAACGAAAGTCTAAGCTCTTCCCTTCATCCTACACTCATTCACTGCACCCTCAGAACTCACACAGAAGCACAGTACAAACAAATACCATCTTGACACTAAGGTACCTATTTACAGGGTAAGTCTGGAGGAGAGGTCTAACCACAGAAGTTAAGCAACCTGCCCCAAATGGCATGTTTTCCTATGTGATAGTAACACACTCAACAGTTCCTACCTTAACCAGCAGCTGTGAGGTTTAAATAAGTGGACTGAATTAACCACACTGAACAAGCATTCAATAAAAATTATCTGCTACTTAAAAGTATCCTGCCTATACAAAGAGTACTCAACAAAGAAAAGCCAGTAGCAACAACAGAGCTTGCCTGTCCAGTAAATAAAGAGGAGACAATACTACAGGGACATTATTGCAACCTTTCCCAGATAATTTTTGTTAGTTTGTTTGTTTTCTTTTCAAGACAGGGTTTCTCTATATACCCCTGGCTGTCCTGGACTTGATTTGTACACCATGCTGGCCTCGAACGCACAGAGATCTGCCTGCCTTTGCCTCCCAGTGCTGGGTTTAAAGGTGTGTGCCACCACACCCGGTTTCTCCCAGACAATTTTAGTGCCCAATAACCCAGCAAACCCTACAGTATCTCTAATGCCCCTGGCTAGTCGTTTCATGCACATCTTTTGCAAGAATACTTTCCCTAGGGAGATGCAATAACATCTCCTCTGGTGGTTTGAATGAGAGCAGCCTCCACGGGCTCATATATGTGAATGTTTGGTCCCCTGTTGGGGGAACTATCTGGGAAGGATTAGGAGAGGGGGCCTTGTTGGAGGAGGCCTCATATTGGTAGTGCCCACACCATACCCAGTTACCTAGTCTCCCTCTCTAGCTTGTTTTTGTGGATCAAGATATAAGCTCTTGGCTACTGCTCCTATGCCTCCCTGCTTGTTGCCATGGAATCTAACCTCTAGAACTCTTAAGCCCCAAGTTAAAGGCTTTCTTTTATAACTTGGTCATGATGTTTTATCACAGAACAGTAGCTAAGACACCTGTCCACTCTGTCTAAGTACCAAAAGAATTCCACCAAGGTCCAACTTGGAGAATCAATGTACTTATTGGTACTATTTACTGAGTATGGGTGAGAGGGGTCCCTTATAGAAGCATGAAAAACTCCAAAAGGAACGTCACAACTACAGAAGTCTCACCACAACAAAGTCCACATAGTTTCACAGATGGAATCCCATGCCCGCAACCATCAACCCCCAGTTAACCTTCCACAATCGCTAGCAGCTTCAGAGACTCTGTGGCCACATGCAATTGGGGACAGAATTATATTCAGCCAGATGGGAGATACATGGAGGAGGGGGTGACTAAGACCAGGGAAGGGTCCAATGACGCTTCCTACATCCCCCTATGAGGAAACATCAAAAACCAACCAGTTCAATCTTGAGGTTCTCTACAGCTACTCTGATGGATGATGGCTTATGATAAACCCTGTGTAGAATTTCTCATTTCTGCTACTAGAAACAGACAGTAGGGTGTGACAAGAAATTGTGCACCCTGTTCTATATCCCACCTTAACCACACACCATGTTTGAGCCTGGGTGTCTGCAGCTGAGAACTGCAGCTCCCAGCCACACCAGTGACTCTTGGAGAGAGCCAGCAGCTCTGGCTGGGTGCTGATGATCTGGTTTGCTCTCTACTTCAGGAGATCATAACCCACCTGAGAATTCATTCCTTGACAATAACCCCCCAGGGTAGCTGTTGCTGAGCTCTTTCTACAGAATTGAAGTAGATGGGCTCACATCAAAACCACAAGGCTGGAGTCAGAGATATAGTCTAAGTGACAGGCACCTACCATGCCTGAAGCCCTGAACTGAATCCCTCCCACTTCATAAAGACCAGTGTAGATGTGCATACCTTAATCGCAGTTGGAGATCGCAGAGGGATAAAGATAATCCTTGGCTACATAGCAAGTTCAGGGCCAGCATGCGATATATGAGAGCCTTTCTAAGAAATAAAAATCACAAGGTAGGGACAGTGACAGTCAAGAAGAGCCCATCCGAAAAGATGGGGGTTGTAAGTCTCAGGTTCAAGGATGCGTTCGTAGGCTGGACACATACTGGTAGAGCAACTCTGTATTAGGGAGACACTAAGTCTCTGCTTGCCATGGACATGAGAGCCACTTCACCTGTCCTCAGCACCTACCAGCACTCTCCCACCCTTGGAGGGACGGAGTTGACTTCTCTGAACTGTCAACTGCTTCAATGATAAGACAATACACACGAAGGTTCTTTGTAAACTGAAAGTGTCATATAAATGTAAGTGCTGGAAACCTTTAAAGCAAAAAACAAGCAAACAAACAAAAACACGTGCCATAGACGGGGACAAATAATTCTGTGCCTCCTTATGGTGAACAGGCAGATATGAGTGAGCAGTTTTGAGCAGATACAGAGAACTGTGAGGGGACCGAAGACAAGGGAGTCAGGAACAGGAAGGAGCCAATGTGAACCATAAAGTTCAACGTGGTGTTGCTCTTTTCTGCTTGGAAAATTCCATCTCACTGCCTACTAAGACTTATTAAAATAGCATTGTTTATGACAAAAACCATCCCAAGGCTTAAGGAGAAAACAAAGCCAATCACTTAAAACAGAATATAAGCTGGTAATCGGCAAGTGTTTGAACCGATGATAGCACTAACTTGAGGAGCTTTAGTCTGGTTCCGTGCCCCTAAGGTCAGCAGGCAGTGGCTGTGAACTCAGGGCTGAGGAGTGATCTCAGTGATCTGGAAAATGAGGCAGTTGACCTTTGACCTCTAAAGACTCCCTCTGGCTCTACAACTCCAAGACTGCATTATTTCTCCTGAACTCAGCAGTTCCACCTAACACCTCCTCAGCCTCTCAGAGCTTCTCTAGACTCTCCCATCCTGAGCTACACTCTGCTCAGGGCTCACAACCAGAAGTGTCCATGTGTGCATACATGCATGTGTGCATTTCACTTATTAACAGATGCTGTTATTCAGCTGTGTGTCAGGCTTTGGAGACAAAGAGAGGAATAGTTTTTAAAAAAAATCTTAAAACAGTAACTGGATAGACGTGGGAATAGTCTGGTGGGTCCCGCATGACAAAAACCTGGAGACATTGCTTAGAGAAAGGTGAGTGCTCTCCCACACAACGGTGAGGAAGAATTGGTGTGTGCACAGAAAAAGGCTACTTCCCAGGGGATGAAGAGATACCAGGTCCTGGGAGGCAGAAGACAGACTAGCATAGCAACCTGGTGGACAAAGAATCAAACGAGGTTAGGCCCTAGGGAAGCAAGGACTGCAGCTTCAGAAATAAACACACAATAACTCACACTGGGTAACAATTTCAGCTGGGTGGAGAGCACCTCCCCAATGCTGCCTTCATATTAGAAGCACTCTAGGAGAAAAAGTAGAAGTAGAAATTAATGATCTCATCAGTAAGTGTTTCTGGCATTCATTCTCTTGTACCTCTTGTACCTTGGTGCATAAACTGCATGTAGGCATGTTTAAAACCATTTGTTCCACATCTACGTTTGTAACTTGCTATGATGCCTACGGCAACAATATGCTATCAGGGAGTCAAAAGACCTGGTTTGCACCTCAGCTCTACCAGATGAGAGTTATTCAACTCAGACAGACTTATCTTCTCTAAGCATCTACTCTTCCTTATACAATATAAAGAACTGTTAGGTATTTGCAGAAAAAACTTAACACAGCATTAAGTTCCAAAGAAAAGCTTGGTAAATAAACAGGCTATTAAGACATAACAGTTCCTCGAGGCTAGAGGCTGTTCAATCACTGCAATGGATAGATACTGCTACACTGCCAGAAACCTTCAGCGAAAGGAAATGCCACATGCTTTACTTTTCCCTTGATGGGGAGAGTTCAGGGTTGGCTGTGTTTTAGAGTTCATCAGTATTTAATGTGACTTTGCTCGTGATATGTGTTAGGGTCTAACAGATCAAATTAAGACCTAAGTCAAGTGACATCAGGCGTTACAGCACAAAGTGAAACGGACACTAATTTCCCACCAGACAGCTCCAGAGCGAACGATACATATGACAACAGGATGCCTGGTTGCTCACGGGACATACAGAAGCCCACCATGTTCCCTAAAATGACATATGATTCAGGTGTCGGTATCAACAGTCTTGTTCATTACTTAGGCTCATTCCCTGTTAAGCCCACATCAAACACCCACAGTGTCTAAGCACGGGAACATGCTTGCCTGAGCACCAACTGTGGGGCCCTGGGCAGGAAGCTGCAGAGATGGGGGAAGAACAGAGCCTGGGAGACTTGAAAAGTCTGATAATCCTAGGCTCAATCTTGGTTCTTTCCCCCTTCATGATGGAGCTGGAGAAGGGAAGCTGCCCACTGCCGAGCTTCCTCATCATCTCATCTGAAAAATTACAAAGTTTTCACTACAGGTAAGTGCTTTGCATCTCTGAAGTCCATTTCCACAGCTGGCAAAAATTATCAGAGGAGACTGATAGATTAATTAGTGCAGCAAATTTAGCTTACTGTAGGGTCCGGTGCTCGATACACACTTAAGTTATAAGACTCTTTCATAGATGACTGGCTTTATAAACTTTCGGAAAAGTCTGGCATCAAGAAGGGAAACAGAAACAGCCTAAATGTCCCTCAGTAGAAGAATGGATAAAGAAACTGTGGTACATATACACTATGGAATACTACTCAGCTATTAAAAACAAGAAATTCCCGAAATTTGTGGACAAATGGATTGAGCTAGAGATGATCATAATGAGTGAGTTAACCCAGAAGCAGAAAGACTCAAATGGTATATACTCACTTATATCTGCATACTAGCCCAATGGGCATGTCTCATGAAAGACTTCCCTTACCAGGAAACTGGGACCGAGGGGAGGACATCCTATTGGGACTCTAGATGAGAGAACCATGGGAGAATAGCAATGTAGAAGGATCCAGTGGGTCCTAGAAACCTACAAGTAGAACATTAGGATAGGCAGATTTGGGCCAAGGGGTCCCGCTCAAACTAAGGCCCTAGCCAAGTACAATACAGGCGGTAAAATTTAAACCCCTACCCTGATCTAGCCCATGGACAGAACAGTCTCCACACTTGAGTGGAGAGAGGGATTTGACTTTCTCAAGTACTCTGGTGCCTCACATTTGACTATGTCCCCTGGTGGGGGAGACCTAGTGGCACTCAGAGGAAGGACAGCAGGTCACTGAGAAGAGACTTGATACCCTATGAGCATATACAGAGGGAGGTAATCCCTCTGAGGAACAGTCATAGGGGAGGGGAATAAGGGGAAAATGAGAGGGAGGGGAGAATGGGAGGATACAAGGGATGGGATAACCATAGAGATGTAACAAGAATAAATTAATTAAAAATAAAAAAAATTAAAAAAAAAAAAAGAAGAAGAAAGGAAACAGCAAAGGCATTCATCCATGAAGTTATCTGTTCCAAGTAGGAAGCACGGGGAGGGTTTTCTATGAGCTTAGCCTGAGATGAGTGTTGGCACACTTCTGTAATCTCAACACGTGTGGGTAGCGGACGGAGGAGGAAGTTTAAGGTCATCCTTGACTACAAGGCAGGACCAAGGCCAGGCTGAGCTACATGAGACATCTCAAGAAAGAATGAAACAAAGCTGGGTATGAAACTGAGCACATCCTAACAAGAATGTGCCCTTTGGCTGCTATCCCACCACAAAAGATGCTCCTAAAAGCACACTCACAGAGAGGCCCAACATTTTCAGAGGCTGGATCAGACTTAAGAGTGATCCTCTGAAAACTTCAAAACGAAGAAAGTACCCTCTCTAAAAATAGCCCGATCAATCAAACTCAAATGTGACCACCAATTCCCCTGACAAAATGGATAGGGCTGTTTTAACACCTCAAATGTTTCCAATTCACCTGACAAGGTGGCTAGGGCTGTCTACCTAAGAACCAAGGATCAAGGACAAAAACTGAACTGCGATTTGGCCTAAAAAGAAAAAAAAAAACAAAATCCTCGGTCAGCCTTCAGAAAGACAAATTAAAAGTCACCTTCATTCCCTTTTCCTGTTCTTCTTCTCTTCCCCAAGATGTCCCCAAGTCCATCAGCCCCACCCGCAGCACACCTTTTACTCTCACTGAGTGTCAGGTGGGACTTCAGGAAGTCACTACTGCAGGGCTCTGGTGCAGATGAGTGTTTTGCCAAGGGTACACATGTTGGAAAGCATGATGGTGCTGAAGTGTCAGAACTTCCCAGGCTCCTCTTGTAAATGCTGCCCACTCTGATGGCCATCCACTCTCAGTCTGTACCAGAGAACCATGTTGATGCTGATGCCATATGCATCACACTTCCAGAACTGTGAGCTGAATAAATCTTTCTTTTTTAATGATACCTAGGCCCCTGATGAAGTTCATGTAGTACTTGATGAACACACAACATATTGAGTTCAATCCCTAGAAATGCAGCCTCATGTTCTTTATTTTAGTAACAAGAAATGCTTTAACATGAAGGACTGTTCAGCCAGAGAAATGTCTTGTTGACTTAATAATCAGAAGCAAAAATGCTTAGACAGCAAGGCAGATTCACTCCTTATTGTCTGTGAAGAGGAGCCAGAGAGTTTAAGTAGTTTTGAAAATAAATGCTGAGCAGAATCTCCAGGTTACTGCTTCCATACAACTAACAACAAGCAAGGAAGGGCAGCAAAGGGGAGGGAAGTTTAAGCCATGGAGCCCAGGCTGGATCACTGGCTCCATCGTGGGCTAGATGACACCAGGCCTGGGAAACAGCAACCCCAAGATCCTTAGAACAGAAAGTGACAGCTGTCACTGTTACTGGTGGAATAGCACAGTTAGTTTAGACAAAAGGGCACATAATAAATTTAG
Organism: Acomys percivali; assembly: GCA_907169655.1. Classification (NCBI taxonomy): domain Eukaryota; kingdom Metazoa; phylum Chordata; class Mammalia; order Rodentia; family Muridae; genus Acomys; species Acomys percivali. Next base: position 82,289,178 of record OU015748.1, on the reverse strand, counting down.
CATGGTGTTCAAAGTGGCTGTGGCACACCTTCAAAAAACCTGAATGCACCATTTAATCCATAGCCATATAGCCCAAGTCCAAAGACACAAACTCGACCACATTCAGAAACCTTTACCAGATCTGCTTTCAAGAATTATAAATCAAATAATCACTTCCATAATTTTAATCAAATATCTGAGTGCCAACAAGGTTTAAAAAGAGGGCTGAGGGTGGGCACTAGACCTGTGGTGTTTGCGGTCTTTTAAAGTAAAGATAGTTGGCAATGGAACCTAGAAGGAAAATCTACTACTGCCACTTTTCTAAACCAATGTAATTTCTAACTTTACTCTAAATACTTACCCTTACACCCGCAGGTAAGTGTAGCTCTCACCCCTCAACAAAAAAGCTTCCTTTGGCAGCAGATAGCAACTGTAACAGGAAGTTACAACTAGTCAAAATGCAGAAACCAGCTGGCTGTAGAGTTCCAGCCCCAATGGATTCATCTACAACATTACCCTTACATTTAAGGTTCAGAGAACATCACAGAAAGGGAGTGGAAGGACTGCAAGGGCCAGAGAACCAGGGTATCTCACAGGAGAGTTATGTCTTCTCTATGACAGGCAAGTTACAGCCATGAAATCCCAACAAAATGGCTGCCTAAACAAGACCTGAATGATGACACCAGCAGCTGACAAGCCAAAGTGGATGAGGAATCTCGAGGTCCTACTCTTAGATGATGAGCTACAGACAGCTAATGACTACTGAGAGAGGAAGCATCAGCCTTCCTCAGGGATGAGGCCCTGGTGGTCAGCTCTAGACACACATAGAAGCAATACTAAATGGACTTAACAGATACAGAACAGTAATATTAAAAAAAAAAAAAAAGAAAACTGTAGCAAGAAAGATAAAAAAGAAAAGAAAAAGGTAAAGACAAATATGAACATGAGTAATCAGCCTATCATGAATAAGGCCCTTCGGAAATCAGAAGAAAATCTACTTGCCTTTTTTTTTTTTTTTTTTTTGCCCCATGAGGAAAATTAGAAAAAACAAAACAAAACAGTAACAGTAACAACAACAAAAAACCAACTTGAACATAAATAGCTCATAAATAGCTCGATTCAGCAAAAGCTCATTTTCTCTTGTCTCTATTTCACACAGCTAATACAGGCATGGTACTTCTTTAAGATGAGTCTGAGGAAGAACGGGCATGAACTAGCCGAATCACCTAAGCCTAGTTCAATCATCCGTAAAAACGGAGCCTCAGAGTGGCTGAAAGTATGAAAGTGAGTAGTCTGTAGAGTGCCCAACCCAATGCCCACGGCAGACTAGATGCCTAATTGTAGTGGTTTTGTTTGTGAATCTGATTTTGCTCATGCTTATACCCAAGATGCAGAAGCCTTGGGGCAGCGACAGCATTATTCAACTTGGCTCTGTTCCATGTACTGGGAGGCAGTGAGCTTACTTGCTTTGCTGTGAAAAATACTACTATTATTAAAGTAGGAGCAGCTGCTGGGCCAGCAGCGAGCAGCTCTTTGATTTGCACTTTGTAGAAATAAGGAGTATCTAATTTTATGTAAACGCTACTAATGTGAATAAACATCACAAGAAAAAGGAAATGAAATTCGTAAAAAAAAGAAATGATTAATGAAATATAAAAGAAGCCCCCATCCTCATATCTTTAAAAAAAAAAAAAAAAGCAGACTTTTTGCTCATGTAACTGGATAGTGAAGAAGCCATTCCATGGGAGCAAAGCTATTAGCCCTTGTTAGTTAGTTCTTCTCCATCTTGGGTACTCCACACTGGGAGAAAGCCAATCCAGGAAAAGAGAACGTAGATTGCCTAGTCTTCATCCATCCTGTGTACCTGTGGAACGACTGCTGAAAGAGCACCATGTCATCACTTTGGATTAGATTATTGGTCTTTCTCGACCACATCTGCAAAGCTAAAACTGGGCAGCACAGTTCTCTAACCACAGCCCTTCACGGTATCCCAAATGAATAGAGTAGAAGGGTCAACGAGCGGTAAGGCTTACAGAGGGAAGTACAGAAAAAGCATTGTCTTCTAGGTGTCATCAGACACCAGGCACTTTCCCTACCTTACATTACCTACTCGGTCTCCTAACACAAGGCCCTGTTGTGTTCATCCAACTCTTACTTCAAAGAAAACATGAAGCCAGGAAATCTGGATCTCTGTTCCAGCCTTGCTGTGTCGGCTGTGCAGATGTGTGCTCCTAGCCTCCTCCCATCTCTAAGGACCATCATGAACAGGTGAGGGAAAGTTTAACCTGAACAATCACAGGTCCATCATCCTGGCCAAAGCTGACCAGACTGATCTGGTTGATGCAAGCTGGGCCAATCAGAGCTTCCCATAGTAGGGCACAGAGATACCAACTGGTGTCGGGAGGTTGTATAGGACCAGTGTTAACATATCTGCCAGTAATCTAGGAATGAGTAGTACCTTCATGGACTGTCATTCTTCCTCACATGTCCCATAGAATATTCTATGAGCCTTTCCAACAAATCCAAGTGCTGTTTAACTAGTTCTACTTATGTTTTCTTTGCTTTAAGTATGTATCTATGGGGGGAAGGGTTAGAGATCTGTAATTTACAAAAAGGACACATATACCTTTGTTTTCTGGGCTCCAGCATCATCATCCACTAAAGGACTAGATGGATTCCAGTTTGTTTGTTTGTTTGTTTTCCAGCTTTGCTGAGCTCACACCATAACAAGAGAATTATCACTATTGTTATTACAGCCTACTGCATAATGGGTATGTTCACTACAGTCATCTTAGTCTGAGGCCCCTGGGGCATGACGTTACAGGAATACAAGGTATCTTTGCTGTGTTAAAAGCAGAGTTGGGAAGAGCTTATATTTTCTTCACATCTGGCAGGGTAAGAAACAGTCTCCATTAACTTAGCCAACTCTTCGCTTTCTGCAGCATTTGGCACTGAATTCCAACTGTTTTGTGGTTCTTACCTCCCTGAGCCATAAGGTTCTGATTTTGTTTTCCTAGCTTCTGGGTGGCTAAATTGGGTACTGTCTTATCAAAGGGACACACACTCCAGTTCTTTGGGGAAAATTATACCGTAGCCTCAGCATTAACATTCAGTTCTTATGTAACTGACCGCAGACAGCACCGTGGCACAGGGCTGCGCACATGGTGCTCAGGCCCAGGAAGGGTCCACTGTGAACTCACGCACTTAGCTAAAACAAGCAGAGTCATGTGGCTCCTAAGCTGAGCCACCCTTACTCCAGACACAATTAAAATTCATTTTACAGAGACTGCGGCAACTCTGTGTCTTGACTAAAAAGAAAGATCCTCTCTACCCTAAAGCTCCTGCCTCCGAATCAAAATAGAATCCCTTGTGGTCTTAGTGCTTCAAGCTATAATGAGCAAAGCACGCGGCATTCCAGGTAGGATCAAGGCAGATGTGCCTCTGCTGAAATGGACACAATCAAATATCTGCATCCATTATGTAACAACATAGCTCATTACCCCAAACCCCAACAAAATCAAAAGAACAGTGTTGCCCAGAGTTTGATGCATCAATGGAAGGGACCCTGCGGATATGTGGAAGTAAACAATCAATTAGCAGTGACTAGAGAAGGCAAGAACCATGAGGCTGCACAAGTAGCCTGTAAACTAGCCTGAGTCAGAAGGCAACACCAGGCACTGGTTCCCTCACGTAAGGGCTAAGTATACAATTACACTGAGCTAGCAGTTTATTTGAGCTCATCATGGCTATGAGCAAGAGCCACAAATGGTCCAAATATTTAGTTCTACCCTGGCTCTCCTCTTGGTCCCATCTGTTCCTCCACAACCCGGTCCTTGAAGCAGACAGAGTTGGTGCTGTCACCTGACCTCCTCATCACCTAGCTTTCCAAAACACATCTACCAACTGTTGTCTCGATTACACAACAACAATCTAATGTACCCATACTAAGCAGCAACTGAGGATAAGAGCCATGAAATATACAGCAACCACCTTGCCAGGCAGTACTCAGCGCTTTACATACAGACTCACTCTTCCCATAAGGAAACAGAGACAAAGAAAGCTTCAGTAATTTGCCCAATAAACAGATCCTGGAACTAAAAGACCTGAAGTTAACCTGGCGGGAGCCTCCCCATTACCAACCCATGTGTCATTACTGGTCCACTGGTAGAGCTTTCATTAAGGAATGTTCTGGCCTCTCCTTGGACTCCTGCCCTATGGGAGGAACACTGACTACACACTTTGGTATTCACTGGCCACCTTTATCAGGCCATGAAATCACTTGAAGAGTGCCTTGTGGGCATTATCTCCTTTGCTATTCAAAAGGATGCGATTTATCCAATGGGAAAACAGAGGCTTAGATATCATCTCTAGCACCATCGCTTACTCATGGTTAAGTAACACGTGCTAGAATACATGTGCCGAGAAATCCTCAAATGACTAGGTACATGGAAACCAACACTCCGGGCTTCACAGACCACCACACAAGGCATTTTGCAAATGCCTGGAGAGTCTGAACAGCTAACCCTGACCCTAACCCTAACCCTCTTAGGCCAGTATCAGATGTGCCATGGCCTCGCATAACATGTTTTTAGAGGCCAACACTTAAATCAGAGACTGGTATGTGCAAAATGAGCTTCCTAATGTTAAGCTTATTCCAGGCTTTCTCTCTAGAAGCTAGAGAGCAGTGCTGGAGAAGACTCGCCTCTTACAGCCCAGTACAAAGGGCACTAGATAAAGAGTCAAAAGCCCTGAATTCAAACCCCTGCCTACGTACCTCCTCATATTTAGACCTCAAGATTCCACACGAAAACCAACAGGACTGATGAAATCTGTGCAGGTCTTGTAACGTTATCAGCTTACTAGCCAGGGATGCAAAGCTCGAAGTTTCTTCTGGTGAACAGTAAGCTGAGTAAGAGTGACCCTTTGCCTCTTCACTTGTAGGCGGCTGTAACTGGCAATGCAAGCATGTGATGAGCGGAAGATGATCAGCACTGTACTACTAGCCTGATCAGGGAAGAGTCCAAATCAGATGCACTATGGAATTATTACACTAGCCGAGGTAATATTGCAACTGGTCATCAGATATTCAACACAGCTTTCATGGACCTCTTGGGAGACAGAACCTCCAGACGGCCAGACGATATCACTCAAGTTCCCTTTAACTCAACTATATTCAGTGATTCCTTAGCAACAAGTATCCTGTACAGGGGAGGTGGTGGATGAGGATGGCTGGGCAGCTCAAGGACAGACGGCTCTTATGAAGCCTACTGCAGCTACAACTTCCACTCGTAGCTCTTCAGCCACAACAGTGGAGGCGCATAGGCAAAAGGCTGGCCAATGGTTCCAGAATACATATGCCAGGAAAGAACTGGAAGCTACGTAGCTCGTCAGCCTCAAGGAGGACCGTGTATGACCAAAACAGGAGAACATTAACAGAGAGACCTAAGTAGACTAGAGCAACTAGCTTGTCTTTTCTCCCCTCTCTAAATCTTATTTTAAAATTCTGAAATATACAGAAAATAAATCTGGTTTTAAATTCATATATTCTGCATTCAAAGCCCAAGTCTGTTGCCCACCGTACTAGGAGATCTTTGACAGTTAACCTGAGCTTTTATGTATGTATGAAAGGATAATATTAATACGATCGAATTGAATTGGCCTTTTATTATGTGAAGATGAAAACAATGATTTTAAAATACTGAAGATGTACATGAGGGCACATAGCATCAGTGTGGAATATAGGCTTGGCAGATTCATGCCTTGCTCTAGGGCGCGTGAGTTCTGGCACACAAGGGGAAGCTGCTTTCCCCATTTCAGGAAGCAAATAGTCATTGACCTTTGCTGGTTTCTGAGAAGAAATACCCTAATCACTCCCAGACTGGATCGGAGGCTTGGCCTCTAGAGCCTAGACATCTACAAAGGACACTGGCATCACGGGAAGAACTGTCTTTTGTTGGTTTATCTTCAAGAGGTCAGGAACACACCCAAATACATTTTCTCCTAATTTAGGCAAAAGGGCCCACAGGGACTTTATCTAAGCCCTCCAGAGAAGGGCTTCGTTGATGTTGTTTCTTGTCTAAATTGGCATACTCTTTGAAGGTGAGTGGCTGACTAGCTCCTGAACACATTAAGACCTGGCTTTGGAATTCCTGGGTGTGAGAGTTCACATATCAGCACTAGAGAGCTAATCTTATTTATCGAAGGCCAGATCTCCAGGCATCAATATGGAAGACCACACCCAATAGTGTGATCAATACTTCAAAGAGTAGAAGGACACTTACAGAGGAAGTCTGGCTGGCAGACAACAACATTCCACAGTTGGTATTAAGTCCCAAGTTCATTTCTGACTGGCTGTGAAGCAAACACACACACACACACACACACACACACACACTATATATATATATATATGGAATATAAGATGGAAGTATTAGCAATAATAGGACAAGCATTAAATTAACTATAGGGAGGGACAGGGGCATAGAGAGATGGCTCAGTGGTTAAGAGCACTCACTACTCTTATGAAGGACCTGGGTTTGGTTCCCACCTGGTGACTCACTTCCCTCTGTAAATTTAGTTGCGAAGGACAGACACCCTCTTCAGACAACAGACACATACAAGGTTTACAAAATATACATGCAGGCAAACACTGATAACACATAAGATAAAAGCAAATCTTTTTTTTTTTAAACAGTGTATATAGTGCTAGCACACACTGGGAACATGAATAGCTGACAATTGCTGCCACTGTTACTAGCAAAGAGACCTCTGGCAACCTTTAATCAAATGGTTCTAAGCTTAAAAACATTGAATTAAGGCAAGTCTCCAAGCCAGAACCACACCTGACATCCAGCTCCCTTGGAAAGGCTTTTCCAGGGCATCTTGTAAGCACAATCATTCATCTCTGAATCCCTGAGCCTGGCAGTAGAATGCACTCAACAGTGTGTGTACTGACAGGATAGCAGTGTGCAGTACTCAGCTTATATTGCTATGATGAACACTTTGTACTAATTCTTCCATCTATGAATTAAACCTTTTTGTACTATGAGAATTATGACTTTTTAAATTTTCTTCAACACCATTAGCTCCCATAAAAGAATCCAAATAATAGCCCTGCACCACACGCAGCAGGGCTTGGCAACAGGACTACCACACAGATGCTCCCCAAAGATGTGTTGAGCAGATGCTGCTCATAGGTCACTTATGTAAGTTCTCACATTTCAATCTGAAGCCCACATCCACACCCTCAATGAAGTATTATACTTAAATATCACTATTAAGAATTCCCTGGAACATGGGCAGGAAGAAAAGCTACCTCTTCGTGAGATCAAACCTGCAAAGGATGACACAAGTGAAGTCTCATCTACGCACTACAAAGTCAGAAACATGACTGAAGACATTTAGAATGTTTTACTAACAAAACCTTGGAGATAGATTATCTCTTTGGGTCTCTACTTTCTTCGCAGTTAAGTGAAGATAAGAGCAGTCCTTCTCCATACAGTTCTACATGTAGACACTACACAGAGGACACATGTAGCTCTACACAGCTGACTACAAGTTACCATGTATGCTGTGTGTCTACAGCTGGCCTTATATGGAGCAGCATAAAGAAATGGACAAAGCTTATTCCTCCACCAGCATCAAAGTAAAATGCTAGCCCTGTATCAAGTAACCAGGCAGAACCCCCCCCCAAGGACTATGATGCGCTCTCCTTCACATTCAATGTGCTAACTACTGGCCACTCCCAGTCTTTAAAGGGATAATGCATCCCAGTGTCTTGGTCCATGTTCCTAAAATGGCTGCTTGCTCCTTTCTCACGAAAACCTTGTCTTCTGGCCACTTAGCCATACTTCCAAAGGGTCATAAGCAGAAGAGCATACACTAGTATGCTCTGGTTCCTGAATAAGCAATGTGTTGGCCTTGTGCTTGGAAAACACAGAGAGGGCAGGAGAAACCTTAGCAGAACCCCAGCCGACCCGTTCCAGCCTCTCAAAAGAATGTGTCCCAGCCAAAGCGTGACTCTCCAAACCATATGTGTCCTCCAGCCCCAAAGGGGAAGCCTTGAAGTAAGTAAGCTCTTAGCCTCTTCTTACCGTGGTATCTGATTAATTTCCCAGAGTGCACATCCCAGGGGGATTTAAACACAAGCAGCAGCATCTGCACCACATGGTGTACTGTTTGACAGAGATACACAAGAGGGGAAAGTGTTAACCCTGAATTAATCAGTTTGGGGTTCCAAGCTTGGCGCTTTCACAGGTTTTTAGTTGAACTCCATGTGTGTTAATTCGTCATATAAACAGCAGAAAAAGTCACAAATAAACAGGAAATTCTTAACTACCAGAACTAGGAAAAGCCTTGTTTCCAAACAGAAGGCCAAGCTACCCAAATTACTCCCTATTCTAGAGTTTCCACATCACCCCCCTCCAAAAATAAGTACCCAAAAATTCTTTTTCTAAGAATAACCACAAAATAACACAAGCCAAATTCTTGCAATTTCCAAATCTCTCACTTGTGAAGTATATGCAAACAAAATTTCCTGGTATGTTCACATTTTTTTTTCCTTTTATTTTAGGAGCAGTAATTCTTGTGCCCCGCCCCAATCTTTTATTTGCTGAGACAGGGTCTTCCTATGTATCCTTGGCTATGAACTGACAACCTTCTGCTCAGTCTCCATGGGCTGGCATCATAGTGTACGCTGCCATGTCTACAGCAGGTCCTGGGGCCTAGGAATTTTTGAAATAAGGTCCTACTGTGCAGCCCTGGCTGGTCTGGGACTCATTAGGTAGACCAGGCTAGCATCAAGTTTATGGAGAATCCTCCTACCTATATTGCCCAATGGCTAGGATTACAGTTATGACCCACGACACCCAGCCTCCTAATACTAAAGTACCAGGTTGGGATGATCTACTTAAAATGTGCATAATACTATAGCTTTTCCATATATGTAAGCTTGAAAGAAAAAATAAAATATTCAACCTTGTGATTATCCAACAAGAAGAAACTAAAATACATTTCATATATACGTATTTCACCACAGAAAGTCCAACATCACAGAACATGATTCAAGGGTTAAAAGATACACACTGGGAAAAATGATTTCTTAACCAACACTATACTCAAGTTCAGATAAGATTCTATTACTAACTACTGTATAATTGGTACAAATGCAACTTTTACTGATACCTTTTAGAGACAAGAGTATATCATTGTATTCTAATATGTCACTTTTGAACTTTCTAGGCTGGTTCCAATTCTTAAGTTCAAAGGTCATGGGGGGGGAACGAGACACCAAAACAAACAAAACCTTATTTATTGCATTTGCACTTAAATGTAGCTACCTTAAACTAAGATTAAGGCGGATGGTCATAGATGTTAAGCCCTACTCTAAAATGTTACTTCAATATGCAGGCACCCCCCCACAAACAGCACCCCAAACGCCCTTATCATCTGCTGCACAAACAGAATACAGTAACAGTATCTGAGTGTGCAGAAAAGTTACAATAACTGGCAGCTCTATTAACAGGCACTGAAGACGTTATCTGGAAGGAAAACAGCCCCACAGTCTAATCAGTGTGAAACCCTTTAGAGGCCTATCCACATAGAAACGGAAAGGATGGCCACACTCTCCCAAATGGGCATGTTCGGTCCAACTCCTCACCAATACGTGAAGGGCAGAATCATTATGAGGCTGAATGCCTGGCAGCTCTGTTTAAGTCCTGATAACTAACAATCAGGCCACTGACTGGGGGTGGGGGGACGGGACGACATTACCGCTGGCTTTCAAATACACGTAGTTAGGTGGTATTTCTCCACCCATCTCAACATTCATTTCCATCACTCAGCAATGACTCCGGAGAATACTGTAGAAGCAACCCTAACAGGAATAAAACTGGAACAAAACAGACTAGTTTATAGCACCTGGCAGGTGGGCAACACAGGACCCTGGAACAACAGATGCCTCCCACCTCCTAACAATTCCATACCCTACCCATCCAAATACTGTTTCTTCATACATTAGACAGCATAAGTACCAAAGGCAGTTCCAGGCAGAAGCTCAAGATTCCCTGTATCGCCGAGGGCTGGTAAATAAATAAATAAATGGTAGCCTTAAATTTAAAAAAAAAAAAAAAAAAAAAAAAAAAGTTCTCCAATAAACCTCTCCAAACCTCAAATAAACCAAGCACATAATTATGGCGGAAAACTCTCTTCCTGCCTTCACTGTCATTTTCAGCTAGGATAGGCCTGGCTGCCTAGAATGAGAGCGGTGTACTGGCCACTGAGAAACTGCATTGAGTTTCTGGGAAGCTGCCTTATTTTCACCGAGATTTCGCAGGCTTATTTATGTAGCTGTAAACCTGGGTTTACAGGTTTCTCCTCACCCACCAGACTCTATCATTAATCTAAAACTGTTATAAAGGAATATAGCTTTGCCCTCGCCCTTGCCCCCGACCCTGGACATCCATCTGCTGCAGGCTGGGCTTCTTGCAGCTTCTAGTCCCATCTACCAGACTGCAGTGGCTTCAGCTCTCTCACCAGAACCTTCGGAGTGTCCTATGGATCGGGTGCAGCAACCCTGAGCCCCTGAAAACCAAAGGCACTGGAGCAAGGGGAGCGGGGCGGGGACCTGTTTGTACAGACCTCCTTCCAAATGGGCTCCTGTTCACTTTAGGAACAGGGGGACTAGCAGACACAGGCGGGGAATGGCAACAGTCTTAATCCGAGTTCCCTTTTATTCCTTTGGGGTTTTCCACCAGCTCTTATCTCTACAGCTAAGCCTGCCTGGTCCCGCTGGGCTGCGGAGAAGTGCATTCACGGCCCATCTCCAAGTCTCTGGCTGGTGACCTTGGCCACGCAGCCTCGCCTTTCTGCCCTCCGTGGTCTGACGCCACGTACTTCGCGGGTGAGGAAAGGGTCACAATGATGTGGAAGCGCTAAACAGACTGCCTGGCACCCAGACAGGGTGCAAGACAGACAAGAGGATCTCTCTCTTTTACTCGGGGCGTCCAGAGCTCACTCAGTCCTTCCCCACTTCAGTCTCAGGGCTCTCAAGCCTGCAGGACCCCGGGAAGGGTCGCCAAGGGGGACAGAAAGGGCCGGGGGCTGCCGGAGGGGGTGTGGCTCCCCCAGTCGCCCGGCTCTCCGGGGGCCCCAGCCCACCCAGTTGCCAGGCCGCCGCCTACCTCCTCCAGCAGCGTGACGGTGTTCCTGCAGTTGTGCAGCCGCGTGGTGAAGCTGGACGTGGTGGGCGAGTTGTAGTCTTCGGTGGTCTCGGCGATGAACTCGGACACGGAGATCTGGTCCGGCATCCTGCCGCGGAAAGGACGAGACACAAGCGGGGGCGGGCGTGAGTCACGGCGCAGGCTCCCGGGGCCGCCGGGCGGCTCATGAACGCCACGCGCGCAGCCCGACCCGCCGCGGCGCCCGGCCTGGCGCGCGAGGAGCGGAGCGGAGAGGAGCGGAGCAAGCGGCGCGGCGCCCTTCAAACTGCGAGCGGCGCGCGTGCGCGCGGGCGGCGGCCGGGGACGCGCCTCCCCGAGCGCACGCAGGGGGCGGCGGGGCGGGGCGGGGCGGGACAGGACGGGATGGGGCGGGGCGGGGCGGGGTGGACGACTCTACGGTGAGGACAGGCGGCCAGTCCCGCCTGACTGAGCGCTCGCTCCCGCGGCGCGGCGGGGGGCGGGGGCGCGCCCACGCCAGTCACGGGAACAAACACGGAAGTGCTCTGCGCACGCGCGGCGCATGCCCCGCCCCCTCTCCTGCTTTCTCTCCCCCCTCCCCGCGCCCCGCCCCACACCTCCAGCTCGGCCCGCGCGCGGCCCCCACCTAGCAACTACCCGCGCTAGTGCTGGTGCTGGTGCTGGTGCTGGTGCTCGTGCCCGTGGGGTTCCGGAACCGCGCCCCACAGCACACACACACACACACAGAGCCACCTCCGGAGCGGTTACTGCAGCGAGCTGGTTACGCGAGCGTTTTTGCAAGAGAGGGACCAAAAAAAAAAAAAAAGCAAGAAAGAAAAAAGTTGTACGTGTTCTTTTTTAGTCCCGAGTGGGTGTAGGAAGCGAGGCCCGGAAAGCCACCTCCTTTTGCGCGGGCCGAGGCCCGAGGGACGGGGGCGCAGTCCCGCTGCCCTCTGAACACCAATGCTTTTGCCTTGTGCACAGGAGACCGGAAAGACTATTTTAAAGCACTTTGAATCTGTCTTTGTACAATTTCTTTTTCCTAGCCCAAAGGACCGTCGAGGATCAGGAGATGCAAAAGTATTTCTCGGGTGCAAATGCTCTTCATTGCTAAGCATAAGCTAAATTTCTTCTGAGAAAAGTACCACCTCACCCCCAGCAGATGTCAAAAACACCCACCTCATTTCTCACCATTGACTGGAAGAAGTTGATTTGGGGAACAGTAACAACAATAACAACCCAGGCCTTGGGAAGTGTCTCAGCATTGGCCTACAGGTAAGCAGGCATCTATGCGAGCCTTCTTTGGAAGGCAGGCACTGTGGCCCACCCAGGGCTGTCTGCTCACCCATCCTATAAGGCTAGAGGTTGTGATCTACGGCCCTTCTGTCCAGGGACCCACGGTGCGGACGTGTCTTGCCTGGGAACCGGCAAGGAGAGGAAGATTGCATGTGGGGAAGGAACTGGATCACCCTATAAACTGCCCACAACTTCCAAGATGAGCGATGTCAGCAAGGGCAGTATTCTTGCGGTCTTGGAGCCTGCTCTCCAGCAGAGGATCTGACAAACAGGCAATACAGTGGAGTAGACAGAGGTATGAAAATGACAGGACCATGCAGAAAGCCTGCTCAGAAAAGGCTTATGTCAAAGTGAGCAGAAAAGAATGAGTGAACCACACCTGTTGGTTGGGGGAATCTTGGATTCCCCACAAAGGACACTCACTCAGGATGCCCAGTTAAACTTCATGGATGAGGACTTACTCCCTGAATAGGCAAAATGGCTTAAAATGTGTGCTGTTTATCACACACTGACTCCGCCTCCCTTGGCCAAATTGGCTCTGCAGGTGCCTCCACTGAGGTTCTTCCCAGTGATCTCCAATGCAGGGAATTGTTTCAGCCTACTAAAGGAAGACCTTTCTAAGGCAACGAACACAAATAAACAGTTCCTTGGCAAAGAGAAGTGTGAGGAATTCACCTTTAGAGCCATTCCTTTTAAAAAATGAATAAAGAAGGAGGTGAGCGTAAACCAGAGTACTTTCTTCCCTTAGGACTTCAAAAGTTTGGTTTGCAGCACCTGGAGGGTGACGCTCTTAGGGAGAAATAGATAGGAGGAGCTTGTCAGCTGAAAATCCATACCTAGAGGGTCACTGAAAGCACCCCTGTGCCATGGCTACAAAAATGTAGCGTTTGAAGTAACAAACAACCCAAAAAGAAACCCTACTTTGTTTCTCACAGCATCTAGAAAATTCTGTAGGTTGGAACAAATATGACCCTTACTAGCTTGGACTAATTAAGCTCCCTGAGCCTTTATAATCCCATGCTACACACACACACAAACACACACACACACAGGGATGGGGGACATCAGCACTGGGGCTTCCCTCCAAAGAGACCAGTCTTCCTCTGGGCTGTGACCCAGTCTGGGCTTTGATATTCGTAATTGTCATCTAGTACCTGTCATTTCTACTGGGCTGACAGCACTCCTCTCTGTGTGGCATTAAGCAGTAAACATGAACTGTTCTTCAGAGCTTAGATTTGGTGAATAAGTGTGCTTGTTCTCAGAGGGCCTTGGACTGGACAGCTTTGGCTCCTAATACCGACCTGACGAGTCATCCTGCGTTTGGGCACCATGACTTAAAAATAGGAGAGTAGGTGTATCAAAAGTGACCACACAGCGCTCTCCCAGCTGGAGCTGATTTGTGTGTACACTCAGCTCTGCAGATGAAAGAATAAAGATTATCACAGCAAGCTAAGCTTAACGACTGTAAAGAGCCAGGGATTTATTTCTTGACTGAATTCACCAGAGATCCCAAACTGCTGCCGTCAATTGGTGTTTCAGTTTCCTCTGAAGAGCGGGTTATGTATCTGCTCCTCCTCCTCCAGCCACGAAAGCAATATATGGACAATGAGACACTGTGCTCTGGTAAGTATATACCTCCTGAGACTGGCCTGCAATTAGAATTTCAAAGCTTCACACCTCAACCCACCATTTCTGGGGTTCATGGACCATAATCCTCTTTAAATTTGAAACCGTGCTCTAGGGCAAACCATCTGTACCTCCCCTTTTTTCAAATACCCTGAATGCCATTCCTGGGTATCTGAAAGCAAACAGGGTCTGGCGTGGGCAACACTGAAAGGCTGGGTTTCTTTACGGGGACCTACCCAGAAATATACACTATTCTCTTCAAAGCCAGGAAAAAACAAAAAAACAAAATACATGCACGAAGGCTTCTGTGTACCCAGCTTTATATAAAGCAAGCACCATCTATGTTGACATCACTATAATTCCCCTCAAAGACTGTTCATTACCCTGCCCCCCCACCCCTGGCCTCTCATTCAGCTAAGGACTGCCCTTGGAGCAGCGAGACAGTCATCCTGCAAGGATGCTTTGTGTCCTTGAATTTAAGCAGCAAGAACAGTAGAAGCTTGTTCTTCTGGACAGCAATAGCACTACTGACTTCTGTCACCTGGGAATGAGTCTGAATCACCTTTCTAGCCACAAGCCTTCACTCTCCCATTGACTTTGGAACCAAAGGGCTCACTTGCAAGATGACTGACAATGACCCAAAGATGGGGACTGAAGGCGGGTGGCCAAAGGTGCTCTGAAACCCCATTGCTACCCTGAGCCACCATGTGAGCCAGCCACAGCACTCTGTCAAGTCCCCCATGGAACCAGCAACGGAAATAGGCTTCAGGTTCCTAGAACATGCGTTGGTCCACTCTGTCACTGGCCTTGTTTTCTCCTATGGGAAACTGCGGTAAACAGGTTGTTGGTAGAAATGAGAACAGATGTAGATAAAGATGTTGAAACGTAGTGAATCCTCTTTGAACGTTTCTTGTGTGAAGCGTGACTATAAATACATCTCCTTTTATCCCACAACTCCGAAATCTCTAAATGAGTCACCCAGAGGATGGAAGAAGGTCGGGGGGGGGGGTGAGGGGGGGCAGGATAAGAGAAGGGCTACACTGTGATTCCCAGAACCTGGAATCTCAGATGTAGGAATAAGTAGTCTTTGGAAGATTTGTTTTGCTTATTCTTATCAAGAGGCCAGAGCCCCTAGTGATGGTTCTGGATGTCGGAACTAAATGAATATGAATGTCAAATAGGGTGAATTCTGGTGAGGATCAGAAATGAACAGTGAGGGCCAGCATGAGATGGCTCGGCGAGTTAAGTCCTTGCCACCAACTCTTGACAACCTGAGTTGAATCCCTGGAACCCACGGTAGGAGCAGAGAGCACCACCCTCAAGTTGCCCTCTGACCCCATGCATACGTGGCATACACGTAACCTGATACACGTACACAAATAATTTCTTAGAACCAAAACTCTTCTAAAGAAGGATGTTTTAAGCCAGGGTGCTTCTAAGGGCAATAACAGAGGATTCCATTCTTAGAAAAGAAATTCGAAGATGGGGATGGCTTGGGCTCACATCTCTGCCACACAGCAGCTATCACACCTTATTAAAGTGATTTACATCTGTGTCTTGGTTTCCATAGCTGTAAAGGGGGAGGGGGAAGACACAATCCTAGTGCCCATCCACAGGAGTGAAGGAGCTAAGAAATATAAAGCACTTATCAGGGCCTAAGACATCCTCATTTATGCCACTTTTCAGATAGTATTATCAGAACTTGAAACTCTTTATGTGGAGACAGATAGTCTGACATTTCCAGCTGATAGTCCCTTTTTGAACCCTCATGGCAACTTCATGTGTAAGTTTTAATTATCCAAAGTTTACCACATAGGAAACCAAGACTGGAGTACAGGCCAAGGCCCTACTACCTGAGCACCTATCCTTGACCAGCACTATACTAGTGGTACGTATATAATAAGTGAAATCACCACTTAGTCCTGAGGTGTAACCACCACAGGAACATGGACCCGAGATGCAGTGAAATCACACTGCAAGTATATATCCTTGAGCCTGGCAGACCTGCAAAATTGGTCTACAGTGTATGGAGCTGTACCACCGTGATGCTATCCTGGATGCAAGCTTCCTTGTGCATTTCACTTACTAACTCATGGATTTGTTTTCTATCAGCTTAAGGAAATACTACAGGAAGGGAAAGCCCTCCCCAGGCAGGAGTGATGTGTCTGACTCCACATTTTATTCTATTAGGCTCACCTTACCATACTCCCCATGAAATAAAGGCTGTTTTCTTCAGGTTCTTTGTACAAATGTTTCCCAAGTGCACTCATACAATTTCATGTAATATTTTTTTAAAAGGCCTGTTCTATTCCTCACTGTACTTAATTTAATTTAAATACGTCACATAAAACCACTAGAGTGTTCTCAGTAAGAGGGGAACATGGTTTGTCTGGAGACACAAAAACTCTTCTATTCTACCTTTCTATTTCCTACTGTTCCCTCTACAGGAGTTAGGAGGGAAAGGTATGCAGAATGCTGGGAACCCGCAAAGCTTAGAGCATGAGCATCGAGTGAGTGAACTCAGGAATACATTTCTGTTCTGTCCCTTGAAAGAAGAGTAGCAGTCAACTGCAATCATATTTTGTACCTTGGGCTGTTAGGTCACTGCAGTCACGGCCTCACTTAACACTCACAGCAACTATATATTGAGAGTATGAGGTTATCACCAAGTTTCTGGAGGGGAAACTGAAGGTCAAAGGTCACCCTGATGGACTGAAGCAGCCAGTGAAATGTCCTGGCCCTGGTAACCAGTGTTCCGGAAAGCTCAACAGAGTGACCACAGACAGTGGAAGGTCCCAAAGCCCCCAGGATATCTCTCTTCTGAGTCCAGTCTCAAATGCAAACTTGACTGGTCTTGGAAGCAGTCCCCTGGCTCTGTTTATTGGTGGTTAAATCTGCACATGAATATTCTCAATAGCAGCCCTCTCCCTCTGCCATAAAGCATCAGCTCAGTTCGAACAGACTTCAGACTCAGGTGCACTCCACCAACTGTGAATTCCTCCCTAGACAAGTAGCTCTGTTCATCTCAGGGCTCTGCTGAGAACTCAGATTCTTCCCATTGGGTTTCCTACACTACCAAGTTCTAGACTGCCAATTCCCAGGTGGCTCTCGGGAGCCTTGCTCGCCTCTGTCTCACCTACAGTCCTCAGGAATTAAAGGACGGACAGAAGGCTCCTAGTGCTGCAGGCTTGACATTGTATAAGCACTGTCTCCTGACACCTTCCCAGGAACCCAGTGAGCTGGCGCATTTCCAGCTGCGAGAACCTGAGCCACACAGCCTGTTCAAGGTCAACAGGTAATAAGTTGAGCGATGCTCTTCATCCTGTCTGACTCCAAACCCTGCAGGCTTTTCTTTCCCCATAGAAGGCTCTGCCTAGTACAGGTCCCTGCAGGCTCCCCATAAATGTGTGTTTTGAACTGTACTGGTCCCCGTTTTTATGAGACATCATTTCCAATATAAGCAAAACAACCTCCAGAGAAGAGAAATTGTGGTGTTTTATAGGATTCCTAAAATCCTGCAATCTATAGAAGTCTGGGATTTTAAGTCTCATTTTGTTTCTGCAAAAGAAACATACGCTCTGAAACACAGTGGGTTACTTATATGATATCCAGGTTTCTCTTTATCTTGGATGAACTGGTTTTGCTTTAACTTTAGCTGATCACACTTAATCATGCCCGTGTCTGTGCTATCTCAAGACAGAATACACACTTTTTATAGCGCCCTTGCCTGGCCCCTTTTCAAATATTTTCCTTTCCCCAATCACTGTGAACTCCTTGAAAAGGCAGAGGTGGGACACCCACTCGCTGTTAAAGCACTCCGGCCCCAGATGCTTACGAGTTATTTACTGGAGGAATGGATGACAACAGATGAATGAAGGAATGAGAAAATGTTGTGTTTGGGGGGGCAGTTGTAAGAAGACTTAGGACAGGGGAAATGGAGAGAGTAGAGCTACCTCCAGTATCTATCTTCACACACAACAGGCACCCGAGACGATTTACAAGATAATGCGCTTTCCAATACTTTCATTTTCCAGACAAGGCAACAGAGTTTCAAGCAGGCAAGTGTGTGAAACCAGGGCCAGATGTCTCCCAAGAGTTCCCCGCTTCTCCATCTTTCAAGACCCCGTGATAAGAAACTCCCATGTCTAGTGCAGAACATTGATCTTAGCATCAGCATATCGAGGAATGCTTGTTAGCATGTGTCTGCTATTAATAACTGTAAGGAGGTTGGGCTGGAGAGATGGCTCAGTGGTTAAGAGCACTGACTGCTCTTTCAGAGGTCCTGAGTTCAATTCCCAGTAACCACATGGTGGCTCACAACCATCTATAATGTGATCTGATCATACTTTATACATAATAAATAAATCTAAATTAAAAAAAATAACTGTAAGGAGGCCTGGGGCTATAGCTCAGGGGGTAGGCTCTCGCATACTATGTGTAAGGCTCTATATGTCTAAGACTGGGTTTGAAAGTAAGTAAGAAACACAGCTGGGCTGGGCCGTGGTGGCACATGCCTTTAATCACAGCACTCTGTAGGCAGAGGAACAAGGATCTCTGGGTTTAGGGCCAGCCTGGTCTATAGAGTGGTTGCAGGGCAGCCTGGGCTACACAGAAAAACTGGTCTCAAAAAAAAAAAAAAAAGAAAGAAAGAAAGAAAGAAAGAAAGATGAAACACACACACACAGACACACACACACACACACAATATCAGTATAAAATGTACCATACCATCATTTAATCCACCCATGCCATCCCCTACCCTTCCTTATCAGCTGCAGAGTGCATGTCACATTTCCCCTTTGCTCTTGTGATTAGCACCCAAAGGAGGGATCGCTACCTCCAAGTAGCCTGTACATTTCCCAGTGGGCGTGCTGGCATTACGTTGAACCGCAGTAGGCCCACTTTTGTCCGGCTACTCTCCAGCAGTCCACAGTCTTTCCATTGTGTGACCTGGATTCAGATGGCTTGGGTTCAGCGCCAATGCTGCCGCTTCCCGGGGCTCGTTACCTCAGGCAAGCTACTTCATTCCAACTTTTTTCACCCTTTAAAAGGAGGATTGTGACAAGACCTCTTTTGTAAGTACGCTGGAGATTTTAAACAAGAGTATCCGTGCAAGGCACTCAGTGCAGTCCCTAATATGTAGTTACTGCCATCATTATTGAAACTGTTCAGGGGTTAAAAGCATACCTAAGACAGCCTGTCGTTAAGAGGTTCTGTGTACACAGAGACTGATAAGGAACTGTTCAAATACACACACAAAAAAGTTCATTTTAAAATGTGACCAGGCAAAGCTGACTTGCATTTCTAAGTGTCTGATGCACTCAAAGCTTAGTGGAGAGAGAGAGAGAGAGAGAGAGAGAGAGAGAGAGAGAGAGAGAGAGAGAGAGAGAGAGAGAGAGAGAGAGAGAGAGAGAGAGAGAGAGCGCGAGCAGACAATGTGCATGTTTATGTGTTGTGTATGTTCTGTACGTGTGCATGATGTGTGTGACTGTAGGCACTCATGCCACAGTGCACACATAGAGGTCAGAGAACAACTCGTGGGAGTGTAACCTCATCTCCTACCCTGAGTCAGGGTCTCTCTTGTTTCTGTGTAGGTGCTGCATACGGAAAGCTCAACAGGCCCGTAAGCAGGCGGGCCAGCTCTCTCGTCTCTACCCCTGTCTTGCCATAGGAGCACTGGCACTGAGAGGCACACTAGCACATCCAGCTTTCTGCCCTGGACTCTGGGACCTGAACCCAGGTTGCCAGGGATACACGGCAAGCCCTTCTACCCACTGAGCCACTTCCTAGCCCGAGACCTATCTCTATAAGTTGTCTTTCACTGGAAACATGACGCAAAAAGAAACAACTCAGGAAATGGGAGCACAGAGAAATGGTTTGCCACATGGAATGCCAGGGAGGCTGGCTCCTTTCTCTTGGCCAAATTTTTTCACCTCCCTTGGCCTTTTTTTCCACCACCACCACCACCCCCCCATGCCCCGTGGTTGAAACCCGAATGCTGGGGCAGTTGCTTTCTGAAGTCCCTAGGGCAATAACATCCCATAACTCAGTGATTTTTCTTAATAGCATTTGATGACTAAGCCTAAAGATCAGGATGCTACCTCTGTGTTTCATAGGCTACTGAGAAGCCAAGAGCTGCCGGAAGGCCATCAGTCCTGGACGGCAGGCCCTTCTACCGGATGCTCTCTATCAGTCAGTTTCTCATTATTGTTTTTCAGAAATGTGACTTCATCTGCAATATACCTGAACCACGTAAAAATGACCTGTACTGTATCAGACTTTTTACCACTCTTGTGAAATGTAGGGCATTACTTCATTTGAAAAAGAAAAAAATGCCCACCCACTGCAGAGATTTCTTAGCATATGTTACTGGTTAACAACCTTCTCAGATGTGAACATTCAAAATCACACTAGGGGTGCTAATTAAAAATAAATAAATAAAACCTTTCTAATTGTTAGCAAACCTTTTGATAGATGCATCTAGCTTCTGTTCCATTTTTTTTTTTTTTAACTAAGGCTTTGTTTTTGAAAAATTAAGTATTTGTGGTCTGGCCTTTTAGGTGTAGAAGTATCATTTATACTAACTTCTAAAATTGTTGGATGTGGGGAGCTGGTTTGTGTGCACACATGCAGGTGTTCGTGGCATGCTCTGGAAGCGTGAGTACATGTGTTTGTGGGGGCAGAGATGTGCATAGAGGCCAGCGGTCAACCTTGGCAACCACCCACACACCTTAGGTTTTAGACAGTCTATCAGTGGGACCTGGGGCTCACTGATTTGAACAGACTTAGTGGTCAGCAATCCCCAAGGAGCTTCTGCCTTTGCCTTTCTAGCCCTGGATTACAAGCACACACCATCACACCTAGCTGGGTTACAAGCACACACCATCACACCTAGCTGGATTACAAACACATACCATCATGCCTAGCTGGATTACAAGCACACACCATCATGCCTAGCTGGATTACAAGCACACATCATCATGCCTAGCTGAGTTACAAACACATGCCATCACACCTAGCTGAGTTACAAGCACACACCATCACACCTAGCTGGATTACAAGTACACACCATCACACCTAGCTGGGTTACAAGCACACACCATCATGCCTAGCTGGATTACAAGCACACACTATCACACCTAGCTGGGTTTCAAGCACACACCATCATGCCTAGCTGAGTTACAAACACATGCCATCACACCTAGCTGGCTTACAAGCACACACCATCACACCTAGCTGGATTACAAGTACACAAATCAGCACACACAAGTGCTGGGGACTAGACTCAGGTACCCATGTTTGCTCATCCCATCCCCATAGTCCTAAAATTGCTGTCTTAATAGATGGCAGAGACCTTACTGTTGAATGACATCCAAAGGTTAATTCCAATCTCTTAGAGTTTGTTTCATTTGTTATTTATTGTGCGTGTGTGAGTGTGTGAGTAAACAGACCTTTTCACCAATGTTTGGATTTAAGAACTAACTTCTAATTACCCTTGACTAATTTTAGCATCATAAAATTACCAGCAGTTCAGACAAAACTCTAGAATATTGCTTACCTTTCCCATCTTGCTCTTTCTCCATCTTTTGAAGAAGCGCCCCCCTCCCTGATCCCATGTGACTCAACAGGACCTGCCCACCATGAAGCAGCAAGCTAAAGGAAATCTCCCCCTAAGATACTTCCATCAGCAACTGGAAGAGGAGCTAATGCAAGGATGGGAGAAAACACCAGTAGAGCCTCTAAAATGCGTTAGCCATTACCACACAAACAGAATGACAAATAATCTCATTTTAAAACCGGCTAAGGAGCTGAATAGACACTACTCCAGATAGACAGGAACCATGAGGAGATGCCCCACTCTAGCCACTGAGGAACTGCACATCAGAACCATATTGGCCTCACTCACCAGGATGGCCACAGTAACAAGCACTGCTGAGGAAGAGATGCTGAGACCAACTCTCATTGCTGGGACATAGCTTGGGAGCAACCTGGAATTCTGTACCACCTGACTCCTCAGTGCCACTCTGTATAGATCCATAACCATACACACACCCTAAATCCACAAATGCAATCTTAACATCTGAATGGGGCATGATCAGAAGGTGTTATCTCAACTAGGCTCCAAGGGTGTGAGTGTGGGATAGCTGACCTCGACACTTGCCTGCCATGAGGTGGCATGGGAGCAGAGGTGATGACCCTCTCCACTTCTGGCAGTTGGGAAAGCTGCCCACAGGGTCATGAGCTCAGGAGAGCCAACCCTGCCCTTCACCAGCTGCAGGAGAGCAGGGCCTTGCGCCTTACCTGGACAGCATTGCAGAGCTGAGCCTGTCGACAGGTGAAGAAACCCCGAGGAGGACAATGGCCCCTCCATTTGTCTGCCATTAGGTGGCATGGGTGGGTGGGGTGGGGCGTGTGATGCTTCCCCTACCCTCCCTCCACCTCACCACCTGTGGCAGTCTGGAGAGCTGCTGGCCATAGGGTCCTAAGAGTGGGGTGAGCTGTCCCTGTGTGGTCAGCTGCAGCTCTCAGGAGAGTGGGCCCTGCAGCTTGTCTAGGCAGCACAGTAAACTGGCGCTGGTAAAGTGGGTGCAG
Source organism: Acomys percivali (assembly GCA_907169655.1). NCBI lineage: Eukaryota > Metazoa > Chordata > Mammalia > Rodentia > Muridae > Acomys > Acomys percivali. The sequence goes on along the minus strand of OU015748.1, from coordinate 82,266,508 downwards.
GTGAGCAGGCCCAGAGGGCATGAGAGCAGGAGACCTGACTCTGCCTCCTGCTTATGGTGGCAGTAGGTGGTGGCCTAGCTGGAGCAGTGCTGGAGAGCTCGCCCTGGTGGTGCAGATCAGAGAGAGCATGTGGGCTGACCAGCTCAGCTACCTCACAGGCCCAGATGCAGGCCTCTGAATTGACCTACCCCCAAATGTCTATCATCTGTGAATGGTTGGGAGGCATGAAAGGGCCAGTCAGTCCTGACAGGCCAAAGCTGCAGGATCTCCATGACATAGGACAACAGGATAACCATATTCCCTAGTCTTGGATTCTCTCCAAACTTCTCTGTCTTGGCAGGGGTGGAAGGGGGGTCAAAAGGGTGAGATGGAGTGGGGAGTAGGGTAGATGTACATCTAATTACTACTGCTATTTGGAACTTTGTTTTACATATAGCTGAAATGCGGTCTTAATTTATAAGCCAGGCCTAAGCGCTGAGCCAACCAAGAATGAATGAAAACAGCTCATCTCTGAAGAGGTCAAATGAAAACTGTTCTACCAGAGTCATTTTGTGTTCTACAGCTGAGATTTTTATGTTGGAGGCCTTGGGATTCTACTGGGCTATTTTGAAGACACTCACCAAGGCCTACTTTGTGATGTTACAGAATTGCTGAAACGACTGGTCTCCATCCACCATGAACGCACACACATTACATTTTGTATGCACTTAAATTCCGTCTCAGGATTTGCTTTAGAAAAACCAGCCTCCGAGGAGCCAATGAGCTCCCACAGAGCCGGGTTCTGAAGAAGCAAATGTGTTTACACGACCTTTGCACCACTGGTTATGGGAGTAGCGGAGGCAGGGCAGATCCAACAAGGTAAGATGAATGCTTTCACAGACCTCTACACCTCAAAATCAACACTGTCCCTGCCTTTCCAGTACAATCAGGTTAGATCCCAGAAAAACAGCAGCAGTTTTTCCCAGGGCTAAAATAGGATCCCACCTCTGTTATTTGTTGAGCTGTTTACTTACAGCCCGAGTGCTATTTATCAGACAGCATGCTATTTATGATCCAGCAGCAGGCTGATAAGGTATTAGTAGGTCAGGAGCAGCTTCTCCTTGCTTGTTTTCTCTTGTTCAACCCACAACGACATAAGCAAGGGCACACACAGATCTCCTCCCCTGAGGGGATCCATCTACTTTTGTGCATATTACAATGACTAGAGCTGGTGACCCAAGTGAGTGCTCCCTGGGTTAAAGTCTCACTTTTCTCTGGGATTATTGGCATTTGTCTAAGAGAAGGAATTCTGATCAAATTTATTCATCCTGTCTCCAGATCTTGGGTAGATTTTTTTTTTTTTTTTAATCTTCGCTTTTAGGACCGTGCACATCAGAGGGCTCACAGTTTCCTTTTCTAAAACGCAGAAACCAGAAAGAAAATCACTTCTACAAGCTTCTATGAAGTTCACATGCTTAAAACAAGAAGACAGCACTCGTTAGGCAGAGGCAGGTGGATCGCTGTGAGTTCGAGGCCAACCTGGTCTACAAAGCAAGTCCAAGACAGCCAAAGCTAACACAGAGAAGACCCTGTGTTAAAAAAAAAAAAGTAAACTAAAGACTAAAGGCTGTCATCACAAGTGCATCCCTCAGTTCTCCTCAGTTCTCATTTTCTCTTACTTGCCATGTGATGGTGATCTCCATGACCTGATTAGGAGTCACCAAAAAGATGTCCCTCTGGGTGTGGGAGTGCATTTCTACAGAGGCTTACAAGAGGAGAGGAAAAACCCACCCTGACTGTGGATGACACTAGCCCTTGGGCTATCCTGGACTGAACTGAAAGGAAAGGGTTGAGAGTAGCAACATCCATCACTCTCTGCCTCCTCACGGTAGGTTCAATGGGACCAGCTGCCTTGTAGTCCCTAGCTCAGGAGAGACGGAGACAGGAGGTTCCCTGGTGCTAGCTTGCCTGTCAGCTGGAGACACAGTTGGATCTGCTCTCCTTGTCACAATGGACTGCAGATTCAAACCTGAACCCAAACTAATCCATCCATCCATCCATCCTTCCTTCCTTCCTTCCTTCGTGCCTTCCTTCCTTCAATTTCTTTTTCCAGGAACAAAGTAAATAATACCACTGACAAGTTTGGTCAGAGTGGACATAGAATTCATCCTGGGAAGGGGCTACATTGAAGGAGAAAAAAAGTATTGACAACAAACTAGAGATTTGCTAATACTTGATCCACAAAAAGAAAATCTGAATGCATGGGTATGCTCATGAGGACAGCCCATTCTACTCATCAAGTGCTGGAGTCAATGACCGCATTTTAAAAAAGTGGCAAGTCCTTGTGATTTATAAAGAAGGGCCTGAGTTATGATGAGATGGTTGGGGTACCGTGCTACATGTAGGCCTTTTAGAACCAAAATTAACATAAAACAGATATGGGATAATTTCATCCTGGCTATTGAGAGATTGCCTGGCATTGAGCGCGAGGCTCAATTTCGTTCAGACATTGTTAAAATGTGGCTAAATGACACCTTAGGCACACATTCAACACCAAGAGGTATGTGTGATGAGATTCACAGCAGCAGTATTACACACACACACACACACACACAATTTTGTAAAGGCTTAAGAAAAGAATATGCAGCTTCATAGAGATAGGAAGATAGCTCAGTTGATAAAAAATGCTAAATATGAGGACCCAAGCTCAAGTTCCAGAACCCATGTGAAAAAGTCAGCAAGATGGCATGTGCATAGACCAGAAGCTCTCCGAGGCTCACTTGCTCAGAGCCTAGCTACAATTGCAAACCCCAGGCCAATGGACATCTAAGGTGTGACACCTGTGGTTTACCTGTGGCCTCCACAACCCCATACCAATGTACCAGTACTGAGACAGAGACAGAGAGAGACACAGAGAGACAGACAGACAGAGAGACAGAGACACACAGAGAGAAACAGAGACAGAGAGACAGAGACAGAGAGACAGACAGAGACCGACAGACAGACAGACAAAGACAGATAGACAGACAGACAGAGACAGAATAAGAATGCATCTTCTTTGATTCTAAAACCAGACCAAAGTGTTCTAGCCAGAAAATAGCCCCATATCCTGAGACACTACAGGACCTCGGAACCTTGAACTGTTAGACTTGTGCCAAAGTTGACTTGACTCTAACACATATTCATTTACAACCATGGCCAGCGGATACCACCTAGTCTTCAGTTGAGAGAAACTAAAACAGGAAGGAAATCAATCTGATTAGTTCATATAACAAGAGAAGGCTCTTTCCAATGTCTGTCATTTCACCTTCTGCTAAGCCCTGATAGGAGAAGCAGTTTTGAGGGGTGAGGAAGCCTGTTCATCCTCGCCCAGCAACCATCCAAGCAGTTGCATCCACATTGGAAACTATTTCTGGCACCAACTTCAGTTCTGCCTCAGCTGTAGAGCAACTAAAGCACAGAGATGGTAACGAAGACTCCCTTCAGACTTGGGATGGTCTTGATCTGGGCAGCACAGTGAACTCTAGTGTGCAAAACCCAGAACTTCCCAAGACGAGCAGCGAAAGTGCCAAATCAAAATCCCTGCAGTGTACAGCCAGCTCCCTCTTCAGAATGCAAGAAGGCATTTAGCCAGGGCCAGGCTTCTGCCCAGAGGTGCTCTGCTGCTTTGCATAATCACTTTTCAACAAGTTGATCTACCTGTTGCATTTAATGAGGGCAGGTTTTTGCTCCACTCAGAAAGCTTAGGGACACTCGCTCTTCAGTGCTTGGCTCAAGCCAGGGAAGCAAAGCAGACATTCTAGCCAGGACGAGAAAGGTCTGAATCCCACCCCTGCCATGGTGCTGGGGCCTGACCTCCTAGACCTGGGAATTCAAAGTGCTGCATGCATCTTGACATATTCATAGCTACAAGTAAATGAACCGCCAATGACGGTGGTGCAACTGTTCAGGGTATCCATCTACAAAGCCTTCAAGGGCTTTGTAGGCTGAAATGAGGAAGAGAATCTACCATGAAGTGTCAAAGCCCCCTTCCAATATCTACACCTTAGCATAAGAACTCAAATCATGCCAGCTGCCTTGTCCCTTTCTCAACTGCATATTTGCTTCCTCATTTCCTAACTGTTCCATATACTGGTCTCAAAGGGCCTCAGGTAATGTCAAGCATGTTTTATGGTTACTGATATGTATTCTCTTCTCTTTTCTTCTTCCTCCTCCTCCTCCTTCCCTTCTCTTCTCCTCCTCCTCCTCCTCCTCCTCTTCTTCTTCTTCTTCTTCTTCTTCTTCTTTTCTCTCTCTCTCTCTCTCTCTCTCTCTCTCTCTCTCTCTCTCTCTCTCATCTTCTCATCTGCTGGTTGCTGCAGGTTGAGGCCATAAACAAGGACCCTGGAGAGTTGGCTGAGAAGAGAGACCTCAAGGTACCTGACTGTGGCCATGAGTGGAAGAGCAGATGTGGAAGAATGAAAACGCTGGCAGAGAAGGAGAAAGATGAGTGGAAAGCAGCACCTGCTCCAACAAGGTCACACCTCCTAATCCTTTCCAAATAGTTCCACCATTGAGGGACCAAGTATTCAAATGTATGAGCTTATGGGGGGGGGCATTTTCATTCAAATTCTCTTTCTCATTCAAACCTTCACAGGGAGGAAGAGTCAAAGAGAGAATGGGGTAGGAAAGTGGGCAGTAAGTCAGTCTTCACCGAAAGGATTTAATAGATGCTGAACAAAATATATAGATAGGGTCAGGGTAAGAAATATCATCAAGGTTGCTGGCCAGTGTTCTGTTTTTGTAATCTACTGTAGAGAGAGTGAGTCAACTCCAAAAAGTTGTCCTATAACCTCTGTACTCAGACACACACACACACACACACACACACACTCAGGGAAAGAGAGACAGAGAGAGAGAGAGAGAGAGAAAGAGAGAGAGAGAGAGAGAGAGGGAGGGAGGGAGGGAGGGGAGAATTAAATAAGTAAATAACCCACAGGCAAGTGGGTCCTCCTACTGGCATAAATCAGAGGAAAAGAAAGTGCACTCCCATTACTCCCACGACTTCTCAGAGCTTCCCCTCCATTAAAGTTCCTTTCAGTCTTAAGTCATCCAGTAAGTGCTATAACATGGTCCCCAGTCAACAGATGAGAAAACTTAAGTACAGAAAAGTTATAGTGTTTTTGTCCTTAAAAGTATCGGTGATGCCACAAGCATAGAACAATAGGTGGGAAGATACATATTTCCTCCCCATCTAGCAGATATGGACCACCACACCCAATTTCATACCTGAAGTTTTTGAAAAAGGAATGATCATCCAGTAGGAATTTCATTTATTTCCAGTCCTTTAGCCAGCAAATGTAGGATCACAGATATAATAAACATTACCCTGGAGACTGGAGACAAGGCCACACAGCTGGGCTGGGCTGGGCTGGGAAAGGCGGAGTCCCCTGAGGGCATCACCCAGGCCCACACAGGACAGTCCACGTGGACTCTGGACTACAGCTGTTTTCCCAGCCTTTATCTAAGGAATTCAGGCAAAACGGCTGCTGAATGAGGCTCAATGGAGTCAGAAATTGTGGCTGTTTCTTGTAGACTGTGTAAGCCCAGCATGGCATCTACCTACTTGCTTCTTAAATTAAAAGAGGAGAAGGAGGAGGAGGAGGAGGGAGAGGAGGAGGAGGGAGAGGAGGAGGAGGAAGAGGAGGAGGAGGAGGAGGAGGAAGCCTTGTTTCTACATTCACATTCAAACTGAAATGGAGCACGTGGTTATAAAACTTTTCTGAGTGCTACTGAAAAGACTAGAACAGGCTGAGATTTGGGATTCTATCAGTATCATCCCCCTGTGTGCCGCCTGGGGAGACAGGCACAAACATCCACAGTAAGACTTCCTGTGAGCATGCCATGTGTGAGCAACAAGCAGACCCTGTAGACTGCCTATTTACTAACGCTAGGCCCCTTTTCATTTCTTCACCAGCAAGTCCCTCCTGCCTGTTGGTCTCAGCACAACACGTGCTACAGGTGTAAGAGCTAAGGGAAAAGCCAGGGCTCTTCAGCAGCCAATGAGACAGAGCAGGTACCCGCCAGGCCCTCTCTACCCTTCCAGGCCTCTGGCTCCTCAGCTTTCACTTGGGTTCACACACATGACTGGAGTAAGAACATTCCAGAAGGGTTGTCTTCCTGTCCTCTGCAGGATCCAGCCCTGTGGGTGCTGTTTGAGGGCCCTTCCCACACCACCTCTTCAGGTCCCATTTTCCAGAGGTACTGCCTTCCTCTTGAGACCTCCACGGGGGACAGAGATGTCCCCACTTCCCCTTACAGCTTCCTTGCCTCCTGCCCCCCCACCCACTCCTCCTGGAGCCAATTCTTCTCAATCATTACTATTCTGAATGTGCCATCTGTTTCCTGCTGGGACCCTGACTGATACAGGGAGGCAGCCCCATAAACAGGCAATTAGGGTATAATGTGGAACAATAAAAAGACAATATTGCTTCTCAGCAAGCTAAGCACGCTGGAGTCTGACTGCCGGAGGTGTGCATCTGGTACCGGGACTTACTATCTTCGTTAACCTCTTTAAGTTTCACTCTGTGCCTCTGAGAAGCAAGGTTATGGGAGTGCCTCCATAGTCATGCAAGGAATAAAGAGAAAATGCACACAAGGCATCTGGCATCGAGGTGAGGCCTTTATCAGTGCTGGGAGACATGGAGCAGGAAACTTCCCATTAACTATGCAGTTCCTTCAGAGAGGGTGCCCTGCACATGTGTCAGGTCACTGGAGTGCCAGGCAAACTAGGTACATGGGTCACAGAGAAAAGGACAGCAATAGCAGAGGGCACTTAAACCTAGGACTGCACAGCGCAGACAATGCCAAGCTGCCCTCGGAACAAAGTACCTAGCTATGGGCTAGTTCACAGTGTATACTATTAACTATGTGTACATATGCGCAGAGGGTCACACTGCGTACTATTAGCTATGCGTACATATGCACATTGGGATCAAGTACCCAGTGGACTGCACATCAGTATGAGGTAGTACAGGCAAATGAGTGTGAGGACAGCAAAGGACCAAGGAGGAAGGATGAGGAGAAGCCATAAGTCAAGCAACAGCATCTGCAGAACACCTTGAATGTTATTGCAAAGAAGCACATCTTTGTTCTAAAAGCCAGGGGAGCGCTAAAGTTGGGAGTGGGCACAAAGAAGTGTGATGCTGAGACGGTTTGACCTGGCTCTGACCGGGGCACGCCACGAGTACAATGGGCATGCTCTGCACTCTTGTTGATGAGCAGATTCACACCAGCAGTTGTGCACTCCAACATCTGTCACCTTCCCTGCTTCTCTCCATCCTTCCAACACCCATGTCATCATACATGATGGCATGGCCCAGACAACTCACCAGGCACCGGTCTTTCCATGAGTTCTCATCCAATAGCAATAATAATGGCTATGCCCCTCATTCCTGTCTTAGATATCCTATGACCCTCTGAATCCTGATGGATGAGTGACTTTCATGGATTGATAAGGCGAATCACTAGGAGGCCAAAGTTCTTCAGGTTGTTCTCCAGGAGCCCTGAGAAGAAAGGGGGCTGCAAGAATCTGCAGTAGCCAGGGACGTAGTCCACCTTGCTTGTACTTGTCATATTTGCACTGATGGGACTGAAATTCCTGACAGACACAACCTAAGGCAAAAAAGATTTATTTGAGCTTATGGTTTCAGAGATGTCAAGACATCCATGGTCACATGGCCCTGTGTGTTCGGGCAGAACATTGTGGCAGGGGACTCGTGTTTGGTTCCCAGTACTCACAAACTAGCCAAAAACCATCTGTATCACCAGTGCCACGGTATCCAATGCCCTCTTCTTATTTCTGCATGCAGCAGGCACACACATAGTTCATATACACATACACGTAGGCAAAGCACTTGTCTTAATTAAGGTTTCTATTTCTGGGATGAAACACCATGACCAAAACTTGGGGAAGAAAGGGTTTATTTGGCTTACACTTCCACAGTGTAGTCCTTCACTGAAGGAAGTCGGACAGGAACTGAAGCAGGGCTGAAACCCAGAGGCAGGAGCTGATGCAGAGGCCATTAAGGGGTGCTGCTTACTGGCTTGTTCAGCCTGCTTTTGTTATACAACCTAGAACCACCAGCCCAAGGATGGACCATCTATAATTGATTGGGTCCTTCCCCTCAATCACTAATTAAGAAAATGCCCTACAGGTTTGTCTACAGCCCAATTTTATGGAGCCATTTTCTCAGTTGAGGCTCCCTCCTTGCTGGTGACTCTTGCTTGTGTCAAGTTGACATAAAATTACCCAGGACAACACTCAGCTATATAAAATAAATAAATCTTTAACACACAGAGTCACAAAGACACATATATACACACACATACACATATACACACACAACCACAGAGAAAGGGGGGGAGAGAGAATCAATGTACCTTAGAAAACTGAAGAACTACCTGGTATAAAAACAAACAAACAAACAAACAAAACACTTCAAATACTGGGAGTTAGATATGGTATCATAAAAAAATAAAGGCTTGGCACTCATAAAAATTCTACTTCATTATATTTGGAAAACACTGCCTGCCCTATTCCTGCTGAGAGACATTCCCTGAGCCCATGACTTGGCTGTTCCAAGAGGACTATGCTCTCCTGAGTGGCTCTGCCCCACTGACTCAACATCTGACTCAACTGTCCGCCTGGGTGTGCATACAAGAGAGATGGCACACCCTAAAGCTGGCATACTCATTGTCCCTCCTCCTTGTCCTTGGGCTCAGAGGTTCCAAGACCAAAGAAGACTAGTGAAGGAATCTGTTGTTATGTCACCCCACCCCCATCCCCTAAGCATGGACAGCCAACCTGTGCACGGTAACATACTGGAGAGGTGGCCCCTCTTCTCCTCTACTGAGCATCTATTTGCTGGACACAAGTGTAAGACTGGGTCCACCAAGAAACACAGCCAAGGACAAGGCTCTGAATATAAGGTCATATTTGGGAATTGATCCCAGGTAGACAACAGGGGAAGGAAACTAGTCATGGATGTATTAAAGAGCAGTGTACAGAGATGGTGACCGGGACTCACCCCACTGGAGGCCTTGGAGGATGCTACGAAGCACACCTCAGAGTAGGGCCTCCAAGGACAAGGAGGCTAGAGTGCTGACTCTCCCAGTCTATTCCCTAGCTGACTAAGGACTGCCCCTGGGGAGTTAACTCCATGTAGCCCTGACCTGGACCATGAGCAGCCTGTCCTTACCAAAAAGACGCCTTGGGGAGAGTAGCTACGGGAAGCCTTGGGTACAAGGAGCTATGTGGGCCCAGGTGATCCAAGTTAAAGCACTTGGTACACAAGGACTCCACCCATTAGATGAAGTACCAGGTCTCAAAGAGGAGTACGGGCCAGTCACTAGGTAGCTGTAACCAAGCAAGTAAAAACAGCAACTTGGGAGAGAACCCCAGAACAGTGCTGCGAACAATGATGCAAGTCAGGCTATGTCAGGGATGTACTTCAAACTACAGCAGCCATAGGAGAAAAAGAAACAGACAACATTATTTCTAATATAGGTCACATCTAACCAAATAGCGCAAAATAGTATCCTGTTCACATGCCTGCATCTGTTCCATCATGTGAACTCTTGGAAACTAATATATATCAATACTTACATCTCAAGTTGGACAAACCACGCTTCAAGTTCTTAACAGGGACCTGTGGCATAGGGTGACAGTGTTAGAGCACCACTGAAGGAGACTCAAGAGCACTGAGAATAAAGCCTAAGCCACACACATGGTAAAGCCCTGACCTCACTTTTCAGGCCTTTGACTTTTATGACATCACAACCCTGGTTTTTGTCACTTCTGGATCACACACACACCTAGGGTGTTTACACACGCCACCCCAGAATACCCTGCCCACAGATCTCTGCCAACTGACCCCACTATCCTTCAGGTCTGATTCCACCTGGTCCCTCCTTCCCGCCCATGCTCTGCCCTCCTCAGATTCTTTACTCTATCTTTGCCTGGCTTATTTCCATAAGTTCCATACCATCAAAATTCATCTTGTTCTTTAATGTCCTTTATTGATTTCTTTTCCCCTTATCTTTCTTGCTGGGCACTGAATCTCCCGCTTCTACAGCAATGCCTGGCAAAATAGCAGGCGTTTTGTAAATATTTGCTAAATAAATGAATAAACAAGGAACCGCCCCCAGAGAATGTGGCAAACCTATTCTGACACCAGCGCTACGACAGAGTCTCATTGGTATTCTGCTGCACGGTGCTGTCACCCACTGGAGGCATGTTCAAGAATGAAAAAGCGCTTACTCCCTTCCCCTATGACTGTGACTGAGGGGGACCTCTTCCTCCTGTATATGCTCATAGGGTATCAAGTCTCTTCTTGGTAGCCTGCTATCCTTCCTCTGAGTGCCACCAGGTCTCCCCATCCAGAGGAAGTGGTCAAATATGGGGCACTAGAATTCATAAGGGGAAAATGGGAGGGAAGGGAGGAATGGGAGGATACAAGGGATGGGATAACAGCTGAGATGTATATGAATAAATTAATAAAATATATTTTAAAAAAGGAAAAACAAAGAAAGCAAAAAAAAAAAAGAAAGAAAGAAAAAGCATTGACACCAAGGAAACGGTGCTGGAGGGGAGAGGACGTGGGCTGCTTTAGCGAGAGAGAACGTCACGGAGGAGCCAAGTCTTGGAGGATGTAGGAGTGTGTGCTGCGCAGGAGACGGAAGCACACGTGCAAAGGCCCTGAGGCAGAGAAGAACATGGTCAAACTCATGTCAACTGCCTCCCCTATATACTAATCCCCACGCCCCACAAGAGGGCTCTTGAGGCTCCTTATTTATTCTTCTATATAGAAATGGCATTGAACATTCATTCTTCTCCTTGATCCATTTCTTTCCTAACCTAGTAAGCAGGTTGCTCACTCCTCAGACCTCTCCTCTCACGGACACTGGAAGCAGATAGCAGATGTTCATAGTCAGTTGAGCCTGAGACTTATTTTTATCCCACACCTTCTATGAGAAAAAGACATTCTTGGTGCCACCCTAGAAGTCAGGAAGCTGGGAGCACCAATCCAGCAGGAGCCAACATGGGGAACCAACATGGCTGAGAACGGAGCCGACAGAACAGAACGCAGAGCACAAAGGATCTACCTACAGTGTGCCAGCCACAGTGCTAAATATTTCTATGAGGTGATTGATTTGCAGCCATGTGTGGGCTTTATTACTACTCTCCAGTGAATAAATCAGAGCCCACAGGATAGCAGCATGTTCAAGGTCACAGCATGGAAGGGCTAGAGAATCTTCCAGATAGCCACGTAGGTACCAGCACCAAAGGAGGTTCCAGGATCCAATGACTCCAGTGGTATCCCGGCATCCAGGAGGATCTGAAGCCAGCATCCTCCTGAGAGACATCCAATAGCTACAGGAGAACACCATCACCCATTGCCCTATGAGGTAAAAGGACTCTCCCAAAGCCCATCAGAAGTTAGGTACCACAGGCAAAACCACAGATTTCCTGGCTACTCTCCAGACATAGCTACTCTTCCCGCACATGGCTCTCAGTGAAGGCTGCCCTTTGTGACATGAACATGAACTCTCCTATTTGAACTCTGAGTCAGGGAAGGCAGAGTCCTCTGGATTTAAACATGCTATTGATGTGACAAGTCAACATGTCATCCTTTGCTTACAGTCACTGAAAATTACAGCAGTTCAGGGGTGACAGCCTCTGACCAGACAGACATGGAGGACACCTCAAGATGGAATAACCTCAAGTCAACAGCGGGGAGGGGTTTCTCTGATGAAGATAAACACCAGTCGCTTTCACGCTCTGCATGAGGCAGACCTGCTCTAAGCAAGCAGCAATGGCAACTGTTCAGATATAGCATCAAAGCTATCAGCACTGCTATGGAATTTATGGCCTGCTGTAGACAAGTACTTGTCATGTGTTATAATTCTTATCTTCCAGCTCAAGGGACCCACAGTTCTCAGCAGAGGAGAAGGAGAACGCAGGAAGTCAGGTGTGAGCAATGAAGAAGGGCAGTACCTCTTATCTGTGGATACCTGAACAGGTCATGAATCTGTGAATGAGTCCCTGTGGCCTAAGCCATTAAACGTAATGACTAACTGCCAGTCCAAGCACTGGCTAGAACCTATGCAGAGCAATAAGCAAGGCAGATGATCCCTACTCTTCCAGAGGTCATAACGTAACAGGACAGCGACTGAAGGTGAGTGGTAAAAGCAAGATGGCGGCATACATTTATACGTACTGTGGGAATTTGCCATGAGGCTTGATGGAGCCATACAAAACAAAAACGCACAGCCTCTGGCTGTTCTTGCTAAATGTCTATATCCAAGAAGATAGAATGGAATGGATAAAATTTAATAAACCAAGAAAACTCTGCTCTGGCTGAAGCATAGATAGGCACAGGCAGAGCAGAGAGTGGAGTAGAGTTTATAAAAGGACGAAGGACAGGCTTCCTTAGGGCTCACTGCTGGCTCTGCTTCCACATGCTTCCTGCCCCTTAGATCTGCAGCTTGTCATACCAGACACTTGTTCACTCTCACCAACAGGCACCAGAAATGAAGGAGCAGAGACTGCAACCCACATTTCAGAGGAGACTGGTGGCAAACAGTAGGTCCAAGTTCTGTCTTTGGTCCCATGCAATCAGTGGAATAGACTAGTAGGAATGGGTAATACCCATAGCCTCTGACCACATGTACAGGTAAGCCTGGAGTGGTTCCAGAGGGGAACAGGGCTGTCCTCAGCTGAGGGATGTGTGCCTGATGCTACCCAAAGGGCCAAGCAGAGCAGAGGCTCCTGAACACAAGCCGATTAACCTCTAACAGCTGTGCTTTTACCTGGCTAGCACCCAGGATTTGGTCTTCTCATGTTGGGGGTTGGTTTTGTGTATTCAGATGCTAAATTCTGTGCCCCAAGGTCTGGTTGCAGTCCAGACATGGGCGTTGTTGTCATTGATCAGTATTGTGTAAACATTGCTCCTCAATTATCTCTGAGTGGTTAATAAAGACACAAAACAGCCAGTGACTGGGCAGAGGAGATAGGAAGGCTGGACTTGAGATCCAGTGAGGGGGGTCTCAGGTAGCAGGAGAAGGAGGAAGAGGGTGAGAAAGGATGTAGCCATGAGGAGCTGGCCATGAGGACTGACCTGATAGAGCAGAAGCCGCCCAGGAAGGACCAATATGGCAAGTAACTCAGGGTGTGTGGCTGGGAAGTAGCCAGACTAGCATAGAAGGTTATAATAGACAAATATCTGCCCAGCTATAGTGCTTTAAAGCTTATAAATAAATGCATCAGGTCTCCATCTCGTTATATGGGAGCCAGTGCAGATGATTAGAAAAGGCCACCAAATTATCACTTACATTCTCAGGTATTCCAAGTTCTCGTGGGGAAGCCATCCCTCCCTGTGGCTCCTCTGAGACTGACCTTCAACCTTACCCCCAACTCTGAGAATGATCAGGTGACATGGGCCTGTCCTGTCAGAATCTTCCATCATCTGGTCCGCAGTGATTGACACAAGGCTGGGCATGTAACCCAAATTGAGGAAACCAAGTCATAGACTGTGAAAGAGAACTTCTGGCAAAGCTGTCTATCTTCTGGGTTGGTTAGCCTCGTCGTGATAAGGCAGGTGCTTCTGGAAGCACACTGAAGGTTATGCCTGCCCCATCGCCATTTCCTGTCTCCCTCTCTGCTACTGGTCCACCACTATGGGTACATGCTGCGCCCACCATAGATTAAGCTGTCCCAATACATCATGCCAGCCACGGTCAACTTAAACTCAAGAAACCGTAAACTAAGCCATTTGTACCAGGGCACAGTGACACAAAAGTAACTAATACAGACCCGAAGGGGGAAGAAACTTGGTGGTGAAGCGACAAAAAGGAGTGAGAGGAAACTTCGGAAACTAATGGTTGCTGGGCTAAGTTTTACCCTAAACTCTCATGTGACTAACTAAATTGCTTAAGCTGACCTGAGATGGATGCTGTGACTGTTAATCAGCTTGATTTGGTAACAAACAGCAGATAAACCTGGGGACATGCTATGAGATTTCCAGAGACTTAACAGAGGAAGGAAGTCTGACCCTGAGTATATGAGTGGTACTACCCTGTGGGCTGGGGTCTCAGACTGAACAAAAAGAAGAAAGCACCCTGAGCTTTGTTTCCTCTCTCTGTTTCCTGCCCATGGACACAGTGTTACCAGACGCCTCACATACTTGCCGCAAGGACTTCCATACCATGAGACGAAAATGAACACATCCTTCCTTGCAGAGCCTTTGTCAGATATTTTGTTGTATTAAGGAGAAAAGTAAAGCAATGCAGCTGGGTTTCCGTCCTCCAAAACTAAAAGTGCTGAGACACACAGGCAACATGCTCAGTCACAATTAAGTCTGGAGCTCTGTTCACCTCAACTTGGTCGCCCCATCCTAAGAACCGCGTGGGACTTGTGGGAATTCAGACAGCAACTTTGCCGACACTCTTGGGAGAGCCAGGCTAAGATCTGTGTCTGGAGCCTGGCAGACACCAGTGCCCTGAAAACACTCCATTCCCACTGTCTGGAAGTTTCTAGCACAACTCAAAGCCAGCTCACCTCAGCCAGGAGCTGCAGTTTCAGAGCCTAACGGTTAATTATCTTACTGCTAATGAGAAGGAGAAACACTGAGCTGTGGCCCAGCTTGCTGCAGCCAGCCGTGCTAATGACCTGTCTGCCCAGCTCCTTTGTAAACCTTAAACCTCTCTTTTCAAAAGTTCTGTGGCTTGGCCAAAACAGTCACTCTCCATTTCAGCTTGGCAAGCACATTTTGACTGGGGAAGTGATGTTACTACTTGAGTTATTAATTTTTAGGACAACCTATGTACCTGTTTATGGGCACCAAAGAGCCCTTCAGGAGGACATGGTACAGTTTTGTTTTGTTTTGTAAACAAACAAAATTTTCTACTCAAACTGCACACTACATTGATCACCTTTAATTATGGACTGGCTAGCTCTGACCTGCTGTTTCCCTTGAGGTGTCTTAGTAAGTCCTAATACTTTGGATGACCAACAAGGACAACTGTGAAAACAGAGACCAAGGTCCATTAAAACAAACCAGGTCCCATCTAATTGCCCATCACATGACTATACACATGAATACTGTCTCACCTGTGATGGAGTCTACAAAGAACGGGCCTAGATCTGGCACTTTATGTTCATGTTTGACTGAGTAGGGGTCACCAAATGTGTATTTATCAGATGTGTCTATCCTATATGTCCAGGGCTGTAAAGAGCCACGACGGATGTGTCATGTGCTGGGGGGATTAGACATACCCAAAGGGAATGCAGGATGCTAGGGGAAAATGGCAGGGAGGGATCTGAGGATATGTGCAAGCTGGTAAAGAGCTTACTGTACAAGTACAAAGACCTGAGTTCAGATCCTTGGTACTCACATCAAAAGCTGTGTGCACACCTGCTAATGCCGAGGGGCAGGGGTGGGGGTGGGGGTGGGGGAGTGGGGAAGACAAAAGCCTCTTACTGGCCAGCCAGGCTAACTAAATTTGTGAGCTCAAGGTTCAGTGACAGACCCTGTCTCAAAGAAGAAGGTGGAAAGTGATAGAAGAAGACTGCAGATAATGACCTCTGGCTTACACACACACACACGCACGCACGCACGCGCGCACACACACACACACACACACACACACACACACACACTGGGAAATGGGGGGGAGAGAGCAGCCATGGAGAAGACAGGTTATAGAGTAGGTAAAGAGCTGTCTGAGGGAACTGACTTCAGCTAAGACATGGGGATCTGAATGCCAGGAGCGCAGCATCAGGAGAAAAAGAGAAAGGGCCCTGTAAGGCAGAGAACTAGCCTGAAGCAGAATCCACACAGGACAGCGCGTGTGAGAAACACAGAGATGGCTGGTAAGTATGATTAGAGGCAGGATTGGGGTGGAGGTCCAGGCAGCAAGGGTCAGGGTAAGTCTCTGGACAATGGGCAGAAGGTGCTGCAGCCATTGGCACAGCATGCGACACAACACAGTTCAATGTCTTCTGGAAATGGGAAGAGCCAGCCGAGGTGGTGGACCTGACATCTGAGTAGTCCTTATCTGAAATGCTCGGGGCCAGATGTGTTTGAGCTTGCAAATTTCTCTTGATTTTGATACTTGCATATACATAAGGAAGTTTCTTGGGGATAGACTCAAGTCTAAACACGAAATTCATTTATGTTTAATCAACGCTTCATAAACACAGCCAGAAGGTAATTGCAAGTCCTTCTTAATACCTGCATGAAATAAAGTCCCATGGTGTGGAATTTTCCACTTGTAGCATCATGTTCGAGGCTCAAAGGGTTTCTGATTTTGAAGTAGTTTAGTTTGGAGATGTTTGGGATGGACTTGCTCAACCTACATCAAGTTTGAGGGGCCTGTTGAGAGTTAGGGCAGCACCTGGCCTAGCAAGTCTGGAACTGGGAGATGTAATGTGGAGGTCACCAGGCTACGGACACCTTGAAAAGCATGCCGGGATTGGTTGGAACAAGGTACGCTGAGAAGAAAGGCACAGTTACCAGAGGCCGTCCAGGTGCATAGCCTCTCTCAGAGGGAGAGAGTGGGCAGTTGGGTCACGTGCTTCTTGGAAGCTGAGCTGACGTGAGAAATTGCAATACCTGGACTTTCAGAGCCAGGGGACAGCCACAGATGGCATGAGGCTCACCTTACGGGGGCTTTCCTTAGAACCTAGGATACAGTGAGAACGGCAGGCTCCAGGGCCAACTGCCTGCCAACTGAGTTCTACTTCTGCCTTGTGGCAGCACTATATCCTTAAGCAGTTATCCAGGCCTCCAAGGACTTCAGCGTATGCAAACACGACTCTGTCTCTTCACAAGGTTGCTGTCTGGTTGATAGTTAATCAAGAGCAAGTACTAAGAGAAAGAGAGCAATGCTTAGCTCATGTTAAAGTATCCAGGGTTTCCAACTATTACGTTTTTGTTGTTCTATTCTTATGCCAAGTACCAAGTACCTACTTTACATGTTATTGTCTTAGGTGAGGGAACAGTGCTACACCCACTTTAGAGATTAGAAAAGGTGCCTAGAACCACAGAGTAAGGGCTCAGGTGGACCCAGCATTCACAACCAGGTCGGACACTGGATGCTCATAATTATTGCTGTGCAAACCCCCCCCCCATGGCAGGATGTCTGGTGAAGGGCCTGTGTAAAGAAACTGGCTGACTAATGCACTAATTGTGCTTCCCCTTGTCTCCCCACAGGTAATCATTGCTTTTATATTAATAACTGAGGTGTCAGACAGGGATGGCTATGAAGGGTGTCATAAGGCCGTTTTGCTCCTGTGCAAACATCACACTCACACAGGCCCAGATGGCCTGAGTCAGGAACCACTGGATATGGCCTCTGGAAACAGTCAAGAGGCACAGTAAACATGAGATGTACAAGCCTGCTGCAGGCAAAACCCTTAAGACTTTTCTGATGTCTGTTTTTATTAATAGTAGGATACTCTAAAATAACAATAAAAAGTATAGTAAATACGTAAACACGTAGTGCAATCTTCATTACTGCCATCTAGGAGGACGTGTGTCGTGACTGGCTGGCTGTGCATTGGCTCTGCATGCAGCACCACCACCAATGCATGCACAGCACAGTGACACCATGTGACAATAGTAAGTGTCCTGCTCTTACAGGACCACTACTCCGTATCTGGTGGTCACTCAGAGCATTGCTATGCAACGTATAACTACAGCTGGTGGAATAAGCGAATCTTACTTTGCATTTCACAAGAAGATAGAAACATTGAGAAATCTGAGACTAGGAGACACTTCTCCTTTGCTTCAGAATCACATGTGGTGCTTAAATGCAGACTGCCGGCTCCACCACAAACTTAAGAGACCAGACACGCTAGAGGGAAGGCACAGGGAAGCCACGCTGAGACTAGCTCCCAGGTGACTGGAGGTACACTCACATCTGAGAAGACACAGATGATGGATCTGTTTACTGTAGAGCCCAACACAGCAGCCACAAGTATGGTTCATCTGAATTTATACATAAATTCATTAAAATTAATCAAACATTAAAAACTCAGTTTCTCCACCCACTAGATACATCATGAGGACACATGGCCAGCACATGCGACACAGAAACATGTCTATTATCATAGGAAGTGCTGTGAGGTTCCTTCCAGCCCTAGCATTCTAGGAATCTTAAGTCAGTATAAATTAAGGACTTTACGTGCTTCATGCCAAGGCACAAAAA